>CM077630.1:11064551-11772583 GCA_039566895.2 Turritopsis rubra
ACATGAAAGAAGTTGAGAATTCAAATTTCACAATGGATATTCAAATTCAGATAAAAGACCATGTAGATAATCAGCAGCCCCATTGTTCAAATGAGGGTTTGTACAGTGATAAAAATGAGTGCCGGTTAATTTTATGTCCTGTCTGCTCTAAACAATATCCTGCAGAGACAATAGAAGTACATGCAGCAGAATGTGCAGCTGCGAAATACCCATTGGTCATTGAAAGTAACTCTAGTGATGATAGTGATATGGAACTGCCTATGTTATTAGAAAGAAAAGAAGTTAATGTGACAGACATTGAGAAAACATTGAAAGATATTGTTGGTAAATGTTCTGTTGATGAAAGTCATGCTATGAAAATCAAAGTGCGTCGAAATTATGTGTTTAATGATTTTTGTGAAAGGATAAAAAAACCATGGATTCAAAATAAACTTGGTTGCTCCTTCTCAGTTGACTTTTATGGTGAAAGTGGAATTGACCAGGGTGGGTTATCAAGAGAATTCTTCTCGGGTAAAAAAGATTATTTATATATTGATGTTATAGTTTGTTTATATACTATGTTTTATAAGGTTAGTGTAGATAGAAATTCAATTTGGGATATTATGTATTGCATATGTTCTTGGAATCCCACAGTGTGTGAGTCTTGTAGTTTTAAGGTGGTGCTAGGATCAAGTTTTTCACTAAAAATATCTAGTATGTGTCTGTGTGTCTGTGCATTTAGAAAATTACCTATTAAATTGCTAAATTTTGTCTCAAAACCTCTTTTCATTTCGAAGATACAGGAGGGTGAGCCATTTTCAGGCCCTCTCAATTAATAGTGTGAATAATACCCCTATTCATATGGTTAATGGCTTTATAATTTATTTGATTATTAATTATTGAATTGAATGATTGGCTTTTAGAAGCACTTGAAGATATCAGGAATGACTTGCTTGTTGATTATGATGATGGAAAAGTACCATATTCTGTATTACTTGAAGATATTGCTAGTGGCAAATTTAAAATGGCAGGTCAACTGATGGCATCATCAATTTGTATGAGCGGACCAGCACCGTCATTTTTTACTGAATGGGTATACAGATATTTCATTGGAGGTCTGCAACACTGTCTGAAGTACATACCAGTCACAATGGGCCATGAAATGAAGTTATCGAAAGCATACAATTTTGTAAGTTTCTTTCTGTTACTTTCTTTAGAAATTCATTTGGAAAAAACTGAAAGTAAGCTTAAAAAAGACAAAAATAAAATATGTTTCAACATCAGGTGGTGCAGTTTCCTGCAAACTTATATACAAACTTTGCAATCAGAAATTTATTTGTCACAATAATTTCTCCTATTTCAATAGAAATGCAGACAAGGCTTGTTAAATATTATACTTGTTATACTGGTATATACTGGTATATATGTTGCTATGTAGATACAAAAGATTGAAAGTTCAGAAAATCTGAAAAATTATTGTATCACTGATGAAGGTTTAGATGTATTGTCGGAAATTGGTTTCCGGGGTATACCAAACAAGGTCACCATAGATGCCAAGGAAAATATTTTAAAGTATGTTTTAGAATGTCCAACTTTTTTTATGCCTTTTTATTGCGATTTTGATTGCAGATATCAATTGCAGGTTATTAATTCATTTGAAATACATGAAAATGATAACTAAAGAGTAGCTAGTAATTTGTTTAATGAGTTTGGATTGCTATGTTTCTTGATTTCTTAGATTCATTTTCATGAAGGCTGTTCTGAATGATGTCCTTCCTTGTTTGCAGCAGTTGGTTGAAGGTTTGCAGATGTATGGACTTCTGCAATTGATGCAAGATAATGAGGAAGTTTTTAAATTTGTATTTTGCCCCAACAGTGAATTATGTTGGACATTTGAAAAAGTTGAAAACTTGCTGGAACCAATTTACAGTACAAATAGAAGTTCTCGAAAAACGAGAGAAGTGAACACATTTAAGGCACTGGTTGATTATTTAGAATCATCTTATGAGGAAGGTAAGCGCTGTTATTACCCTTTTACAATCAATTTGTTTCTCAATCAGTTTTTGAGTTTTCCCAACGCAATGATTTTTATTTAGGTGAAAAAGGTATGGAAAAAGTCATGAAGTTTATGACTGGTTCACCGTCGGTTCCGGTGCTTGGATTGCCAAGTTTGGTGAAAATTGAGTTCTTGCACGATTGTTCTTCATATTGCCAATGCAAACCATGCGTTTCCACGTGTGATCTCACATTAAAGATAGCAGTGCATTATGACACTGTGGAAAAAATCAAACGTTCATTCGAGGATGCAATTGCTTTAAGTTTTGGTTTTGACGAGATATGATTTATTTGTTGGTAATTGCTTCAACTTTTTTACAAAAGCTATATTTCTTTTTTAAACTTACGGAAACAAAGCGTAATCTTTTGTTTGGATCCTATCTCAGTTGCTTCAAGGCTAGGAACTTTTGCGAGAAGATTATTTAGCGGTTTTTGCAGAAGTATATTGTGTCATTTTCGATAGACACTTATTTATTCTGTCTTCATCTTCAAGCAAAAGTGTCTGACATTTTTTTGTTAAAATGTACGGTTTATAACCCTCTCCAATTCGAAGGAAGAATTCAAATGGTTTTGCAGTGAATGTAGCATATGTTTTTATATATTGTTTTTATATCAGGATGTTTTGGCGAGGCTGTACATATGGTTATATCATAAGAAGTCTTTGAAGTATCAAAAGTGTAGTAATTTTGTTTATTGCTTTTGAAACTCAGTTATTTATAAGAACGCTTTTCATTTAATTTTCAACACGAAGCCAGCAGTCATTTGTATGCTTTAAAACAGTTGTATTGAAATCGGTGTTTTTAGCCGTTTTTAGTTTTTATTTGTAACATATAGATATAGTTGAAATACAAACGATTACTTTGCGTTATAACTCGGAATCCGTTCGTTTATCCTGCACACGATCGCGATACACATTTCCCTAGGAGGCGGGGCTGGATAGTTTGGCGAAATATCGACGTTTAAACAGAAACTCGGGAAATGCGTATTGACTTGACCAGCAAACATATAATAGACCTTCCCGAATTTCCGTTTAAACACTGCATTGAGGCCGCCGAGTTGTCGTGTCTAACCTCGTTTTGAATATTTAAATTCCTAACTATCATCATGGGAATTGGGAATAGTATAAACTATTATTAAGTTATAAAATAATGAAATCAGTAGAACAATGAATTCCATACAAACGAGGTTAGACATGAGAACTCAGCCACAATGAAGTGTTTAAACAGAATTCGGGAAAGGTCTATTTTAGTTATCGTCTTGCAATGGGATTAAACAATCTTCATCAAGAAATGCAGAAAGATCCGCTTATACAATTATTAAAATTCACTGGCGAATACGTAATCTCTAAGGACCTAAACGCATATCTGCTTTCATAATAAGCAGTTTTGGTTGATTTTATTTTGGGACACTAAATGAAATCACTGTCAGTTAAGGTTTAGCTTTCGTTTTAGATGGAGAGATAAAGGAGACTAGATGAGGTTATTACTATATATTGTCAATAAAGGCAAGAAGTCTGTCATACAAATTCCTGGCTTCATCTGCAGTGTTTGGGAAAGTTGCATTATATTGAAGCATATAATGAAGGGCCACTTTTTCAAAGTCTTCATTACATCCAAACGGAGATGTGGCAACACTGTATTGTTCTGCTAATTTGATGTCACTGCATGCAACCTCCCTCTTGTAGTTTAAATTGCCTATGATGAAATTGAATGAAAAAAAATTAAAGAAAATTCAGATCATTTCTCAATTACCAAAGAGGGAGAAGGAGATAGAAATGCAAGAGACACATTATTTAAAAATGCTTTTTCGATGCTCACCGTTGTACCCAGGCAAATTAAATAGTATGTCAGGAATTCCACTTGGGCACTCTTGATTAGGATACGGTCTTATACGGTGTGAATTATGCAACAACATAACTTCTCGAAGCTCTTTTTTAATGACAAATGTATAACAAAATTTCAAGCACTCCCTGAAAGCCGAAAAGCATTAGATAGATTACATTCCATCCAGTCTACAGAACACTGCATTATCACATGATAAATAAATAGATAAATAAATCAATAACACCGATAAGAGAATAAAGCAAGAAAAGTACAGTAACACATCACCTTTGAACAGGATCTGAATCATTCCAACTTCCTTCATCTTTCATATCCTAAAAATAGTGGAAATACAAGACTAAGAGATAGAACCCTTTAAAATTCAAGTGACATGGACTCAAATAGGGCATTAGTTGGTTTATTTTGGAGCAATAATACATAAAAAGTGTGCACCTTGAAATAGTTCATCCACCACTGTCCAAAGCATCGCCGTAATTGTGACCAAAAGGCTTCGATACGCTGAAATATAGAAGTAATTAATACCATAATTTAAATTTAGTACTATACCGTATTAAATTTAAATTCCTACAGCCCCATTGGAAGAGTGAACTTCAACTGTTAATTGTTCATAATCCTATAATTACTCCAAAACATGTAATTACTAGTAAATTAGTTAAAATAGTGAAGTAAATTCATTTGAAATTAACAGAAAAAGAACAAAATATAATGAATCACAGAGATAAGGAAAAGTTAAATCATTTTTCCAAGGATGAAAGCTTCGATTACCAACAAATTGTTTGCTAGAAATGTGTACCTGATTGGAGGTAGATTTTCCAAAAAGAAAGCTTTTCTCTCCTGCCATACTGTCATTGTGGTAGCATCTAAAAAATCGTTGAATTGCAGCAACTCTGACATTTTCATTACCAGCATCACCCCGTATGGCTCTAGCTGTACCTAAACGTTAGAAGGGATAACATATTCAATATGTCACAAGAAGTACGAGATTTTGATAACTTTAAGAAACTCTATGAATAGAAACTAATCCAATGAAAATATGAAAATATGAAATTGAAAGAATATGAAAAAATAATGCAAAAAACCTTTCAGTTTTCTAACACATTCGAGATAGTATTTTGCAATTATCTTTGGGTCATTGTTTGATGATGCAGTTTCAAGCCAAAGCATTTTACGGGAATATCTATATAAAACTTTATTTATTCAAATATACAAATTTATTCCCTTTAAAATGAGCTAACATCGTTCAATTCATTTAATATGTGCTTAGACCTGGTTAAGATTTCAGGGCAAATGCTAGCCACTTTTTAAAAAATGTGGTGACAACTGTAGCTATTATCTGTTTTCATTTTCACGCCCAATAATCCCACCTTTATACATTCAAAAATAAACAAAAAAGATTTAAAATGATTTCCGACCCATCTATACATCCATGTATGCAAAAACCATATGGTTTAAGCTTGTCGTAGCCATCTATGTGCCATATGTAATTTGGTCCCTAACATTACAAAAATATCAAGCTTATAAAACCCACACTGAAGACAAAAAACAAAAATTGCTTAAACATTTCAATATCATCGGTGTGTTGCTAACTTTTGCTATATACTTTCTTTTGGTCAATCGTTTTGCCTTTCTTTGTTTTACTCCTTCTGGATCGAGAATATTCTGGATTTCTCTGACGATATTCCTAATGAAATTAAAATTTACTAAATGAAATTTTGATGGGCATTTGGCTGTTGCACATTCAGATGACAAAGCATAGAATATGAAGAAAAAAGGAAAGTAGATGCTGAAAATGTGAAGAATAGGCTTTTAAACATCCCACAAATTTAACACACACAAATTCATGTGCACATGCATCAATTGGAGAACGTTATAACTTACTGGCTAGTTTGAACTTTGTGCACAACTCTTAGTTTGTGATGCATCCGTCTATATCCTAACAAATTTCCACTGGTATTTATTTCTTCCTAAAGAAGACCATGCAATAGCAATATGTTAAAAAAAATATAGAAGTGCATATTAAACACATAAATTAATTTAGGGGGTTTCCCGCCATTTGTCACATTGATATAGTTGCAATTTAACAATTGCATGAGTTTTTTTGAGTAATTCGCGAATAAATAATATACTACTACTACCAAATGTGTTAGAATGTGTAGTCAGCTAGCTATAGCAGCGCCCCCACCCCTATTGTTTTAATTGAAGCTAGGTAGTAGTAGAGAAAGTATTTTCCCAATATTCTGAATTATATATATCCTTTAAAAAATAAGTTAATATACCATAAATAATCGAAAAGGTAAGGAAGATTAACCTGAAATTAACCTGAACAATATCACATATATCTTTAAATGAGCAGTTTGTTTTTCTTCTGAATAGTCCCAAGGTTTTCAAATGTCTCTTCAGTTGTCGCAAACTAATAATAAAGGAGTTTTACCATCCATTTGTCATAACAATAATGTAATGAATGATTTCATTATATAATTAGAAAGATTCTGTTCAAAAAATATGAAATCACACGGTAAAGCTACAATTGGACCCAACTAGCTAGCTAACCTTATCTTGATTCTATCCTTAACATTCATCAATGCAGTAATTTCTTTATACTTGTAACCTTTCTCAAAATATTCTGTGATTCTTTCCATTTCTAAATCATAATCACATACAGATTTAGCAAAATAACTTGCAGCACTGTACTTGAAAAATAACAACAATGCAGGAACATTTCCCTCACTTTTCTCATGTGCATCATTCGTAGTCACCATCTTGCTGTAAACATGGTGTACACTTTACTCAGTGCCTATACACTTTACTTCATGCCACTTCAATTTATGTTTACCCAAGACAATTATTAGGAAAAACTAGAAAAAAGGAAAAGTTATTTCACATAGAAATTTCTATGTGAAGAAACTAAGAAAAAAATCAAAAATAATTTCACATAGAAATTTCTATGTGAAGAAACTAAGAAAAAAATCAAAAATAATTTCACATAGAAATTTCTATGTGGAAATATTAGAAAAAAATCAAAAATAATTTCACATAGAAATTTCTATGTGGAAATATTAGAAAAAAATCAAAAATAATTTCACATAGAAATTTCTATGTGGAGATTTAAAAAAAATATGAACCAAAAAAATTTCACATAGAAATTGCTATGTGGAGAAACTAGAAAATGGCACTAATACGCTTCCGTAGAATAGGGTTTAAATCAGTCTATTCTAATTCGCTTCGCTCAAACAAAAAGAACCTCATAATTCGTTACAACACAAATAAAACTAAGAAACAGGATCATCTTTTAGTGTTACTTTACTAACACAACATCATTGTGTAGCGATTGTGTGATGGATAGTTCCTGAAAGTTCAACCGCTGAGAATCGTGTTCGAGTCTCAGTCATGTCGCCATTCGATACTTCACTCCGATGAGTTTTAAAAGCTGCGTATCAGCCTAATTGGAGCCATCGACAGACACTGGCCTTCGTGCAAGTTAGAGCAATGCTATACGTATGTTTGGCGGTAAGTCAACTTCCCAGTTGTAAGTCGGAGGGCGGAATAGTCAAGCGATACGGATGAAAGACTTAAAACTCCCCGTTACTTACTTACTTCCTTAAAGGCATACTGAACTAACCAGGGTCTATTTTTAATTTCGTGGGTCCCACGAAATTAAAATTTTAGTGCAAAACAAGAGACCCTGGGGCCTGAAGGTCAGCGCGGTTGGGCATACCAGAAAAATAGTACACTATAGCACTTATAACACAGATAACATTCCGCGTGTATTTACTAAATTTCACAACCTTTCTCCTGCGGCAGCAAGAACTACATTCTATTCCGAATTTGATATCCTTTATAAGTGTAGATTTTCAACCTGAAGTCCTTATACTGGAGTATTGAATACAATTATTGTTCATGTATTATGAACTCAATCTATTATAAAAAAAAATGTTAAGTAAAATGTGCCACAATATGTGCCAAAATAAAAAATTGAAGAATATATGAAGACAACTGAAGAATATATACTTCTCATGTGATGAAGATAGCTATGCAAAATTGAGCAATGGAAATCATTTTTTTGGAAATATCTTAAAGTAAAAAATCTAGTCAAGTTCAGATAAGGCCGATAAGAAGTTCAAAGACTTCGGACAAGTCCAGGTAATTCTGACAAGGTCAAGTTTTGAGGAAGAGTTCTGGCAGCAGATACAAGATAATACCATAGATGATGCCACCAACAAAGGACCTAAAAAATAAATTATATAACTGTTATACAATCTCAGATCCACTAGTGATGAATTTCTAACTAATTCTCACAAGTATTTTTAGAAATTTCATTAATTTAAAAAGAAATTCTGCAATATCCCATATTTTGATAATCTCCCAAAAGTTAATAGGCAAAAATTCACAAATTTGAGGTCAAAAGGAAGTGTTGTAGGAATAATCGACTTAGTTGCAGTTCACTCCTGGAACGCTTATCTTGTCCTGCAAAAATGAATCATAATGAATCATTCTTTGGAACCATTACAGGTCGATAGTCTGATCCATAGTAGCAGTTTTCGTGCAAATTTAATTTTGCGAATTGATATAAAGTAAACTTTTCCCAGGTTAATTTCGCAAATAATTAGTCTTCATATTTTAAAAAAACTAAATATTACCATGCATACGTTGACAGACATTGAGGCAAAAAGTATTCTTTCCTTTCACAAGAATTTAATTTTATGAATATGTGAAATCCATTTTTTCCAGTGAAATTTTCATTCCTTGATATATATACAGTAAAGCCTGAAATAAATTGACGCACCTGTGAAGGAATGAATTTTTACATAAGAATGCAAAAGATTTGCAAAGTCTGCTACATGAAGTCATTGTCTTCAACATGATTTGATAGAGAAAGCTAGCAATGTTAAGTGGAAATGTAAAGTTTCATTCTTTCTTTTGGATCATTTTTATCAAAATAAAATGATAAAAAGTCTTTTATTCTCGGATTTGCTCTGACAAGTTCAATAAAAACTCCATCACAGTGTCATATTTTTGGTGAAATTTATAAGAGTGTATTAGGAAAAAATAGAATTTTTAGTGCATAAACGAATCGGTTAATACACTGATATTGTCAAAACAACAAGAACCTTAAAAGAAAAAAAAAAGATAACACTCCTTCACGGGAAAGAGATTACTCAATATCAAGTTTCATATCAATATCAATTATTTTCTTTGATTTATTTGACTGTTAATATTAGTCCAAATTGTGTATAGGGGTGCTGCTATTTAAGTTTAATTTTTGTCATCCCCCAACAACCATTATTATCCATTATCTAAATTTTCATTCATGTTTTTTTTGTTTTTAAAATAAAATTATGAGGGTAAACAAGTCTTAAGTTAACAAAAGACCGGACACCCATCCTACCCAACAATTTTTAAAAGTACAGAAACTGCCACTACAACCAGGGTCTCTCTCTACTCCATAATGTGTGTGTGGTGTGAGTGTGAAGTGAATTTATATAGCTAAGAGAACGCTATATAGCTACCTGTTTTTAGACACCTAGGAAATAATTTGTGTATTTTTGTATTTTCATCAACAGGGAATTTGTGAAATTTTAAGTGTGTCACACACTTAAAAGGCCACAAAAAAGGGAGAGGAGGGATAGAAGAGGAGGGAATAAAAATCGAAAATGGGATCGAACAGTTTCTTACAAAATCAATGTCATTATAAAAAAAAGCAGTAAGAAATTTCTAACCTTGAGTGCTGTGTCGTTCTCTGTAACACAAATTAGGATTGCACGTTTTCTGTATTTTAGGCCCCACTTACAATAATTAAATTACTTTATATAACTTGTAGTGTATCATTCATACATTAACCACGGTTTGTGGACAGCCTCTATTCCAATGTTTTGCGGAATCAGCCTACAACTGTGAACAAAAAATCTTGGAATTACGTACGGACGTACGTACAAACGCTAATGAAAGATCAGCTGCTTTCCGCGCTGACCAAATATACAAACAGAAAGTATTAACCTGTTTTAACCATAATTTCAGTATTTAAGTGCAAATTTTCTTCTGAAACATTACAATATTGTTTATACTATACAACAAAGGTTTTTCTGTCTAACCATTTAACAGAAAAATATGATTTTTAAGGGAAACTTAATTGTCTGTTGGGATTGCTAAAAAAAGATAGATAGAACCAAGAAAAGTTTTGAAGAATTAAATATAACATAACTAGAAATATAAAAGAATACATTTGTATTATCTTCGTTGCATTAAACTGTGTATCGAATATTGCCAGCAAAAGTTGATCGTGATTCTTCTTATTCTCTCCATGTTGTTTTGCTTTGAGAAAACGATGAAGAATTGTCAGAACAATATACAGACCAGCTTACTTTCCATGGTCAGTAAATTAATGAAGGTGCGAATAATTATGAATTATTATAAGTTCAAAATGATAATAATAAAAAATGTCTGCATAATCCGCATAATTGAAAAACATGTAACAGGCTAGTGACTAGCCCCAAGTCTTCGGACATAAAATAAGTGATAACCTGGGAATGCCTTTAATGTTATGACTTTACATTAATTTCGTCATTTTCATTCGGTGCCTAATTTCAAAGTGTCATTTACATTCAGCAGGTTACAATGAAACATCTTCATATATTCCATGTAGCGGACATGTCATGTCATATATTTAGTCGATGTCTAAGACAGTGTTCTCATTATACAGGATAGATTTCACAACGTTATGAGAATATATCGGATAGGCGTTTTGTTTCCATTTGAAAGCAAGTTTTACAGCATGAGTTTTATACTTGAAAGATGTCACAACGCAAATGGCTTTTTTAAGTGATGCGTTATGTATCGGTTTTTTTTATAGAAACACTAGGAAAAACCAAACCAGGAACAAAACCCTAAACCTTCAAATAAGCAACATTGAGCCAAAATTTTGCGTTGCTTAATAAATGAAAATGTGTATTTTAGCAAGTGGGAACAGCTTATTGGTATAATTTCAGAACGAATTTTAATTTTCTTAAAAACCACATTTATGCCCAGTTCTCATATAATCGGCATTGATGTTATCTGTGATTTTAAGGATATATGAGAACATGTATCTGGGACTGGCATATCATCTAGGATGATCTTGGATTTTGATCAAAGGCGATCTGGTATTTCTAAGATGTATGAGAATTGGACTTTTATTAGGTAAAGCTGTCTATGCTCCCAACTTCAGCCCTCAATTCACACCTTCATTTACACTCCACCTTCAGGAAGTTGAATTTCCTCATTAGTCAATGAGAAATCAGTGATACTTCCTTGCTGTATTTTTTTACATACTTATTTTCAGGATTTTTTTGACAGGAGATTGTTAAATAAATCACGTGACTATTTTGTTGTGTATATTTTATTAGGGGAATAACCCTCTAGTTAGTTATGTTTGATATTCTAGAAGAATAGTTGTGTTTGAGATTAGCTGTATGTTTCCTTCATTATCGAGCATCCCGCCAAATTTTTACATGGTCCACCGAGCAAGTGAAAAGGAAGATTTGTGAAAAAGTTTGATGAAGTACTTGGCTTATATTTTAATTTGATTCGTGATTTGATTTGATACTTCGTTGTTGTATCAAAATGGCGGACATTATTAGATTGAATAGAAAGTGTGCAGCTCAAAGAAAGGTTTTGAAAGGACTGTTGTCAAAAGCGATAGAAATAACAAAGAATTCACAAAGGAAAAAAGTTGATGTCGACGCACTGTTAGAAAGCATAACCGAAAAAGAATTTATAGTGAAATCGTTAGAAAATTTAGATGTAAATAACGAAGATGAAATGGAGTGCTACACACTTTGAAGTAGAAACTTCGAAATCGAGAACAAAAATGAACCCTTATATAAACAGCATTCGTTGACAAATCGCAAGGCAATTTCAATGGAATCGAGTCAAAAACCTAATGTCAACCTGCCAAAAATCGTCATCGAAAAGTTTAATGGAAACATAAAAAAATCATGTGGAAAATCGCCTTTGCTATATGTGTTTAAATTTCGGGCATACCAGGAAACACTGTCGATCTCATAATAAATATTTTAGGTGCAAACCATTCATCAAATCCAGCAAATCCCATTCGCTATTTGCAACGGAAAGGTATGAAATCCTTTAAACCAGTTCCGACAGACAGCACTACGACGACCGAATATTCATCGAAAACTTTGGTTACATCGAAAACGACCGACTACTACAGCTTACGTATCCGACAACGATGAAAAACAACGATTGGCTGTGAAAGTACTATGAGATCCAGGATCACAAAGAACATTTTTATCGCAAATACTAATTGAAAGCTGACACCTATCGAAAAACAAAGTATGACGATTAACATGTTTGGGTGTGAAATTGAAAAATCAATGATCTTAAATGAGTATTCGTTTTGTGTTAATGGTATGAGTGGAGGATATAGCGTGTATGTAAGGGGGTTTGGAGTTTCGTTTGTTTGTTTCGTTTGTTTGTCAGCGGTTAAAAGTTGTCAAGAAGATGTTTCCATTTGTAGAAGATTTAGATTTAGCGGATCACGGGCCGGAAGAAAGTGAAATAGATTTGTTAATTGGAGCAGAATTGGAGCAGTTGAAACGTTTGGATTTTGAGGGTTTAATTGCTATGATGTTTACGTTCGGTTGGGTCATCAGCGGGCCGGTTGATATTTCAAAATGTAGGAAATACTGTTCAATGAGTATGAGTAGTGTGCATATTTTGAGTTGAAACAGATGATGACTCATTGGAAGACGAAATTAGATGATTTTGGGATCTTGATACGTTGGGCATCATAGACAACGAAAAGTTGGTCTATGAGAAATGTTCAGATGACATACGTTTCAAAGACAACTGTACGAAATTCATTTACCGTTTAAAGAGAATCACCCTTTTATTGAGGATAATTACAAGCTCATTAGAAAGCGCTTAATGAGCCTAATATGTGAAATGCATATAATCAGATGATTAAAGTACAGGAAGAGAATAGAATAATAGAGAGAGTACAGGAAGAGGTTGGACGTATTTACCGCATAGGGCCGAAGTCAGGGAAGACAAGAGCACAACAAAGCTTCGAATCGTGTACGACGCAAGTCCAAAATTAAAGGTTTCGACTTTACTTTAAAAAATTTTGTTGAGATTTCGAATTTACAACTATGGTGTAGTGGTTGACATCGAAAAAACATACCACCAAATTTCAATATCTCCTGAGAAAAGAGATTATTAACGTTTCCTGTGGGTCGATGATATCTTTATAGACAATCCCGAAATCGTCAAATACTCGATATCGAGTTACTTTTAGAGCTAACTCATCGCAATTTTTATTAAATAAAACAGTCAGAAAGCATGTAGAGAGGTATAGGGACATTGATACAAACTTTGTTATTAAAATGTTAACGAGTTTTTATGTTGATGACTTTGATTCTGGGGTTAGTCGGTTCGAAGATGGTGTCGAGTTGTACAAGAAGGTTAAGCAGCGATTTTTAGAGGGTAACTTCAATGTGAGAAAATGGCGAACGAGCAACGAGCAGCTTCAAAAGTACATCGATCAGAAAGAGGAAAACTGTAGTAGTGATCAAAAGGTGTTGGGTATTATATGGAAGGAGAAGGAGGATAGCTTTTTTAGATATTCTCCATATCCCCATAACACCCAGTTAAGTTGTTTAATTTAGGTTGGACTATTTCCTAGAACGAGAACAATCGCACGCCATTATATCTAGCACTAACACAACAATAAAGCCCACAAAAGCACAAGCTAAGATGACCAATCTGAATCGAAAATACACTGTACCAACTATCCATAGTCTCTATTACGATTCACCATGGTTCAAATCAAAACACCACAACTACGCCAAACATTGCAAACTTGCCATCCAACATCATCGCGAACACGCAAATAAAAATTTAATCATCAACACGTCATCATCCACACTCACTTCAACACAAAGGAACTACTATCCAAAGGATTAAGATTTATACCAACTCCCACCCAACACAGAGAAAGTGATTTACAGAACGACATAATTCTTTCAAGAGACACATCAACACACAATACCACTTCTGCAACCAATCCAGCAACTAAAAACCCGAAACAACAAAACCACACGCCTTCAAAAAGCAATCCGCATGGAATCCACCTACAAACGTCAATGAAGCACAAAAGATTGATGAAACACTAAATGATGCAATACACAAACCAGAGTAGCTTGTATCCTGTACTAATTTGGAGAAAAGCGAGGGTAACAGTTTTTTTTCTTCATCTTTAACTCAAAAGTGACTAATTTTATGTATTTTAATGAACACCGAAAACATGATTACAGACGTTATGACGGAATGCCTTCCAAGACCGAAGTTCGAAAAACTACTCACAATTCAGAGTTGTGGAATCACGTTGGTAAGTTCTCGTTAAGGGGCCGTTCAATAATTACGTCACGCTAGGGGGGTGGGTGGTTCTTCAGGTTTTTCGTGACGCAGCGTGACGGTAAACGAGGGGGGTGGGTAGTACTTATTTCAAGTCCGTGGCGTCACGGTATAAAAAAAATGTGAAATAAAGTTTTATTTGGATTTGTCAATAAAGACGTTGTTTTCCGTTTTTATGTCATGTAAAGAGTGCTTTTATCTAAACCGAAGAAGCGATTGACTTGATATTTACATTTTGTTAATTTGTTATATATTCAAAAGAAAACTTGCATTACTCTAATTTTTCATGTGTTGCATATGTACTGGAATTTTGTTAAGAGGGGAGGGGGGTTGTCTCTGCCTAGAGTGACGTCACGCAAGGGGATCTCACATGAAACCGTGACGGAGCGTGACGAGGGGAGATGGGTAGTTCTAAAAACCCAAATTTAGCGTGATGTAATTATTGAACAGCCCCTAAGTGGGAGTTATTAAAGAATTATATGACTCACATTAGGTTTAATTCTTTGTTTAATTTATCTTTGATTATGGAGGACTTCGAACCACGTGTTAATTTACGATAATAGATAACTGGTGTTTCCTTTTTAGTTTACCAAACCTGTTAAACGAGAAACGTTTTTTTGAGTTTTATAAGAAATTCCAATGTTCAGAGATTTAGAAAAGAGACAATACAACGTAGACTCCTACCTAACCAATGTATACTCCTACCTAACCACGATTAAACTTCTGATATATAAGAAAATACCTTCAAATTTCCATATTAACTAAAGCTAACAAAAACGAGACGTTTTTATCTTTCAATTCTTTATTCTGCTATGAATTGTGGAAATTTCAAAACCCAAAACTCCACTTGTGCATCATGATACAAAAACCGTGTAAATATGAATGTAATCATGATTTTCACTCTCTTCTTTCATTACAATCATCTATATTATTCAATTTTATAATCTAAAAAAAGGTACCATTCAAACACTATCAAAACAACATAATAATGATCTTGCTACCTTTGTTTTCCTAAAGGCGAACCTTAATAATATCAATCCACATACTACAATAAAATAAACTGCTAGCTACACATTTCGGCATAGTAGTTAAAACTAACTGATACGAAAAAGCTACGTTTAACCACATTAAAAACATAAACAACGGTAGAAAATGATGAACTGAAAACACGAACACATAACAGGTCTACATCGTCTATCTCGGATAGAATAGTTACTGATACCGATCAATGTTAATATTCTTTATTATTAAACTTAAAGCGTTTAATAAAGAATAAAAACAAAAACAAAAACTTTCACACACAGCGTCTTCATTTCTCGTTTAAAGAAATGAACGTTGAGAAAATTTGATGAAATTTCGAACGAAAAAAACATTGCATTGCGTTCTCCTCCGGGCGACTTTATGATGTCTTCCTTAAGGCATAACACTGAACAAAACCCGAGATTCCCCTAATGGGAGATTCCGCCTATACTAATACTGAAAATCCAACATCCATTGACGAACTACCCGAGAAATTTTACCTAACGTTCTTTCTTTAAAAGTTAGGTAAGAAAAAACAAGATTGCGTATTAGTATAAGAAGATAGTTTGGCGGGTACTAATTTGGCGGGTACTCTCAAAATTATGAAATTCAAAATGTTGACGTCAAACATTTTCAAGAAGTCCTAGCACCCGTAAAAGCCTCCGTGAAATACCCAGAAACATTGACGTATCACTAAGTTTTAGAGCTCGCAAGCTGATCAACAAAATGTATGGGATCCTCTGTGTACGATGTACCGTTACCGAGATATCGTCGATCAAAGATTCTAATGAGGTTACACCCGTCCCCAAAACGTTTTAGACCCAAAATGTTTACCACCCTATCGCCAATATCGCGCACCCAAAGTGACGTCAGTTATTCTCATTGGTTGTCGAGATATTTGGCCTTAAATATCGCGTTCTATTTAGGGTGCAATCCAATGTGCCATCTGACGTCAAACTCCTTTTATAATTCTAACCTCTATTTTATTGAACAACTCAGTTTTACACGATCTAAATTTTCACAATTTTATTTTCCATACAAACATTTCGTTCCCAGTTCTTTTATTCACACTGTCAAAACTAAAAGTGGGATGCACAATCGCGATTAATATAAGGGGATGAATAACGAAACAAAAGACGGAAAAAACAACAAGAGCAGGGTGTTTTGAACGAAATCCACGGTTGATTGAAAAATCGGTGGTTTTACAGGAAGAAAAGGCTTTTACACTAAAGTGTACTTTAAAGGAAAGAAAGATAATTAAATAACATTAAATAAATAATAAATGAATAGGTGTTATTATTATTATTATTGTTATTATTATTATTATAAATAGTACTTTTAATGAACGTTTTAATGTTACAGGAAAAAGTTGCGAAAATCCCTTTACGAAAATATAGAAATTGTATGAACGAACGCAGGCTAGGAATTTTCGAAAGCTTATCAAAACATTCAGTAAGTATTTTGGTATTTACCAGTTATTCACGAAAAAATGGAAAAATGGATTCCCATGAAATACAAAAAGGAAGATTTTAGTTATTTCTAATGCGAAGTATATCACTTGAAATTAAGTATTATTTTGTTGCCGAGGCATTCGTTCGTCTCACCTACAGTTCATAATGAGAAGCTTCATAAGAAGAAGTTCTTACTTTAACTCTATTAGGCGACCTTCTTATAAGTATTCTTGTTGGTTATTTGAACGTTTCTGTTTACTTTGTTTGACAAAGTTTAAAACCCAGTATTTCGGATGGATTTTTCGTTTTTAGTTATCAATAATATTTTTTTCAATGAAGACGTTTTTTTTTTCGTTTTTTTTTTATGTTGTTAGTATTATGACTTAGTTTTGAAATTCTGCTACCGTTTTGCACCATATAGTTCTTGTTCTTATTTAAAAAATGGAAATTGCAGCGTTTAACTGGCTAGTTAAACAAACAATGCTAAAACACTGTATTGGGATTGGTTTAAAAATCATAACTTATTGCGTTGTTGTTGGCTAAACAATATAAACAATTTTCAGTTCAAATCATTTTGATCATGAACAGTTAAAGGTGGTTATCACTATCTCACAAACCTCACTTTTATGTTACAAAAACAACAACAATGACAACAAAGAATTGGAAAAAATAAATTCTTTATTTTCACACTTTAAAATATTACTATAACTGATAGGAAACTTCAAAAGAGATGAAGGTGAGAATAAACTCTGTGATCTGTTATGTTAGTGCCTGTGCATCTGCTGCGACTCTGTGTCGAAGAAAAACACTCTAAAAACAACGTACACTGAGCAGTTGTTATTAGCCGCTAGAACATGGAGGAAACGTATATATATTTAGCGTTTAGTGTTTCGGGTATCCTCGTAGCACTGCATCTATCAAATCTTTATTTAATTTATAAGAGGGAACCTTTACACCAACCCAGATATTATTTCATCTGTAATTTAGCAATAAGTGATGCGCTATTTACGATACCTGCATCTGTGACTACCATCGTGGATAATGATGTTATAACCGCTATTAGGCTTATTTTTTATTTTGAATCTATTCTTACAACGCTGATGATTTCCATCGATCGATTCATAGCAATCAAGTGGTGTTTGAGGTATCATAGCATAGTAAACACAAAACGTTTGATCGAGTCTGTAATATTCTCTTGGATATGTTCCTTGATATTAATAGCTGCACCAAGTGTTTTAAAAGTCGCCGCAGTGATAGATGAGAACTCGTATATCGTGTTAAAGACAGGGTTGGTGTGTGTGGTGATGTTCGGTTCGGCTGCAGTTTTGGTGGCGCTATCTATCTATACAATAGTTGTGAGAAATTACCATATACGAAATATTAATAAAACTGAAGATAGATTCGGAATAAACGGAAAAAAAAAAAATTTACTCCAATCGTTTAAACAGAGTTTAATAGACGTTTCTAAGTTAAACGTGGTCACCATAATTTTAATTGTCATTCCAAATCTGATCAGATTATTTGGAGAATATAAAATGGTTGTGATCAACGTCCCGATTACTGGTGTGTTCGTTTGGATCTACATAGTATCAAACCCGATTCTCTACGCAACCGCCATGACTGAACTACGAAAAGAGTACAAAAAATCCTATCAAAAGTTTGTGGGAGCAATACAAATAATGCCGGAAAACAATGTTGATGTATTTTAATTTAAATTTGAAAGTTACCTCCTTAGTTAATATGATATTGTTATTATTAATATGATATTGTTATTATTAATATGATATTGTTATTATTAATATGATATTGTTATTATTAATTCATTTACTGCTTAACCTTTAATCAACCACTTTTTCTTGTTGGGGTCAAAAATTACTAGTTTTATTTAAAAAAATTGTCAAGCGTTTTTAACAGTTAAATGTTGTTTGTTAATATATAAAATGGTATTTCAATGTCTATAATGTCTTTAATGATGACGCCAGCACATTTTTTTTCTGTTGTTTGTTAAGTCTTCGTTCACAATTGAGAAAATTTCAGCCCGCTTTGCCGAGATCTCGGTTAGACAAGGCGAGATCTCGGCAAAGCGGGTTGGCTCGTTTCTCATGTGATCACACATCCAAATTTATTAGAGTTTTTGAATGATAGCGAGACCGCTTGACCGGGCTGAATTTTCTCATGTGATCACCCCCTAAGACGAAACAAATTTGAAAAATCAGAAAATCATTTATGGTTCATTGTGTGGCAATTGATTGCACGAACAGTTCAAGTAAAAAGAACGATGAGAGTATTAGTTTTTTAGTTTTTTCCCGACCCGAAGATTTTCCCAATGATTAATCAAAAAAATATTGTCGTTTTGAACTTGATTCCTTCCTTCCAGTGATTCGTCACACTTCTTTTTTGTAGGCTCAAATTGGTCGGCCTCATGCCTTTAAAAAGCTCATCAAGGTTATGTACTTCGTCATTATCATTATCAATTGTATCATCATTAAAACTATTTTCAGATTGGTTTTCAGAGTGTTCACTGTTAGACATGTGTTTCTTAAACTTTATCTCGTTAATTTTTTATTTTCTTCTTACTTTTTATTTATTTAACACTTATTTTTATCTGATTGTGTTTCTATTTAAAGGGATCCTACTATCTAAAACAATATTCTGTAAAACACTTCTTCAGACCATAAATAAAACATCCCCATATTTTAAAAGGTATAAAAAACCCCGCAAGGGTCGATAATCAGCCAAATTATTTTTTAATATTGTACCGTCTTTCCGAGAATTCGCTTCTTCCTCATCAAAACAAACTTCAGAGTAGCCCCTAGTCCTTATGCGGCTCATGTGATAAACAACAAGTTGGTCTATCATACCAGAGAGTTCAATTTGGTGTGAATAAATATAGACAAGCACGGTGAGCACTTTTCCAAGATGTCTGATTCGTAACCTTCGTTATCTCTTCGAACAAATCGATGAACTTAAAAGAGTTTATATAGCTAATTTGGGTCGAATCTTTCAATTTGGGTTGTAAAGACAAATGTTTGTTTTGATTTTTCTTCTGGGAAATGACCGAAAAGTCGATTCTTGGGAATTTCGAACAAAATATTATGTTTTGTTTGTGGAAATGGATTTGAATTTCATTACACTTTTTTGTTATTTTACCTCTCTTATACTTGTGGTTGATCATGGTATAGATAAATGTGTTTAACAAGCCTTAAAAAGGTCAGAACAAGTGGATCTCCACTGGGTGAGTACAGTCTTTCTATATTCGTTAGTCCACTCATACGTCACACGGTGCGTGGGGACTGGACGCTATAACTGAATTTTGGATCGAAGGAGCGAAGCGAAAGTCTGTAATGGCGGCTGTATTTTGCGAACGTTTTTGCAGTGTTGCATAGCAGTGATTCACTTCTGTCAAAAACGTCAGATGGCAATCTTGTTTTTTCCTGGTTTATAAACAAACTAGTGTAGCGTGTAAAAACATTTTACAGTTTTTCTCCATAAATTGTTTTTACACGCAATACTGCCATGATAAGTCTGTGTATTTACAAAAATTGTTCCATGTTGGAATTATATCATATTTAACACAAAATTGTTGTATAAATATTTTGGATCGATCATTTAAAGGGGCTACGATATGAATCACGTGATTGTTGTGTTTTGTTTACTTTTTTTACGATCAGCCATAATATTATTGCATCTCTAGCCTCAAATTGATTTTTGGTGTGGCACCATAAATCCTAAGACTGCTATTTTTAGAGGCAATAGACAGTATACTCCTACCTAACAATGTATACTCTTATCTAACCACGATTAAACTTCTGAAATATATGAAAACACCTTCACATTTCCCTATTAACTAAAGCTAACAAAAACAATACCTTCTCAGACGTTTTTATCTTTCAAATCTTTATTCTGCTATGAATTGTGGAAATGTCAAAACCCAAAACTCCACTTGTGCATCATGATACAAAAACCATGTATATATGTATATAACCAAGATTTTAACATTCATCTATACTATTCAATTTTCTTATCTAAAACAAAAAGATATCAATCAAACACTATCAAAACAATATAACAATGATCTTGCTACCTTCGTTTTCCTAATACCTTAATAATAACAATCCACATACTACAATGAAATACCCAATAAACTGCTAGCTACACATTTCGGCATAGTAGTCAAAACTAACTGATACGAAAAAGCTACGTTCAAACACATTAAAAAAAATAGACATCGGTAGAAAATGCTAAACTGATAACACATAACAGGTCTACATCGACTATCTCGTCGGATAGAATAGTTACTGATACCGATCAATGTTGTTATTCTTTATTACTGAACTTAAAGCGTTGAATAAAAAAATATTTAAAACAAAAACAAAAAATGTTACACGCAGCGTCTTCATTTCTCTTTAAAGAAATGAACGTTGAGAAAATTTGATGAACTTTCGAACGCAAAAAAACATTGCATTGCGTTCTCCTCTGGGTGGCTTTATGATGTCTTCCTTTAGGCACAACACTCAATGAAGTAATAAAAACTCGTAAGATGGAGCTAGAGATTCTCCTAATGGGAGATTCTCCCTATACTAACACGGAAAAACATACATCCATTGACAAACTTTCCGAGAAATTTTACCTAACGTTCTTTCTTTAAAAGTTAGGTAAGAAAAAAGCAAGATTTAGTATTAGTATAAGAAGATAACAAATTTTCATTTTAGATGGTAGGATCCCTTTAACTTACATCGCCAAATGTGACGTCACAGCAAAGGTGTTCTTTTTTAAAAGGACTTCTTTAGGCATTGTTTACAAGATCAATAAACATTTTAAGAAAAGGAAGTTAAAATTTTATCAAAAGTTAAATTTGATTTTTTTCATGGGACTACTCCTTTTACGATACGGTAACCCTTAAATTCTTTTCTTTTTTTCACAAAATGTTTTTTCTCGCAAATATGTAATAATTATAATATGCTATAAGTTTTTAAAAATAAATAGAAGAAATATCGTGTAGAAGTAGCACAAAAAGGATTCTTATAGTTTTAATAACAAATTTTATTTAATCTTTGTGATGTTGTTATATGTTGTTATATGCTGCTATAGAGAAAAAAGGTCCAGAGCACTGTAATGCCGCATGTGTACTATGTTAAAAATACCGCTGACTAAGAGAATTTATTGAGTTTAATTGAGTTTAGCGGCAACGTTGAATTCATTCGACTTTTCGCTGCGTTGTTTTTCTCACTCGTTAGAAATAGCCAATCATCTTGGAGCATTTTATAAACATAACGTAATATTTATCAGAGATATATTGCATTTTGCACAAAATGTCTATTTTCATCAACAGGTAAAATGACTTGTAAGGGAATATCTTGAGAATATTGTGAAAAAGTTATTCACAGATTTTTGTTTCTGATGCTGCACTGAAAAACCGCAAAGGGTTTTCCTCACAGGGTTATCACTATGAACAATTCGCCTCACTGGGTCAGCGCTACTGCGTAAAATTTGCTTCACTGGGCTTTGCTGTTGATGTTCACTAGCTACTACTCGAATGTTTTTCAGGGAAGAATTAAGACTCGGTACTATCAAAGTTTTACCAATAACTTCTGAGCAAGAATTAGAAGTTTTTTGCGCTGTTTTAGGGGGGAATTTCTCTTGAAATTTGCTATTTTCTTCTGAAGTCTTTGCTCCAAAGAAGTGTCAGTGTCAATTGAAATTTTGGAACCTTTACTTCTTGTCTTAGCAGGTTCCTTTTTCTTGTTTAACTTCTTACTGAAAGTGTTCGACTGTGCCATTTTTGACTTTTCTCGCCATGATTTTTCTTCTTCGTCCTCCTAAGAAGACGACGACTGAGAGGATTGTTTTTATCCCACACACCATTTATGTCTGTGTTTTCTACTGCTTCTTGTTCCAGAGTATTCAGCAAATCATTGATTGCATCGTTTTTCAGTTCATTTTGAGACATCTGAATACCCCCCAACAGAGGAGAAAGGCTAAATATACTTATCTTGTTTGAATAACTTGCTTTTGACGTTGTTTTTCTTCTTCCTTCGGTATTTTCACTGTGATTTACTGGCATACGATCAACTCCACGTTGAAGGAACCATCTTGACTGCTACAAGGAAAGTGTTGAACTGACTAAATGCGCCCGACCGTGTCTCCTCCACTGTACTCTCGAAGAGTATGTGACTTAATTACGAAAAAAAATTCCAACGCACCAGTTCCGTTCGTAATCAAGTTCATATGGTCGATTGGAGTCACATCGGATTCAATCTGTTATATTTTTGTGCACGATCGTACAGGAAAAATTGTAATTAATGTGTTAAGATGTAAATGCAAGCAAACTTCGGTGCAGCTCGCACATACTGACAAATATGCATTAACAAGTGGGGAATCTCGAGTGCAAGGCCCAATAGAAACACAGGTCTGAAATGATCCTTGCCAAGGAGTTTTTACTTTGGAGTATTAAAAGAGCGCCAATAGCACCTAAAATCCTATAACGAAAGAGTAACTAAGTAAGCAAAGATCTCGCATGATCCAGTAGATACATTTAAAAATTAAAATCAAAACAAGTATATGCATGCCAAATACCCAGTTTGGGCAGAAGTATTTGCCAGAGAAATCTATATGAAATTAGTATAGACAAAACAGCTTAATAAATGGTTTTGAATAACTATTGCGCTGTTACATAATACGTCTTATAATCGTGTTTCAGATTTTCATTTTCCGAAGTCCTATAACTTAGGTGTATCGAAAAAGTTTCATTTCCACACGAATTGATCGTTCCTAAAGTTTATACGGCGTACTGTGACTTAACGAGTGGCAATTTGCATTAAATCACTTCTGCTCTGTTAGTACAACAATGCATTAGATTAGAATTACTTTAGAAATATTTCAAGGCTGTACAACTAAACGCTAGTTTATTATCTCCTAATACGTAGAATAAGTTTGAGTTAGTTTCACCAATTCTCCTTATGCAGTGTGTATGCGTTTGAAAACGTAACTGTCCTATATTAACGGCTTTAATGATGACATCTTTTACAGTTGATATGCGTATTAAAATAACTCAAGGATGTGACAAAAATATCAAAGTTACTTAAGTATTTGAAATAGTCTAAGAGTCAGGAACAAAATTTCGACCTCATTTTTATTAAAATTTTTATACTGTCAGATCACAACTTTCTGGATGAGTTTTAAGAAAAATTTTGCCAGCCAAGTTAATGTCAGTTCCTTTGGGCCTTACGGACCCAAATATACCCTAAAATTTAGGTAAATTTTTACCCCATAATTATCATTGTAAAAACCATTGCAATGTTTTTAAACATGATACAGACAGCTCAAAAATATAATGACCGAAAAAAGTTTAGGGTTCTAAGAGCAAAACCCACCTAGCCTGTAGCCTGTCGGGACCCTTATTTTATCTATTATAAGTATTATGCCCCAAATTTTGCAGAAACATTCCCAACATGGCTGTTGACGTTTTGGCACACGACTAGAAAATGTGTTTCCTTTGTCTGGCCAGATGGTTATTTAGGACCAGCCGCCCAAATTACCGAAAAACTATTCCTGTTTTGGTCAGTTCGTCAAAATACGAATTTGTTATAACTGAATTTCTCGAATAACTGAAGTTTATGATTTAGAAACTGGGAAATCGTTTGAACTGAGAAAAATGTTGGATTCTAAGAACAAGTCAGTGGTAATGCGGCTTTTGCATTCAAGGGCATCTCGTTTTTTTTATTGGCTTGTTTGAAGTATACACCTTTTCCGAATGGCTGTTTAAACGCCATGTTTTGGGCTATAGTCAGTACATCCAACCTCGTTTTTATGAAATCTATTAAACTTTATTACTAAGTAATTATCTCTATTACTAAAAGTTCCATTAGAAGCATTAGAGACAATTTTGATAATATATAATTAGAGTTTATCATGTCATAGACCGGTTGTTTTTGTTTGCGACGTTTCGACAGTTACTACTGTCATCATCGGGCGTTTGTAAATGAATGATGTAAAGTTTATATATGTTTTCAGTAGGATCGAAATTAGGATCGAAATTATTTCGGACCTGGAAGGAAGCAATGTCAATATTTCGGACCTGGAAGGAAGCAATGTCAATAATTTGTTTTGCGTAGAGCTGGAAACCATATCGCAGGAACATTATACGATGTACTTTTAATACTGGAATTGTTTTTGACACTGTATATAGTCTCTTTGACTTTTCGAGCAGTCCATCCTTTTTCCTTGTCAAGGATCTTTCTATTCTCCCAATCAAACTTGTGGTCATTAGTCCAACAGTGGTCAGCAATTTCGTTTTTGGTTACATCGCCATTCCGTACGGCTCGCATATGTTCTTTGATGCGTTGCTCAAATGTTCTTTTTGTTTCTCCTATATAAACTGATTCACAATCACTACATGCAATTTGGTATATCACGTTATTTGTGTCGTTCATTGAGATCTTGTCTTTCGGATGAGATAATATGTTACGAAGAGTTTCCGTTGATCGAAATCTGCATTTGATGTTGTGTGCACGGAATATTCTTTGTAAAGCATTACTGATACCAGATACATAAGGAATACTAATAGTGGTCACCGGTTCTTGTTCTGTTGATTCTTCGGTGTTTGAAGTTCGAGTATTGTTTATTCTATTTTCAACTCTTCTAACAATCGTCCTGTCATATCCATTTGCTTGGAGAACCGATTTGATATGTTTCATTTCTTCAACACGATCATCGTCATTACTAACAATATCTTTCGCCCGATTTATTAACGATGCAACAACACTTTCTTTGCAACTTTGTTGATGGTTTGAGTTATAGTTTAGATATTGGTCTGTATGTGTTGGTTTACGATATACGTTCACTGAAATGCTTCCGTCTTGATTTCTTTTTACAAGAGTATCCAAGAATGGGATGCAATTATTCGATTCCTGCTCGATTGTAAATTTTATTTTCGGGTGCAATCCATTTAGATGTTGATGAAAATTATTCAATGAATCTCGTGTCACTATAGCGTAAACATCGTCAACAAAACGTTTCCATACTTTTGGGGGTTTGTCAGCGGTTGTTGTGGCTGTGGACTCAAACGCTTGCATGAAGATTTCAGCAACTACAGAAGATGCCGGACCTCCCATTGCAACTCCATCTGTTTGAGTGTAATAAGTTTCATCGAATAGAAACCACGTTTTTGTTAATACAAGCGTTATCAATTCCAAAAATTCTGTTGGTGGAATTTTCGTTTTGGATGAAAAGTTTGAGTCATTAGAGATTAAATCTCTAATTATATTGATCGTGTCATTTATCGGTACATTTGTATAAAGTGATGTAACATCGAATGATACCATTTCTTCATCAACATTGACAGTTTTTGTTCTAACAAAGTCGGAAAACTCTTTTGAATTCTTGCATCGGTTAGTTTGTGTATATGATGATAATATCTTTGCTACGTATTTTGATAAGTCGTACAACGGCGTACCGGTGCATGAGACTATTGGTCGTATAGGTATTCCAGTTTTGTGTATCTTCGGCAGACCATAGAATCGAGGTGGTGGAGAATCGCTTGGTTTTAATCTGAAATATGTTTGTTGATCGATAAAACCATTGTCATGTAGTTTCTGAAGTTTTTGTCGTACTTCTTTTTTTTTGATTGTTTCAGTTGGGTTCTTCTTGAGCGTTTTGTATGGACCATTGTTTATATGATCGTAACATTTCTGGATATAGTTGGGTTTGTCTAATACCACGGTTGTTCGTCCTTTGTCAGCTGGTAGAATCATGATACTGGTATCTTTCTGAAGATTACGAAGAGCTTTTCTGTCTTTTCGGCTGATGTTGTCGGTTGGTATTTTCGATTGTTGTAGAGTTAGACTGACTTTAGCTCGTATATTGTCAGCTTCCTCTTTTGGTAGGTTTTTGATACCACTCTCTACATTTGCAACAATTTCTTTTGTTGGAATTTCAGTTGGTGTTATACTAAAATTCATTCCCTTCGACAAAATATTGGTTTCATCAGATGACAATTGTTTTGATGACAAGTTCATTATCCATCTTGATTTATCTACTTTCTGTTCGGTATCTTCCTTCTGTGGATGTAGGTTTGCGAATTTTCTAACCTGTCTTGTTCTAGCGACTTCCATCTCCCTTTCAAATGTCTTATTATGAACAGATTTGATGAGTTCATATTCTTCTGATGTTGTTTTATCTTTGATTTCTTGGTCCAACTCTTCCATTGACTGTTTTAATTTCTTTCTTGTCACATGATTGAGATGGATTCGTTCTTGAAGCAAGACTTTGCTGGCACGACGTAATATCTGACGGCTTTTCTCAGTTTTGACTTTGCAATGAATTCTTAGATCATTTGGCGTCAAATTATTATGTAGACATCGGAGCGAGAATCTTAGATGGTTCGAGTACCTAGCGTACTTCGCTCGAGTCTTTTCCAACTTCCGCACTGAAGCTAACGTGGAATCTCCATATTGTGTTTTAATCAAATTGAATATATTTATATTGTTTGTCAGTCTAGTATTCATAATATATAATTAGAGTTTATCATGTCATAGACCGGTTGTTTTTGTTTGCGACGTTTCGACAGTTACTACTGTCATCATCGGGCGTTTGTAAATGAATGATGTAAAGTTTATATATGTTTTCAGTAGGATCGAAATTATTTCGGACCTGGAAGGAAGCAATGTCAATATTTCGGACCTGGAAAGAAGCAATGTCAATAATTTGTTTTGCGTAGAGCTGGAAACTATATCGCAGGAACATTATACGATGTACTATTAATACTGGAATTGTTTTTGACACTGTATATAGTCTCTTTGACTTTTCGAGCAGTCCATCCTTTTTCCTTGTCAAGGATCTTTCTATTCTCCCAAAAGACAGAAAAGCTCTTCGTAATCTTCAGAAAGATACCAGTATCATGATTCTACCAGCTGACAAAGGACGAACAACCGTGGTATTAGACAAACCCAACTATATCCAGAAATGTTACGATCATATAAACAATGGTCCATACAAAACGCTCAAGAAGAACCCAACTGAAACAATCAAAAAAAAAGAAGTACGACAAAAACTTCAGAAACTACATGACAATGGTTTTATCGATCAACAAACATATTTCAGATTAAAACCAAGCGATTCTCCACCACCTCGATTCTATGGTCTGCCGAAGATACACAAAACTGGAATACCTATACGACCAATAGTCTCATGCACCGGTACGCCGTTGTACGACTTATCAAAATACGTAGCAAAGATATTATCATCATATACACAAACTAACCGATGCAAGAATTCAAAAGAGTTTTCCGACTTTGTTAGAACAAAAACTGTCAATGTTGATGAAGAAATGGTATCATTCGATGTTACATCACTTTATACAAATGTACCGATAAATGACACGATCAATATAATTAGAGATTTAATCTCTAATGACTCAAACTTTTCATCCAAAACGAAAATTCCACCAACAGAATTTTTGGAATTGATAACGCTTGTATTAACAAAAACGTGGTTTCTATTCGATGAAACTTATTACACTCAAACAGATGGAGTTGCAATGGGAGGTCCGGCATCTTCTGTAGTTGCTGAAATCTTCATGCAAGCGTTTGAATCCACAGCCACAACAACCGCTGACAAACCCCCAAAAGTATGGAAACGTTTTGTTGACGATGTTTACGCTATAGTGACACGAGATTCATTGAATAATTTTCATCAACATCTAAATGGATTGCACCCGAAAATAAAATTTACAATCGAGCAGGAATCGAATAATTGCATCCCATTCTTGGATACTCTTGTAAAAAGAAATCAAGACGGAAGCATTTCAGTGAACGTATATCGTAAACCAACACATACAGACCAATATCTAAACTATAACTCAAACCATCAACAAAGTTGCAAAGAAAGTGTTGTTGCATCGTTAATAAATCGGGCGAAAGATATTGTTAGTAATGACGATGATCGTGTTGAAGAAATGAAACATATCAAATCGGTTCTCCAAGCAAATGGATATGACAGGACGATTGTTAGAAGAGTTGAAAATAGAATAAACAATACTCGAACTTCAAACACCGAAGAATCAACAGAACAAGAACCGGTGACCACTATTAGTATTCCTTATGTATCTGGTATCAGTAATGCTTTACAAAGAATATTCCGTGCACACAACATCAAATGCAGATTTCGATCAACGGAAACTCTTCGTAACATATTATCTCATCCGAAAGACAAGATCTCAATGAACGACACAAATAACGTGATATACCAAATTGCATGTAGTGATTGTGAATCAGTTTATATAGGAGAAACAAAAAGAACATTTGAGCAACGCATCAAAGAACATATGCGAGCCGTACGGAATGGCGATGTAACCAAAAACGAAATTGCTGACCACTGTTGGACTAATGACCACAAGTTTGATTGGGAGAATAGAAAGATCCTTGACAAGGAAAAAGGATGGACTGCTCGAAAAGTCAAAGAGACTATATACAGTGTCAAAAACAATTCCAGTATTAATAGTACATCGTATAATGTTCCTGCGATATGGTTTCCAGCTCTACGCAAAACAAATTATTGACATTGCTTCCTTCCAGGTCCGAAATATTGACATTGCTTCCTTCCAGGTCCGAAATAATTTCGATCCTAATTTCGATCCTACTGAAAACATATATAAACTTTACATCATTCATTTACAAACGCCCGATGATGACAGTAGTAACTGTCGAAACGTCGCAAACAAAAACAACCGGTCTATGACATGATAAACTCTAATTATATATTATGAATACTAGACTGACAAACAATATAAATATATTCAATTTGACAATTTTGATATTTCAAATGAAGTTGGCTGTACTAACTTCGACAACACACGATGTTTAAAAAAATATTTTAGAAAAGTGTATTTAACGCTATCTTATTCGTAGATAGTGCATATATTGTTCTCAAACCTGATATAGAGACATGTTGTAATCATTTTGAATTGACAGATTTACAAAAACGTAATCTGCATAAATTATTTTTAATTATATCTAAAATTGTGTGTTTCGATTTTTATAGCCAAAAAGCGTTACCGTATTTCCTCCAATAAGCGCCGCCCTCTATTAAGCGCCGCCCTCTAATAAGCGCCGCACCTAAAATTTGAATTTCGAAATTAGCGCCGCCCTCTAATAAGCGCCGCCCTCTAATAAGCGCCGCACCTTCAAATGCGGCGCTTATTAGAAAATCAAGAGAAAATGAGACTTGAATACTTTTACTTGAACTCTATAGTTTTCTTATTGCAATAGTCGTCTACAGAAAGTTCTAGATAGCTATATTTACACTTCTTATTAACGAGTTCCTCATATAATATTTTAGAAATTTTACTGTAAACATATCATATATTATATATATGTAAATATATCTTGCAAGAGGAAGAGAGTCAAATAAATCCATTTAAGAATATAACAGATTCGGATGTTGAGGATGCATGCGAGCCGTTTCATTTGATTGACTCTGACCAGGAAAGCGACGAAGAAATTGATGTCTAAACTTATATTATTCTTAAACTTTGTTATATTTGATAGAAGAAGAACAGAAAACATCACGATGCATATCCGTTAATTCTTTCTCGTACGTTACTTACCCCGATAGAACCCCAAATTTTATAACAAGAACTCTTTTTCTAAGGATATCACCCAACCAACCGATCAAATTCAAAGAATAGGCAAAATCTTCAGAAACTTGAAAATTGAAATTTCGAAATAAGCGCCGCCCTCTAATAAGCGCCGCCCTCTAATAAGCGCCGCACCTAAAATCACGAAAATTAAATAAGCGCCGCGGCGCTTATTAGAGGAAATACGGTATTTGAATTGCGAATTGGACACATTTCACATGATATGTATAAAAACGCATGGTTATTATAGAATACTTATGCTCCCTTAAAACGTTTTTTATCATTTCAGTCCAATTATTTTCTCCAGTGAGAACTTTTATAAAAGTGTTTGGAAAAACAAGCGTTTATTTCGCTGTTATTATTTTTTGTAACAGCAAACAAGGAAAAAAGAAGATTTTAGACATGTCTTGCTTTTGTTAAAGTTTATATCTATAGATTGGCCCGATTTTGGCTACTTCTAATAAACGCCCCATTTAGGGTTATTAGTGGGAGGTTGCTTATTTCACTTAACCACTCCGTATGCGCGGCGTTTATTGGAGGGTGGTGTAATAAAGAGGGCGGCGTTTACTAGAGGAATTACGGTATTGCAAAAATTAGTGCGCACTTTAGGTTTAAGAGAAAAAAAATATTTGTAGTTTTCGAATTTAAAAATTGTCATATATTAAATTAATTAATGGATGAACCTAACTTTCGAGTGTTATGTTTTTGCGAGGGATGTTAAAAGACCTTTGAAAATTGTCTACACAATTGCAAATCATTAATTAGAGAATGGAATGAGGAAAGCATTATTTGTTTAGATGTTTCCTGGCTAGAATCGGAAATCAATGACCTCACTTCAAGTCTTCAAGGTTTAATCGAGATACAATGAAACCACGGAAAATCAGGTGTTCGGCTTTTACTGTTCTAGATTCCAAGGGTAATGATGTCTATCATATCCACTTCTTATGTTCTTTGATATTCGAGCAAAAGTAAAATTGATTCCATAAATTGTTTAACCGTCCATTTTTAGGCAGAACGGACGATGCGAAGCAACACTTTCACAAATCTCAGTTCATTTTCTTACAATTATGCATAAGCTTGCGGGTTAATCTTTGAGTTTAGAGTTACCATCGTTCTTTTGAACACTTTTCAAGAAATTTGAGGTTTGCTATTTTAAAAACCTGTTAATAAATTTTTCTTTTCAGCACTTCATTTCTGAGATTAATTCAAATCGCGTAATACGCGAGATGTTTAAAATAGGAACCTTCCGTGTCTTCAAAGCCCAGTTGCCGTGTCAAGAAATTTGCGCCTAAGCATAAGCCCTGGAATTCAACCTATGGGTTCGCGAATGCTTTGCATGCGTTGCGTTACGTTCCATCCAAAGCACCAAGGGAAGCAAGAACCACAAGCTTTTCATTGGTGGTTAAAGTATAAACATTTTCGTACAAATTGTGTATAAACTTTATTTTATTGCAATTCTTTATCCCCAGCACTGACTGTTCTCAGCTGTTTTAAGCATGTCTAAACCAAACTGCGTAAAAATTCATTCCTTCGCAGACGCGTGAAGTTTCGGACATATTGAAAAATGAACTTGTGAATTAAAAACCCTACTCTACGTTACTTCTACAATAAATTTATTACTCTGTATCATAAAGACAATCTTTAATTATAAAACTGAAGCAAAAATATAATCCTGCCTGGGCCATTTGTATGACATACCACTCTTTTACAGTTATTTTTAACGACTTTTAACTAATCTAACTTTATCATACGTTCTTGACTGTCGTTCTTTTTCGTTTTATTGTTTCTTCGTCAACAAACGGAAATGTAAACATTTGACGCAATGCAATGGTTTTCCTCTATACTAATACGCATACGGATACGGAAACCGTTGCCACATTTGTCTATTAATCAAATTTGACGTTTTTGCGTTTTTTCGCTTAGGACTCGCAACCAGGACTTAAAACGTTTATAGTATTATATATAAAACTAGTATAGCGTGTAAAAATGTTTTACAGGTTCATTTTCCTCCCATCATGAGTTACTGCACCCCACCACCCGTGCTCTTCCTCTTCAAAATTTAGATGAGACGAAAAATAAAATCACGGAATTGTGAAGAATAAGTACCACTTAGTTGGAGAGCTCCAAAACTGATCAAGAAAATGTATGGGGTCGTCTGTATTCGACCTTCGAAGATATCGTCGATCAAAATTTTAATGACGTCACACCAGTCCTAAAAAAGTTTTAGACCCAAATTTTTTCGTCACCCCATCGCCATTATCACACACCCAAAGTGACATCAGTTATTTCCATTGGTTCTCGAGATATTTGGCCTTAAATATCGCGTTCTATTTAGGGTGCAATGCAATGTCCCCGCTGACGTCGCACTACTCCTATAATACTAATCGCTTATATCTGGATAACTCAGTTACGCACAATCTAAAATGTTAATAGCCAATTTGCATAGAAACATTTCGTTCGCAGTCCTTTTATTCACACTGACCAAACTAAAAAGTGGATGCTCAACGCGTATTAGTAATAAGACTAGTATTCCAGGTAAAAACATTTTACAGGCTCTTTCTCTTTCAAATTATAGGGGTGCCAAAAAATAAAACCCAAGAATCCAAAATAATAAGTATCACTAAGTTGTAGAGCTCGAAAAACTGATCAAAAAAAAGTATGGGATCGTCTGTGTACAACGTACCGTTAGGAAGATATCGTCGATCAAAGATTCTGATGACGTCACACCCGTCCCCAAAAAGTTTTAGACCCAATATTTTTTCTTCACCCCATCGCCCAATATCGCGGACCCAAAAAACGTCAGTTATCCCTATTGGTTCCCGAGATATTTGCCCCTAAACGTCGCGTTCCATTGGGGGTGCAATGCAAAAAAAATTGATGTCGCGTCATTTGCTACTACTAATATACTAATACTGAAAAAACGCTAGTCGAACCATCGTGGTTTTACGCGCTCCTATGAGAAAATCACCGTGAAATTTCTGAAAATGTATCACTCTCCAAAAATAAAAGTGGTATGCACAGCTCGCTATTAATAAAGAAGACTAGTATCCCGGGTAAATATTTTTTACATCTTTCCCAATAAAATGTTTTTACACGCTATACTTACCATTTCATAATAACTCTAATACAAAATATAATATAATATAATACAAAAACGCAGTCCAAAACGCCGCCCTAAAATCTTTAATCGATTCATAAATATTTTACCCGCCATACTAAGCATTTGTTAACCCCGTGTATTGAGGTAAAACTATTGATTTCACCTTTCTTTGTCGCCAAAAATAGAAATCTCATGGAAGAACATGGAAAAAGTTTGTTTGTTAAAAATGTTATTACATGTGTACGACGAATCATATTTAATGTAATGTTTTACTGAAGAAATCAATTTGAGCCATAACTCAAAGCCAATATGGCCCCCAAACAGCAACAGTTAACGATATTTGATCTTTAAACTTAATGGGCAAAAATTCAAAAATTTGAGGTCAAAAGGCGTCGTAGAAATATTCACTAATCACTATTTTAAGATCAGAAAGTGCAAACCATAAGCAGATTTTTCAAAAACCTTTTGGTTAACATTCAAAAGTTTATAATCACGAAGAAACTTTGGATTAAGATTCTAAGTTTTGAGGTCTCGTGTCTGTTTGGATATGTGATGTTTTAAAACCAAGGAAAGTGTGGGGAAGGTTGATAAGTTCCATAAACTGCTGTAAATTTGTTAATGAAAATTCTTCTTCTGAATGTTCGATGCCTGAAAGTTTCTGATCCATAGGAGTAGTTTAAAATTTTAGTGCAAATTTAATTTCGCGAATTAAGATGAAACAAACTTTTCTCGTGAATTAACTTTCGTGAATATCGCAAATCATTAGTCTTCATATTTTTTTAAAAATTAAATGTTACCATGCATACGTTGAAGAATTTTTCACATGAATTGAGCAAAACCTGGTTTTTGACAAGTACTATTCGAAGAGTCGAAGAGAAGTTATTTGAACTCAATCGATTTCTTTCCAAGACTGAAGCGGAAATTGTTCAAGCCTTAGGGCTTCTAGATCTAATTTATACTGGCAAAACGGTGAACGCTAATTTGTTGTCTATTTTGTTTCAAGGTTTACATGTTTTAAAGGTAAACGTATACGTATGATTATATATATATATATACCTTTTAAAAGTCTTTCAAATTTACTGATTGACCGACCCGGCAAAAAAGTGGGTCTTTGGGGACAATATCTTCGTAATCAACAGTAGCTACAGAATAAAACGAATTGAATATGCTTCTTTGATAAAATATCAAGTGTACGATGCAAATAGAAAGCTATATCATTTTCCATAAAATAAGGAAGTGAAGAAACGATTTTTCACAAAAAATCTACTCTCACAAACGTTGACGCTTCGAAATTTGTTTTCATTATCTCGATTTCCCAATTCATTTTTTCTCGGTTGTTAATGTCTCAATTACTGCTGACAACTTTGTGGATTTTATCCGTCATGAGAGTTTTTAATAGTTGAAATAAAGTTTTTAAAAGGAGTCGTGTGGAATTTTTGTGCATAATGGAAAGTTATTTAAGTTTAACGGTTCTGCTATATGGCTGGTGTTATGGAAAACATCCAAGTAACCTAATCGACACTTAAGACTGAAAACAAATATCATAAAATTAGACTCCACCACATTTTTTACTGACCCTCAATACCCCTATGTATACTTTTCTGCTTAAGAACGCACTTGTTACTATTTTTATTATATTTCTATTTTTATTCTATTATTCTATTCTATTCTATTATTAACTATTTTATTGGTTCACATTCGTTTTTTAATTCCCCAATTCGAAGAAGTATATAAAGCTCATGCGAAATGTTTTTATTTACCATTTGTGCATAAATTTGCAAAAAGTAAACAATTTGTTTCTCGTGCTTTTTCCCTTGACCTTAAAAGAAGAAATATTTGTGAGAACCTAATTTTGGGAATTGAAAAAATTATAAAAATTAACTTTTCATGGAGATTTATTTTGGTAAATTTGAAAAAATCAGACTTTCCATGAAAATTTAATTTTGTGAATGCATTTATTTATCTTATATGGTACAATGATTTCTTAAGGTTGCGACAGTTATGCAATTTTACATTTTGCGGGGTTAAAATTATGTAATTAATCCTTTTTCAATTTACCTTCACTCTCACTGTTTCCTTTATTTGATTTTCAATGAAAATAATATTTATACTGAGTAAATTTAGATGATTCTTTCAGATTTCTATGACTACAAGATTTATAAATATAGCCTTCATGGCATGCGCATTGCTATAGCTTTCAGTCCCAACATAGAGTGATACTTCTTACCACTCTCATGACCTTACAATGGTTTGAACTGGTTCGCTACAAAATTCCTTTTACATTGAAGATAAAAAAGCAAATGCATACTCTCTGTTAAAAAAGTGTACAAATTTCGGGAAAATTTTAGTCCATTGCAAAGATTTAGTCACTTTTTCCTATTTAGAGGTAAAGGTATTAGCATTATTCTTATTCTTATTATGGAAGCAAGTATACTTCAACCGCTCAACCAGACAACCCCCTTAGATATCAATCCCGCTCTCAAGCTGAGTGGATTAAATCACACTGTAATAGTCGCTGGCATGACTCGGCCAGGATTTTGAACCTTGACCTCCCGCATTGGAGGCGAGCACACTACCACAAGGCCACCAGTCGCTATAATTTTTAATTAGTATAATTAGTATTATTCCCATTTTCTCGTTTTTATTCGTGATTATATTTTACTTCTGTTATTTTTGAAAACCACTTTTTGCAAACCAAGTTGCTGCTGACTTACGGCCATTTATGTCTGTTTAATTTCAACTGCGGTGGATCAGTAAACCCTTTTTGACTGAAGTATAAAATTTTATTGAGCAGAGGCTATAGAAAATCCTTTTGCCTTCCGAAAGAAATTGAGAAGTAACTCAGACTTTCTCAGCCTCTACAGTTTCTAAAAAAACATCGAAATATCCAGGATAACTGTATCTAAACACAGATATTCCATAAATAACATCACTTTCTTTTTGTTAATGAGGCCTTTGCATTGTTTCTAATCAGAATAATCATGACGTACTTAAGCACAGAATACACTATATGATTTTATGCATACGATTTTTTTGATTACAACTTTAGTAATGAATATTGATCCCTAAATGACCCATTTGAATAACTTTTGAATAACGGAATTTTTACGCAGCGCAAAAGTTTAATTTTATACTATCTCTTCTGGCGGAATTTATTGAAAAAGCCAATAGACTGCAAGCGGACTACTCCTCCTAGTGGGAAACCGGCTTAAAACGAACTCTTCCCCAGTCGAGCAGAGTTAAATAATGGTGACTGAAGAGTATCGTTCTATTAGGAACAATATGAATGATACCCTTGCGTCGTATTTTTCAGTAAGATGGCTTTTCTTTAATGCTTACCCGAGCTACCAAAAAAAAATGTTTACAATTTAATGAAAACGTCATTAAACCATCCGAATTCTTGAATGGAAACTCAAGTTTTTTTATAAGCTTCAAGAGAAAGTAACAATCATTTTCAAGGTTTCTAGGAAAATTTTAATCGAAGGTAGATGTTTATAATTTAGATATCCTCTGCAAACGAAAGAAGTTTTATTTATAAAAATTTTAGATTTTTATAAATAAAATTTTAAATCCTCTTAATTTTTTCTCTTAACATGTTTTTTCAAACATTCTACATTTTCAAAATCACTATTTCTCTATAAAAATGCAGTGCAAAAATTACGAAAATGTTTTTAAGAAAACGTTAAAGTTCAAATATGTTTTAAAACAAGTAAGGAGATATTTATTCATCAATTTCTAGACAGGAGAATTTAATAGTGGTGTTTGCTCCAATTTGCTTCTTTTATTGGACGACTGAACTCTGGAGATTGCTTATTATTTACCATCGCAAAATCTTCAAAAAGTGTCTGAGGAGGAGTGTTTTCTATGGGAATGTCAGGCAACATCGCCTGTTGTTTCAATAAAAAACACTCCTCCACAGACACTTTTTGAAGATTTTGCCCACTGGGTAGAGCACCCCCCTCGGCTATGCTGAGCTCTGCCACTGGGAAAAATATCTTCACATATAATGACCCAGATGTTTTTATTAAAATCACAGGCCTCTAAAACCTCATTGTTTTTATTGCCATTTCACTGATATGAACATTTTTTTTCAATCAGAAATGGTTTCGACAGAAGTGTTTACAACTCTAATTTTGATTGATGTCTTAAAGGATTCTAAGTACATCGTCACTGTTACTCTTAAAGCTGAATAGTTAATCGTAAGGGAAAATACTGTCTAATCACCCTTTGATCCTTTCATTATATACTTACTATTGATGACGAGTAATCTGTAGAAATTTGTGTAAACTACCGGCTGATAAAGTTTTCCCATTGTGTTCCCATTTCGATCGGATTATAAAAAACTGACAACTGATTGCATTTGAGTTCCTATCAAAACAGACCTACTGCAAAGTCAAAGAATAAATATTTGTCGTACATCAATCCTTTCACAGGTACGTGATGTTTTCTTGTGGCAAGACATCATGAAGTGGGTCCACTTAAAATCGAGTTTTGCCTTTTTGCATTCGAAGGCTGGAAGGAAATTTTGACATACTTTATCCCTGTATCACAACGGGCAATTTTGTTAAATTTGAATAATTACAATACTTCTTTCAGAAATACTTTTAAAGTTTTCTTTCAGAACCAGTTCATTGTGTATCATATTGTTCTTTTATATTAACAAAATCACAAATTTCAGTAGCGTAATTCCTCTAATTTTATGCGCATCCAAATAATTTTCATTTTCTAATTATTTAGTTTGCACTAATTGTTAAAAGTAATTACATTTCCTCTAATTTCAGTGCGCATCACTCTAATTTAGTGTGCGCATACCAACAAAATCATAGAAAATGACTAAAAAGGCAGATATGTAGAAGTTTTTCCAGATAATACTGAGGCATGAAACGGATAAAAAGAAACACAGATATTTAAAGTATTCTTTCTTTTTTTTTCATTTCCTTTACTTTGTTTTCATGTTCTTCTACCAATCCCAGAATATTAGTTCTAAATGTTTGAAAAATTCGTTGATCCTCACAGGATATCGTATACCGCGTGGGAATCTGCAAACCACCTTGTTGCAAATCTCACGAGTATTGTCTTTTACCAATCACTGTTCCAAGGACTATTACACAATGCTTGATGAAATAATATGTCAACCTTGACATGAATTTTAAGACATGACCAATCTTTCTTTCTCTACTCACTGTATTGACAGCATTTGCGTACCGATCATGAATTAAACATATATTCAATTTCGAGTTAGTAACTCGATATTAGAAAAACATAAACTCTTTTTCGAGTTAGAAATTAAAGACGTCTAGGACTTTTGAAAACTGTTTCTCCTATACATAACTAATTTCTGAAATTTCTGAAAAATAACACAAAAGCGTACATTCGCCATATACCGCCGCCTCTTCCTCCGCAATAATTTTTCTTCTATCATTGCATTGATTGAAAGCGACTTCCCCGTTGGCTCACAACTAAAAAATGCAACCACCGAGGATGGTAATAATTTAAGACTATCCTCCATATTTCACAATGGCTCTTCATCCCTCAAACAACAGCAACAACAAAAACAGCAAAGTATAACTTCAAACATAAAAGAACATCAATCAAGATTAATTGGATTGTGAATTGAATAAAAAGAGGAGAAGGAAAGGTTTTTTCTCTGACTCCTTTATTATTGAGAAAATCCAATTGCGCGGGCAGTAACTCGAAAGTGAAAATATATTTTTTCAATATCGAGTTAGTAACTCGAAAGTGAACTAATGTTTTTCCAATATTGAGTTAGCAAAATGAAAAAATGGCAACTGCTAACTCGAAGTTTTTAACTCGAGGACGTAACTGGAAGATTACCCGCCACTTTTTTTGTCAAATTTTGCAGCTCCACTAAACTCATGGGACAAAAAAAAGTGAGTCAAATAGGTGATGGAGTCTGAAGTCTGCAAAATAATGCAATTTTATAAAATAGTGCGCGCTAATTTTTCAAAGTAATTAAATTTGCTGTGCGCATCACTCTAATTTAGTGCGCATTTTAGAAAATATTTTTTACAATCTAATTATTTAGTGCCCAAGGCCAAAAATAATTATTTTTCATTGTGCATAAAATTAGAAGAATTCGGTATACAACCAAAAATTGCAGTATTCAATGTCTAAAACGCAGTGATGATTGGTTATAAGCCGAAACTGAGAAGAAGTTCTTGATGTTTGTCTCAGATGGTATCCAGTAATCGTTTTATTATCTGAAAGGGGTGATCACACGAAAAAAGGCAGCCATATTCCGCTAATATTAAGAAACTTTTCTTAATGTTGTTGATGTGTGATCACGAGAAACGAGCCCGCCTACCTTGCGGAGATCTCGCCTTATCTAACCATTTTGTCTGTGTGATCATTCCCTTAGTAGATTGGTATCTGAAACAAAAGAAACATCGATCTAAACTCTCTGTTACATTTCCATTTGTAGTAAATAATTAGAATATGTTGAACCAAGTTAACACCCGCTCCTATTCAACCGGTCCTTATACGGTCAAGGACAACTTAGGGCCGATAATTTTGACGAGTAAGGTATGCTCAAGCCTTTTCGTTTGTAAAATAAAGCCCATATTTTCTTAACAGGACAAAATATCGCCACTAAGGGCCGGTAAAGGAGGCAGCGTATGACAAGCATTTAACGCCGGACATGCCTTTTCGTTTGCATAATAAGGGCCTTAAATCCGCCGGGAGGCTCAATTTACGCTACCAAGGGTCGGAAAAATAAGGGCCAATAAAGTCATCGAATAAGGCTTTACTTTTATGTTAATTATTCTGTTGGATGCACCTCGCAGATGTAATAGTAAATGAATGTGTAATTTGTGGAATGTATAATTTGCTGTGAATGGATTCTGTTGAATAGTGAAATATTCGTTGAATACCGAAATTTGTAGTTTTCCTACAAATAAACAACCATAGTATCATGCACATTTAAATACTTTTGAATATTTTTTATTTCCTGGAACATGAAAAATTATTTCACGTCATTTGAAAACAAAATTTATTATCTTGTGAAATATTCGCGGAATTAAGCAGATGTTTCAACATATCTCAAATGTACACGATACACTTTGAAATCTACCTGAAACAAAAATTGAAGGATTTTGTGAAAGAAATATTTCAATTCTTAAGTTTAATTATCAGGACAGAAAACAGGACCACAATGGATAATTATTTTGCAGGATAAGAAGTCAGGACATAGTAACGTCAGTTTTTTACGTAAATACAAATTTACCGACTGCGTCAAATCTGACCAATGTCCCCTTAATTTGACGCTGTTAATTTATTTTTCCTGGCCCGTTGAGACGTTAATGAAAGTGAAGTGAGGGTTGAGATAAAAGATGAAAGGTAATGACTGTTGTTGGAACAATTATCATTCAGAAGCCTATTTTTCACGAGTATTAAATTTGTTAATGAATTTCACATGTTCGAAGTTCTGTGTTAAGTATTGGAAGAATTTTTTTCTTTGGCCTCAAGTAGATCCTCGAAAAGTTTATATACGCAGCCTATTGGCACCAGTATACTAGCATGTGTTTATTTCTGCTTTATAAGACTCTTAGACTTCCTGAGAGGTAAAGCTCTCATTTTCCTATTGCAGATAGACAGCATATCTGCAATAGGAAAAATGAGAGCTTTACCTCTCAGGAAGTATTACTATAAGTAATACTATTTTTAACAAAACATGTAAACATTTTGAAGAGTTCAATTGCCTTTAAAATAGATATACAATTCGCAAGACAACAATTCATTTGAGGAATTGAATTTCCACATGGCTCGACGTTTACAATAAGTAATGGTGTCAAGTGGAGGTATAATTAGACTCAGAGTGTAAACGTTTTGATATCTGTGTAATGTAAGGAGTCTATTCAGGACTCAAGTTTCACTTCCTTTTTAAGAAACACTTGCAATCGTCGCTTTACGTGGAACCACACGAAAGTTTTGCTATTTTCAACTATTAATTTCTGCTGCTGTTTTCGGAAAATTGACCATTAGTTAAGAACTGAGTATTTAGTATTTTCAGAACCCTTTACAAAGTTACAAGCATAAACATTGTCTTTAGAAAAGTTACTGCTATGAGAAGAAAATTGAATCTCAGTAACGGTGCAGTTGCAAAATATGCCAAAATTAAATATTTGCAAATTATACCATGTTTCTAATTTTTAATTTTGTTGGTGTAAATTAGTTTATTTGTTTTTTTAACTACGGCAAACCAACGTTAAATAAATGTTTCAATTCAATTCAATTCAATTCAATTCAATTCAATTCAATTCAAAAAAATAGATAAATAGAAGTTGTTATATATTGAAACTACTTATTTTATTTTATTTATTTGATAATGTTTATACAGTTATACATTATATCAGCTAAATAACTGTTTTCCATACAAGTCCTGTAAAAATTAAAAGTAAAAGTAAAAATAAATATAAAATTGTAAAATAAAATAGATTCATATACAAGGTGTCCCAGATGAAAATTGACAGAAAGGATGGAAACCAGGACAATGGTCCTCATATTACTTGATTCATGATAATTTATTACAGGGCTAAAACGAAAAATTATATCTTTGTTTGATATTTATTTTCAGAAACCTTCTTGTTATGTTAAATTAACGTGACCAATTTCCATCACACCTAAACTGATGGGGTGAGCGTTAGTTTTGAAAGCATTTGCCACCATTGTGTATTCTTTAAATATTCACCCCCCAAAAACTGCCCACCACGATGTATACTGCATCCCACCCAGTTTCCGTGGAATTCGTAAATCAGCTTTAACACAATTATGACCATCGCATAATGGTCATCGCAGGAGGTAGATACATTTGAAGAGGATTTATTTAATCTATTGAAATGTTTCCGAGCAGATGTTTGTTTAAGATGACGACTGATAGATCAAATACTTGTTGCCGATTTGTTTGCATTCTTAAGTTGTTTATTGTTATAATCGCATATATTTCCTTCTTACGTTATATAAGTTTGAAGTCTGGTAGCCACTACACTTTAATGTTGCTTCAAACATTTTGCTCTATGTATTGTGTCATCACATATCCGCACTGTTTTTTGAAGATTTGTGTTTTCGTATGCGCTCGTATAAGAAACATACAGACTTAAAAAAAAAACTAAGAAACATTTAGTACTAACACTATAATAACCGCTTGGGGAGTGCTTTACTTGAAAATATTTCTAAGGTCTCAGAGGCCGTCTACATGAGACCTGAAGTGAACTCAAAACCGCTTTGAGATTTCAAACCGCTTTGAAAAATTGAGGTGTTTACATGAAACATTTCACTTTGGGTAACCATTTGTTGCTGAATCAGCGGATTATTTCTAATAAAGTTTGAACATAATGGCGGGAAATCCTTTCAGAGTGGGACATCTTACAAACTAGCCAAAATCAAAACAAGAGTTGTGCATGTGCATGAAAACAATTGCCCATGTGCTGTATAGAAAAACCAGACCGCTCTATCGTGTTTACATGGAAATTTCAAACCGGTTTGAAATTTTTGAAACCTTGCGTTTCAAAGAAAAACAAAATACACTGGCGAATAATGCTCGTCGTTTAGTTCTTTTTGGCCAATCAGAAAACGTTATTTTCCTTAATGCACTATAGACATCAATAATGGGTTACCAAAGCATTGATATACTTAATTTAAAGATAAGTAACGTTTTCATAAAATTTATCAATATTTTGTCATTCTTCTTTAAACATTATTTTATCTTTGCAAGCGAGAGTTAAGCGTTCTTTGTATGAATCAGATACCTTTTGATCGGTGACGGGTCTAACAATGAAAAATGCTGACATGTTTAAGCTATAAGTGGCCTTGGTAAATCGTTTTTACTTCACAATACCGTTACTTGTTCCCAGTAGACACACGAATGTCGCTTGAATGTTATATAGACGTATGCCAGGATAATCACACAATTCATTTTCCAGTCACCGCAAAGGTTACGGACCGAGTGGGGATTGAACCTATGACCTCTCGATTGCCGGCCAATTGCTCTACCAACTGTGCTACCGATCCGAGGTCATAACCCTTATTCACAGTAGACGAGGGGAGCGCAGAACATTCAATTGTAAAGTTGAAAACATTTTTGAACAGTGTTTATTTACACTTATATTTCGGTTGTTTCTTCGCTACGATGTGAATGACCAAACAAGACAAGAAAGTTAATACCAAATACAGGCACACATGAAACTTTTTTTTTAAAAGAAACGGCTTTATAAAAAATCTACTAGTAGGTATCTTGAAAATTAAGAAGCTTTAAGAACTAGAAAAAAAGTATGCCAGTAGGTTCTTTGATTTCCGCCAGACGGTCCGCTAGACGGTCCGCTAGACATTTTAATCCATGGAAAAACATAGTTTTAAACCAAACCGTTCCTTGATCTGGGTTTATATTAAGGTTTCTTATAAAAAACCCGTGTATTTACAGAAAATATTATCGTTTTTTTTTCATTATGTCACAAGGCTCGATTAGTCTGTTAAAAAGGGTACACAAATTACGTGTAACATACACAACGAGTGGTGGAAATCGAAGCAATTTTGCTGAGTCAGCGGACCTCAAAACGATCCATGTCAAATCACTATATTAAGGTTTGGTAAGTAAGAGCTAGTTGCTAAGTTACCAAGCCAAAAATGGAACTGTATTTCCACTAAGTAAATCGCTTGTATTTGTACTCACGAAAATTATAATTACAGAATAACGAAACAAAAGTAGTGAAACGTAATAGAGCTCGAAAAGCTGAACGAAAAATGATCACACGGTTACAGCGAACCGTTAACGAGGTATCGCTATTTTAATGTTCAACGATTTAACGATGATGAAAATTGTCAGAACGTCTTTATAATAATTCAAATGTAGAAGCGTTATGTCTATTGTTTCAGTTTTCGAACATTAACTCACGTGATCGGCTGAATAACAGCGAAGTACGTGTTTTTGTTAATTTTATTATTTTTCAGAAATAAAAACCAGACGTGTGTCTAGACAGTAGTTATGTAGAGGAGAAACAGTTCTCAAACACGTGTTTTTGCTCCTCTGTACGAAACCGTATTGGTCCTATTAGAATTACTTAACTTTCAACAGTCTATGCTATGAAAAAAATATGTATTTTTCCGAACATAGATCGCTACCTTGAAAAATGAAAAAGTTTTGTGTTTAAATTTTTTTGAACATAGGAATGTTACTATGTTAAGAAACAATTTTGTTTGATATTTTTTAACATAGATTCACTATGTTTAGAAAAAAATTTTATGTTCAACTTGTTTTTCGAAATTATGCAATTTTTTATTTTTTTTATTATACGCTTTTATCTATCTTTGTTTTATCCAGCAAATTGGTGGATAAAAAGACTTTTATGCACCAAAAATAGTCTTCCTGTGCAAACACGATATATAAATAATAGTCGAAAAGTTTTTTCACAGAGGTACGGAAGCGTATTAGCGCCATTATAACTACGTAACTTTAAACCATCTATGTTATGAAAATATCTATTTTTATATTATTCAACGTGAGCAGATTACGTTATGAAATATTGATGTTCATATTTTTTCTTAATATAGAAAACACTACTTAGGAAAAATAAAATGTTAAAAATTATTTCGAACTTAAAATGTTATGTATGCAAAATATTTCACAACTTTAGGGCATAGAAATACGTGCAAGGACGATGGAGCTTCAGTTGATGTGTACATTGAACAACAGTTACATGCAAACGATTACAAAGAACATGGTAAGATTCAAGAAAAACGAATTACCAATGGTCTTGAGAGTTGGAAAACCGTGCAAGGGTAGTGATACAGAAAACTAAATATATATGCTAGATTTACTTTTATTACTTTCGCTGCTTGTTTTCTAAAATTCCCAGAAGTAGCGCTCGCCATATTGTTTGTCTACCTTTTCCACACAGTCCGCTCACAACGCATCATATGACGAAAATCACATCCAGTGAACAGAACTGAATGAGAATATTAACTATTAGCAGTAAGCAGTGTGCAAAAGAAGAAGAATTTCAATTGAAGAAGATACAGTTATAATGCACTCCGGCTTAGTGCTTATAATTGTTTTATGATATAAAATACGTAAGGGAAGACATGATATAGCATATCAGGCGGAGACTTCGAATTACAATATACCCGTCAATTGAAATTGCATCTCCTTAAGTTATCATGCGATGAAAAGTAGTTACTGAATGGGTCAATTTCAACCGAGTGTGGATAATCGGTGAGTCGTAAGTTGGTGAGTTATACAATTTACCGGCGACAAACTTACGATTTTATGCATCATCGGTAAATCGGTTTTAAATCGGATTCAAAAGTGTTCATAGGGAATCAACTACGATTAGGAATTTTACTAGTGATGTCGTGAAACTTTTATAATCACTGGAATAAATTTACACAAAATCACCACGAAGGAAATCGGAGATAAACAAGGATAAACCGCAGAAACCAATTTGCTGAAAAATTAAAAATAACGTTTTTATAAACTTTGATTTTGATTGGATTCATAACAGACTAGTAAATGTGCTCAATTAAATGTTTTTATTTCACAACGATTTGAAATGAAGAATGTACCTCTGCATACTTATAAAGTAATGAACGTTAAAATTCTTGAAAGATCACGCTGGTAAGAAAAAAATAAAAAAACTGCCATGGCGCATATGAAAAGAATTGTAATAAGAACGATAATGAAATAAGTGGTCGCTATGACGAGCGCTGTGTTGAATGCTTCTTTAATGGATTCATCCGAGTTGTCGGTCTGTCTTCTTCTTCTGCAGCATGGTATGATAGCATGTTTCCCGATTCTTTCGGCAGCCGGTTAAACAAAATCATGCTCAACTCGCCAACTTACGACTCACCAACTCACCAACTCACAACTCACTGATTACTATGACTCATTTCAACCTGATCGCCTATCTTGTTGTATCACAAAGAGACAAACGAACTTGAACACAAGATTGTGGTCTCAGAAGGCGCAAGATATCGTTTCATTCAAATGTGAACGTCTTTACAACGTCTGAACGAAAACGTGAAAACGACGTCGTGTTCTTGTTGGACTAGTACATTATACTGTCTTTTGACAAAACAATCCAGAAAAACAACACTAAACTTTAAAATCTTGAAGTAAATCATTTTCTAAAAATAGTCCAGAGTTCATGTAATACATATCCTAACGAACCAGCAAAATGTTACGTCAAGAATAAATGAAAAATGAAAAATGTCAAGAATAAATATGTTGTTTTCAAAATATTAAATAATGTAACTATTTGGATTAGCAGAATGTTTTTCAATTCATGTTTGTGTGCTAAAATCACATAGGTCAAATTCATAAAGATTTTTTACTTAAGAGGACCGAAAAAACAAAACAAGAAACTCTTCCTACAACCATTAATTAGAGCGAGTCCGTGTTGCGATGAGAGAGAATGCAGTGTGTTGAATAAATTCTCATCTTCTCAAAACCGTTATATTCTTAAATACAATATTAATGTATATAGTACACCAATATCAAATAAATAGGTAATATATAATAATGAAATAATACGTGATCTTTTTTCATTTTTGAAAGTCGTCAAGTGTTCGTTATAGATACTATGTCAAATGAACTAAAATGTCAAAAACTAAAAAAAAGTCTGAAAGCATTTCTACAATGCTTGTCGATTTGTTGTTGTTGTTTTTTACTCAACTGTTAACCTTTGGATTATATTGATTCCAATATTCCGTTGTGTTATATAAATAGAAGTTTATTTCATCCTCATATCGCCAGCGACAGATGCCTTTCGACTTAAATTGCAAATATCACCACATAATACACGACTTAAATAACATTCTCTGTAATTCTCTATCGGATAACGTTGACTAATGCTATTATTCTGAATTTCTGAAGTTTCTCTTGAATGAGTTTTTTCCGATCATGTGAAATTACTTTAGTTTTCTGTGTGGAAGTGGGTCTTTGTGTTCGCAAATACTTTTGTCGCAATTTGAAAGTTTGTTTGTAAAATCTTATCGTGTTACCAGACTTTAGTTTGATTCGTTTGTATATCTGTGGCAGGTTATCGAATGCAGCAGCTTTTTTGGATCTTGTTTCGAGCATGTATGCGTTGCCGTACAGAGGGCATAACATGGGATTCAATATGCACAATCCGTTGACTTTGCTTCCCTAAAAGAAAATGAGGAAGATGAAAGTCGTTATGCAAACAAATCTTCATTAAGTAGTTCAATTCAATCCGCACAGATGTCAATTCAAAGATAGTTCCCCAAAATTGGAGTTTAAAAGACTTTAATACTTCAACATTTTGGCGGCTTTGCTTTAAGTAGTTAGGAAAATTAGTACAGTCTTGAACTCTCGGGAATAGATAGATAGATAGATAGATAGATAGATAGATAGATAGATAGATAGATAGATAGATAGATAGATAGATAGATAGATAGATAGATAGATAGATAGATAGATAGATAGATAGATAGATAGATAGATAGATAGATAGATAGATAGATAGATAGATAGATAGATAGATAGATAGATAGATAGATAGATAGATAGATAGATAGATAGATAGATAGATAGATAGATAGATAGATAGATAGATAGATAGCCCCAAAGAAGGTTCAAGGGACCAAAGAAATTGTTGGAGATCGTTGGAGATTAAAACCTAATTTCAAAAACACATCGATGTTTACTAAATAAAAACAAAATTGTGAAAAGCCATGATTATAAACAACAAAAAAAAACAATTTGTTATCTCAGCAATTATTTCTGGGAAACGTGAGCTAGTAGAACAACAAACCGGCTTTACTTAACCTCCTGCGATTTGTTTATAATTCAACATTTAAACGAAAAGAATAATAACAGAATGCTAATCACGAAAAGGAGAAGGTATCCTTACTCTACTCTCTGACAGGATGGTTATATAAAGATAAATCGAATGTTTGGATTAAGTAGTGAAACTGTAAACTATCTGCAATTATATAACGAACTTTTGTCGCCAGAGAAACAAATTTCTTTTATGTGATATCAAATAGTTGTTGACACGTTTGCCTGGTTTTGTATGTATTATGTAATGTAGGTGTAGGTTCGCCTTTTTAATGGATTTTTAATTAATTTCCGTATAGAAATGTTTTTTCAATTTGTATCATTCGTAACCTGATGATTGCGTATAGCATAAAACTCTGAGTAGGAAAAAAATATGTAGTATTAAATACAATGATATTTACATATTTTATGCCAGCTACATTTCTTCACGCGCAGGTTGCCATGCATGTTTGGGAATTATTAAGTAATTTACGATCGTAGCCTTCCTCATCGTATGCTTCCGTCAGAGTTAAAATTTTAGAAAGATTTAAACAAGAAAAGAAGAACAAAATAAAGAAAGAACGTATAGGAATTGACTGCTACAATGAGTATACTTACATTAGAAGTCTTAGGGACACGTATGGTTGGTTTCCCATTGCCTGTCAGTGCCATTCGTCCAGTTACTTGGAGTAAAACAATCGTTGACAGGTAAATAAAATCCATCATATTCAACATCTGCTTCTTTGATGCCTTTCAAGTATACAATAAACATCTTTGCTAGTTTGTTCCTTGACCTTATATGATATTGAAGGAAGTGTTTATTTTATTATGTTTGTTTGTCATCTGTATATATGTCAAAGTTTTTGACAGTTATCTCTTCTTTGGGTGAGAGTCAGTTAATAGAAGAATTAGGCACATTTGTCACAATCTGAAATCTTGGGAAGGATTAGTGAGCGATTTCCTGACAGAAAAAAAACCACATTGAAAGTGAATAGCAGGCTGGAAATGCGAAGACAACCTTCTTTGTTTTCTTTAGCTACCATTTGTTTTAGAATGTCATTATTTACATATTTGTATTATCATAGATTTCAGATTCAATATATAGCGGATTATATACAGAACGACACCTTAGGTGGAAATAAAATTTATGCGCAATAAACAAAAAAGCGTTTTCACTTTGTTTTTTATTGTCCAAGATTGTGGTTATTATGCAAACCCGTGGAATCTATTGCCAAATATACAGAGTCTTTTTGTTCGAGAAAATATCAAGTGTACTTGTTAGCCAATAGGTTGTTTTGATGTATAATTCATGATGACGAAGCAAAAACACATTTCTGTTTTATTTTAGTCTGTATCTTGAAATAAATCGTTCGGTTCCATTGAAGTCCTATTTACGTACACCATTCAGTGAAGTCACGCGCATTAAGAAGAAACCGACAGTCTTATATTCAATGTTTCGTCACCTGTCGGCAAGCTTTTGTCTGGCTGATATACACGCTTCCATAACTAAAGATCTTGTGTTTTTGTTACGGCCCTGTAAGTCTATACCAAAAGGATTTAAAATAGTCAGACCCACATCAGTAGGTCAAATGGTATTTCTTTTCGCGACAATTGTTTGTTTCTGCAATATTTATAACTTCACTCTCAATCTTCATATCTGTTTACATTATACTCACCACGTGATCAGGAAGTTTGTTTATAGATTCTTCTACGCTTCGATAATCTACCAAAAGTATAGATTTTCACAAGTAAACTGAAAGACTGTACTGTGTGTCTAACTTTGACGTCTTTCTCCAATTTCTGTTTAAACACTGTACTACCATGTTCCGCCTCGTTTTCAATGTGAATATTTGCTTTAAACTGCCTTATGGGGAATTGGAATAAATAGGGACCATTACTAAGTAATAAAGTTATATATATTAGTTTTATATAATAGTTATATCATAAAATCAGTAAAATATTAGCCAATGAAAGAGACATGCTTAAGACACTCCCCATACTGGTTGAAATGGCCTGTAAAGGAGAACAGAAGGGGTTAGGCGGAGTACGAGACAATAGAGGAAAATGTCAGATAAGAATCTTTTAGCCGTCGCATTATTTATAAACGTCATTATTAAAATTTCCGCTTTTTTTGATGTTAACTTTCTTACTTCCGTACCGGACTTAAGAATCTTGTTGTCTTGACCGCCGAATGTTTATTTAAGACAAAAAAATGTAGAAAGATGGAAAAGAGAAAAGGACGCCGATATGATAATATTATGCCACAATTCCTGAAATCTGTCGTCAAATTTTGAGGAAATGGCAAATTCGAAATTATTAAGATGTAGCAATGAATCTGATACCGAAAAACAGACTTTCCCAAAGTTCTGTTTAAACATCGTATTATGACCAAATCAGCCTGTCCCGCCTCGTCTTAATACATTGCTTTACTGATTATAAATAAATAAATAAAAAATCGTGAAAAAATCGTTGGGAGAAGTCAAAAAAAGAAAAGAAGATTGGATGATATTTATAGATATCTTTAAATTTATATCTTTAGCAAAAGCATTGGCCGAAGTAAATTGGGCAAATTTGATAAAACACAAATGAAATACAATAGGACTGGGTGTTGGTCATGCCTTAATGAAATATTAAAAAGAATATATCTACTTTCTATAAGCTAGTAATGATCTCTATTGTTAATTCCCGGCAGAGTAGGTAAAAGCTATTTTGTCATTGAAAAGAAAGTCGGAATATGTTATATTACACTATAATACGGTGTTTTAACAAAATTTCGCGAAAATTCGGTCAATAGAGAAATTTTCTTTAATAGTCACACAAATAAAAATTCCTCGTCAGGAAAGAATTAAACAGTAACAATTTTTCCCCTTACCACCCCCCCTCCTTCTCGATCGGAAATTTACCACTCTCTCTTTTCGTAATTTTGCCTCCCACGTTCGTAATTTTGCCACGTAATTTTGTTTCCTTCCGTCGTCATTTTCTTTTTAAAATTGTCATATTAAACGAACCATACACTTCAAAATGTAAGGTCATCAAGCATCTTGTTTGTTCTTATAAAACACCTCATGTCTTTTGAAGTTTGGGAATTGTCAGTCTCAAACACGACAGAAACACCTTCTGCACGCTTTCGTATGGCAGTGTTGTTTTTTCATTCAGAGAAACCAGTGTTGTTGTTTTTTCATTCAGAGGACCTGTTTTCTTGAGGTCCTCCCCCTCTCAATGTTTAAGAATTTATCTGAAACTTTTGTTCTGCAATTAGTTGTTGAAAGTCCTGTATGTTGTGTATAAGTCCTGGTAGGCATCGTTGGTGGTAGAAAATGAAAGCACAAGATTGTTGATGTTTTCTGGTGCTGCTAATGCAGCCAATGCTAATCTTGTCTGGATTGAACGATTCATAAGAATTGAAAGCCTATCAAGAAGACGTAAAAACAAATATGACTGGATTAGCGTGACCTTTAGCACAACGATTAATGTGACGTGACGTGACGTGACGATTAGCGTGACTTTTTTCACATTTTTTTGTAGGATTCCCATGATTCTGGACAAAGTTTATTGACACGTTGAGTGGTTGAGTTAGAACGGCTCAAGTTTTATTTTGAAGAAAACAATCACTTGACATATAAAGTATAGATGTAAAGAATAAACAGCATTACAATTTATTATCATCGCTGATAACATTTTTTAGATTTTTAGGGATAATACATTCTTTTTCCATGTATAAGCTCCTCCCTTCAACACACAAAACCAATGTACCCATTGGATAACAAACATAATATAACATAGTTCGATAGAAGTTAATGCTGTGTTGCAGCGATCGAAATTCTGTTCAAAAATGATGGCAGTAATCATGTTTCCACGAAGAACATCTACCGAAATAATATAGGGAATGGAAGATTTTACCGACGTCATGCTGACGTCACGCTTAGGCATCATAGTTGCAAGTTAAATGTTTTTCCACATTGAAACCCAAATGTCGTCATTGCACCTCAGTGGCTAACATCAACGCTTGTACGCCTGCCTATGATTTCACGTGTTGTCATGGTCACGGACGTGAACGTGCCCATTTGAATAAACAGATGATGCAACTCCGAATTTCCGACAATTTGTCGAAAAATGTCTTTGAATAAGTTGCGTGTGTGAGGTCTGTAAACACTGAGTTTAATCCAATAAGCTGTCAAACTAAAGTGACATATGATTTTCTGGATAATATATATCGTCAAGTCACATAGATCATATTTTAATTTCCTCAACAAATATTTAAGATTCATTAAATAATCAACCTGAATGGTCAAAATGAGGACCAAAGAAGAAAAGAAATGGTTTAAATGAGGACTTAGTTTGTGGTTCTAAAGGACTCCATCATGTTTTCTTCTACAAAAATAGCTGCTTCTGACACACACTAAGCGGACTGTGTGTAGACATTTTACTTCGTGTAAATGTTATGCTTTTTGTGTGGTCAAATTCCAGTTCCGTGACGAGGATATCATTGTCTTGAGGATGTTGTTCATAAACACGACAGTGGGACTTCTTTTTTTTTTATTTGATTGTCACATTCTTCCGGAAATTTTTAGAATTGCATAGATCAGAAATTGCAATTGTTGACTGATGGTGGTATTATTATGTTGATGATTTTTTTGTGAGCCAAACGAAACTTTTCATTTCCTCAGCACTCACCACATTACATGACATAGGTGGGTTGATCAAGTGTTGATTAAAATAACAAAAAATTTGACGCAATTCCTTAAGAATCTGCACTATCTGAAAGGTCGTTTTTCCACTTGTGACTAAAATCCACTAAGGCAGCAAGCACCACCCAAGAATCACCCTAAGCAAAAAATCATACCGAAGAAAATAAATTCTCTGTCCTTAACACCTTTTGTGCAGGTAGTCCGTCTCTCTTAAGGAACTGTTATAAGTAGAAGTGAGGGTTGTAATATGCTGACATCAGCAGATAGAATTCCTCATTTGAACAATAAAAAATAGGTCTGCAAGAAGCAGCTATAAGCAAAAAGTGGTTTTGGAAGTTTTGAGGATATATACTCTGATATCTTGATAATATTAAATACTTTCGCACCAAAGTAGCCTTAAAATTGGGCCTGGGTGATTTAAACTGGTGCTTATATAAAAAAAGATTGTATTAAAAGTAGGTTATTCTTTCGACTATATCTAGGACAGTTTATATAATTTCAACTCCAGTAAACTGTCCCATTTAACGAATATGAAATATGAGTACGGGAAACCAGTTGATTCGGTTTTGCTAAAGAAAAGTTCCAGTTTTCCGGGGGTCTCACTTAATGTATTCTGTACTTGGAAAAACAGTTCACAAAATTAAAGGCATACCGAAATACCCAGGGTATCCACGCACTTTGAGTGCGAGCATTCGGAGCAAATCACAGCGTTGTTCATGCTCATGAATAATGCAGACCAGAAATTATCTTTTTTTTTATTTTGAACTAATAATATTTTTATTAATCGTTCCTCCATTAATTAGATGAACGTGGAAAGTTAGCTGGTTTGTATTATTCCAACAATTCTTCATCGATTTCAAATCAAAACGACATGGAGAGAATGAAACCTTTTCCAGAACTTTCTCTTAAAAAATCATATTTTCCTGCTAAATGGTTTGTCATAACCGAAATTATTATATAGTATAAACATTATTGTGTTGTTTTAAAATAAAATTTACACTGGAACACTAAATTTATGATGAAAACAGGTTAATACTCTATGTTTATATATTCTCTCTCCTTTAAATTTTGAAGTTCGTGGGACCCAATAAATTAAATTATACCCTGGGTAGTTCAGTATGCCTTTAATGTCAGGCAAAATAAAAATCGGCTAACTAATCAAGCAATTCTGACAGAAGAAGCCCTGATGATATCTACCTTTGTGTAAATACTTGAATGTATTTCCTTCTTTGTATTCAGAATACTAAAGCCAGAAGAAAAAACTAATCTTACTATAGACTGGAATGGAATTCACGTATTCAATGGAAATTTCAGGAAATGTCAATTTGCTGTGAGGTTAACAAATGGAAACCAACCGTGTATTATTTGCCGGCAACTTGAGGCATAGAATTACGAAATGGCTCAAAGGAAGTCTTTCTGTGTTTAGAAAACTTAGTTCTATACAAATAGATTACCGTTATATTTTCCACAGCGTTGTAATTCCGGATAAGATCATCCATTGTATGTGGTTGTAAGCCTTCTTTAATCACAAATCTTATTCGATGATTTTTTTCCTGAAGACTTCCAACCGACGTCCAACTGACGTCCACAAAGTTATTCTAACGTTTTTCTGATATCCTTCTGACATAAGACACATACGCTTGTTTCGGATGTAAGTTTGCTTACGCAAACCTTTAATGTCAGTTCACGGTTCACGAGAATGAGTTGCGTGAATGAGACTTCCTCGCTCGATAGCAGCGAATTCTTATTATTTGACCACAACAAAAACTAACGAAACTTACAAAATATTGGGAAGATTAACTAATTTCATACACTCGCTTGAACTGTAAACTGTTGTATCTGTATTCGACTGCATTTGACTCGCGTAAACCGACCTTGTGTACTTTAAAATTATTGCTTGCAAACATGGTGACTTTTCACTTCACATCCACGCATCCTTTATTTATGAATTCAAAACACGCAATATGAAGAACTGACATCTTGAAGAGGCATCATTGACGGGAAATGTTGGTAAGATTTGATTATCTAGTTAAATGGTTGGTAATCAAAATTGACCTGATGATGACCTTTGGAATGTGAGGTCGAATATATAGGTTTTAAACAACCATGAAGCTTCTTATTATCCTTTTTCTCATAAAATTGACCTTGATTGACGATTCAACAAATTTGACTTGAACTGGCCAGAATAATTCATAACGCAATTTTTTGACAATTTTAGAGGCTTACGTAAATAGATTAGAGCGTTAATTATACGAACTGTGCTGTTCGAACAAAGCATCCCAGTTTCTTTAGTCATCATGTATTTAGTAAAACAACTTGAGAAGATATATATTAAGAAAAATGCTAAAACAATCCCAACCTTTGACTTCAGCACACAATATACTACCATTCCTCGTGATTTGATCATTCAGGTGCGGTCAAAAATTATTAAATTTGTCTTTAAATCTAGCCAAAGAAAGCGCATTGGCTTTTATTCTTCTTCTGTTCATTGCACCTCAAAAGGTATAGATAAAAAGTTTGACACCAATACTAGTTTAATGGAAGTCGTTGCTTAGTTAATTAAGTGCTATTTTGCAGTTGGAAACATAGGTATTCCAATGGGAAAAGGTCCAGCACCATTCTGGGCTAACCTCTTTCTGTATTATTTTGAATCAAAGCATGTCCAGTCACTAATTTTTCTACAGGAGCATTTATTGTTTTCATTCCACTGGTTGATTCATTGACGATTTTGTATAATCAATGATATAGGAGATTTTTCTTGTAGCTACAAGGATTTTTACCCCCGGAATTAGAACTTAAAGTTGAACACGACGGGGGCCATGCTACAGTTCTTGATTTAGACATCACAATCAGAGATGAAATCTTTGTTTACAAACTTTTTGACAAATGAGATTCCATTCTTCATTGTTCGAATGCCACACTTGTCAAGTAACAAACCTAGCAGCATATTTTACAGTTCTTTCTTTTTGAGAGTTTTCGAGAGTTGACTTCACGCCACGAGTATCAGAACTTTTCAAAAGAATGATAAATCAAGATGGACGTAAAATTCGAGTACATCAGCCTTTTCAAGATACGAAAAAGTATCTTCAGAAAGTTTGGCTGAGGAAATGATAAATGATCTAATGTCGTTTGTTTATTTGTTTTTGTTGTTTGTCTGGTTCTTTTTTTAATGTACAATTTTAATATATTTTTATACTTACCTATTTCTTTCAACAAAAGGGTTTTTTAAAGTCTGTGATCATCATAAGATCATCACAGTCTAATGCTGTGATCTTTTCCTAACTATATCGAAACAAATGTGGCTTAGTGTTAACTTCATTTGTTACGTAACAGCTATGGATACTTGGCCGGTTCTGCTGGGGAGCCAAGGCAAAACGACTGTATTATACGTCAAAAGAGTTGCAGTGGTCGTCAACTGATGAGCCCTACAACTATTTCAAATTTTGTATAAATCTTTTATAAATACTTTGTATACCAATATTTTTCTCGATATTTTTCATACTTTTTCTTATTTATTTCATCTAACGATTTGTTTTTTATTTTTTTACATAATATCATTCATTGACGAACTTCCCGAGAAATATTAGCTAACGTTCTTTCTTTTAAAGTTATTAGCAAAATATTAGTATGAGATGATTGGTCGATCGACTGGGTAAAACAAAATTAAACAAGAACCATATGGTGCAAAACGGTAGCAGCATTTCAAATAAGTGGCAATACGAACAAAATAGATACAAACTCATTCATCCGAGATTTACTTTTAAACTTTGTTAACCCTTCGTTAGAGTGGTGGGGTTTCTTACACTCGTCCTGTAAACATTCATTGAAAAAACAACCGTATGATGGGATTTTTTGCTTGAAACTTTAAGTACCTTCATAACAATCAAAACTTTATGAAAATCATTCAAACTTACTGTATGTTCATTTGCACTGAAAAAAGAAATGACCAGTTGGTTTATTTATTATGGGTATCTCACACCCCACCAGACCTGGTTTCTTAAAACTACTCACCACACTAACGAAGGATAAACTTTATTAAGTGTAAACAAGGTTTAATAAAGAAACAGCATTGCTTAAAACAAAAGAAATATACATTTGTGAGCTGTAACCATGGATACTTATTGGTCAGCGCGCAAGCAGCTGACCTTTAGTTTTCACGCGTTCTTATTATGCCTCCACTATCTAGCCTGGATCCATGTAATATTTGTTACAGGCTAAGACCATGCTGCGAAACAAAACGGCTACTCTCCTCTGTGAAGCCAGTGTGCGAAGCAACTTTTTTTATTTTGCAGTAAAAAATACGCATGCTTCAAAATTAGAAAGAAAATATTTTGTTATTTTTGACGGAATCATCATCTTCATCTCCTATAAATTGTTTATCTAGCCAGGCGCAAGTATACTATGGTATAAAGTAGGTAAGTGAAGTATTTTTTGTCCTACTACTGCCTCTCTATCTTCTGTCTCTTCTGTCTCTGACTGATCTCTGGGGCCCTACCAGTAGTAGGGGGTAGGTGCCTGCACACACAACTATGTTTTGAAAATTGAATTAGATTGAGGCACTAAAGTGTAATTTTGAATTCAGCCTGAATGATCAGCAGGCCCAGCTCTCTCACCACAGCACAATGGGTTAATGATGATGGCACACAAAGTCCTTTATATTATCGTTTTTGGGGGAGGTATTATTTATATCCAGTCAGAGAAGGAGGGAGGAAAACCGCAAATTAGGCTGTAATAGCTTAAAGGGGTCCTACCATCTGAAATGAAAATTTGTTATTTGTTTATAAACCAGGAAAAAACAAGATCTGACTTTTTTGACAGAAATGAATCACTGCATAAACGTTCGCATAATACAGCAGCCATTACAGCCTTACGCTTCGCTCCTTCGATCCAAAATTCAATTATAGCGTCCAGTCCTCACGCGCCGGGTGACGTATAAGTGGACTAACGAATATAGAAAGACTGTACTCACCCAGGTGGAGATCACTTATTTTTACTATTTTTAAGGCTCATTGAACACATTTATCTTTACCATGATCAGTCACAAGTATAAGAGAGGTAAAATAACAAAAAAGTGTAATGAAATTCAAATCCATTTCCACAAACAAAACAAAATACTTTATTCGAAATTCCCAAGAATCGACTTTTCGGTCATTTCCCAGAAGAAAAATCAAAACAAACATTCGTCTTTACAACCCAAATTGAAAGATTCGACCCAAATTAGCAATATCAACTCTTTTAAGTTCATCGATTAATTCGAAGAAATGACAAAGATTACGAATCAGACATCTGGGAAATGTGCACCGTGCTTGTCTATATTTATTCACACCAAATTGAACTCTCTGGTATGATAGACCAACTTGTTGTTTATCACTTGAGCCGCATAAGGACTAGGGGCTACTCTGAAGTTTGTTTTGATGAGGAAGAAGCGAATTCTCGGAAAGACAGTACAATATTAAAAAATAATGTTGGGTGATTATCGACCCTAGCGTTTATTTTATACCTTATAAGATATGGGGATGTTTTATTTATGGTCTGAAGAAGTGTTTTACACTATATTGTTTTAGATGGTAGGATCCCTTTAATTTGGATGTACAGCCTAATAAGGAAAAAATACGGCTTGAATGCATACACCTAAGTTAGGAGTCTTTCTGTTTCGCAGCGCAGCAAATCCTTATCTAACAAAACCACACCATGAAAGCTACAGAACGGTTTATAGCACAGGCTGTGTTTTGTGACTGATCACGTCAAAATTTCGAGAATTGTTCACATAAAATTCATTTGAACATCGAAGGAAGTTATTCCACTGTTTGTGTTGGTTTATCAGGACGAGCGTATGATGGGAAATTGTAGGTCTCAGATAGCTTAGCTAGCTCGGTGAGGTGCGAGTAAAGTGCGAGTTGTAGTTTCTAAATTGCGCCGAAGGATTTTTCAATGGTCAACTGAAAATGATAAATGTAACGTAGTGCTACACAGAAATCAATTTAAAGTTGTGCTGTAATTTGACTCATGACTGTGAACAATTAGAATAGAAAAATACCTCCTAACTTAGCGCTGTTTACATCCAAATTAAGCCGTATATTTCTCTAAATTAAGCTGTACATCAAAATTAAGCTATTGCAGCCTAATTTGCATGTTTTCCTTGACTGTTAGCATAGCAACTGAAAGGCTCACCTGAAAGTGTGTATTAATACCTGATTCTCTGTCTGTTTGTTTGGCTGACGGTCTGTCACATGAAATGGTAGAACGGGTTATGAGAGAGCGGTGGTGTGCGAAATAAGTCCACACAAAGTTCTACATAGGCGATTTCTTACGTGACGTCTAACCTCGATAACCAATGGGAAATATGGTAAATAATTGATGTCTTTTGGACGCCGCCTTAACGGCTAGTATATATTTAATATAAATTTGAAAACTTATGTGCTACACAATTAAATTTCATTTTTACCAGATTTATCACTAGATTAAGATTATCACAGTTTAAAAATTTAAACATGTTAAACTTTTTTGATTTGTTGAACCAATAAGGTCGATTAAAAACAGTTCAACGAAAAGGCTTAGTTGCAGGTCACCCCTGAAACTAAACCGAACAAATTTTTTCAGAAGCGTATGATTATTATACGAAATACAACACTTAAAAATAACGATAGAGGTATTTATAAGAATATGTGAAATGTTGCATTTTAACCATAGTTTTGTTTTATCTACTTTTTAGGGCCAGTTGAAGCTCCTGTTGATCCTGCAGTCATACTAATAAGATTTCGTAATTCGTAATTGGTAATTTAAGTAACAAAGTGATATAAAGTAACAAATTAGAGCTATGACAAGAAGTTGTAAAAATTTGTTATTGTGATTATTATTTATTTACTATTTAGTGTTGTTGACTTCTTTTCTTTTCCTCTCAAAAATATTCACATTTGATGATGAGTGCCCTTATTCGCAAAGTAATCCAGGGCTCTTTCCATCAAGGAGATGCAAGATTTAAAGATGCTGCTGGCACTCAGTGCACTTGCAATAGTTTATTTGGAATATATTATTCGGCTATAAAAAATCCACGATATTGGAAAACCTCTGATCTAGATCACATTTAGATCACATTTTAGAATTTGTATTCGACTCTAGGATATTCCAATGAATTATTTAGCGTCGATGATTTGCCTAACACGGTGATGGTTGAAGGCTGTCAATTACCAGTTTTGAAAGGAAAGGCGTATTGCACAGAAACTACAACCTCTATAGTGGACATATTTTGAAGGAACCAATGCCTGTTCTTCTTGAAATCCAAACATCTACCTAAAGAGGCTACGACATGAATCACGTGATTGTCGTGTTTGTTTACTTTTTTTACCGCAAACCATAATTATTTTCGTATCTCTTGCCTCAAATTGATTTTTGGTGCTGCGCCATAATACCGATGGTGACCGCGGCGTGTCAATGTTGATTGAGGGGATCCAGATGTGATTTTACGGACAACCACCTTAACACCTTTTCGTGCCCTGTGCGACCAAATAAAAACTTGCAACTTCTCGCACACTCATTTTTGTGCGGAATAATTTCGCCAAATCTGACTGTTCATCAATTATCGCCCGCGAGTTTTTTTCAATTAATAGTAAATATAGATACGGCAAACTTTTATGGTACTGCATCAAATATATGAAGCCAAAATGCCAAAATGCATGCATGCGCTGAACTTCAAGCCACTAGGCTCTTGTCTTATTGTAAAATATCTTCTTTTAAAAAAAATGTATAAGAGCCAAAAGGAAAAAAACAAAAACAAAAACGAAACAAAAATAAAAACGTCTTCATCGAAAAAAATATTATAATAAATAAAAACGAAAAATCCATCCAAATACTGGGTTTTAAACTTTGTTAAACAAAGTAAACAAAAACGTTCAAATAACAAACAAGAATACTTATAAGAAGGTCGCTTAATAAAGTTAAAGTAAGAATGCCTCGGAAACAAATCATGATTTTTGCCTTGCCTTAATAAGGGCCGGCAAAAAGGGCCAATATAAGGTATTGTGGAAACATGTCATTGTATCAATCAATATAGTGGTTCAAATCCGATGGAGGATTATTTCAATTATATTTATCGTTTAACACTAAATTTGTCTGTAATCATTTTACTGTATTGAATATATTTATATTGTTTGTCAGTCTAGTATTCATAATATATAATTAGAGTTTATCATGTCATAGACCGGTTGTTTTTGTTTGCGACGTTTCGACAGTTACTACTGTCATCATCGGGCGTTTGTAAATGAATGATGTAAAGTTTATATATGTTTTCAGTAGGATCGAAATTATTTCGGACCTGGAAGGAAGCAATGTCAATATTTCGGACCTGGAAGGAAGCAATGTCAATAATTTGTTTTGCGTAGAGCTAGAAACCATATCGCAGGAACATTATACGATGTACTATTAATACTGGAATTGTTTTTGACACTGTATATAGTCTCTTTGACTTTTCGAGCAGTCCATCCTTTTTCCTTGTCAAGGATCTTTCTATTCTCCCAATCAAACTTGTGGTCATTAGTCCAACAGTGGTCAGCAATTTCGTTTTTGGTTACATCGCCATTCCGTACGGCTCGCATATGTTCTTTGATGCGTTGCTCAAATGTTCTTTTTGTTTCTCCTATATAAACTGATTCACAATCACTACATGGAATTTGTAGAAATGGTATCATTCGATGTTACATCACTTTACACTAATGTACCGATAAATGACACGATCAATATAATTAGAGATTTAATCTCTAATGACTCAAACTTTTCATCCAAAACGAAAATTCCACCAACAGAATTTTTGGAATTGATAACGCTTGTATTAACAAAAACGTGGTTTCTATTCGATGAAACTTATTACACTCAAACAGATGGAGTTGCAATGGGAGGTCCGGCATCTTCTGTAGTTGCTGAAATCTTCATGCAAGCGTTTGAGTCCACAGCCACAACAACCGCTGACAAACCCCCAAAAGTATGGAAACGTTTTGTTGACGATGTTTACGCTATAGTGACACGAGATTCATTGAATAATTTTCATCAACATCTAAATGGATTGCACCCGAAAATAAAATTTACAATCGAGCAGGAATCGAATAATTGCATCCCATTCTTGGATACTCTTGTAAAAAGAAATCAAGACGGAAACATTTCAGTGAACGTATATCGTAAACCAACACATACAGACCAATATCTAAACTGTAACTCAAACCATCAACAAAGTTGCAAAGAAAGTGTTGTTGCATCGTTAATAAATCGGGCGAAAGATATTGTTAGTAATGACGATGATCGTGTTGAAGAAATGAAACATATCAAATCGGTTCTCCAAGCAAATGGATATGACAGGACGATTGTTAGAAGAGTTGAAAATAGAATAAACAATACTCGAACTTCAAACACCGAAGAATCAACAGAACAAGAACCGGTGACCACTATTAGTATTCCTTATGTATCTGGTATCAGTAATGCTTTACAAAGAATATTCCGTACACACAACATCAAATGCAGATTTCGATCAACGGAAACTCTTCGTAACATATTATCTCATCCGAAAGACAAGATCTCAATGAACGACACAAATAACGTGATATACCAAATTCCATGTAGTGATTGTGAATCAGTTTATATAGGAGAAACAAAAAGAACATTTGAGCAACGCATCAAAGAACATATGCGAGCCGTACGGAATGGCGATGTAACCAAAAACGAAATTGCTGACCACTGTTGGACTAATGACCACAAGTTTGATTGGGAGAATAGAAAGATCCTTGACAAGGAAAAAGGATGGACTGCTCGAAAAGTCAAAGAGACTATATACAGTGTCAAAAACAATTCCAGTATTAATAGTACATCGTATAATGTTCCTGCGATATGGTTTCCAGCTCTACGCAAAACAAATTATTGACATTGCTTCCTTCCAGGTCCGAAATATTGACATTGCTTCCTTCCAGGTCCGAAATAATTTCGATCCTACTGAAAACATATATAAACTTTACATCATTCATTTACAAACGCCCGATGATGACAGTAGTAACTGTCGAAACGTCGCAAACAAAAACAACCGGTCTATGACATGATAAACTCTAATTATATATCATTTTACTGTAACCCGAGAGGATAGCTGTAACCTATATTTACCTTATTTGTAACTTATTCTAAAAAAAAAACAACCGAAAAACCCCTATCATTGTATTTGAACCACTATGTTCTCGAAAAGAAATGCATCCCACTCGGCCATCTACAGATGGCGCAAAATGGTAGCAGCAGATGTACTTGACGTCACTAAAAATCGAAATATACAGTGCACACCAGCCATTCTGTAACACAAAAAGTTTTAAAGCCATATCAAACCATCGTCTTCCAAAAAGCCTAAGTTACACTGACAACGCAATTGTATTTAAAAAAGATTCTTAAGTGTGATACAGGTTTAATTAAGAAACACCAGAAACTTTTTTAAAACAAGAGAAATATACATAGATGAGCTGTAACCATTAGAGGCCGTTTACATGAGACTCGCAGTGAACTCAAACCGGTTTGAAATGAAAAACTTCACTTCGATGCATGATGCAATTCTTATTACTGTTTACATGACTTCGGGCGAAGTGAAACTCATTTCGGGTGTAGTTTCACTTTGGTTAAATTGACCGAAGTCAAATCTCAAACTGGTTTGAAATTTCCGTGTAAACACTACTCTCCGAAGTGAAAGTCTGTTTATCGGTACAGCTGTCTGGTTTTTCTATATGGCACATGTGCAATTGTTTTCATGCACATGCGCAACTCTTGTTTACGTCGTTGTGACTTTGCCTAGTTTGTGAGATGTTCCACTCTGAAAGGATTTTCCACCATTATGTTCAAACTTTATTAGAAATAATCCGCTGATTCAGCAAAAAGGGGTACCCAAAGGGAAATGTTTCATGTAAACAACTCAATTTATCAAAGCGGTTTGAAATCTCAAAGCGGTTCGAGTTGACTCGGGTCTCATGTAAACGGCCTCTACACATATAAAAAAAATATCCGAAGGAGAAAAACACGCGTCTTCTTCGAAAAAAAATAATGATTTCATATACGAAAATTGAACGACAAATACAAGTAAACGAAACGTGTAAATAACAAACGAGAAAGGTAATAAGAAGGTTTGAAAGAGTTAAGTTGAAAACAGATGAAATTTCTTCCTAACTGGTTGTTGATGGGCTTCTACAGACTATGGGAGCACGAGGCAACACTAACAGCAAAATCATGGCTTAATTTCAAATGTTCAAATGATATTTCTAGTTAAAGTAACTGTAGCAGTAATAGTAGTAGTCCAAAGGTTTTTTACTACAGTATTTGTTTTCGCTGCTACCATAATAAAAGATAAACAATTCAAAAGCTGTTGAAGACGACCAACTGCTCCATATCAAAATGTACACACTTAAATAATACAAGAAAATACTTCTTTAGATTTTTTGAAAGCTTTTTTAAAATTTAACGAAATTTAATACATCATCATCGAAACCATGGATATAAAAAACATTATTGGAAAAAAAATACGCTTCTCCTCGACACGGACTTAAGCCATTTAAAAACTGATAACCGATTCGGAATGTGCAGCGCAATTCATAGTCGCAAAACAGAAAGCCTAAATAAATAGGATTTCTCCCTATTCGGGAAAATTTTAAAAAACAAAAACAATTTCAAAATAAAATAAGAAAAATAAGATATGTCTCCAGATTTCATTGGAAAAGTATATCACTATGGAAACGGGATTATACGGGATTATATTAGTCTAAACTTGATTGGCCTTTTTTTCTGACTACTCAGTCTATAATGTTTTCTATAGTCTTGGTCAAGAAAGAAGCTCACTCAACTGAATTCCTAGCTGAGCTTTATGCACGAAGCGCAGAGGCTAATGACCACGTTGCCCACTTTGCAATGTTTACATTTGAGCGCATTTTGATTAGTCAAAAATATAGACAACAATAGATTTCTTAACAATAAACCTATCAAGGCTGGGTCGTATTTCACTTGTGCTTTTAGTTTCACTGTCTCTTGGCAAGAACTTTTTGGACCGATCGGAAAATGGAATCCAGACTATATGATTTTCAGGTGAATCCCGACATCAGGAGCAGCATTGTTGAAATGGCTTCTCTGTGAAGTTGTTTCTGTTTAAACACCATGTTTTGGCCTATTTACCCAACCTCGTTTAAATTAAATTTTTTGTTTCAATAATATTTTAACTTTACACTTAGTAATAATCTCTATTACTAAAACTCCCAGTAGTATGATTAGAGGCAATTTTGATAACTAAAACGTGGCCGGGTGTACTAAACAAAAACATGGCGTTGAAACAGAAATTCTGGAAGGTGTATTGAATGAACCGATTAAACAGGCTATCAATCGTACGCGTAACTGTTGATTTGTTGGGTAGGCTTTGTCTGTCCTCCAAACTACAAAATCATCCCTTTCTGGTGTGTGTCTTTGTTTTTAATTTTTATCTTTGGATATTTGTTAGCCGATGACACAGTAGTGAGATTATAGTGATTGCTTTTTGTTTTTGGTGTTGAAGCTTTAGTGCCCGATATGGGAAGAGGGTGACGGGGTGAGGAATGTGTTGCCTTCAATTTATATTATTACACTCTGCGACAACGTTTATCCCTATTAGCTAACTATCTTATTCACTTCACACGTTTTTTTATATAAGAATACTCAACTTTGATGAAGCCTTCAAACGTTCTTCACTTTTCAACATTGAAGCTTAAAAATGTTCTTAATAAATTCTTAACGAACTTGTTTAGATTTTGCATTTTAATAGAGTGGAGTTGATACTGTGGTTAGCAACATGGTTGTTAGCAACATGGTTATAGTATTCTTGTTTTTGACTATTATAATAAATTTCTAAGTGACATTTTGTTTATGAATATTTGTGTTTTTTAATGATCGATTCATTGTGTATTATTAGCCGAAGTCACACTTTATTTTAGTTACTTCATTTTAGTTAATCTATTTCGGATTCTTTTTTATTCGGTAATATAGAAGGGATTTTTTTACTCTTTCCAAAAAGTATTTATGTGAATAATATTTTGACCAAAATTGAAAAAAGCCCTATCAATAACCTTAACTAATCCGAAGTAACCTCAGTGTGACTTCGGCTAATATTTCCCTCTATCTTTGTATAATTAAATGCTCTTTATACACTTTGAAAAACGTTCTGTTTATTTGTCTCTCACGAGGGGTCATAAATAAAAATAAAATATAACTTCTTCACAATAGACGGCATCAGCATATGTTTCTTTAATTTTTAGTTTACACAGTGCATACGATTTTTGTTATTAACGTGATAAAAACATTTGAAACTCATCTAAAGAGCTTGTCCTTCAGATCACGAGAAACAGTGTGTGTTTTATATATTCATGTTCCGGTCAAGTTCGCTTTGGGATTGCCAGTGGTCGTGCTAACATTTTTGTATGGACAAGTGTCTTATAACCCTCTTATGCTTTATCTATCTTACATCTCATAAATATTAAATTTCATTTTCACGCAAACCACTTTATTTTCCAAACTGGAGGTCTTGTGGCGAGTGCTCGCCTCCAGTGCGGGAGTTCAAGGTTCGAATCCTGGCCGAGTCATACCAGCGACTATACAGTGTGAAGCGATCCACTCAGCTTAGCACTCAGCTTGAGAACGGGATTGATATTCAAAGAGGTTGCCTGGTTGAGCGGTTGAAGCAAACTTGCGGCTTCTGTAGCCAAAATGGGGGCTTTAAATGCTCAAGGATCTCCTACGCAGGACCCTCAGTGATAACTGGTTTCATATTTAAGTTCATATTATTATTTCATATTTAAGTTCATATTAAACTGAAGAGTCTATCCTGGTAAACATTAATAATTATAACAATTATAATAACCCGGTTGTACTGATGAAACAAGCTGTTACTGGCAGAAACAGCATACTCTTTCCTTTAACCCTACACTTACTTGTTAATCTCAACATCACAGTAAAGTTGTGTTCTGTTTATTTTAGAAAAATAACTTTAACAGGATACGCTTCGTTGCCAAAGCAACATTATATTGCGCGCAAATAATAATTTTCTTAAGGTAATGCAGTATAATCGTTCTGTTTGTACTTTCTCCTTTTGATGATGAACATTGTTGAAAACAAAACAAAACAAGAAAACAAACAGAAGAAGCAAAAGATATTGTTAACGTTCAAGTGTAAGCCACATCGGTGCAATATGTTTTGATGCTTTCGCCTTTATTGTTCAAGATTGATTCATTTCATATATCATATTCTTACGATATTTTATCATATCTAAAGGGAGCGGCAGTGCTACGTTGATATATTTTTTCTAACTGACGTTGAAATATAGTACGGAGTGTGTGGCTAGAAAGAGCTTTCTAAAATGGTAAACCATACATCTGTTCATTTTAATGATCTCTCCATTTTTTATGAAAAGATTTTTGAATAGTGCTTGTGTGATAAACTGTGATTTCTTATCGGAGGTAATTTTTTCTTAGAACTTCAGACTGATTGCATTCGTTCTATTTGCTGCTTTGGTGAAGGTAAGATCAGATGAAAATGAATATGAAAAAATAATCGAAAACTTCGAAGAAGGTGAAGAAGGTGAAATTGTTCCAGAGACGATTGAAGTAAAAAAAGGTGTTGTTACATACAGCGTCCCGCAACATCACCATAACGAATTGTCTGAACTGAAAGTCAATTTACCCGACAACTCAGTGAGTACTTTTAACCTCTCGTTATAGGAAAAGCGGACGAGCAAAACCTACCCAAGAGCGTCCGCGAACAGAAATAATTACCCGATTCTAATTGGTTCAAAATGTTCAGGTTACATTACTTTGTATAAAGGCCAAAAGAAAAAGAAAAAACGAAACAAATAAAAAAAAAACCGTCTAAAAAAATATTATTAATAAATAAAAACGAAAAATCCATCCGAAATACTGGGTTTTGAGTTAAAGTAAGAACCGCTTCTGAAGAAACTTTTTATTATCAACTGTAGGTGAGATTTGAAGCACGACGCATTACTTACAACAAAATCATATTTCATTACAAGTGATGCCTCAAATTGAAAGTAACTGAAATCCTCCTTTTTGGATTTCATGGGAATAAAATTTTTGAATAAATGGTAAAATACCAAAAAAATACTTATCGAATGTTTTGATAAGCTTTTGAAAATTCATAGCCTGCGTTCGCTCATTAAAATTAATATAGTTTCGTAAAGGGAATTTCGCAGAGTCTAAAACGTAGGCTAAATGCCATTCGGCCGGAAGAGGAGGAGAAGTAGGAGGAGCCCAAGGGTGTTTTAACACGGTATTCGCTTTCGCTGCTACCGTAATAATGGCTGCTATAGTTTACCATTCAGCAAGATTAAGTTCTAATAAACGTATACCAAAGTGTCTGAATTGGTCATTGGTCAAAATTGATCAGTTGCATGCCAGTTGATCACGTTCAGCGGCAGACTAGGGTTAGTCAAAGAAAGTGGAGGAGTACAGAGTCATGAATTTTCTGTAAAAACACAAGAGTTGATTAGGTTTTTCTTTTATACGCTTAATGACCGTGCTTTCCTCCATAAATTTCAGCTAGGTTCTAGATCCGCCTCTGACGTTATGAAAATAGATTGTAGCATCGCGATTTCTCTCGCGCGACCCAATTCGCGAAATGAAAATCCGCTTTTAGCTGACGACGTCTAAGACAAACGGTGTTAAAAGGTTGAAAGATAGTGTCGTTTTTCATGTTCAAACCAATTTCAAGTTAAATTCTGGCTGATTACAAGATGAAGTTGCCTTCTTGGGTATTATATGAATTTAATTTTTTTCACATAACCATAAATTTGTTTTGGTAACAGGTACAATTTATTCATACATCGTGTTTTAATGAACTTTTCTTTATTTCCTGTTGGCAGGATTACGATTTTAACAACCTTATAAAAGAAAAAAAGTGTGTTATCGATAGAAAAAGCAGTGGAGAAATCGACTCAAAGACAACGAAACAGATCCTCAAGAGGGTAGGTTACAATCACTATGATATGATACGAATGTTTTCTGGAATGTATGTTCCACTCCTATGAGAAACGTTTCTCTTTTACATACATTAAAAACAAACATATTGGGACTGTTTTAATTTCGGACGCTCGACTGGCTCGAAAATATTAAGGTCATTTTTATGTCCGAAATAAACAAACGTCCGAAACATTCGGTGAGGCGGAAAACCCGTTTATACATTTATACAAACATTGTTTCATCGTACACTCAAAATGCAATTTTTTTACACAAAAGTACAAGTCATTCGAAGTTAATGGGTCCGAAAATAAAATGTCCGAAATTTTTGCGTCGGAAATTTTGTTCTTAATATATACTGTAGGAAAGTATCAAGCACAATGGCAAAGCAGAATATAGAACATTGAGGTTAGAGTCTTGTGAAGAATTGTTCGATACAGTCGAGAATTTGGTAGAAGATGCAGCAAAGTATTGTAACCCTGGGTTTAAGATAGTTTGCGCTAAACCAACGGACGGCCTGGATTCTGAAAAGAATGCACTCAAACTCGCTTTAGGTACGTACTTGAGCGTATTTGATAAAAACCTTGTTTCGTAACACATCTTTTCCAATTCAAGTTAAGTGTTGAGACCTGCAGAAGACTTTTTCCAGCACGCATACGATATTTTTTGAACGTTATATTGATAACTTTACAACGTTTTAACGTTGCTTGGACATAAAAGTCGTGCGCTTTCTGCGGCAACAGTCGCCTAGAAATCAAGAACGTTTCAAGAATTTTTTATTTCTACAGGCGCGAGGAACGATGTACAAAAAAGAGCAATGGTCCGCGAATTTATTGCTTGTGATCCTGCTTCAACGATTAAAATCATGACGTGTCCGCACAACAAATTGACCGCAGATTGCAAATTTACCACCAAATTTTGTACGTACCGTTTGAACTGCCCGTTGGATGGAAGCTCAGGTTACTGGAATTGCGCCTACTCTCACGCCTTTGCCAAACTCGAATGCTGTGATTACAACTGCTAGAGGGCGCTGTTACATGAAGCATTCACGACAGTCTTATTTAATCTCTCGATGGGAGGGCCTAATAGATTAGACTTACCTGACAGAAATATATATATGATATGATAAAGTTTTATCAAGAGATACGGTGTTTTCATTTTTAATGGTCCCTTCCACAGTGCTTTCATATCCCAACATTCCATGCAAGAGAAATAAATATATACCATGAAGGTATTTCAATAGGGTTTATCATTTCTTAAATATTAGTGGTTCTCTAGGATACACCACGAGATGACGGGAGTTTTATTTTTCATTTTGCCGGTAGACAAAGGGTTTAAAAATGTGATACACGATATTTATTATAAATACCAAAGACTCATACGTACTAAAAAATACTACTGGTTTTGCTTTGAAGATTACTTCTTTAAGAATTCGATACTTTAAACTTAAATTACATGTCTAGCATGTCCACCCTTTTTTAGTCCTTGAAAAGATATATTCATTTTTTCTTTACCCGCATAAATTTCTTCAACCATCAGCTTTATTGCATAATAATTTTTGAACGGAATAATTATTTTAAAACCGCTTGCTTGCGATTGTTAAGCTATGTTAGATGATCACGTAGATATTTCTTTTTTGGTGCAAAATTCTGGAGGGGAGGAGGCACTTCGGTTTGCCTCTCTTGTCACCAGGTTCAAGCGTTTTCTTCTTAGTCTTCTTTTGACCTTGCGCCATATCTTGTTTGTCGAGATGAAGTGATATTAAAGAGATCTTTATCGGGATAATATCATAATGTCATCCTTCCGTTCATCCAATTTGTTTTTGAAACCGTTAAATGAATCAACCAGCGTCGCAGGTAGGATATTCCATTGGTCAGTTATGCGACATTCGAATGCGTACCTCTTCACATCTTGGTGACACTTCTCCTTGTTAACTGCATGCTGATGTCCTGTTAGTTTGTACGATATTGTAACTTCTGATGAAAAAATAAAATCTTTTAATAAAGTGTTGCCATAACAACCATGTTACAATTTAAATGTTCTATCATGTCTCCTCGATAGCTACGATATTGTAACGTAGGGAGATTCAAGGTCTTTTACACTATCTGCGATTCGCAGTCTGATATTATCAATGTTGTAAAACGCAGACGTTGACACACACTGATTCTCTTCGATCTTACTCGCATTACCTCGCATTTACTCGCATTACCTCGCATTTACTTGGATGAAAACGTAGCAAAGAGAAACGATCTATTTCTCTTTGAAGTTCCAAACAATCTTCTTTTGATTTGACTTTTTAAATAAGTTTGCATCTTCGGCATTTAAGAAAAGATCAGCGTCACCTTATCATTAGATATATATAACATACAAAGAGAAGTGGTCCCAAAACTGACCCCTGTGGTATTCCTGATGTTACTTCAAATTCTTGAGATCGGCAACCGTTTAAATGAACAAACTGTTTTCTTTTTGAAAAAAAAATCTTTCAGCCAAGATAATAGTGGGTCTTCAATGCTGTAGTGCTTTAAAACTTCCACGAGGCGGCCGTGAGGAGCTGTATCAAAAGCTTTCTTGAAATTGCAACATATTACATCTATGACTCCACCATTTTCCATCACATCTGTCCATTTATCCATGATCGTCGATCTTCTCTTGATAAATCTATAAAAATGATAAAATTGCTTATTAGATAGAAGAATATAGATAGAATATCCTTTTTCGTTCTAATTACATTAAATATTTATTCTCTTTCTGTTTTCTTATATTTTCTGTCCCTGCAAATGTAGAGTCTTCCTCGTCATTTTATTTCTACGGGGAATACGGGAAAATATTGACCGGTAACGTGACGTCAATTAACCAATCATAGTGGTCTATTCCAAGAAGACTCTACACTGACAATACACTGACAAGTATTTTCTATATTACCAAAAATTTTGCTTGTGGGAATATGAAAACAAACAATTCTTATAAGCTTCTTGAAATACAAAAAAACATGCAATTTCACAAATTCAAACGCGCATGTGGTTCAAAATATTTCACATGCATTGTTTTAAATAAGCTAACAAAACGATTTTACGCTCAATTTTTGAGTTCACCGTCGTGGTCGTGGATAAGCAACACCCATTCAGAATATCATTTTCACATATTTATAATGGTGTTCATTAACCGGTACTTTTGAAATGTGTGGAAATAATATTCATAATGTTGAGCTATAAACATCTCTGCGAAGGGATACTGGAAAATCGGAAGGCAGTATCTCGAGACCCTTAGGTGGGACCCTTAGGTGGGATCCTTAGGTGAGACCCTTAGGTGGAACCCTTAGGTGGGACCCCTAAGTGGGTCTAAAAATCATGGGCCTATTTTCGCCATGCAATGATTGTGTCTAACAATTTCAGACAACCGAACTACTTGATGAAAGTCCTTATAAAAGATATTGTAAGAACAACTTTGCACTCCCACGATCATCTTCAATTTTTGGTGTTGTAGATATACTGTGTAATGGAACTTTTTACATTCCAAAAGTGTGTTGAAAATGATTTGCACGAAAATAGATCCCCTACTTGCATATTTTCTTTTTGATAAAGCACGATTCACACGATAGAATCATGATCGAAATCGAATCACAGTTCCTCATTAGTAGAAATTTGAGGTAGAATTTCCTGTTGTGTGAATCACCTTTAATACATATGATCACGTCGAGACAGGTGAAAAAGCAACAAATTCCACAAAGTTGTAAATTTGCTGAATTACTCTCTGGATAACTCCTCTTATTTTTGAATAATAGCTTATATTTATGACCAACGATAATTCACGTGATTCACGTGACTTTTATGAAGATCAAACAATACAACAATTCCTCTCTTGTCTCTTACCTGTAGTTATTGTTCATGGTCATGTGCTGAGATCATCATGACATCAGATTTTCCTATGTTTATAACAACACATTGTCGTTAAGGGTCCCACTTAAGGTTCCGACTTCCGGGGCCTGGTTTTCCGGTATGCCCTTCCTGAAATTGTTGTTATTTACTTATTTATCCACTTTTTTTCACTAATAGGGATTTTTTCCAGATCAGGAAATTATTGCGAAATTATTGCGAAATTATTGCGAAATTGTTATTATTGTGAAACTTTATAGGAAGATATATACTGTGTTTTTTTACTTTTTTTTTCTTTCACAGTAACTTTATGTAGAAAAGTTAAGAACGTTTAAACGCTTATGACAAGTTAAAAACAAGAGCACACTCATGTTATAGGTATGGGAACACTTAAATCAAGCATAGCTATTAGAAATCCTATGGTCTGGAAGCCTACAACAACTTATTGTTCATAATTTATCATGCACTCAGTTTGATCACATGACATTTACAACCAATGCACAGAAATTATTTTCTATCATGCGATCAAAGGGAATTGAAATGAAACTGCCATTAACAATACAACTTCACAATAGACTTCAAGACCAGAGAATTTTCCAATGACTATTGTTAAATTATGCTGAAGGAAGAATTAAGAACATATTTTCTAAAATGACCAGGAATCAACCAATGATCTTGTAGTTAAAATCAATAGTTTATCATTTTCAAAAAAAAAAAAAAAATCCATGGAAACAAGGTTTGAAAGATAGCAATTAAATACAATTATTACAACTGGACGAAAATGAATTATTTTTTCAAATAAGCGTATACAGAAAAACCTCTCTATGCCGGATACCTCTCTATAGCGGACCACTCCTTTTAACGGACACGTCCTTATAGCAGACACATTTTTTGTTCCATGGTTTCCGCTATAGAGAAGTTTGACTGCATTTATCTTATGTCTCCATGCCAACAACCATTGCCATTGTGAACAGCGTCACGGTGATAAAGGTTAAAATGGAATTCTTTGGAGTAATTGCTGAGTTGCACATGTTTCCAGTGCACGATTTTGTCTACAATGAAACAATCAGAAGTTATATTACGCATAAAAATTACAATCCGTGTTTAAAATCGAAGTGAAAAATTAACCAAACGTGCAAATCATCGTTTTGATGCGTTGCACACGTTTTAACACGCGTTTTCTCAAAAAATAATAAAGAAAATAAAAAAATAAGTTATAAGCCCATCAACTTTGAAACAAAAATTTCCTCCCAGTTTTTACCACTCCTCACCCCCACCCCGGATATACGCCCATATAATGTGGGAGGTGGCATATACATTTTTGTACTTGAAAGGTGGAATTTTGTGGTAACTTCAAGCAGTTTAAACAAAAACAAGAAACATAAAGTTTATTCTATGTGCACTTACTTCTTTTCTCTGACGCAAAATTTTCCCGGTTATAAATCCTCCGGTTATAAGCCCCCAAAACAGAGAATTTGAAATAATATAAGTCCAGGGCTTGTATCCGGGATTTTACGGTTTCTTTATAGCCATATATAATCATTATTTTAGTTCAAATTTCACACTACGGTTGCAGGGAGTTGAACCACTGCACAAATGTAGTCCACTTATCAATGTTCCTGGTATGTATACACACATCCGTAGCTAATGATGAATATGACCATTTTTCATTTAAACATGCTTGTACTATATCGAAAGACATATTAGTACATTAGGCCAATTTATCAAGTAGATTTCAAACACGGTTTGCTACCTTTTCACCATAAAGAAGAAATCTGAGGGTTAGTTCCAAAAATCAAATTAATAATCGGCCGAACACTTAAAATTCCAGATACCTGGCAATCCTCTTTTTCAAAACATGGCCAACCAGCATTATAGAAATCTTTCCTGATGCAGTCTCGGTCGCTTGTATACGTCCAACCTGTCGACGAATGCTTGTCCGTGTCGTTATACTGACGCTCGTAGCAGATAAACGTTACGTACAATATGTCGGGACATCTGATTTTTGTCGAATATTTCTCTTCGCATACGCTTCCATTGGTCATGTGACAATTCCAGCAGAACTGTTTTCCATCAGCTGTTAATAAATCAAAGAAGTAGAGACTTAGTTTTTTTATTTTGTCAATATTTTTTCTATATATTTAAAAATACATAAATACTAACACAGCCGTATTCAAGGTCAGTCAAAAAAAGTGGAGGAGTCCAACGTTATGATATTGCTTTTCAGTCTTAACTGTCAATTAGGTCACTTGCACGTTTTTCGTTTCTACTTTAAATGACTAAACTCTCCTCCACAAATTTTGACTGAGGTCTAGTTACGCCTCTGACTAATTCAAACCGACTAAAAATTAAATATGCAGTGTCATCTCTATAAAGCGGACACCATTGGCTAAAAAAAGCGTCCGCTTTATAGAGACCTTTCCTATGAGAATTTAACTTTAAATCCATCAATTTGTACATGGAGTATGTGTCCGTTATACGGAGATGTCCGCTTTATAGAGATTCCATTGTATATTTTTAAATGCCTGTTGGTAAAAAATAACGGATAAAATGTTCCAATTTCGAAATACAGGAGGCTTTCGTGGTCCCAATGGTGTCCGCTTTACCCTTATCGAGCTTAAGCATCTGCCATTATGATTTACCAACTTGGCCTCTAATTTGGATCCAGTATCCATATCATAACATCACAATAGGTGTCTCACTGGAGAGTATTTTCTTAATGTGATTCAAACTCTAGTTCAACGTAGTTCAACTATTAAATGAAAAACTTAATTATTTCTATTTGTAATTATCATCAAGATGTGTCTCCAACCAAATTTCATATTTCTCAAGTTACATTTACTATGTGTCTGCCGCTTTCATATCAGCAAAGTTTACTGTGTAAACTGGGGTTTATTTACGTATTATGCTTTGTTCTTTCAAAGTTTTTAAAAGATTTCCAAAAGAATTCAACTGGTTTGAAACTAATTTTGACTGTATTTTGATTTTTATAGGCTGGTTTACATTTCACACGAAAAAATAGGCAACACAATAAACTAGCAAATTCCATTCCATTACCAAGTGTCAACCAGCAGATAATTGCAAGTAACAATACTTCACAAAAACGAACATTGGTTGATATCATAACTTCTAAACAAGAAATCTCAAAAAAACGTTTTTAACAAGTCTTCTTTTGAGAAACTGTAAATTTTAATAAAAGAGAATTCTTTTTGATTCCATAGAAAAAAGTGAAGAAATGCTGAATTTGTTACTAAGACAATTGTATGAAATATTTAAAATGTACAAAATTCAATGGTGTTCATAATACTAAAGAGAATGTTCGAACACGTCCTAATAAATATTCAATTGAGATTGTTCTCTTTTGAGAATGAAAAGCATCACCATACCGAGTGAAATTTTATGGAGTAGTAGTTCCTTCGTGTAATGTTATGGGTCTATTATTATTATTATTGTTATTAATGTTTACTCAGGATAGCCTCTTCAGTTCTGATGGGACTGTTATCAATGAGTGTCCTGCGTAGGAGATCTTAGAGCATTCAAAGCCCCATTTCGGCTACGGAAGCCGCAAGTACGTCTCAACCGCTCAACCAGACAACCCCCTTAGATATATCAATCCCGCTCTCAAGCTGAGTGCATACCTGAGTAGATCGATTCACGCTGTTATAGTCACCGGCATGACCCTGACCTCCCGCACTGGAGGCGAGTACTTTACCACAAGGCCACCAGTCAAGGAACATAGACGAGATTTTTATGAAGTATATTTTTATATATATAATGAACTATATTTACTATTACTATAGTTGTGTTTTTCATACATACTTTTATTTTTATAAAAAACTTGTTTATAAGGAACTGGGGGCTCGGCTAGTCAAACACCTAAGAAATAATTGACTATGAAACTTCCCTATTTTCGTTGTCTCTTCAGGTCCCAAATATGAAAGATTGTAATGGATTATAATAGATTTTTCTCAACGGTTATTAAGAAACTTTAAGAAACTTTTCAGGAGTGAAAAATGGACTTTTCTAAGAAACTTTCAGGGCTAACCCGTTCAGATAGGTCCTTATAAGAAAGAAAAACAAGAGTGTAACAAGAGCACGACGATCACTCAATGGTGGCATATACTCATCATTACCATGGTATAACGATTATCATCAAGCACTTATCGCTTGTCTCTCCATGAATGTTTTTCTACTTCATATTCTCTTCTTTTCCTCTTTTCTTCTCCTTCTTCCGCTTTAGGACTTAGACAAAGCAACATTTAAATTTGTGTTATAAGGTATTCCATACTCTTTTCAGCACCAAAATTCCTAAATGTTATAATAAGCACCCCCGTCTGTTCATCAAATTCGATGATATTTCACTGTTTCACAGGAATACATCAAATCAGATACATCGACGCATGCGCATTACAAGCCATTACATAAACACAGCAAATTTGATGTTGAAAAATCTGTTTGCACGAATAAATTCCTGAGTGGAGAAAAGGCGATAAGAAAGAGGATTCCCATGTACTCCGAAAATCCCCAAATCGGCCGACGTGGTTTAGGAAATATGGTGCGTAGGTTTTTACAGATGGTCTCAGCTCGTCTCAGTTCATCTCTTGGTGGATTCTTTTGTGTCGGGTGAGTCGGTTATAAAATGATCTGCCATTAAAAAAAAAAAAACACTTTACCTTCTGTCAGTTCGTGCAGTGTTTGGGTTGCAAAACCAAAGTATTATAGTAAAGCCCTTGTCACAAAAAACAAACATTTTCAATCTAGAATATAATTGCATACAAACTCTTCTTTGGGAATCTCATTTGCATGGATTCTTTCTAATTTTTGAAAGTTTTATTCGTAAAACAGCTTCATAGCAAAATAATAGTTGAAACTCAATGAACGAGGCATTTTTGTTATTTCAGTGTCGTTTAGGAGGTTAGGGTGTACCTCTTGTTAGATTAGCAATATCCACACGAGATTGTGCATTTTTTTTTCAGAATGGCTCTTATAAAATCTACTTGTAATATTAATCTCAGAAAGCAAAAAGTCATGAATTTTTTGGATTAACTTTAACGAATTGCAAAACTGAAGAAATTGCTTTACGAGATAAAGTTTGAGCAATAAGAAATTGGTCAGCTGTTCCTTCCAGACCCATTTCTTATTTTTCAAAAGTGGGATTCCAACTGCTGACATCAGCCCACTGCAACTCTCAGTTCTGCCTATAACAGTTCATTATCTTTAAGTATATAAAACACAGAATAAAATGGGTCGAGTTCTTTGATTTTTTGATTTCTTTTTTCGACAAGATCTTGCTAACAATGTAGAGAAATTGGCTGTTTAATGCAAAAGTTCATAGTGTCTTTATGCTAAGATATCTTTTTTAAGGCTTTATATTCTCAACTCAGTCTATTGCGGGGGCATTCATAGCAAGAGGTACTTGCTAGTAAATAATAAGTGCGATAAACGCTGGAAAAATTCCATTGCACATCTTCATTGAATTTCTGTTTAAACACCCAGCCGTTTTCAATGTCAAAATTACTTCCAATTATTCAACGGAGAGCTTTAATAATAGGGATAATTGTTATGTAAAAAAGCCAAAAAATTAGTGAAACAATAAGTTACATAGAAACGAGGTTGTATGTATTGACTAAGTCACAATTTCTGGGTGTATTAATACGTGAATCCCAAATTCACGATAATGTGATTGTTATCCGACATCTTTAACTTATTCCTCAGCATGTAATGGTTGGTTGTTCAAGATATTTTTTAACAACTCCTTTCCAAAACGTAGTCAAGATTTGGCTTGCAGAAAGTGTTTCGGATCCCCTTCCTGATAGTCTTTAGTCTCAGTATGAAGTTCAACGGCCTCCACATGGCGCTAGATAGAATTGAGAGAAGCGTCAGATCTCGAAGAGAATGAATGAACATGCAATTACATTCCCGACACAAGTTCATGTATAACGTCATTATGACGGATGGCAGATACGTTATCAAAAATACGACCAACATCAGTATAAACGTGTGATTTACTTTACGTTCGATAGCTGAACCACCATTTTTCTTTATCTTCTTTTCGGTTTGGTGCGAAGAAATAATCTTTCTCGACGTCTCGTTTACATGGTCGTGTTTCGAGATTCTATCAACAATTGGTGAAGAACCAAGATTTGCATCAGCTTCATCGTAACCCATGTGTTGAGAAACATCTTTTTCGGTGGTGTGATTTGGTGATGTTGAAGGTGATGCAGACGACTGGAACGATGAAAATTTCCTTCTGTAAACTATTGCAGCGATAATCAAACTTATACATGTTATTGCAACGGTTGTAGAGGAGAAAACCGCCAAATATCGTATGTAACCGATATAAAAATATGGCAAGGTTAATATAGCAGACAATATCCACGTTAAAACCATCAACACCAAAGTAAGTTTTTCATTTAAACCTTTCATATATTTTATTGGTTTGATGAGAGCAAAAACACGATCAAAACATAACAGAGACATTGTCAAGATTGAAGCACCATTGATGAAAAACAAGCCATAGTGAAGCAAACGAACTTCCTCAATAGAAACAGGTTTTCCAAGACCTTCCTTTACATGAGCTGAAGTGGACGTGGTATCTGATATCAAAGCTGTCAATAAATCCGCTATGGCAATGTTTAAGATAATTTTGTAGAAAATCGACTTTCGAACGAGTTTTTTGTCTCGATAAAATACTAACATGATTAATAGATTCAACAGAGACGTCAAAATCATCAAAAGGCTGGAAGCTGCAGCCGTAAAAAACGATAATGCCGGTGTGTTGTGACTAGTATTGCATGCTTTTGCCGAACTCACAATAATCTTCATGTTGTAATATATTGATACTTCTCCTTAAAACTAACGAACTCCTTTTAACCTTTTCCTTTAGATGCCAAGTATATCCTGCCTGAAAATGTTGCATTTTACACATATATACAGATCCTATCCTTTATTAATAATTAAAACCGTGAATTTATTACTACCAGAAACAGCGTGTGATATTCATTATCTAGCGCAAAAATGGTTATAAATAACTCTGTGTTTAATTAATGTGCTATTTCAAGTTCATTCAGGGTTTTTCTGTCATACGAGTGTTATTGGATGGATGGATTTTTGAAATACTTTGGCTCGTGATTATTGATGGTTCTTATCAACACAGCTTCTTCCTCGTGTAAGGAGGTTTTAAACCACTCCCTTTTATATGCATTGAATCCACTTTAAGAGTAAAGAGTAGAGTTAAGAGTAGAAAAGGAAAGAAAACGTGCAAATTACCTAATTAACTTCTAAATTTAAAAGAAATTCAGCTAGAGAAAACAAAAGCCACTCGGCACTGAATATTTCGTCTAATGGAAAGCGACTTGGCGCTAGATCTCCTGTTAAATTATGATAGGTAACGGAAAATTATAAGATACATTGTTACCAAGCTGTCTTCCGTTTCTGTCCACGTCTAAAATCACTATCTTTTCCCAAATATCTTCTTGAATAGATAAGGTCTAAAAGGATCTATTTAAACAATGATATATTTACTCTTTAAAGTATTATATATACACCTCATGGATAACAACTTTAACGTTAAATGCTTTATGAGATTCTATTGGTTATTAAGGCAGATGGTTCGTGTCCAAGCAGCAGACAATAATATGTCATTTAATAAAAGAATCGAGATGGCTAGCAAAAACATATTAGAAGACATTAGGCAAGGATCAAATGTGATTGAGATATAAAAATATGGTTAAATCTTGGTATGGTAATGTATTGATCATTTAGTTTGGTTTTCAAGTTCTTCAAAAAATAATAGCTGCGAATGTGAGACATAACAGTCGTCTCGTGAAGTAAATTCAATTCAATTAATACACGTTTCCTTTATAGGTATGGACTTCGTTTGCAGCAGGCTCAAAAATTTCAAAAAAATAAGACTGTTTTCAGCTCCATCCTGAAACTCAAGTCTTTCAGTTAATTCAGCAACTTTGTATTAAATGGAAAAAATGGGAAAAAATGGGAATAATCAAAATATTGTTTAAGCATCATTTATACCTGAAACTGGTATAGTTAGCGTCACTAATAGGCTCGACTAAATTTTACTCGACGCAGTCATCAGAAAATTCCCTTTGATCTTGCAGTAGGCCAACTTTGTTTTACATACTTTTTGAACACATGACAAAATTCCAACCAATACATAGTTACTATTTGCCATCATGTGATCAAATAGTTTAAACTACCGACAATAGAGCTTCGTGATAGACTTCTAGACCAGGAAATGTTTTAATGACTACAGTCTTATAAACATGTATATCGTCACTTTTTTGTATTGGTAAAATCCTTGTGAAGCAAGTCAGTTTTAAAAATTACCAGTAGCGTGGATAACAGTATCAATTACAATGACACGCAGTTGATTGTGTTACAAGTTACTCCAGAAATAACAACATTAAGGTTTATTTCCATGCATATTTTACCCTCCCTTGTTCAATCGGACTCATACAATATTAATAGTTGGATTAAAAATAAACTTTTATTTAAAAAGTTTTCTTAATAGTCATATTCAAGATAAATATATGTTATATTGATGTTTTGTTATAAACAAGTGTGTTATCATTCAACAAATATAGTTGAAGGAACTGGAGGTGTACTTATCAGATTGACAGATGAAATCAGATGAAAATCGAGTCTATTTCTAGATCTTTGTTGTTGTTGCAACAACTACGTCAACAATCAAATGATTGTCAATCACACCCACACACTAAATTTCCATAAGTTCGTGTTCCCATAATGAGCTTGTTCTAATTTCGTTCAAATGCAACTAATAAGGGCGTGGTTTTACTAAAGTTAATACAATGTTGCAAAATGACATTATCAACATGTTTGTAGTCTTTGTATAAATAGTGTTTAAATATGCTTGATCAGCCAGTTTGTAAAAACACTTTTATTTTCTTTCATGTTGTCAATCACATTTATAATCTCTTGTGGTTGTGAAGTCGATCCATGCAAATCATTCCTGTGTGTGACTCATCTACAAGGTCATCTGTAATTCACTTTTGATTTGCTCCATATGTTATAGGTGTCTTAGATGCAAATATACCTCGAACTGCTTTTTTCAAGGTCTTAATTTTATTAAAATAAAATTGAGTCTTCTCCATAAAGCAATGGGTAATCTTGACAAATAAGTGAAATCTCGAAGTGAATGAATAAACATGCAATTACAGTTTTTACACAAATTCATGTACATTGTCATTATAACGGAAGGTAGATATGTCACCAGAAATATGCCCAGGAGTAAGCTGGTAATCTGGTTACGAGTAACCAGGTCGTTTTTGTCGAGTACAAAATTATGATAACGGGAAATCTAATTTTTCTCGAAAGTCCGTCTACTATTCTTTTGAATTTGATGCTGTGGAGTGAAACTCGAACGCAGGTTGTTTGCCGAGCCAGCATCAGAGTACATAGTTTGTGTTGACTTTTGACAAATGATCCAGGCCGTTACGGTAAATTTAAGAAACTTTAAAACGTTTAAACACGTAACCAGATGGATCGTTTTCTAGCGTTAAAAGACCCCCTTTTATCGATTGTCACCAGCTTTATAACCCGGCCAGCCGCCGGTTGCCAAATCATCTATAGGCAAAACAGTGATGACATCGGCATGCATAAGCTGGTTATAGTGCTGGTTACGTGCAAAATCGTGCAATTTCTCACGGTGCAGTCCACGTGCAAATGATAATTCTGAAAATGCCTCATAATTATATAAATTGGCAGCTCCATGTTTTGTGAATTTTAGTTTTCTACACATTTTGGCATGATAGGTTGACGTCATTTTAGTATTAAATGTAACCAAAGATGTATATAACTTTAAGCCGAATATGGCAGGTGCAGTAGTGTGAATGAGGGAGATTGTCTGGCAGTTAGTGGTATTTCTTGAAAATATGTAAAAGGAAAATGTATACGGTGTGGCTCAATGGGATATCAAAGCTAGTGTCATGGACTGCTGAGGTAATAGGATTTGGGGAATCCTGTCATGCTTCCAGGCTTGTATGTACAAATATAGCCATATGACAACTCATTATCACTCTCCTCCTGTGAAGAAGATCCGTACCGAAATGTCACAAAATCTTATAAAAGTGTAGTTTTTCTGTTTTTTTGTCACTCATTCATATTTTCCCAGCAGATGTAAAGTTGTTAATAAGTCAATCGCATACACTATAGGATTTACGTTGTCACACAAAGCAACTGAGATGGTAAAGGGCAGTATTAAACAGAAAATTCTGACTCAAGCACACCTGAATTAGGGAAACAATGCTGGACTCCATTTCTATGTATGTTATATTTATCTGCAGTGGTTTGGCATAAAATATCTGCTCAGTGTATTCCAAAACTAGATCATCTTGGCCCAGACTTAACTATAACAATTTTGACTCCCAGTCTTATTGGGTGTCTTGGCAGAAAATGTTTTGCCAATCATTTTGCGCCAATCATAGATTTAACATTGAATACTAATTCCAGGTGCATTAATATTCAATTATTGTAAATTCTGACAAATTCTCTATTTACAATTCTGCAGCTGTTTTGATCATTGTTCTGCCACCGTCAATCATTTTTTGTTCCCCCAAAAATTGAATTCAAAATTATCCATAACATAAGTACACTTAAAGTTTTGTTATTGTAAAATAGATATGTTATGCTTGTATATAATTTTTTAACATTATTTTTAGTGATTTTTAGTGAATGTCAGCACCGAAATCAGAGAATTTCTTGACGTTGATGGCAATATCAGGTATTATACCGCACATAATTATGTTATTCTTTTCTAGTATTTTTTTCCCAAATGATGTAGTTGTTATCAAAAATTATAAGCTTACACATGCACAGTTGCTGTGTATATTTATAATGTGAGTTTTGTGTCATTCTAGCTCAACTATACTCAAAAGCTCACCGCCAACCAATTCCAAAATTTTGACCCTTGATAAAAATGTTGTCACCATTGTTAAAAGCTTTAAAAACCCAAAGCCTGCTGTACCAGTATTTTGAATCAAATGGTATTAGATAAAGAGCAACCTTTCAGTTCTACACCTAAAGGAAAACTTGCAGGGAAGGAGGGAAGAATGAAAACACTACGTTGATTATCTGTTAATAGTTATAAATATTATCAATCTCCTAACCGTGATGTGCCTACTTGTTGAAAAAAGCCAAGTGTTTTTATTTTAACTGAGAGTAGGGTCTCCATGTAGACCTTGTGCAGCTTCTGCCGTTGAGAAGTTCTAGTCATGCTGATCAGCCTTGATATAGGGCGAAACAGTCTAGTGAAATGTGTTTCGATTAAATCTGAAACAAAGTGGCATTGATGTTGTGTAAAGAACGTTAAAGCTGTTTCATTACCAAAGTTTTGCATGCGTTTGGATTAAATTTCACTCATTAACGCATAAATTTTATACAGTTTTTTTTTCCGATAATGCATCCATCTGTCCAACGCATACAAATTTTTAGATTGTTTGTGTACTTTATAAATGGATTAATGTTTGTGTGGGTTTAATTTTGTGGACAACAATTTGATTCATTTTTCCTGTGGATTTGAAATACCCACAGCTCTCCGTATTATAAATGTACCATTTAAAATATTTGTTATTCTTTAAAAGCAAAATAAAAGTAAACAAGTCAAGCATGATGATAATGCCTTATAATATGGTGATGGTTCAAGGGAAAATCAGCGCAAATAGCGATAATCAATGGCAATATTGATAAATTTATCAATAATGTCAATAATATTGAAGAAGTTTGCGATAATTATTGAAAAAAAATAACATCGCAAAGATTTATTGAAAAATATGGTAGTATAACTTTTTCGGTAATTTACATAAAATTATCATGCGAAAATTTATTGATAATTTATCGCAATTAGCGCAAAGTTTGTGATAAAGAAAGTAATTATCACAATAATAGATAAACTTTATCAATAAAATTACCGCAAATATTGATATTCTAAGACTAAATCAAATGTATTAGCAATGAAATCTAATGTTCTTTTATCAATATCATCGCAAATATTTATCGCTATTTTCCGCTTGTAGTGAATTTCACTTAATTTGTCACATATCTTAATTAGTTAAGGGAAATTTGTTTATCATGTTTGTATTATGTATATAATGAATTTAACCATCATGTAACATGGAGGCAAAAAAATTTCATGGCATTTTAATTCCACATTTTTTTAAATATTTTTCGAAAATCAATATTTTGTGACATTTAATTTCAATGTTGAATGTAACAGTTTGGGAAGTTCGATTAAACCACAAACCAAAAATACAAGGTTTGTCATTACCGCTCATTTTTTATTTGCCAAAAATGATTCCATCATTCCATCATCGTTGGCTTACAATGCAAAATGATTAAGCTATTGCGTACATTTTAACCTGTTTGAAAAATCAGACTTCCAGATCGAAAAAAATGGTAATAAAATGGGAATTTTAGGTCTTTCTTTAATAGTGGAGGAAAATGCCTTAATTTGGGACAGATTTACTTTATTTTTCAGGACTTCGGGACAGTCCCGAAAAACCCTGGACGGTTGGAATCTTTGTTTTTGGTTCATTTGCTATTTGAGAAAGAATTTTATATTTTTTTGTACAAAAAATATTCACTCGTTTGTTTTTTCTAAATCAAATTTTGAATTTTTAACTGATAAACTTTATTATACCGATTTCAAAAATTTGAATTAATTTATTATATATATAATGTGTCTCATTCTTTTCTAAACCTGTCAATCAAAATGTGTAAACAAACGATGTATTGTTTCAACAACAATGTAATTCAGAAACTCATCATGCAAATCAGTGCCGTTTAAAATTTCTGCCGATACCTTTTGTTCATTTCATTTTTACCTGCAATCGGTTGTTTTTTTGTTTGACAACCGAAGGATTATTCTTTTCTTACGAAGTACCGAGAATCCAGAAAAATTGAAATATATTACCTGGAAAATGAGTCTATTCAACAACTTTCTTTATAACGTTCGATAAAAGTGCATTCAAAGACATTATTTACAGGCAAAACGAATGTGCGAATGAGCCCCTTTAAACTTTAATTAAATTGGCATTTGGCATTATATTTTCGCACAAGAATTTGAAGACTTTTTCACATTTAATTTTTGATGTTTTTTTAACTCAACTGCAAAAAGATTATCAACCACAAAAATTTATGTATTGAAAATTTCTTGCCTTAACGTATACTATTTCAGTTTCTTTAACTTTATACAGGTTATTTATTACATGAAAGGGCAACTGTGTATCTTATAATTTTCAGATGGATTCTGATGAATTACCTTGACAGTGAATCTCTGCATAGAATTATTTTTAACTATTTAATTTAATGAAATCTGCAAAACGTATACAATCTGTACAATAACTTAAATTATTTATAGGACCTAAGTGATATGTTTAAAGGAGTTGTCAATACAGTTTTGAAAAAAATTAACCCTGTGATCTTATAAATTTCTGGCCCAAAATCAATAATGTCGTTTTCACAATACTGCTGTTATACATTTTCACTTTCCCAAAATGAAACTTTCTCTGGTTTAAAAGCACAGTGGCCATTGGTTTTTATGAAACTACAGCTCATATGCACGGAAATAGGATATGAATGTTAAATGAATTCTCATTGATGTGTTTTTGCTTCCTTTTTAATTTGATGTCCAGGTAAAAATATGGAATTGATAAATGGGAATATATGTATACCGTAAATGACTGAATAGACGCTCATTCTCGAATAAACGTGTGATATCAAAAAACGCCCATGCTCAAATAAACACCATGTCCAAATAAGCACCCATGATGTGGTGCTTGAAAAGTACTACACGCTCACGGGCGTTTATTTGAAATTGGGGAAAATTCAAAATTCCTGTTGGGTATGTCTTGAAATAAGGATATTTTCAAATACATTTGCTTTCTATTTTGTTATCTAGTTTAAAATGCTGGTACAATATTTTCTTTAAAGTTTATCAAGAATAACATTATAATATCTTTATTAAAAACAAAATATAAACTTCAACAAAAATAGATTTTAAAATAAACGCTCACGGCATATAGTCGGTCATTTACGGTATTTCCTCTTTTTTGCATGACCGCCTCCACTTTTAACCACTCTTTAATAACCGCCTTCCAGATTTCAAAACAATATAAGCATCCGGGAAAGAGAAAACAGGGTTCATAGAATTAAAAAAATAAATAAGAATGTTGCCGAACACTGCAGCAGCTATTTCAAGTCATAATCGTGTCCACATACTCTATCGATTTGAAAATTTAGTTTACAGCGTAAACCAAAAGAAGCCGAGATTGGGCGTAATCCAATAATTATTATAGAATTCAATTCTTACTGAAATCCCAGTGTACCTGATAGAAAAATGAAAGTTTGTCGCCAAGTGCCAGTACAGTGGAGTTTCTATAACTCGACTTTCTATAACTCGAACCTCTCCTTAACTCGAATGATTTTTATGGCACGGTGAAAATTTCCTAATAAATTCTCATAAATAACTCTGTATTACTCAAACACCTTAATTCGAACAATTATTTTTGTCCCATAGAGTATTTTCTCTCTATACCTCGAACCTATGACATGTGTCTGGAGATATAACTGATTCGAATGTCAGTAGAACAAAATTTAAACAATGTTTATCGTTTTGAAATTTCACAATCATGGGGTCCGTTGGTGGTGCAAAACGTCAAGCAGAGAATAAATCATACAAAATAAAATACAAGGCACTCAAAGAATTGGAGAAAGGAACTCCTCATAAGGACGTTTCTTCCCTTTTCGAAGTGCCTAAAAATACCTTATCGATATGGAAAAAGAACAAAGAAAACATCCATGCTAATATTCAATCTTTTTAATGCCAAAAGTTTCGATGCACAGAATCATGCTAAATTAGCCATATACACAAAAATTGCAAAAATAACACAAATTTCTATTATTCGAAGACTCTATAATTCGAACGATCTTCGATTCCCCGTGTTGAAGTTATAAAGATTCCACTGTATTACAAAAACATTGTGCCCAGACATCTATCCGATAACCTGTTACGAACTGTCGTACCATAGGTCTCTGTGATATCGTTGCTAATTATTACTGTAAAAATCGTCCTCAGTCTGTTGGAACGCAAGGCTTATTAAATCATATATGTATGAACAAGATCTAAGTTAGCGCTGACCTTCAAGCCGTAAGGCTCTTGTTTTATTTTATTTCTATTTGATAATAGCACTAACTCAATAAACAGAAGGAGTTACATGTTTTTACGTAACCGAAACTCAACGTCGACTTTTGGTCCCGACGTCAATTTCATATTATATAGATCTGACTGAGTGTTATTTCGACCGACTATAATTTGTTTTATAATGATTATATCATGTCTTCGTTAATACTAGATCGTATACAATTATATATGGACCAGAATCAATCCTGTACGTTCTTATGTTACTCACATAAATGAAACAATATTAAGAATTTTCTTCCAACTTGATATGCCATCACTGTTCATATTGAACATATTCGTTTTGGTCCAAAAACCTCTCAAGTACAAAATGACCGAACGAATGTATTGTCAAAATGGAGACTTAATGCCTCAACCAGTTCATTGTTTTAGCTGGTGACAGTCTTGGGTTGATGGCTATCTTCTTAGCAAGCTTCCCAAGAAACGTTTCCGCTTCGCTTCCACATGGGCAGAAAAACGAGTGGAGTGAAGGAGCCGTGCTTAACTGCAATCGCTCTTCTGTTGTATTGGCGTTTCTTTTCATTCTCGTTTGAAGAAAAAATTGATGTTGTTTTGACGTCGAAGTTAGGTTCCTTTTTGGTTGCGTTGTCAATTGATATTATATGAAACCTGATATCGACGTCATTATAAAGACATCTCTTCGACCAACTTATAGCTAACGTGATTTTAGATGATTAATTTTTTTAATTTTGGATTTCTCAACTCACCAAAACGCTATATATAAAACGAACTTGATAGAGGAGTAACTGGATCCACCCTTATTAAAACAAGATTTGAATTGTTATCAGGTAAATAGTAAAATAATAATTTGTATCCATCTATTGTATCAATGCATATAAGCGCTAAAATTCATTAATTGTGAATAAAGCTTTCGAGGAACATTGGATCTAGCGCCCATATTCGCTAAAGTGTCACACTTTACGAAATGAGCGGGAGGTTTAATTCGTCACTGTTTACAAGAAACTTATTTACAAAGTAACTAAGTTGCAATCCGTTTTTAAGGCTATTTACAAAATTAGCCAAACCAAGCGAAAACGGATGGACATATCGTTGAAAATTTAAGTGTTAAGTGGAGTTAAGTGGAAATAATATCATATTTCGACCAAAAATATATACCCACCCGCTTCGCTTTTTGGAATGGAAATTAGGTTTTAGTAAGACCGTGCTCTGTGTGCAAAATCTTTAATATGCTTATGAAGAGGAATGTTTTGTATAGGAATGGCAAGCAATACCGCCTGCTGTTTCAAATACTCTCCACACAAACTTATTGAAGATTTTTCCCACTGGGTGGTCTTGTTATATATTCGTGCAGTGGATTAAATCTTTGTATCGCAAAACGATGATTAATGAGATTGACACGGGTTGAAATTATCGTAAACTCCCGATAACTTGAGCCTCCAAGGGATCGATCAGCATTGTGCAAGTTATGGTGAGAATGTTAGTTCTAAGGGCATGTTAAAAAAGTTCAAGTTATTGAGGGTTAAATTGATCAGTATTCTACTGTATGTTAATTTATAGAGATATATGGTGAGTGACAACATTGTTGTTGAATGTCTGAACATTGTTTTCATGTTAAAACGACGTCGCGTTAGAGCTGCGTAAAAAATCCACATCACCAAACTCAATTTCCAAAATTGAATTTCACATGTGCTTTTTTCGATTTCGTTTAAAGGGTTGATCGATTAAGAAAGCGATATTTCTAAATTTAATGTCTCACGGAGATAAAATCATCAGCATGTACGTTCTTGTACGAGAAAGAAATACGTATGGTGTTATCCCAATAACGATGCACTGTTGAAAAGTGTTACCCATTTTCAATGAAAAAGACAAAAAAATCTTCTTGATTCCATGTTGTGCATCAATTTTATAATCACTGGTGGATATGGAATGAATTCATACCGATTCTTATTCTCAACTACAAAACGGTCAATTTATTTTTGTTAGCACCTTTGATCTTATCATTTGATTCGCTCCATATGATTGTTGAATCAGATGCAAAAATGCCTCGGACCGCTTTCTTCAAGGTCTTAAGTCTCAAAATAAAATTGAGTGGTCTCCATAAAGCACTAGATAATATTGACAAATAAGTGAGATCTCGAAGTGAATGAATAAACATACAGTTGCAGTTTTCACACAAATTCATGTACATTGTCATCATAACAGAGGGTAGATATGTGACCAGAAATATGACCAAAAGTATCACAAATGATTTATTGACTCTCTGCTGTCTTGCCGAACATTTTTTCATGCTTTTCATTTGGCGTTCAAGTTCTCTTTTGGTCACATGTTGTACAGCGTCAACGTTTATAGATTGTGCAGCAACGCTAACAACTTTATACGGTTGATGGACAGTTGACGTTGAAGACAAATTAACGTCACATTCATCATTCTTTACAATATCACGAACATATTTGACAGTGGATGGTGTCAATGGAGGTGTCGTAGTTGGTCTGAACGATGAAAATTTCTTTCTGTAAACTATTGCAACAAAAATCAAACTTGTGCATGTTATTGCAACAGTCGTAGAGCAGAAAACCGCCAAATATCGTATGTAACCGATATAAAAATATGGTAAGGTTAATATAGCAGACAATATCCACGTTAAAACCATCAACACCAAAGTAAGTTTTTCATTTAAACCTTTCATATATTTTATTGGCTTTATGAGAGCAAAAACACGATCAAAACATAACAGAGACATTGTCAAGATTGAAGCACCATTGATGAAAAACAAGCCGTAGTGAAGTAAACGAACCTCCTCAATAGAAACAGGTTTTCCAAGACCTTCTTTCAAATGAAACGATATGGATACAGAATCTGATATCAAAGCTGTCATCAAATCTGCTAAAGCAATGTTAATGATTATTTTGTAAAATACTTTCGACTTCTGAAGGAGTTTTTTGTTTCGATAAAATGCCACCAAGATTAATAGATTCAAAACTAATGTACAAATCAGGAACAAAATAGATACCGATGCTGTAAAATACGATAATACCGATTCACCATGAGTGGTGTTGCATGCCTTTGCATAATTCATAACTTTCATGTAGATTTTCCTCCAGTTATTCAATTGATTAGCAACCTAAATAAGAGGTACAGGAACTTTCAGGTAAACAATGATAACAATCATTTAAATCTCAGAGGAAGGTCTAGGGATTCTGTTAACATTTGTGGTGGACAGTGATACCTATAAAACGAAAAACGTGCAAATAAGCCCAGTGATTGATGATACAAATTCCAAACAGACGTTTTGTTAATATGCTTCTCCACAATCATTCACATACTCTGGACCTGCCGTTGAATGTACTAATAAGATTTTAAGTGGATCTTTGATCTCTATTTTATTTCAGTTTTTTGTCCTATTTTTTTTCCTTATTTTATTTCGTTGAAGAGAATGTTCTAGAAGTTCTTCTGAAACGCTTTGAAAATGAAATCTGTTTAAAATAAAGTGTTTTTTTATTACATTTATTGGTTTGCAATCATGTCTTCTTCTATTTACTGTTAAGGTATTGTTACAGTTAACAATCAGTTTTAATACATCTTCTTCATTAATTTAATTCATCATTCATTTACTTGTTTTCTATGGAAAAGTTTTTTTCCATAAACTTTCTTAACAACTGAATCAATAAAACATGCTGTGTAGTTATAAATAAAAACTTGATATTGGTGAACTGCTCCAAATATCTCCCATATCCTTTGAGTGAACCCAAAATCTATACAAGGAAATATTAATCTAGTCGAATACCAGTAATCTCAATTATAAATTGGTGAGTGAACTATATCACAAATGGTCATGCATAAACATTACGCATGAACTATGATTGAAGAAAGACCTAGAGAACAATCAACACTATTCACGCAGTTGATTTAGAATCAGCAACGGTGAAAATCGGATAATGTTTAAACCTCTCGACTTCTTTTTATTCTGATTTCGAATAAATATAGTGAAATTTAAAACTTTCAATAGAATCATATAAAATAAGAAAAATCGACTTTTTTCCTGAATAAAATATATTTTTATCCAAGCATATATCCCATATTATCCCATATTATCCAAAAATCCATTCAAAATTCGGAAACAGAATTTCACAACCATGACAGTTCAGATCTTCTATATTATTCCTCTCTAATCTATATTCTATATTCATAGTATATAATGATGAATTATTAAAATAAAAAAGAAACAAATATGTGGGGAAAAATTTGTAACATGAATGAATTGGATCAAATGGACCGCGGCGGCGTTTTTAGCCGCCTTCGTTCCTCATCATTCAATTTCCGTTCTCAAATTGTTTGCTGTTTTCGGATACCGATTGCCAGATTTCGGGGCGGGGTCTTCGCTGTAATGTTTATCAAAAATTGACTCATAAAGCTGTGATGCTTTTCACAAGATGAGTAAAAAAAGTCTTATTTAGACTAGCAGTTAAATAAAATTTAAGTTAAAATCACTAGATACTTTCATTATTATTACTTAAAATTATTTTTTTGTTTTTTTTGTCATTTCTTACAGTTGGTCCTTTAAATAACACATTGAACGTTTAAACCGACTCCAAATGACTCACAAAATCTAGTAATTTTTAAGGCCGTTATAGACCTAACTTGCCTATCATTTGTGAGTCAAATTGAGTACCTCTAACTGAATCGAAATGACTCACAAATGGTTCTCGTTTTATAGTCCGTAATAACACTTCCCTTTGTGAATCAAAAGGTGGTTATGAGTTTATAGCTCTATTACTAGCTATAAGACACAGGGAAGTTTTATTTTTGAAGGAAAATACTTTCATTAGAGACTACAGTATTATATATACCTCAAAATCTTAACTAATTTGAAACTGTTAGTTACAAAGTTTAATATTTAAAACCATTGAAGGAGATAAAAACAACAAGTTACACAACCACTGGCCATAACACATATCAACAACGCAAACACGTTTGTTAACATTGTTAATCTCTTGTTATTTATTAACTTAAGGTATGCAAACGAAGCATTCAATTTTTGGCAAAGGATTTTCCTGGCTATAATGTGCAGTTTAAAAAGAAAAATAAAGTTTTACTGTTAGTGAACTTTCATATTTTTCAAGCTCTTCATTGCAGAGTTTTTATATATTATCAAGTTCTTATTAAACTGAACCTGATCAAGTTTCAGCTTGTTCTTATTTTTCGGTACAATCTGAGCTTCAATGTTCTTATATAGTGTTTTCTTATATAAAAAAAGAGTTTACCATAAATTTCTGACAAATATGATTTACAGCAACTTGGTTATTAATTTTGTAAGTGAATTTACGTGCCAGTTTAATGTATGCTTTTATTTCATAAATTCTTGTGGATCTAAATACTGGCATCTCCCAATAAGTAATCTACAAATATAATTTTGCCTCGGAGCGAACCTGACTTCATATAGAACGAGACAGCAATATAACATATTTTCGCAGTAGTTTATGTTTACTTTAAGCGATTTTTTCTTTCATCGTTGACGACAGCGTAATACATTTTTATAATGAGCTGATTTCATTTCATCATCTGAATTCGTTGCACACGTTGATTTGTTTATTTTCTCTCGCTCCTGTACTGTACTGATTTATTATATAACTGGCAATCTGAAAATAGATAATACCATGTAATACTATGATACAAAACCATTTATTTTTCATTAACATTCAATTTTCTAATCTAAATCAAATGGAAGTATTATCATATAAAAAATCTCACTAAAACAGAACTACCACAAGATATCAACTTCCAAACATCAACTTTCTGTAAATAAAATCTCTCCTTCAATATTATTAAAATTCAACAACTAAAAAAATATTAGACAACTTCGAACCCAGGGTCTCTTGCCTATTCGATATACAGATGGCGGCAAAGACGACCCTGGCGAACGCTACTTAAATAAGGAATTTCATTGGTTTCAATTATTACAACGACCACAGGAATTTTTTGGGTAAAAAATTGTTCGAGTGAAAAATTCAACTTGGTAAATTTCTGCAGAACAGAGCTGATGATGAGACGAGCTGAAGGATAAAAGGACGAAAGATAAAAGAAATTAGTAAGATGAAAACGAAGACAGAGAAAGATTTAACTATTCAAATAACATTATTTTTAGCTATTATTGAATTTCATAATCTCCAAAACGCACTGGTAGTAAATAAAATGATTTTTCAATGTTAAGGGAAAAAATTGATGGAGTTCAATCCCGGCATCAAATTTCTGATAAGTTGCACATTTTTCATTTTGATTTGAAATTACTTGAACTCTCTAGATATTTAGCCTTTAACTTTTAAAGTGCCTCTGAAATATACTAATACTTTTTTTATCTGTGGAGCAATATCACTGTAAAAATTCTAGTGCACAGTGTCTCATCCCAAACATTATATATCATTAGAACATCCTTTTCTTAGTTAATGTATTCATAGTTGTTTACGATGTTTGAATCCGTCAACTGATAACTAGGTATTATCAGATGTACTTGCTGCCAAGTCAATTAAGTGTCAGTTTCCAATTTTTTTTTTTTCATCTTTGTTAATTGAATATCGCACTTTGGTATATGAATCTCCTTTGACTTCTGTGCCACGTGCCCTATTGTCACAATGTCCACAACAATTTTCTTGTTTATTATTTTGAAAGCCAAAATACTTTAAAATGTATAACCTTAAACATCCACTCTCTCTACAATAATTTCTCATATCCTCATCAATTTTGGCTTGTAGGTTAAGAACTGAGTTGTTTAAAAAAAAAGTTGCAGTAGCTTGCAGGCCTTTTCTTCCAGGACGGCCGATTTCTTGCATATAACTTTCTAAATTTGCAGGTGATGAAATGTGAATAATCAATCCTCACACCCAAAGCGATGATTCGTATATCTTTCTTGAGTTCAATTAGTATTGTTTGTTTCATTCGTTTTGTTGATTCTGCATGAAATTCAGCAAATAAACAAGAACTAGGGTCAACGCAATCACCAACATAATAGTCTTTAATTATAGTTTTAAACAGGTTATAATGCATAAACCACAGTCATAAGGAATATTTCTCTTTCCTCGTTTAACTTTATTGCTAACGGTTTTAAATTCGAGTTGAATCCACCACGGAGAAAAAATATCAACCCCGTTCTTTCGGCTGCCGGATGTTTCGAGTGTCGATGGGAATCGTCCTAGCAAAGAAGATATTTATTTAAAAAAAAATTAAAAAAAATATGTTATTCGAGATGTATAATACCGAATATAAAAAAAAAAAAACATTTTACGGATCTTTTTGTCACGTAATCTGTTGATTGAATTGTATTTTTATAAACTCAGAATCCTACTACTTAACACAAGTCAACTTTGACCCAGCCGTTTCAGTTTTCTGTCTTTTTAAGACGAAAATTTGGCCACGCGACAAGATTTTCATCACATGATTTTCGATCGTTTATTTCATGGTCACGTGACAATAAAGCTTCTGATGGTTTTACGACCCCACGGAAGTCCAAGCCGGGCAGTCCACTCTCGAGAAGATGGCATCAGGCTGGTTATATCGATGTAAGTTTTATTTTCAATTTGTTTTGTTTGGTTCTCTTCCTGGTACTCTTTCTTTTAGGTATAAAATAAGGAAAATGACTCCAGGACAGCCAAGATTATTTCGGGGCAGTTATATTCCAAACGAAAGACATTGAGCATGCGTTTCTTCCCCTGATGAAAGATTCAAAACATACTGTACTCCGAAAATCCCCAAATCGGTCGACGTGGTTTAGGAAATATTGTGCGTAGATTTTTATATATGGTCTCAGCTCGTCTCAGCTCATCTCTTGGTGGTTTCAGTTCGTCTTAGATAGTCTAAGATCGTCTCAGATCGTTTCAGATCGTCTCAGGTGGTTCCGTTGTTTAGTCAATACGTTTTAAAATTTCATCAAAGCTGGTAATGCCATAATTGTTTGACAGTCTTTTTGGAGAAACTTTCACTATTCTAAGTGTGTTCTCATGAAAGCATAGTTTCGTCTTGATGTTTTTTATCATGAACTTGGATGCTGTAGCAGTTAATACTAGGTATCTCGAAAGATAGTTTCCAAGACAACCAAATCTTTGAAGTCTGTCCGAAATTCTTCTCCCCTAAAAATAAAATTTTATCAACAGTTCACTTGTAACATCTATTTTTTACGTATATAGTATTATTATGTATAACAAAAAACAACACGCAACAACAAATAAAACATATTCTGGTGGTTGAAGTACGTATGTATGAATATATAAACAGTATATATTCATAAACCATTATATATATTTTTTATTATAATATGTGGCAGGGGAATAGAGATGTGTAGATGTATTATAAAGTATACTAGTATCCCGTGTAAATTTTTTTTACATCTTTCCCAATAAGATGTTTTTACACGCTATACTAACCATTTAATAATAACTCTATGTAATACAAAAACGCAGTCCAAAACGCCGCCCTAAAATCTTTCATCGATTCATGAATTTTTTACCCGCCATACTAAGCATTGATAACGCCGTGTATTGAGGTAAAACTATTTATTTCTCCTTTCTTTGTCGCCAAAAATAGAATTCACAGAACACGGTAGAAGTTTGTTTGTTAAAAATGTTATTACATGTTTACGTCGAATCATATTTAATGTAAAGTTTTACTGAAGAAATCAATTTGAGCCATAACTCAAAGCCAATATGGGCCCCAAACGGCAACAGTTAACGCAATAATTATGCGTTTAATGTCATATATATTAAGCCCAGCGAAAAATTGCACACAAATTCAATTGTGACCGACATGTAGTCGGCAATATATTTTAACGTCATGATAATGACGTCATAGTTCCAAGTCCCTCAAACAACTTGCTACAAAAAATATTAAGAAAATAAGAAAATTTAAATAAAAGGCTGTATTTTTTCGACTTCTGAATCCTAACCAATTCTTAATTCTTTCCACTTTCTAACTTTATTGTCAACCAAAAATTCTTTCAGTCTTTGTGGTAAACATATTCATAATTATCAATGGTAAATCTCAAAAAAATTATTCACCAATTGTGAAATATCTCACTCACACACTAAACTACCCACGCAAAATTAACTTTTGGAGTGTATACAGATTTACATATATACGATATAAGGTATTAACTAAATCCTAAAAAGAATCATACCTCCAAATAATGTTTCTTTCTTCAAAGCTGAAGTTTCTTCAAAGTTCTTTCTTTATAAATTCCAGGAACAGATTAATCAAATCTCTAATCTTTTATTCCTTCTTGACTTTCTTCTTTCTAACATTGTACTAAAAAATACCATGCTCAACACAGTTTTTACTAAATTTTCTTTTTTTTCTTTGGAAATCTAAAAAAACAAACCGAGATAGGATAAAATGCCGTTTGATACGTCTTCAACCTTCAACATTACACAACATAAGTCGTAAATGTGTAAAAACTATTTTTCGTAATAAAAACTTGTTTTTTTTATGCATGTTTCTTATTATTACTTTGTCTTAAAAAATAAAAACAAACGCTTCTTTTTTCTTCAAACGACTATTTATTATTCGTTGTCAATAGCTGCTACGTTCGATTGTAATTCGAAGTCTCCGCCTGAGATGCTATATCATGTCTTCCCGAACGTATTTCATATCATAAAACAATTATAAGCACTAAACCGGAGTGCCTTATACTAATACGGAAAAAACATAAACAAATATCCATTGACGAACTTTCCGAAAATTTTTACTTAACGTTCTTTCTTTAAAAGTTAGGTAAGAAAAAAGCAAGATTTAGTATTAGTATAAGAAGATTATATATATATATATATATATATATATATATATATATATTATAAATATATTATAAAATTTGCTAGATTTCTTGGTTATGATTTCTAAGAGCTGTCATTATACAAAAGAAAATAAACTTACCAAAGCTCAATACAATGTGCTTCATCCACCACCACAGCAACTACATTTTATTGGTAGGTTTTCGATTTCACCAATTTTCTCCCTTCCTCGCACAACAGCGATTTTGGGTGTGGAAATAGTATTTCCGCTAGTCCATTTTTAACTTTAAGTGAGATTTTTTTACGTTTCTCACAGCTGATAAATTCATTAGTAGTAATCAACTTTGAAACATTAACATCCTGACCACCACCACAACATAGAATCCCAACATTAACGCCCCTCTTAATGTTTACTTGGTCTCCTATAATGGAGTTAAGTGGGCATACAACTATAATGATGTTGGAATCGTTAGTTAACTTAAGATAGTTAACTTGGTAGCAGCTGAAAGATTAACGATTTGCCAAATCCAGTGGGTAGAATACCAAGAACATTAATCCCTTCCAGTAAATGTTCAAGACATATAATTTGTTTTGGTTTAAGAAAAAAACCTTTCATATTTTGTAAATTCAAAGCAAATTTAAGTCTTTGAAATATGTAAACAATTCGTTCGATATTAACTATAAAATTCTGAAGTTGATTTTATGTTCTGCACTGTAATAATACCAACTCACCACAAATTCAGCGCCGAATTTTAAATCTATTTTAGTCTCTTCATTAGTTAAAGCATACTCTACGAAAAACTGTGTCAACGAGACAAAATTTCGTCGGGCCACTTTTTCAAAAATTACACAAAATTTGTGTAATTTTCATGTCACAGAACCCAGCGTTCGCCAGGGTTTTCTTTACCGCCATCCGTATATCGAGAAGACAGAGACCCTGGGTTCGAGATTGAATCTTAGAAAAACGTTTTGTTCTACCATCGTCAGTGAAAATCTCTTATAAAAATTATACATTCATTATAAGTCGCGTTTCGTTTGTATTCTATTCTTTTTCTTTAAAAAAAAAAATCATTGTTTCTTTCTTCATCGACTTTTACTGAAAACGTGTACATTGATAGAAGACTAATAGATGAACATTCGAAAAAACGACGAATTCATCCGGCGGGTATCTACCTTTTTCCATCAATGACTACCCTAAGGTATTCAAAATTACTCAGTTAAAGTTTTCAGTGCATTTCTTTGTGAGCATCTTCATTTATATTTCTTTCTCCTGCAACTTCGATGAAAAACTATTATGAAGTTGTGCGACTAGCGGACCACCTGTTGGGGAAACTCCAATCCTCGTCATCTTAGTTCACTTGCTAGATTTAACATTTTAAAAATAATATATATGTCAGTTTTGTTGTTAAATGAAGCGATACTAATGTATAATTAGTAAAAGATTTATAACAACACAAAGTTTAAAAGCTTTTCGGGTTACGCCATCTTTAGTAAAACAATAATTGTGAATCATTATCATCATCAAGAAAACGTTTTTAAATACTTTTTTCCACCAACATAGCAAACATACTTTTATCTCGGATTTACCAATCTCAGCTATTAAACAAAAGCTATTTAACAAAGTTCGGAGTAATATTCTGTTGACGATTCGCAAAAGTTCATGTTGTGAAATTTTGAAAATTTGTTAAATCGCGATATTTATCTTGAAATTCGCAATGGCTAAATCCATAAAAATTCGCAAATTTATAGATCGGAAAACTTTCTCCAGTATTATATAAATATAACTTTTTAATATAACTTGTGTTTGTGTAGCTAAGCTAAACTTTAAATTTAAAGAATTTAAGTAACACAGTCACATGAAATAAAGTTCCCATTGCAACTGTATATACAATAATACTTTATCAGTTTTTCCATTACATAACATGAGCAAATTTCAGGATGCAGCTGATAATAAACATAATGAAAAAAACAAAAAATGGATAATGCTTCCTAGAAAATTCTTACTTTCTTATTCTAAACATTTCCAAACAACGTAAAAGTAACCAAATAAATACAACCTCACATTATTTATTTATTTATTTATTTTATTTATTTTCCATTTATTTAAAGTGGACAAGATTCTATAAAAATACAAGATAAAAATAGCAGGTAAATGCAAAATAAAACTAACCTGTGTCAAACTCCAACTACTAAATGAATCCAAGTTTTGGCACAAAAGTGGCACAGAGACGGCATTTACAACTGACGATTTAATGTCGCTTGGGAGATTGTGGGTAGGGTTTCTAACTAAGTTAGAAACTGGTGGGTCTGAAAAACTATGGCTAAACAATTTTCTGACAAAATCCTGTTTTCGGTTTTTTGTTTTACGGTTTTATGCATGATCAGATCAGCTTTTAATGTTATGTTGATTGATTGAATTCAGTTATTTATATATGCATCTACTAATAAATTGATCATTTTATCCATCTATTCGCCCAACGCACTTCAGAGCTTTTCATTTTTGGGAAGTTTGCATATTTTACATGGATTAACTTTTCTATGAATATTTAATTTTTTAGATGATGATTTTTCGTGTATTTGAAAAAAAAAAGTAACAATATATATGTCCATATGCACGACAGAGTACCTTTAAATAATCCTTTAAGTCATCCTTTAAGGAAAATAATAATCAAGTTAATCGCTGTGCATAAGGAAAGGAAAATAATAGAAAACTGCCTCTGAGCCAAGAATACATTGGATATGATGACGATGATGCAATTGTTTAATTTAATTATTTAAAACGAATATTTGAACAGGATGTGCATTCAAAAACTACATACATATATACATATATACAAAGTTTCTGTTCTTCCATGGGTCCCATAAGTTCTAATTAAGCACCCGAATACAAAACAATTAATTATGTAAGATTCAAGTAACCAACTTGTAATGCATTGATGAAACTGACAACATGCTATCCTCTTGTTCTTGTTCCTCAGCAGAAGAAGTGTAACTTCAACTTCATCATTGTCGCAACAGAACTTTTGTTCCTTTTCCTATCATGGAATAAACAGTAAAGACAGTGCTCATCACGTTAATCATCACGCTTCATTTTTCAGGGGAAAACATACTTTTTCCGATTCTGTAAAATGTTTTATATATTATGTTTCTTGGATTTTGTGTACAACTTGCCTTTAATTTCTGTAAAAGAACAAATAATGATCCAACATAAAAATGTTTTTACATAATTTACTAAAAGGAAAAAAATAATATAGATTGATACTGTGATTCAATATTTTATCCTACCATGTGATTAATCAGCAAACTTAAATTTTTCAGTTTTCACAACACATATTTAGGATGAGCTAAATACAAAAGCTACTTTTTACCTGAACTGATATCTGAAATCGATTTATGTTATGCGTATAGGTCTCGTGGAAAAAAACAATCATCATTTATTTATTCATATGTATTTATATATATATCAATGTATAGAAAAAACAAAAACTAATGTATTAAAAAATACATTGCCTGACGATGTACTTGAAGTGCGAAAAGCTTCGCAAATAAAATTTAATCATGGCTGCACTTTTTAACTCCAACTATATCGATATATATTCTTCAGTAATTCAGTTCGCGGGTTTCTCTATTTTCAAAAGAACTTTAATAAAGGAAATTCGAATATTTCGCTTCCTAATACCATAAGGATGCGAATAATCGTTCATCTTCTTTTTAACCGCCTCATCGAATAAGCTCTCAGGTAAAATTCTCAATAAGCATTCATACTCTGTAAAGCACCCATATCTGATAAGGTGTTCCTGTTTCTGAAAAACCAGAAGTTTTAATCGTCATCGTTTAAAAGAACATTTATTATTCGAAGGAACTAATTTACAAAACATTTTTAGAATTTACTTGAAACATTATCCAAACCAAGCAAAAACAGATGTATATATCGATGAGAATGCTTAGGTGGCCACCTAAGTTTAGTGGAGAAATTAGCCTCTAAGTAAGACCGTGTTCTTGTAATATGTTCGTGCAGTGGTTTAAATCACTATATTAATGAGATTGACATGATCTGAAAATTACAGTAAACTTCCAATTCATGGTACGAATACGAGTCTTTAATGAGAGAGTTCAAAGATCGTACTAAAACAGTTTCAGTAACTGAAAGTTCGAGTTGATCAGGATTCTACTCTATGTTAACTTATGAAGATATATACTGAGTGGCAGCATGTAGTTTTTTCTTATTTGTAAGATAAATATTGTAGGATGGAAGCACTGACACTATAAATTAAGATGACAGGAATTTTTAATATAACCTCGTGTGTTATCATTCAAAATTTAGAAGTGACATTTTGCAATGGTTTAAATGATCCTTTTCAATATATCTATCTGTAAGTCTTCTTAATCATGCGGTTCTTCAATAAATGATAAAATACAATCTTTTTAGTCAAGAGCTTTATTACGTAATTTAGTCTATATTTCTAACTATTCTTTATCTATAGCTTCGTCAAAATCAAAATTTCAAGCAAGCATACGATGTCTTTTGAACATTATATGGACGTCTTTACAGCGTATGAACATTGTTCAAACTTAAAACAACGTCATATGAGAGCTTGGTAAGAAATCCTCACCAATACAGTTAATTTACGAAATTAACATTCTTGTGTGTTTTTTTCAATTTCGTATAAATGGCTAATCGATTAAGAAAGCGATAGTTTGTAATAAATGGCAGATGCAGACAAAATCATCAACATGTTCGTGCTTTTTCGAGAAAGAAACACCTGTGGTGCCATCCTAATAAAAATGCAATGTTCCGCATTTTTAAAGAAAAACACATACGCTTCTTATTTGTTCCATGTTGTGCATCAGTTTTATAATCACCGATGGGTTTGAGATCAATTCATACCATTCCTTTTTGCAACTACAAAACGGTTAATGATATATTTTTGCTACCATCCATCTTACTACTTGATTGGCTCAATAAAATTGGTGAATCAGATGCAAAAATGTCTCGGACAGCTTTATTCAAGGTCTTAAGTCTCAAAATAAAATTAAGTGGCCTCCATAAAGCACTAGATAGTATTGACAAATAAGTGAGATCTCGAAGTGAATGAATAAACATGCAGTTGCAGTTCTCACACAAATTCATGTACATTGTCATCATAACGGAAGGTAGATATGTTCCAAGAAATACGGCCAAAAGTATCACAAATGATTGATTGACTCTCTGCTCCCTTGACGGACTTTTTTTCTTTCTTTTAATTTGGCTTTTAACATTTTTCCTGGTCCCATGTTGTATCGTATCCCTTTTTGAATGTGCAGCAACTCTATGGGCTTTAAATGGTTGATGAACAGTTCCCGGTGAAGACGGATTAACATCATATTTATTATTCTTCACATTCTCACAAATGTATTTGTCGGTAGATGGTGTCAATGCAGGTGTTGCAGTTGGTCTGAACGATGAAAATTTCTTTCTATAAACCATCGCAACAATAATCAAACATACACATGTAATTGCAACAGTTGTAGAGGAGAAAACCGCCAAATACCGTATGTAACCGATATAAAAATATGGTAAGGTTAATATAGCAGACAATATCCACGTTGAAACTAACAACACCAAAGTTAGTTTTCCATTTAAACCTTTCATATATTTTATTGGTTTGATGAGAGCAAGCACACGATCAAAACATAACAGAGACATTGTCAATATTGAAGCACCATTTATGAAAAACAAGCCATAGTGAAGTAAACGAACCTCCTCAATTGAAACAGGTTTTCCAAGACCTTCTTTCAAATGAAACGATATGGATACAGAATCTGATATCAAAGCTGTCATCAAATCAGCTAAAGCAATGTTAAAGATTATTTTGTGAAATATCGACTTTTGTACGAGTTTTTTGTTTCGATAATATGCCAACAAGATTAACAAATTCAAAACTAATGTAAAAATCAGGAACAAAATGGAAACCGATGCTGTAAAATACGATAACACCGATTTTCCATGAGTGGTGTTGCATGATTTTGCAGAATTCATAACTTCGATATAGTTTTTCCTCAAGTTTTTCAATTGATTTACGACCTAAATAAAAGAGTCAGCCATTTTCAGGTAAACAATGATAACACTTATTTAAATCTCAGAGGTGGGCCTAGAGGATATCACAAAATTTGTGGAGGACAATCTAATCTATATAACGTACAAATGGAAAAGGTTCATATAAGCCCATTCATTGGTTTAAACAGGTTTAAATAAGAAGGTATGTTAATATGCTCCTCAGTAATCTTCTACATACCCTGGAACTGCCGCTCAATGTAATAATAAGATTTTAAGTGGATCTTTTATTTTTATTCTTTATTTTTTTCTTATTTTACTTGATTGAAGAGATATTCTAGATGTTCTTCTGAAACGCTTTGAAAATGAAATGTTTTTAAAATAAAATTTATTTTCAATTACATTTATTGGTTTACAATTATGTTTTCTTCTATTTACTGTTCGGGTACTGTTAGCAATCAATTTTCGAAGTTATGATATATCATCTTCTTTAATTTTATTCATTATTAATTTTCCTGTTTTCTATGGTAATAATTTTTTTTTTCATAAGCCATCTAACCAGCTGAATCAATAAAAAATTATATGTAACTATAACTAAAAATTTAATATTGGTAAACTGCTCCAAATATATCTCCAAAATCCTTTGATTAAATGCAAATTCTAAACAAGGAATTATTAATCTAATCGAATACCAGTAGTCTCAATATTCAATTGGTGAGTGAAACAAATGGTCATCGACAAACATTACGCGTGGATTATGAGTTAATGAGGACCTAGAGAACAATCAACTCTATTTACGCTATTAGTTGATTTAGAATTAGAAATTGGGATCTGAACTTTTTTTATTCTGATTCAAAAGGATTATAGTAAATTTTACCTTTAATCTAAGTTTGGCTTCATATTTGGTTTGTGAGAGAAAGTTCATCAATGTGACTGTTCTTAAAGTTTGAGATAAACTTCGTATAGTTGAAATTTCATGAAATTGTCAATATAACCATATAAGATAAAATTGACTTTTTTCCTGAAAACCGTATACATTTATCCAAGCATATATCCATTATATTTATATTTAAAATGTGATCAAGTTATTTCAGCTATAAAAATACGTTAACCCATGGCACATTATTTCATATCCAAAAATCAATTTAAAATTCGGAAATAGAATTTCAAAATCAAAAACAAACATTACAGCTCGGATATTCTATATGATGAACTACATACGATATTATTCAATTCTATTCTATTCTATTCTATATATCTATATTTACAGTAACTAATTGTGAATAATTAGAAAATTAATAAAGATGCAAATATTAGGCGAAAATTTATAACATTTCTTGTTTGAATTGGATAAAAACCGCTGCTGCGTTTTTTCCTTCTCTATTCCACGTCATTCCATTTCTGCGTATGTAGAGGATGAAATTGTTTGGCTTACACATCTATCTGTCTAAATTTTGTCTACAACTTTTGCTATTTTCGGATACATATTGCAAGATTTTGGGTGGGGTCTTTGCTGTACTGCTTATCATTTAAATCTTTCATGCTATTTACTGGTTTGATGAGAAAAAAAACACGATCGAGAAAAACATTGCCTTTTCCATATACGGACGGCGGTGAATAAAACCCTGGTCCCGGCTCGTTCTTTCTTTTTTCTTGAATAAGTTAACGAATTGAAAATAATTTTAAACTTTGATGTGAATGTTATCAAATAGATTTATTTCATCTTTACATACGCAATTGAAAAAACTTTTACTTACTCAACGAAATCTTTGCAAAAGACACTTTGGACATATTTCTTGCATAATACATGTGCTACTTATTTTTAAATACATTGTGAATGTAACAGTTATCGAACTAAAAATTGCAAAAGTTAAAATCAACAGTAAATCTGTTAATTTTGAGTAGTCGGGACCATTGTCTTCATCGCTGCCGTACGAATATCCAAAAGGCAAGATACTCTGAGTTTGAGGTTAAGAGAACCATTGTCAAAATTGAAGCACCATCGATGAAAAACAATTAATAATGAATTAAGCGAATTTCATCAAATTCATCAACTGAAACAGGTATTCCAAAACCTTCTTTCAAATGAAACGATATGCATACCGTATTTCATATCAAGGCTGTCACTAAATCAGCTAAAGAAATGTTTAGAATGACTTTGTAAAAAACTCGATTTTCGAACGAGTCTTTTATTTCGATAAAATAAAACAAGATTAATCGATTCAAAACAAGTGTAAAAATCAGGAACAAAACGGATTAATGTTGTAAAAAACAATAATGCTGTTTTATTAGGGAAGCTTTTGCATGCGTTTAAAACATTTATAACTTTCATACAGTTTTTTGGGAAATTGTCAATTGCTTTTTAATCTAAATGGAAAGTGCTGATACTTTTATGAATCGTTAACTGTCTTATATTATTGTTTTAGTTTATTTCTATTTGAGTGCTAGACTCACACAATACATATAAGATATAAGATGTTTTTAAGCAACCAGCATTCGACGCAATTGCGGTCGATTATTGGTCCCGACGACAATTTCATATTACATCATTTCGACCGACAATAATTGATGTTGTTTTGACGTCGAAGTCAGGTAGGTTTTTTGGTCACGTTGTCAATTGATGTTATATAAACCTGATGTGGACGTCATTATAAAGACATCGCTTAGACCAACTTATAGCTGACGTGATTTTTCATCTGCAGATATGATGTGACTAATTCCATTAATTTTGGTTTTATAAACTGAACCGAAACGATATATATAACGGAGTTTAGTGGGGAGTAAATGCATTCACCATTATTTAAGCAAGATTTGAATTTGAATTTTGAGGTAAATTCTAAAATTAAAATTGACATCCGTCTATTGTATCAGTGCGTATAAGCGCTAAAATTCATTAATTGTGAAAGAAAAGCTTTAGGGAAACATTAGATATTGCAAACATTCGCTATTACGAAGAAAAAATGTTTTCATTGTAACAAATCATGACATTTGAATTGTTTGAGTTAGGCTTACGCTGTTGTATCCTTCTCTCTTAAACTCTGAAATAAAACTGGTCCTTGACATTTGCCTTGTACTCAGCATCACATTTTTAAGAAATGATGAAAGAATCATTCTTCAAATACGGCATATGAGCACTTGCCATTCCAAGTAATTTAATGAAACAAATCATAATGATTCAATGAAACTCGAACGAAAATCTAAAATCAAACTGGGAAATATAAATGTTTAGAAGAGTAATAATGATTTGGTAAAACAATGGTGAAGAAGTAAAACAAACAATTAACATTAGAAAACTGAATAATATTACTTTTCTGACTACGAATACCTTATATCTTTGGGTGATTGTAACGAGGAAACAAACCAGTCTCATATGGTAAAATATATGTCAAATTTCAACTTACACAATTTAATCAAACAACCAACAGGTTATAAATCAACTGAAGATAGATGCATTGGCTTTGTTTTGACCAACAAAGATAGGAGTTTTCAAAATTCCAACTGCTATAAAACTGGCATTAGCGATTACCATCATTTGATATATACCATGTTTAAGACCATGTATCAAAAATCACCACCTCATATTGTGCACTATAGATGTTTTTGAAATTTTTCTCTTTAGATTTTTCGAAAATATCTGTCTAAATCCTTAATTGTCACTGCTGGTGATAATTTTAAACACTTCAACTCCATTTTTGAGAAAGTCTTAGATGCTCATTCTCTCAAAAAGAAGCGCACTGTTAGATCAGAAACCTCATTTGACCATGACTTTCCGTAAGGCCATTTCGAGGTGCTCCTTGTTGAAGAACAAAGCAAATAAGACTGGAGACAAATTGTATAAGTAACAACGAAATTATGATGCAAATTTGAACAAAACAGCAAAAGAAACTCACTTTCGTGTATTGGGGCCTTTACCTGATTTTTGGTCTACCAAGTCTCTCTTTTTTAAAACTCCCAAATGCATGAACATATTTTTCTTCGTGACCATCATGAAAATGATATCGGAAATGAAAAATATATAATTTTTTAAACTCATTCTTTGTAGATATCACCGAAACTTTAAACATAGTTCCTTGGGAAAATTGTCAACCCGAAGAATGGCAAGCAACACTGACATTAGTTCGACTTTGAGAAAATATCGGAACCATCCGAGCATTTTGTCCATAACACAATCCAATACTGCAAACTCGTCTCTTATTCAAATTTTGATCCCAAAACATTGTGTGCGAACGGACCTATTTCATCTAAAATAGTTTATATGGTGGCTGATATCATTTCTCAACAAATCACACCATGTATAAACGTTGATCGTAAATCTTCAAACTTTTCAAATTCCCTTTAACCTGCTGAAATTAGCCTGATCATCAAAAAATTCTGACAAATTTCTTAAGAAAAACTATAGGCCTATCGGTATCTTATCTTGTTTGTCAAAGATGTTTTTTAAAATTGTGTTGATTAACTATCAGGTTATTTCGATGGCATCTTACACTCTCGTCTTTGTTATTTCAGATGCAAATACAGCACTCAACACTCTCTTTTCGCATGATTAGTCGGTGACATCAATGCCTTAAGAGATTCTCCAATAATGGGGCAATTTTGATGGTCTGACTAAGGCTTTTGATTGCAATCACCACGAACTTTCGCTCACAAAACTGTCTGCCAATGGTCATAACCACAAAAGCCTTTGTCTTGTTATATCCTAGTGAACGCTTTCAGAGAACTAAAATTTGTTCGTATATTAGTACATGGCTTAAAATTTTAAAAGGAGTGCTTCAAGGATCAATGCTGATGTCTATAATTTGCGGATTACAGCCCTCTATACACTCGTACGAGTATATCTCTATACTCCTAAAGCTTGGTTCCCACTTAGGTCTATAAATTCGTCTCCGGTTCATCGCCACCATTCATCGCCTAAAATCCTCTAGTGGGAACACCAAAAGTTCATCGCTTTATGTTCGTCGCCCAAAATGAAAGGCGACGAATCGGCGATGAAATATCAAAACGTTTTGATATTTATCGCCGGTTCGTCGCCTTTCATTTGTGACCTTATGATCAAAGCTTTGAATATCAAAGAAACACCGCCTATATTAAAAATAGATTTGAAAATTCTTTTATTTAAATGAAGAAACACCACGTGGTGATAAGTTTGATTTACTACACGAAGGAAAGAGAAGAGAAAAAAACTGTAGCTGTTAACATGCCAAGACAATCGTTTGATATTAGGGAAGATGAAAAGCTATCTATTGAGGTTAGAAAATACCCTTGTCTTTTTGATAAATCAAATGCAGGGTTCAAGGAGAGAGATCGGATCGAAAATGCATGGAAAGAAATTGATAATTCACTGGGAATTGAAGAAGGTAAGAATAGTAAATAATAATTCCGGTGATTTGTTGAAAAGTTATCGTACATACCCAGCAACTACTATATATTTATATTCTACACGAAAAAATAAGTTTCTTGATTGATAGTCGAAAGTTTACTGTATACAGTGCTTCATAACGTTCCTCTTAATTTAGGTGAAGCCAAACGACGATTTGATAATTTAAAGAAGAGGTTCAGTAAAAAGAAAGCAAATATCAAAAAAGCAACAAGATCCGGTTCGGGAAGTCACGAGGCGAAACAGGCAGAGACGGAACTCAAAAAGTATGATTTCTTGAGTTGGCTTGCTCCGTTCTTAAGACTTAAAGAAAACACTGTTAACAATCTTCCAAGCACAAATGTCTCAGAAATCAACCCAAACGACGATAACATGACTGAGGCTGAAGATTATTTCAGTGATTGCTCCGAAAAGAGCTTATTTTCGAATAATTCAACCAATCAATCATTTGACACTCCGTGGCAAAAACATTGCAAAGCAAAAAAACGTAAAGAAGAAGTCAAACAAGATAAACCAAGCAAGGAGTTACAGATCATGGAAAACATCAGCAAGTCATTGCAATCAACTCCAAGCGACACCGTCAAACAAGATAGCGATGATTTGTTTGGCATGATGGTTGCTGCAGAAATCAAAAATTTATCCCCTAAAAAGAAGAGAAAAATCAAATTTGAAATCAACAATTTGCTTTTCAAATACCAAGAAGACGATGATACAGCAGTAGTCTCACAACCACCTCCGATTCAGATGTATGGAAATACAAACACAAATCTACCCATGGTTTCATTGAACGAACAATGGCCGTACGGAACATACAGAAATACACGAACTTAAACACATCAAATAACTTAAGATATTTAACACTTTTTAGTTTAAACTAGTTTTTAAAAATACTCTGTACACAACTTTTTTCGTGGCAGAATATAATTGTTCTTAAGTTCGTCTGACATGATTGAGTTGCCAATTTACTCGTCCCTCTCCATTCAAATACTTCATCAAACAACAGCGCATGTTGACTGCGTCATCCTTGAAACGAGAACCACGGACATTGAGGAGACTTTCTAATGCACCATTCCTTTCTGATACAATATTCCTCCACTCTCCTTCTTTTATTCCTCCTGTACTATCTTCGCAGTCTACGAATGAATTTGGACTATAAGATGGATTATTGGTTTGACGCAGATAATTGTGCAGAGCAATGCAGGCCAGTGTGTACTTCTCAGCATTTACTACAGATGCCTCTATAGGAGTTGAAAATATCCTCCATCTTGCAGCTAGAATACCTAAACAGTTTTCTATGACTCTTCTTGCTCTTGAAAGACGGCAATTAAAAACTCTTTCCTGTTCTGATAATTTACCTGGGTATGGTCGCATTAACCACGTTTTGAGCGGAAATATTTCGTCCCCCACTAAAAAATAAGGTAAGGGGTCAAAATCACATCCTGTAACTGACTCTGGTTTCGGGATATTTTTCGTGTGATCTTCAAAATACCCTCCCATGTTGCTGTGAGCGAGGACGCCACTATCGTTATTACTGCCATACTGACCAACATCGAACAATATAAAGCAATAATTGGCGTCACAGATAGCGAGCAGAACAAGGCTAAAATATCCCTTGTAGTTGTGGTATAGGCTTCCAGTGTTTTTTGGACATTTAATTCGAACATGTTTCCCGTCGATAGCACCAATGACGTGCGGCATGTTCCACGTACCTTCAAATTGTTGTGCAATCGTTTTCCATTCTTCTGGTGATTTAGAACTGTGTAGATATTTCTCAGAAAGCACTTGATAAATAGCGTCACAGGTTTCAGATATAATCTTTGAGACTGTAGCTCTTCCGATTCGGAATTGAAACGATAGTGAAATTTGCGACTCTCCAGAAGCAAGGAACCTCAGTGTTAAGGCAAGGCGTTCATTTGAGGGTATTGATTTTCTAAATGTTGTGTTTTTTTTCGAGATTAGAGGTGAAACCAATGAAAGAAGGTGATCGAATCTCTCTGGTGACATTCGCAAAAACCTTAAAACAAATAACAAGGTTAATTTTTCCCATTGGTGATTTACATAGAAATTTTGTAATAGATAATATGAGGATATTCTCACCGAAAATGGTTTTCCCTGTCTTCTAAGCGCAACTGCTGGACCATTAAATTAAATGCTCCTTTTACTTGTCTTTCTTGAAATATTTTTTTAATCCATACTTTTCTCACTTTTTTTGTCCTTCCTTCACATCTTCTTTTTAATAAAAAAAATAAAAATACTAAAAGCTTTCTTCGTCTTTTCTCGTGCTCCAATCTTTCTCTCTTTTTCATCTATGTTTTGATTTGAATTTGTACGGCGACGAACTCGTTTCTACTAGTGTAAACACCTGGCACAAAATTAGGCGACGAACTTAAGGCGATGAATTTATAGCGAGGAATTGGCGACGAATTTATAGACCCAAGTGGGAACCAAGCTTAAGCGAGTTCATTATCTGGATTTGTCTCAAATCTTAAACATGACATCTCAAACGTCCTTACTTGCTTTTCAGCAAACCAACTGGACGCAAATCCGTCTAAATTTCAGATGTTATTTCTTGGGGAATCCCAATTACCAGTTGTTTTAAATGTAGGTAATATTTCATTCACGTCTTTGGATACTGTGGAGCTTCTTGGAATATCTATTGACACAAAACTTACCTTTTCAAATTATATTAAACCTCTCTGCCATAGCGCTTGAAAAAGGGTCTGGAATCTCGTTAGAATCTAAAAATCAAAAATCAAAACAAAGATAATGGTAAAAGATTTTATTAAAATCGATTTTATTAAAATCGATTTTATTAAAATCGTTTATTCTGCCTATTTTCTCTTATGCTCCTGGCATCTAGATGATCTGTAGTAAAACAAATTGTGGTGAAATTGATAAAATCCATAAGAGAGCAGTATTCTGCGTAGTTAAAAGGTATTACTACAGAACTCAGGCTGCAAACATATTTAGGGGTTTCATATTTTCCATCTTCTCTGTGAGGTGTACAAAACCCCTCATAAATTAAATCTTTCTTTCATGCAAACATTGTGTTAGCTGAAGTCTATGCGCTATAGACTACCAAACCAAAATCTACTTGGGGTTCCAGTGGCTTAATCTCATCGATTTGGCTTGCAATTCGGTTTTTTTGAGTCTCCTGTGGAATGATCTCCCGGACAGTGTAAAATTGCAAAACTCCCTTAATACCTTCAAACGCTTGCTTAAGGCTTCGAATCTTCTAACTTTATGTCCATGAATTTTTAAATTATCTTTGTTTATATAAATTAGTTATTCTCTTAAACATATATACTGGTTGACACGAACGTTTAATAAATTGGGAAAAATATAATCGAACGGAACTTCAAACCATATTCAAACAGAATGGACCAATAAACAATAACGCAGCCGTTAACGGGCGCAAGTCAGCGGCAAAAGCTTCAATAGATTTTCATGGGAGAACATTCAATATTATATAATATATTTTTTCCCGAATTTCTGTTTGAACATTGTATTATGGGCTTAGATTCACCTTGTTTAAGAATTGCTTTCAAAGATATGAATAACTAGTATCCTGGATGAAAACTTTTTACGGGTTTTCATTTCGATAATAACGTTTCCAAAGACGAGGAAAAATAAAATCACGGAATGGTGAACGCAAAAGTGCATGGGAGCTCAAAAAATGCATGGGATCAACCGTTATCAAGATATCGTCGATCAAAGATTTCAATGACGTCACAGGCCCGTCCCCAAAAACTTTTAGGCACCAAATGTTTCGCCATCTAATCGCCAATATCGTGGACCCCAAAAAACGTCAGTTATCCTTATTGGGTTTCGAGATATTTTCGCATTCGATTGGGAATGTAATGCAATGGTTCCCCGTGTGATATAAAAAACAAACTAACGTCAATTGTACTATATACGAAAAAAACGCTATTCGCCTCTGCGTGGTGTTACACGCTCAACATTTGAACTTGAATTCAGGAAATAACTTTTAATAATTCGAATAAAATCTATTATTAGTCTCTGATGTTTATCGTCTTGATGTGATGTCGTGAGAAAACAGTTTCAGCAGTTTTCTACGAATGAATCTTCAAGAGAGAGAGAGAGAGAGCTATTAAGACAAAACTATTAAGAATTATTCCCAACCGAAACGATGGCAGTGGAAATTTTCACATATATATGCTTATTCTCGTTCATTGAAAGAATAAAAACACAATAGTTTAAGAACCAGTATATGTAATTGTCAAAATAAGCGACATTGATTATCGAAACTTTCGATTTAGGAAGTATCCATAAACAATATGAAACATTTGTTTGACAGACTTAAAAAATAGATATTTCTACGTTAGAACATATCAAGCGACATATTAAGGGTGTCTATCCAGCACTTAAATCATGAAAGTAACAGAAACAGAAGAGAATATGAACCAATACAAAAAGTTTGACTACAAAAGAAGACAAAGATAACAGTTAAAATGTAAATATGTCACAATCTTAGATTATAAAGAAATTCAAAAACAATTAAAAAATATAATCATCTAACATAACCATAGTTTACCACTAAAACAGAAAAATGTCATAACATAGTATTCTCTCTTTAAAGGTTTTTTGAATCCAATAACATTAAATCTGTTGTTCACTATGAGGATAGTTTCCTCATCAGACAGAACTTGGACAGCAATTTCGTCCGAATCGTCTAAGCTACAAATTCTTTCTTCACAATATCTGCGGACCCATCCATGAAACATTGTGACAGTTTTCGGCATTTCTTTGAAAATAATTTTTAATGTGTACTTTTTATGCATGTTTTTTGTCAGTACCATTGATTTACATGATGGATATTTGAACAGTTTTACTGATGTCGACGTAACAGTTTCTTTGCATTTATTGCACTGTTACAGGGACGACAACGATTCGATTGATTCTGGATGGAACTTGAGTGTGTGGGTAATACGTTCCGGTAACGTGACGTGACTTTTTTCAATAGCATTCATTGATGGTTTTACAGACGTCTTGGCTAATGTAGACAGGCTGATAATGTCCTTTCACTCTTTCACAAACACATTCTCTAAGTAGTAACTTCCATTTCGACGTACTTGATGAATATGGTCACCCCAGATAGAGTGCTTAATGGAACCCGTTTGATCATTTGCCATAACGTCTTTCCTATTCATTACGGGTGTATTGCCATATTTTAACGTGGTAGCTATTACGGGCCTATTCTCCACGCTGAGGAAAGCTTCAAGGTTGACTACATCTCTGTTATGCTTGCTCTGAATTTGCCGAATATTTAAAGCTTCCGGTTAGTTAGTGATATCATATACAAAATCTGCATCAGTTATACTGATTTCGGTACTTGAGTTTAGTTCAATATCTTCCTGTGAAGTTTCGAATAAATTTCCTTTCCTTTTGTAGTTCTTAATTTTTACAGGTGATTTAGAAATTTCCACTTCTACTAACGTCTCAATGCTGGTTGATACAACACTGACCTGTGAACGAGTGTTTCGGTTTGCAAAACCATATTGTAATAGCCAACGTTGGATCGTGATTTTTTCACTGGTGAAACGCAGTGAACGTAGGCAACAAGTGATTCAGAAAAATCATCGGAAAATAAAAAAGCAAGTAACAGACAATATTCTACTTTAAAAAAGTTCATTTTCGTTGAAATAAATTTTCACAAATTGCCCATTTCCAGATTTTTCACATTCGCTGCAAATGAATCGCGAAGCTTCTTCAATATGACAATAAAATTCAATTTGACAATAAAATTGCAGTATAAGTGGTTATATTTACCATCTTCACTGCTATTTATGTTTTCGTCCATTTTTCTCTTGAAATCTGAATGAAAATTAAATGTAATATAATAACAAAGAATAAAAAAAAATCCAAAAATAAAACTGTATGCCTGCCGGTCCAGCAGAGTGTTTTGAACTAACATCATGAACAGGAATGGTGTCTTCCATAATGTAATCTTATATGCAAAACATTTTATAAATGTTGAATACACTGTTATAGAAGATTCACTTGTTCAAATAGCAAATAAAACATATAAAACTTTTTTTTTCCTTCCTTGCGATCATTTTCTGAAATGAAGAAATCATTTGGTACTATCAAATCGTCAAGTTTCTGTTTGCTTGCTACTTCTATTTTTTTTGGAACTTTTACTAGTAAAAGTTAATTAATTTTAAGCACGGGGTGTCTTCTTTTTTTTAGTGCTGTAGAATTGTTGTTCATTTTAATATTCTAAATAAGTAAGAAGTAGTATATAAGTTTATACTGAACATTCTTCAGAAATGAAATTACTTACTTATTTCTTATGTAACTGAAAACACACTGCATCATGATCAGAAAAATATACATTACGTGAGAGTGTCTTGAAAGTTGTATCATCTAGAAATCTGTCCCTAACATACACATGGTCTACTAAACCACCACTAAGATGTGTGGGACAATTAACAATCTTCTTATACTAATACGCAATCTTGCTTTTTTCTTACGTAACTTTTAAAGAAAGAACATTAGGTAAAATTTCTCGGAAAGTTCGGTATTGTTTTTATTAGCTTTAGTTAATAGGGAAATTTGAAGGTATTTTCTCATATATCAGACGCTTTATCGTGGTTAGGTAGGGGTATCTTTTGGTTAGGTAGTATACGCTGTATTGTCTCTTTTCTAAATCTTTTAGTTCAACTGTACAACTTTAGAAATCTCTAAATAACCCAAGTAATAGCACTGAAAAATAGGGGATAATAGCATTCTTTGAATGATCGATCCAAAATATTTGTGTTAAATATGATATAATTCCAACATGGAGAGAAACACAACAATTTTTGTATATACACAGACTTATCATGGCAGTATTGCGTGTAAAAATCAATTTTATGGAAAACTGTAAAATGTTTTTACACACTACACTAGTTAATTTATAATGTTCTTGGAATTCCATCCAAGGATTTTGATCATTATTTAATGCATCGATATTAAAATCTCCAACATGTTTATGTTATATTCAGTGATTATGTGACCTAAAGTATTCAAGAAAACTTCAAATGGAACATTTTGTTGCCGATAAATCAGAGCTACTGAGAAAAGCTCTGCTGAAAAGCTGAGTTTTCTGAAAATGACAATAGAAACTGCATTTAGCTGTAAATGTCTTTCTATGGCCACAGAATTCTTATGACACACAGACAAATTATCAAATCTATGATTACTGACACTGTTAAAATCAATATGGAATTGGGACAGAGAATCTTCAACATGTTGAACATTATATCCAGATTCTATTTGAGTTTCAGTCAAACACAGTACATCAACATCACAGAGCCTGGAATTGGATGCAATATATTTAGCTTGTTTTGATAGTGACCTAACACATGCCAAAACACATACCATTAGATTAGTTGGGAAAGCACACAACTCTTTAACTGGCACAAAAATGTTTCTTGACGTAACCTTTGGTACTCAGTTTCTGCTTTTACATTAACTCTAATTGCTGCCTTTGAATATTCTCCCAGAAGAAAGAGTCGTTCTATAACACGACTTAATGCTACATGCATTTGTCCAGGACTGAATTGTTTTTGCTTGAGAAGCTCAAAACGGATGACAGCTGATGGCAAACTTAAGCCTTGTACTTTATGACAAGTGCAACCTCATGCCAACTTTATGGGAAAGTGTGTTCGGCGAATAGAAGGAGAGTTAGAAAACTTTTTCTTCGTATTGAAAACTGTTTCGGTACGTTGAATATTTATCCAACAATTAGTTCTTGAGAGATAATCCGATTGTCTAGATTTAACATCGGCAGTATCATCATCTAATTGAACATATATGTTTGTAACTTTGATGTTATTAAACTTAATGTTTCTAACAAAGCCAACTTGTCCATTTATCAACTTAATTTCTATGTCTATATTTTTGGTTATCATTATACGAACACCTTCCTTTAAACAAAGTTCGTAAGCAAGGTTCAATAGCTTGATAAAGCCATCGTCTCCTTTTTGTCGCATAACTTCAGTTAGCTCAACCATCAAGAAATTTCTCCACAGTTCTAAGCCTAATAAACCTTGCGTACAAGAAATGCCATGGATGTAACTGGTTTTCCTTGCAAACAATTTACCTCTGAATTGTAGTTCCATTTATGTTACTACACCCGTAGGTGCTAATACCAGTACCCTTGGCTTGTCAGGCTCACCACTTCTATGTAAAAGCAATTTAGTAACTGAATGGTAAATTGTAGTTAGCAGGTGTGATTTACATACTCCTCCACCACCAGTTATAAATAGATGGAAAGGGTCAATTTGTATTGGAACTGCACAGTTAAGATTTTTAATAAAATCAATTGTCCATTGGATGATGAAGTCAAAGATAATTCTCTGTTGCTTATTTGATGACCGTATTCGACAATTAATTTCCTTGTCAGACATTACTAACGATGCAGTTGAAAAATGAAAAGCACCAAACACAGGATTAATTACATGTTCTTCAGTTTTAACAAAAGTTTGATCAACAATTGTCTCTTTATTTTCGCATTGACTATCGTGATCACAATGTGAATTTACTTGATTGTCAAGGAGTTGTTCATAAGCTTCTTCACATTGCTCAGAGAAAGGCTTAATTAATTGCCTGTTTTGGTTAATTATTTCAATAACTCCTAATTCGTTGAATTTTTCAACATAAGATCCGTTTTCTGATAATAATTCCTCCTCGCTTCTAAAAAGATAAAACTTAAACAGAAGGTGATGAGCATAGTTTTCTGGCTGTTTGTTCCTATTTGGTTGGTAGTATCAAAGAAGTAATGGTGCAGCTCGACATTTCACTTTATCAGATGAGTCAAAGGGACAACGTTTGGGTAATTAGTCATTGGATGGTTTTTATATATAAGCTTGTCAGGAAGTTTTTTCGGTTGACTGTCATTTTCAGCATCGACACACTCAAAAGTTCGCCGAACCAAAAACTATTTAAAATCTTATATTTACCACTGGCAAAACTTTACCTATCCAACATATTAAGTTTAAAGATAGAGGTAGAATCATCAGGTTCATTTTTTATTTCTTTTTCTCTTAGACATATTCTCTAACGCTTATCTGGCACATTGCTGTTACAGAAAATGACTCCAGGAAAGATTTTTCTCAGCCATAATTCTGGAAGTAGTAAGTATACTGCTTCTTGAACAGGTACCTCTCTCTTCGTTGTGTATGCCTTTGCAATAGATTTTTGTATAGGCATTGTCATTATTTTCAGATGCCTTCCGTGCAGCCTGCATCATAGCATTTGAAGATTCATCTTTTGTTTTTGATAAATAAGCACACATGGAAGTAATGGCTTTATAATGGTTATACACTGGCTAAATGTCAATGTTGGCCTCCCTGAAAGGAACTCAATGGGAAAATAATTATTTAAAAAACAGGAGTCTGGCATTCGCTTGAGATATATTTAAAATCTTCATCAGAAGAAGTTGAAAGGGCTCTATCATAATCGTTCTTAGCAATATATAAGCTCTCTAAAATATCATCTATTGAAGGGATTGATAAAATTTTCACCACTGCTGTCAAAAACGTTTTGCTTTCGTGGATCTAGATAATCATTTATATTCTTCCTTACGGATGTAGTATATCTTCTCGCCACTTCATACACTGTTTTGGTCTTCAGGATACATAGAAAGATGCAAAGGTCCCGCAATTATAGTTTGTTCAGTAAAAAACTTTCCAAAATTAAAACGGCAAGTTTTGTTCTTATATTTTCTACAGGTTTTGGAATGTTGGTGTAACTGAAAAGTCTTAACAAATAAATTTAGTTCTGTTTCATCATCAGAAGGTAGTTGAGCTTTTATCTTTGCATCAACATATTGAATATAAACCTCTTTAGTTTCCTTAGTAAGTATCTTAGTAAGTTCAGAGAAACGCATGAACATGGGGGCTACCTCTAACTTGAAATTCCACACGTATCACATAATAGCAAGTTTTACCAAGATTATCAATTATCAATTAAAATATCTTTAAAGAAAGTTTCAACTCTATATTGAAAGTGTCTTGCCAGTAGAACAGAATTACTATTTAATAATTTGCATCTTGTTTGGTAGTCAATTTCCTTTGCTGGCAATTTCTCACCTTTCAATTTGTAAATGATAGACAATAGTTCCCCCCAGCGGAGATCTGCACAAGTAAGGTTCAAAAAAATGTTGGAAGACCTGGTTGTTTAACTATAGCCAAAACTTCTTGAAAAATGTTTTCCAATAAGCTGGAGTTCCTTTAACAGAACTCATAAAGCTGAAGGCTTTGTCATTAACTATAAACTGCCAAATCAATATTCCTACCGTTACATTTTTGGTGGAAATCTTTTGCATTGCAAAATTTATCTGATTACGCAGTTGTGATTGCTGCATTACAGAATTTGCAAAAAATATATAATCAGAATCTGATGCAAATTTTTGTGTGTAATTTAAAAGACGTTGGTTCAAATACTTAGAGGGACTTAAAGTAACATCTCGTTACACTTTATAGCCAAAATTACCACTAGGGAACAAATATGGATGTGCGAGCTCTTCACAGTATTCATCATCTAAAATACCTATTGGCCTAACACCTCCACCAGGTGCCAAATAAATTATTTCATTGTCAATATCTTCAGCAGGTACTGTTGACATCAACGAAGTTTCATCAGCTGAGGTACAATACACACTAAGAAGATCTTCCTTGTTTCTAAATCGTCACTTTCAGATATCCCATCACTCACTACTTGATTAGAACCTTCATCTACAGAATTATCATTACTGACAATATAAATTAAGATGACAGTCGTTTTTATTATAGCCTCGTGTGATATCATTCAAAATTTAGAAGTAACATTTTGCAATCGTTGGAATGATCCTTTTCAATATGTGTGTCTGTAAGTCTTCTCAATCATGCCGTTTTTCAAAAAATGGTAACAGATAATATTTTCAGTCGGGAAGTTATTAGATAGTTTAGTCTCCATTTCTATAGCCCACAACAAAATCAAAGTGTCTGGCTATCTTACAATGTCTTTTGAACGTTTTATGGACGAACTTACAGCGTATGAAGGTTGTTTGAACTTTAAAACGACGTCGTATGAGAGCTGGATAAGAAATTCACACCCACACAGTGAATGTATAAAATAAATTTTCATGCGCGCTTTTTTCAATTTTGTTTAAATGGTTAATCAATATAGAAAGCTATAATTTTTAAAATAATCGCACATGGGGATAAAATCATCAGCATATACGTCCTTCTTCGAGAAAGAAACACGTATGGCGCCAGCCCAATAACGATCCACTGTTACACATTTTCAATGAAATGGACAAACACTTCTTATTTGTTCCATGTTATGCAACTGTTTTATAATCACCAGTGGATTTGAAATCAATTTATACCATTACTACTTTGCAATTCCACCACTTTATTCACTTCAAACGATTGGTGTATCAGAAGCAAAAATGCCTCGGACCGCTTTCTTCAAGGTCGTAAGTCTCAAAATAAAATTGAGTGGTCTCCATAAAGCACTAGATAGTATTGACAAATAAGTGAGATCTCGAAGTGAATGAATAAACATGCAGTTGCAGTTCTCACACAAATTCATGTACATTGTCATCATAACGGAAGGTAAATACGTCCCCAGAAATACGGCCAAAAGTATCACAAATGATTGATTGACTCTCTGCTCCCTTGACGCACCTTCATTTTTGATTTTAATTTGGATTTCAACATCTCTCCCAGTTTCATGTTGTATCGTATCCCTTTTTGATTGTGCAGCAACTCTATGGGCTTTATATGTTTTATGAACAGTTGCCGGTGAAGTCAAATTAACGTCATATTCATCATTTTTTACATTCTCACAAATATACTTGTCAGTGGATGGTGTCAATGAAGGTGGTGTAATTGGTCTGAACGATGAAAATTTCTTTCTATAAACCATCGCAACGATAATCAAACTTACACATGTAATTGCAACGGTTGTAGAGGAGAAAACCGCCAAATACCGTATGTAACCGATATAAAAATATGGTAAGGTTAATATAGCAGACAATATCCACGTTGAAACTATCAACACCAAAGTTAGTTTTTCATTTAAACCTTTCATATATTTTATTGGTTTGATGAGAGCAAAAACACGATCAAAACATAACAGAGACATTGTCAAGATTGAAGCACCATTGATGAAAAACAAGCCATAGTGAAGCAAACGAACTTCCTCAATAGAAACAGGTTTTCCAAGACCTTCTTTCAAATGAAACGATATGGATACAGTATCTGATATCAAAGCTGTCATTAAATCTGCTAAAGCAATGTTAAAGATTATTTTGTGAAATATCGACTTTCGAACAAGTTTTTTGTTTCGATAAAATGCCACCAAGATTAATAGATTCAAAACTGATGTACAAATCAGGAACAAAATAGATAAAGATGCTGTGAAATACGATAACACCGCGTTACCATGAGTGGGGTTGCATGATTTTGTAGAATTCATAAGTTTGATATAGATTTTCCTCCAGTTTTTCAATTGATTCTCGACCTAAATAAAAGACTCAGGGGTGAGTCTAGAGGATATCACAAAATTTGTGGAGGACAATTTTATTTATATAACGTGCAAAAGAAAAGGTTCATATAAGCCCAGTGATTGGTTAATACAGGTTAAAAGCAGAGGTTATGTTAATGCTCTTTACCACAATCTTCCACATACCCTGTAATTGCCGCTGAATGTAATAATAAGATTTTGAAGTCCATTTTTCTTTTCTTTTCTATTTTTTCTTTCTTATTTTACTTGATTGAAGAGATGTTCTAGATGTTCTTCTGAAACGCTTTGAAAATGAAATGTAATTAATATAATGTTCATTTTTTATTAAATTTATTGGTTTACAATTATGTCTTCTTCTATTTACTGTTAAGGTACTGTTACAGTTAGATCAATTTTCGACGTATAATATATCATCTTGATTAATGTTTTTCATTATTTATTTTCTTAGTTTCTTTGGAAATAGCTTTTTTCATAGACTCTTTAAACAACTGAATCAATAAAAAATTATATGTAACTATAACTAAAAACTTAATATTTGTGAACTGCTCCAAATATCTCCAATATCCTTTGAGTAGACGCAAAATCTAAGGAAGGAAATATTAATCTAACCGAACACCGGGAATCTCAATGTTAAATTGATAAGTGAACTATATCACAAATGATCACAGACAAACTTTGAACATGGACTATGATGGAAAAAGGACCTATAAAATAATCAACACTTTTTTATGCTATTAACTGATTTAGAATCAGAAACGGGGATTATTGGATACTTTTTCAAAATCAATATATTAAATTTTTCGTTTAATTTGAATTTTGCTTTTTTGTTGGTTTGTGAGAGTTCATAAATTTGAGAGTTCATAAAATTTGAGTGAAAGTTCGTACAACATGAAATTTCATAAAATTGTCAATGGAATCGTTTTGAATCCAAAAATCTATTTCAAACTCCGAAATAGATCTTCAAAATCAAACACAAACATGACAGCTCGGACTTTCTACATGATTTACTATATTTTATATTATTCAATGCTATTCTATATATCTTTATGTACAGTATATAATGATGAATAATTATAAAATAAATAAAGAGACAAATATGTGTGGAAAACATTTGTAGCATGCCTTGTCGGAATTGGATAAAAACCGCGACCGCGTTTTTTTCCACTTTTATACCTCATCATTCAATTTCCGTGCGTGTAGCGGATGAAATTGTTTGGCTTACACATTATGTCTATTTGTTTCAAGTCTGTCTGAAGTTTTTTCTGTACTGCTTATAAAAGATGGACTCATAAAGCTGTGATGTTTATTAAAAGATGTGTAAAAAAAATATTTAAACTAGCAGTTTACTTTAAATTACTTTAAATTATATTTTTACTTTTTTGTCGTTTCTTACAGTTGATCTTTTAAATAACATTTCTTTGTGAACATTCCTAACTGACTACGTTGTGGAAACTTCAACCCTCGCCATCTTAGTTTTCTTTCGTTGTAGAAGTTGTTATTGGCTTATGAACAACTTTCTGTTTAATATATGCTATTTTACTTTTGTTTTGTTATCTATGCGCCTACACTGAATAGATTTGAGCTAAAGTAATCGAGTAAACCCTGGATTTACAATCATGTCTTCGATTTAATTTCAGAAAAAAATAACATTTAACAATCTCATGTTCAAGAATAAGATCCTGGACTGCTGAAACAATACAAAATAATTAGGAACAGAATGAACCAGGAAATACGAAGACAAAAATATTGTTCTTACAAAGATATTTTGGAAAGACACAAAAATAACATTTGGAAACCACTGGATGCTGTTACTGAAATTCTTTCCAAAAACAAAAGGAAAAATCAATCAATTTCATGTGCACATATAGTTGAAACAGAAAGCTTTCAGAAGCAAAAGAGTGTGCAAACATTCCGTGGAAGGACAACTGCCTCCTTCTCGCAGCAAGCGCTTGTGTTTTTCCGTGGATAGCTTTCTGCCCATATATGTAGCACAGATTGTGGCAATATGTGTGCCGAAAAAATCTCGATTTTATTATTATATTACTTTTCCTCTTGTGAACAACAGTTGCATAATGATTGATTTAAAATACCGTTTCCGAATTTCTGATTTACTGTTGAGCACCTAATGGTGAAAGTTGGTGATGGGTGGGCGGAGTTAATACACAAAAAATGGTGAAAAGTTAGAAAATTAGATTTGCTAACACCTATTTACGAATTGACCTTTATAATTTTATCTTTGATACGTTGTTGTTGCTTTTTTTGGATGCAATTTTTTTCTGACCATTTGTTTACTTCTGTTACGCCTAGGAAGTTTGAAAGGGTTTCTAGCAATCAAGATTAGTAATAATTTTAAGTTATGATTTGAAACTAATCCTAGTGATATGTATTAGTCTATGACAAATCAAAGTTAAAAGTTTTCGCGATGATGTCAGCACTTTTTTGATGGCGTCAGTATAAACCGCAGCTATGTATAAAATCTTCTGATTAATAATTGTTTATAATTTATATATAATTTATAGTTTATAATGTTTATAAATAGTTTTATAATTCTAGACCGTGGATCAAAGGTTACATGCTACATGTTTGCATTTTATACTACAGTCAGGTATTTTCGTAACCTTCTATGTGCAAACAAGTTATAAAATGCTTTCTGAAAAGTGCCATTTGTATGGTCTTTAAAATTTAACTTCCAGTTAACAATGATATCATATAATTCAACCTCGATCCCAGGGCTTCTTTTCTCTCTTTTATTCATATCAGACATTTGCGGAGAGAGAGAAAGACAGCCCTGCATCGACTGATTAAAACATTATCAAAATGAAGCTAATCCCTCGATGTTCTCCATTCTGTCCGAATGTTTGGCAAAAATTATCGAGGCGAAATTTTTTGCAGAGTGGACCAAAAGTGATGATATCTTTAAACAAAGATTGGCCAATTTTTGGATTTTCATTTTTTCATGCCAATAAAATAATTTCGATGGGAAAGAATAAACCTATCAGAATCGGAGGAATTATTAAGAGAGAACTTTTTCCACGAAAATATGTAGAAACCTCGCATTAGTTCAGGGAGAATGCTACAACAGTAGTTGGGATTCAACTCCACACCAAATTAGTATCTGTTTCGCCTAATATCAAGGCTCATCAGCATGCCTAAGCTGACCATGGATGGCCGGACATGGACAGACAAGTGGTACATAATGCATACCCTAGCAATCCTAATTCATATGGCAAGGAAGCCAACAACCTCTTCCTTTGTCTGAAAATTCTAGTGATACTTAACGTACGGTCGTAATATGTATCATTATACAGAATAACTAAATTTTGACTCCGACAGAATTAGATTAAGAATAATATAGCGAAGAGGAAAAGTCAAACTCTCCGTGCTGTTGTTCAAAAGAACGTACTTTAGAGAAAACCAAATAAGTCTGACGGACAAGCTTGACATACCCTGTATCCGCACCTGATGGCCTTCAGAAAAACCACATAAGATCTTATAACAAAAGTTTAAAATAATATGACATTTGTTCATTAATAATCTACACATCTTTTTATATGATAAAATAAAATCATATATTTTGCGTATAAGCGCTAAAATTGATTAATTGTGAAAAATAAAGCTTTCGGAAAACATTGGATCTTACGAACATTGGTTAGTACAACAAAAACATGTTTGAAGTATGACGTTTGAATCTTTTGAGTTAGGCTTACACTGTTGTAGCCATCTCTCTTAAAATCTGCAACAAAACTGACCCTTGACACTACACAAAACAGAAAGTAATTACTTCATCGCAAAATTGTTCTACCTTAAAGTCATCTTAAGGGATGAACGAACGAATTTAATAAAACATTCAACGTAGATTCAGTTGTTGTTGTTTTTTTCTTGTCTTCACGTTCGACATATGTTTGATAGTAATTCAGTTCGCGAGTTTCTCAATTTCCAAAAGAACTTTAATAAAGAAAAAACCCAACTGTTTAGGTGGACATATCGACGAGAATGCTCCATTTTTGCTGAGTGTAGTGGAGATGAAATCATATTTTGTAAAATAAATATTGTAGAGTGGAAGCACTGACACTATAAATTAAGATGACAGGCATTTTTATTATCATTCAAAATATAGAAGTGGCATTTTGCGACTTTTGTAATTGTTGGAACGATCCATTGATGTATACCTCCTATCAATCAGGGATTTCCCGAAAAAATGGTAGCAGATAATATTTTTAGTGGAGAGCTTTACTATCAATTAAGTCTTTATTTATAGGTACGTCAAAGCCCAAATGTCTTACCAAGTATACGGTGTCGTTTGAACGTTATATGGACGTCTTTACAACTTTATATAGACGTCTTTAGAAAGTTATATGGACGTCTTTACGTCTTGTCAATGGAGACAAAATCATCACCATATTCGTCCTTGTTCGAGAAAGAAACGTATGGTGTTCACTGTTGAAAAGTGTTGAGCTGGGTTTCCACATAAATTTTCACCTGCCGCTGGTGAACAATTTTTGCTGAGTAACGTCATTTCAAGTTTTCCCTTGATCGCCATCGGCTTAAATTTTGATTGCCGAGGAGTTCAACTATGTTCAGCTAAATTTTCAATCTTATATAATTTGTTAACCAATCGGTTTCCATGTCTCAATCTTATATAATTCTGTTAACCAATCGGTTTCAATGTCTCAAAAGTAAGTAATTCTGGAATCCGTAAATTTTGAAACAGCGCAAAATAAAGGCAACATTTGCTCAAACATTTCTCTGAGCGAAATATTTTCTGGGAGAAAAATGTTCGCCGGCAGTAGGCGAAAGTGAAGTGAAAAACCAACTTTACCAATAAAAGGCAAACACTTCTTCTTTGTTCCATGTTGTGCTTCAATTTTATAATCACTGGTGGATTTGAAATCAATTCATACCATTCCTTTTTTGTAACTGCGAAACGGTCAATGATTAATTGAAGTTCCTTCGGACCTACTGTTTGATTCACTCCATAAGATGGGTCCATAGGATTCAAAAATGCCTCGGATTGCTTTATTCAAGGTCTTGAGTCTTAAAATAAAATTTAGTGGTCTCCATAAGGCACTAGATAATATTGACAAATAAGTGAGATCTCGAAGTGAATGAATAAACATGCAGTTGCAGTTCTCACACAAATTCATGTACATTGTCATCATAACAGAGGGCAGATATGTGACCAGAAATACGGCCAAAAGTATCACAAATGATTGATTGACTCTCTGCTCTCTTGACGGACCTTTATTCTTTCTTTTAATTTGGCGTTCCAGATCTCTTCCAGTCTCATGTTGTATTGTGTCAGCTTTTCTTGATTGTTTAGAAACACTATGGGCTTTAAATGTTTCATGAACAGTTGCCGGTGAAGACGGATTAACGTCACCTTCCCCATTCTTTACATTCTCACCAATGTATTTGTCAGTGGATGGTGTCAATGGAGATATTGTAGTTGGTTTTAACGATGAAAGTTTCTTTCTATAAACTATTGCAACGATAATCAAACTTATACATGTTATTGCAACGGTTGTAGAGGAGAAAACCGCCAAATACCGTATGTAACCGATATAAAAATATGGTAAGGTTAATATAGCAGACAATATCCACGTTGAAACTATCAACACCAAAGTTAGTTTTTCATTTAAACCTTTCATATATTTTATTGGTTTGATGAGAGCAAAAACACGATCAAAACATAACAGAGACATTGTCAAGATTGAAGCACCATTGATGAAAAACAAGCCATAGTGAAGCAAACGAACTTCCTCAATAGAAACAGGTTTTCCAAGACCTTCTTTCAAATGAAACGATATGGATACAGTATCTGATATCAAAGCTGTCATTAAATCTGCTAAAGCAATGTTAAAGATTATTTTGTGAAATATCGACTTTCGAACAAGTTTTTTGTTTCGATAAAATGCCAATAAGATTAATAGATTCAAAACTGAGGTACAAATCAGGAACAAAATGGAAACCGATGCTGTAAAGTACGATAATACTGATTTACCATGAGTGGTGTTGCATTCCTTTGCAGAATTCATAACTTTCATGTAGTTTTTCCTCTAGTTTTTCAATTGATTGGTAACCTAAATGAAGGGGTCAGCCACTTTCAGGTAAACAATTATAACAATCATTTAAATCATTTTATTCATAATAATCTACCCTCATGTTAATATTAGACATTTATAGATTGAGAGAAAGATAAGCCTGACATCACCGTCAAAATGAAGGGATTTTAAGAGGCGGCCCGACATTGTAATTAATTTTATGTTCTCCTTTCTGTCCAATTTTTAAGCAAACTTCTCAAGGTTAGTTTGTAGGTTTGATATTGCAACGATGATTGAAATTATCAAAACAATGACATAATGACGTGGAACAAATGTTAAATGCTATAGTTAACATTTTACAGTTGGCTTCGTTGTTGTTAAATAAAGCGATAGTAATTTATAACTATTCCTTGGGATTAGAAGTTTTAGATAAGTTATTTTTAAAATAAATGTTAATTATTCTTTAAAAGTGTGTGCATATATTTCGTGTGTATATTTCTAACTAACTTATATTTACAAAACGTGATTAAAAATAAGGTCCGTTTATTCAGATATAATAATGTTACTCTGAATATTCCGATTCAACCACTAAAATTTGATCCTACATTTGATCGATTGTGTACGGTTTCAAATATACCTTATATATAATTTAAAGCTATCTTCTCTATAACGATATCTTTGAAGTTTTGCTAATAAAAATCGTGGATAGTATAGTCATTATTTTAAATGTTTAAACTATTAATATGCCATTTGTTCATAAATAATTTACACATTTGTTTATATGAGAAACAATCTGCAGGGTTATCCCTGGACGGCTAAAAATTATAAATATTATGATCACCTATGTTAACAAAAACAATCGAAACAAAATTTGTCACGAATATGCAAAGAAAATATATTTTTATTGCAGCTGTTTTTCAAAGAAGGTGCTTTAATTTCAAAAAAAAATTTTGTTATGGTTTTATATTTGTTTTATACACGTGGATACAATTCTTTACGAAATGTATAACACAGTTCTTTCATTCATCAATATCTTCGTGAAATGCAAGAACGTGATTCCCTCATCTGCAGATGCGTTGCTCCAGGTAACATAAATGATAGCTATAAAGAAAGCATAGCTATAAACAAAAGCTATAAACAAAAGCTCCATGTTTAAAGGCAGCCCAGATGTATTAAAACATAATTAACTTAGAAAAGATTGGTCGATGTATTCACTTTTCTTATATTTTTATTTGGTAATATAAAAGAGAGTTTTTTGCTCTTTCCAAGAAGTATTTATGTGAATAATATTTTTTGGCGTGAAATAAAATAAATCTGGAATTGAATTATTTTTTGAGCAAGTTCGTTTACAGAAGTTTAAGTTTAAGTTTTGGTTACAATAGTTATTTTTCTCAAAGAAATATTTTCTTTAAAAATAATAGAAGTTTTAAAAAGAAACTATTAAAATGTGTTGATCTACATTCAATTTACTTTGAAAAAGACACCCGCCCTCATCATTTTGTAGTTTTAAACCTGCAGGTAACTCATGGAATATTAAAATTCATTTATCTGGAAAAAAAACCTTCTAAAGAGTTCCTTTAAATATTGAGTTTCTGTCCCAAATATATATATATACTAGCACCCTGCCGTTGTTTTAATTTGAAAGAGGATACTGGTAGCTAAATTTCAATACTTTTTAAGAGAAACACTGATTAAAAACACTTCCAGCCACCTGTCGTTCTGAGAAAAACAAATTAATCAAAAAAATTACCAACATAAATCGTTGTATAATTCTTTTCAAAAGTATTCCTAAAAATCCATCGAGTACCGTTTTGATGTAATTGCTGAGTTTATTCGATCAGCAGTTTTCAAACAGAAAGTGGAAAAGTAAAAAATAAAAGTTTTTTGAAAATGATCATCCGAAAGAATTAACATTTCTTAATACTGTAAATTGCATTATTTAGGAGATTTAATTGGCTTTCATCCCATATGAAGTTAGGTAAATAACAAATAAAAGTTTTTGATCAATTTTTCGAAATAAAACACCATACTCAAAGACCTATGAATATCCTTAATAATAAAAGAGAATAACAGAGAAGAGATATGAGCCCACTAAGAAGATATGCATTTAAAAACCAGAATGAATAATGTACAAATATCATTACTAACCCTGTACTGGAGAAATTGAAACTGAACTACAATCCTTTACAAAATTTATTGAGACGCCCTATTTTGAGGCGAAATCAGGTTAATCCGTATGACGATAGCCCCCTTCCCCCCGAATTCAATGTTGAAGAGGGCATCCAAGTTTCATTGATTCTAGATGGGAGGAGGGCTGTCTGATAATTGATAATAATCTGATGATGAAGGATTGTAGCTGGACACGGAATTTGCCACGTGACTGAACTTAGTTTTTCTGCTGATCAAAAATGTTCTAAATTTTGTTTGCCACTGTGTGAAAGCAGCTGGGTGAAGTCTAAAATAGGCTTAAATATTTCTTCAGGTATAAGATTAAAATTTATTTATCTATCGGAAGCTGATTTATAATCATAATTACATAGAGATAAAAGGTATGCTCCTTGAAGATTTATAATCAGATGAGTATTATAACAAGGAACTTCAAATCCAAATTCCTCTTTCGTTTTCTCCATTTACGATTACAAGCACCTTCATAGAACGGCCTTAATGCGAAATAAGATTGCATGTTTTTTAAAATAATTGTGGCAAGTGTCTTGTTTTTGACCAAAAAGTGTTCGTATCTATGAAAAGACATATTTTTGAGGACAAAAAATACAGGCGTCAGGCTTAAATAACCTTAAGTATTCGGGATATTGCCAGATTATATGGTCTAGTTCCCTGTAAAAGAATGATGAAAAGTTGGAATTGTACATCATGTTTTTGCAAAATCTGCAGTTGTACAGTTTATTTTATTTTATCTTATGATTCTTTTTTATTTATAAGTATATACGTAAAGCCATAAAAATTTTATTTATTTTTGTAGTCGATTTTGATTAGTTTGCGACTGTAGAATTTATTTTTTATTGTGAAAACCAGGCCTTGTCTGACACGGGACCAAGTTTATATAAAGAGTTTTCTCAGCCAAAATGATTCACAAGTCTATTAGCTCTGTTACTGTTGAGAACCTACCCATCCCCCCCCCTCCCCCCCCGGTATCCCCGGTAACGGTATCTGTGTTAAAATGACTCCACTACTATCAAAGTTGTTGTTCATTCTTTACCAATCTGTCCTACCTGAGTTTTTCATAGAAAAATAAATGAAGATATTTTCGGTTAAGTGCAACCAATTAGAAAATAATGCAAACTATTTGTTTTCTTGTGTATGTTTTGTGAATTGACTTTAAATAAAACAAATGAAATGAAATGAAATGAAATGACGTCAGAAAAACTAAGACCTCGTAATTGCCAAGATAATGTAAGTCATTAAACATGATTAACATTGGGTATAAATAAGGTTACGAGTGTTGGTTTTCATTGTGCCGTATAGCTTAATTTGAGTTATAACAAGTGTAGATCAAATCATGAAGACTTTCGTAACATTGTCGATGCTGTCTATCCTAGTTGGATTGTCGATGCAAGGTATATTGCATACTTTTATTGTTATCAATGGGTTCTAATAAAGGAATGTTTACAAAATGATTAACTTGATTAAGTTATGTCTTATTTTTATGTTGCATTTTGATTTGTTTGTCAGTATAAACCCGTTTTAATGAGGATTGGGCAATAAAACGTTTGTGTTGCTGTTATCTAGTTGGAATAATATTTTACGTTTTATTAATAGGTCCTTGTAGCCCTTATAATAAGTGTCGGCGCCGTGATTCTGGACATCCCGAAGGTAAGTCATTTCACTAATTTTATAAAAAGACATGATAAGTTTCTTCATATGACCGGGATACCGAAAGAGATTGGGAAACATACGAGCAAGTCGATAATACTACGAACGATTGTCCAAATGTATTATCAGATCCTGTTAGAAGCTAATATGAAAAAATCGATCAAAGTGTATATATACCATAGCGAGTTCGCGACAGTCTACATTTATGGGCTAAGATACAGCTAACTCAGAAACTTTTATTCACTAGTAGTGGGACTGTAGTTTAAAGAAAAATAAACATGTAAGAACATTTTACACGCTATACTAGTCTATTAACCTATACTAATGGTATCAACAAAAACCACAATAAGCACTTTATTAATTTAAAAGGATTTACCCATGCCACGTAAACATAGATAACTCGTAAATTGAGAATACGAAAGAGGAATTTGGACTTGAAGTTTCTTGTTATAATACTCATCTGATTATAAATCTTCAAGGACATACCTTTTATCTCCAAAAAACACTTTATTAATTAGAAAGGATTTACCCATGTCACGTAAACATAGATAAGATTTAATGATAATTTTATTTTCATGTTTTCTTTTCATATAGGGGAATGGGAAAAGTTGATCAATGCAATAATGCCTGCTGATAACCAGAAAAGTGAGGAGTAATACAGTAACATAAGTTTGACATTTAATGTAAAAATGCTCAATAAAAGAAAGTTATATGCAATTCGTTCAATACGTATTTCTAACTTCTTTATTACAGATATTGTTAATGATATATTGAGCAGTGCCTGGTCAAGAGATCCAAAACAAAGAGAGGATCAGGGTGAGCATGATTTTGTTAATACACATTGGTATAAGTGAAAGGATTCAGAAATAAGCCATCATGTACCATTTTTGTTTTTGATTTTTATTTAGATAACCATTTTAATAAAGATGCTGAATTTAACACTCATGGATGGAGACGATAGAATTCCTCCGGGGCAATTGTATGCTTGCCGCACATCATTATCTTATAATACTTTATATTCAATATGCACAAGGAATAAAATTTTGTAATCACATAAAGTAACATTATAAGTCAAAATGCAATAGACGATTGATGTCCAAAATCATTGTTTTAATAAAGTTAAATGTGTTTTAGTAATGTTGATTTAATGTTGGAAAACACCCAAATGTTTATTGCTGCAGTTACCTCTGGCAGGTGATTAAACATTAAGGTTTATTGCCATAGAATGTCCACAATTAAATATACAAGCCATGTTCCCTGTGGGCAAAATTTTCAAAAAGTCTATGAGGAGGAGTGTTTTCTATAGGAATTGCAAACAATATCGCCTGCTGTTTCAATAAAAAATTATTCTCCACAGAGAGTTTTTGAAGATTTTGTCTACTGGGTTACAAACTATAAGAAGGATATACTGTGTTGTTATTAACCTACTTAGAGATATTCTAAGGCTTCACAATTTGTGATGGCATTTTTACATCAGTAAAAGAAGATATTACTGCTAAATTTTTTTTTTCGGTTAATACATTTAAGCAGGGATATGTAAAAGCGTAGCTGGATGCAGTGAGAAAGATTTTGCTAAGTTCTACATGTGTTGTTCTTCGGCCAATGAAATTGCTTAAATTGATTTTCCGACCAATGAGAAGACGAGAGAAAACAAGAGCCTGGCGGCTTGAAGGTCAGCGTAAAAAGTTGATATTTCCGTACAAAGTTAATCTTAGCCGTAAGGAAAAGACAAAAAAAGAAAGCTTCCTTCAAGCAATTGAAGATATTCAATTACATGTTCATTAGATCACAGGAAAATAAATGCGCGAAGAGAGGTCCTCGTGACTCCAATCGTAGTTATAACTTATCTCTGACCAATCAGAGAAATAATTGACTAGACTAGACTTTAAGAAATGCGTTAAACGCGAACGAAAAGAACTGCAACATTTCAGTGACTAACTGACGGACGCACACACACGGGGAAACGAAAGATTTAAGAATTGATTCGCTTCGTGAAAAGCCGCCTTATCGACAGCGTAGACAATAAACGTTGAGTTTTTACGGCAGTATTGATAAACTTTCTGTAAAAGAAGAATACTTTATCGAATCTTTAAGCAAAATCGTGAAAACGAAGTTATTGCGACAACTTCAACTGTTAAATATTTTATAACAATCTTTATCTTAAATTGAAATTGGTACACGTTCAATTTTATTCAGATGTAAATCGCTTTCAAACATTTTCTTGAATAATGAACACTAGATGTTAGCAACCCTGCGGCATTAAAAGATTTCCACGCACAAGATTTGTCTTGTTAGAAACAAGAAATGTCGTCTTCTGAAATTCAATAGAGTATCTCTATCTTTGAAAAAAGTTTGAAAACTTGGTTGATAGAAAAAAAGGAGTGTCGAAAGACTTGATTAATAATTTAAATTGTCACCTTCGATGAATTGAGCATTGCGGACTTTACTTTTGATATCCGTTCTCCCGAGTAACAATAAACAAGTTCATGTGTCTAAAAATAAACGTTCTTTAAAAAAACTGAAGTGAAATTGCTACACATATTTCAAATTCCGTGCAATATGTAACATAAACTCAATGGAAACGAAAAACAGAATTAAAATCAATTCTATAATCTCCATCACGTATCACACAACCACCACAATGCATTGATTGACATGATAGAGATTACCGAATTATGGTGCAAAATGAAAGTAACAAAACAAATCTATAGATATTGAAGACTTTGGAAAAATTGCTGCTGTGGATATCTGCTTGGAAAAACTAAATTTGGTATATAACCATTATCAAAACAAAATAATTGCCGCAAAAAATCATATGACCAAAAAGCAAATTAAAAAAGGACTATATAATATATAAGCCTCTATGGCGGAGAGCTGCCCTATATATGCAGCACCTTGTGCACATTTGAGAGAGTGTAAGTATTGGACCAGAGAAAAAACAAGTATACAAAACTGGCGACGAGGAGAAAAGTTTGAGAAGAGAAAATTTTGAGAAGAGAAACTTTTTAGAAGAGAAATATTGTTATGGCGGTTAAAAATCTACATTTACCTAATTTTTCGACTTTTGATTATTCGGGGGAAGATCCATGCGCTTTGCTTACAAGTTGGAAGAGATATGTGAAAAGATTAGAATTACTATGCAATTCCAAGGTTGTTACGGATAACAAACAGAAACTTTCACTTTTGCTTACTCTGGTGGGAGACCAGGCTTACGAAATTTACGAAAACATTATATCACAAGAAGAGAACACAACATATGCTGAAATAGCGGAAGCTTTTGAAAACCACTTCAAACCTCAAGTCAATACGAGTTACGAGATTCCTATTCCAAAAGATGACCCAGAGAGTCGACGAAAAAACTCAACAATACTACGTACGATTACATGAGCAAGCGCTAAAATGCAATTTTGGGGACAAAGATAAGGAGATCAAACAACAAATTGAACTTTCCACAAACAATACAAAACTACGAAAATACAGTTTCCACAACCCTGAGAAAACTCTACAGCAACTACTTTCTACGGCAAAAACATTCGAATCATTGAAAATTCAGACCGAGGAGATCGAAAAACAGAGCAAAACACAAACACAAGGCCAAGTCAATGTCCTCAAAAAGCATAACTTTTCTAGAAACACAAAACCCCCCCATCGTAAACCCAAATCATTACAGGGCGAATACAGCAACCAGAAAACGTGTTACCGTCGCGGAAGAGAATTTCCTCACAAACAACAGAAATGCAGCGCCCTCGGAAAAACATGCCACAATTGCGGAAAAAACGACCACTTCTCCAGAGTATGCCGATCGAAATCGAACCAAAGAAACCAAGCAAAAAAGGGAATAAACCTACGGGAAGGAGACTACACCAAACCGTTAAATACCATAAAGGAGGACCAAGGCGACTCTGCACAGGATTACTACATGCATCTTTTTACAATCAAAAACGAAAAGACTCAAGGGACAGTGAAAAAGTGATACAGGTGCTTCTATTAACGTTCTGAATGAAAAGACATTTCAGAAACTCAATAAACATTCAACAAAACCTTTACAACTCAAGAAAACGAAAACTAAAGTGATAACCTATGGTAACGACGCTCCTGACCTCAAGATAGAAGGAGAAACATACTTATTGATCGAAAGCGAAAATAAATTTGTGTACACGAAATTCCACGTAATTCATACGCACCACAAAAACCTTTTATCCTGGTAAACAGCTGCCACTTTGGATTTAATAAACATAAATACCATTGAAGAAGAAAATAACTCTGTAAAGGAGATTTTAAACTCAAAGAACATTCCTGAACATCTAAAGAAAACCATCCAACGATGCGTAAAAACTGTTTTCAATGGTAAAATCGGGAAGCTACGTGACTACCAGGTGGAGTTAAAGATAAACAAGGACGTGACGCCAATTGCCCAACGAGAAAGACGCCTTCCATTTGCTATACGTCACAAAGTGAAAGGGGAACTTGAAAAATTAGAGACTGCTGGAATTATCGAAACAGTTACAAATGAACCTACTCCGTGGATCAGTCCGATGGTGATCGCACCGAAACCGAACCAACCAGGGAAAATAAGACTTTGCATTGACACGAGAGGACCCAATACAGCTATCGAAAGAATGAGATACCCGACACCGACACTGGACGACATGAGATACAAACTCCAGAATGCAAAACTCTTTACCAAGTTAGACCTCAAAAGTGCTTTTCATCAGCTCGAACTCGCTCCAGATTAATTGGTCTTTATGGGAATCCCAAGTGATAATGAAAACAAGCATTAAGTTACAAATTAAATAAACAAAACTACTTTGATGTCATGTAACCGACCCTAATCTTCAGGGTTAACCATTGGGGATATCGCCCTTACAATGGATATGTTTCTGTCACTCAAAGAAACCTCTATGTCACTTAGATCCAACAACTTGGAAATGAGGGTATCTTTATCTATATCAAATGAACAAGGATCAATTTCTACATACGGTATTAATTCCCTGGCATCAAGAACATAATGATTTTCATCATTACATTTTATGATTCATTGCTTCTAAATGTTTTTCATGTAAAACTTTATCTCTTTTAAAATAATTTTCTCTATTAAACTGCATAAAAAACGGTTAAAAACAAGAATAACAATAAAATCTAGTTTATACTGAAAATGTGACACTGGTGTCATATAGATCACAGGTGCCAAGAGGTAAAACAAACAATAGAATACCTGATCTTGGTGTGTAGTCAATAACATGACTTTTCTTTTCCATTATTGTGAAATCGAGGTTTATAACAAAGCAGTGTAGCTAGCTAGATCCGTATATAATTCCAGAGGAATTTCATATCATCAAATTGATCATCAAATTGATTGCTATATATGAACTAATGAATGAACTTTCAATTTCTAGATCGATGTGTTTTTCCCATTATGTTGCGTTTTCTTTCTTCTTAATCATCAACTTAATTGCGTCATGATCTGAATAGTAAACACAACCCGTCGAAACATTAACATCAGTGGTTGGAGCAAATTCCTTGTGAATGTACACATAGTCAATCAATGATCCAGATATATGAGTTGCAGTTTCGTTCATTAGTACATACTCCTAATTTAAATAATCATGCACCACTGTGCTATCTGTTTGTAGAGCATTAATGTTAAAATCCCCTAGAATGATATGAACCATGTCAACTTGGCTGCGCAAATGTTGGATAAGATATATAAAGTCCACTAAACGTAAATTATTTTTTCGATACAAAAGGATAATATTTAGATGGTCAGAGAGTGAATAAGGTTTGGACAATGTATAAAGAGAAGCTCCTGGAATGGGAATAGTATTGACCAATGTGACGTGTTCATCATGAGCTAACGCTATATTTGAAAATTTGTCTCCACTAGTATTATTGAATGATAGTGAAAAAGGAGTTAACGTGTCAGATATCTGTGTTGTGTCCATGTCAGAAGTTAATTGTGCTTCGGTGAAACAAAGTATTTCACTTTCCATAAGTTCATTATCATGCTTGATGTCGATAGCCTGCTTTAAAAGCGAACGAACGTTAAGTAATGAAATAGATCTTCTTGTTCTTCTTGCTTCTTCTTGTTGATATTCTGAATTATTATAATCTAAAGATAAGTTTTCTCTCATAAATTCATACTCAGCAGTCACCCTTTGATCAGTGGTAACATGCTTTTTATCAATGTCTCCTAAGATATACAATCCAGCTAAAGATGTTACTCGACTTAAGGCAACATAAACTTGTCCAGATGAATCGTCGTTGTCGAAGCATATCGAGACTAAATACTATTTGTTTTACCTTGAACTTTATGTACGGTACAAGCCGAGGAAAGAACTAATGAAAATTGGAGCCGTTTTATTACTGGTGATGACAAACTGTTCTTTTTTATTTTTATCTCCTTTTCAACTCTGTCTATTGGTACTAAGTTATGAGCTCTTCCATAAGAATCAGCATTTACTGCTTTCATGCCTATATCTTCTTCCATTTTGAGATATATAGTAATGATATTTCCTCCTTGATCAAACTTCAGATGCTCAACACTTCCTATTTGACCATTACATAGTTTATCTTCGACGTCAAGGTTAGATGTTAACATCACTTTTGCTTTCACTTTTATTGAAAATTTGTGAGCTACTCCACCAGTATCCATTTGATTTCGCAGATAAACTTTTTCAATGATGTTTGCTGGGACATTTTCAGGCAACTTATCGATGGCTTCAATTTCGTACTCGATACCTGGAAGTTCTTGTAACTTTCTCTAGTTATGTTCATTTACTAAAGCATTCTCAGCCCAAATATGAATTGCGTCTGTTGGATAGTTAGGGCATCTTTCTTAATTTTTCTCGATTGTAAAATTTCCTTATCCTTGTCTGTAAGCAAACCTATTCTGACGTTGTTTAGTAGATCAATAAATGTTTGATCTCCTCGTTGTCTCATGACTTCAGTCAGTTTAGCCATCTTAAAGTATCGCCAACAATGAAAGATATTTAACATAGCATCTTTAAATTCTGCGAAAACTGGTTTTTGTTGAATTGGTGGTAATTGATAAAAGTCACCACAAGCAATCACTGATATTCCAGCGAACGGAAGATCTTCAGTACAACCGAAAATCTCACATAATCTCTGATGAATATACAATAGTAGTTTGTTAGACACCATTGATATTTCATCAATAATTATGACTTTCAATTCACTATACTTCTGTCTAAACGTGCTTCTTCTTTTGTCACTTAATTTAGAAACGCATTTACCACTCCTTCGATCTGGTAATATTCCTAAAGCTGAATGGATAGTCGAGTCATCAACATTAATAGCTGCTACTGTTGCTGCTAACATTAACATTCTTTCGCCCGAACCGTAGGATAGAGCTTTTTGTAGATATATTTTTATTGTTGTTAGTAAATGTGATTTTCCACAACCAGCACTTCCTGTAATAAATATTTGAAAAGGATCAGGTTTTGTTGCTCCCTCGAACCGTGTAGACTGCATTGTCTGTCTTGCCCACTTGTTTATGAAATCAATTTGTTTTTCTCTGTTTCTTGTTTAAAGAATGGAGTCTTTCGTTTAATTCATCATCAGAAACTGATAATGGTGTATGAGCTGGTGCTCCACAATAATTTTGTTCATCAACATTATCCTCGTCATCATCGTTTGCATTTTCCTCTAGTTCATCCCTCACAGAGTCATTTTCTTGTTCTCTAGCTTCATCTAATCCGTTTGCATTGATTTCATTAAAATGAACAAATGCATCATCGACTATTTCACCGAAAGGCTCACAAATTATTTTATTCGCATTGATAACATCTAACATTTTCTCTGTATACGTTCCAGAAAGCGTAGCATTTATTTCAGCTTCATTTTAGAAAGGATAAAACAAGAACAACATATGGTGAGCATAGGCTTCTGGTTTCATTCTTTTGTTAGGTACATGGTATCTTAATACACATTTGTTTTTTCTTAATTTAACACGTTCTTGGGATGACATTAGTGGAACAGATGCTGGTAATCGTGTGTTTTCTTCATCCAACAATAAATCTTCAAGAACGTCTTGTTGACAATCGTTTTCGTCTTTATATGTTACTTTTGTATCCAAGACAAAATTAGACAAAAACTCAGCATAACAGAGATTCTCCATAACTGCGTATTTTCCGTTTTTAAAAGAGGAATCTGGTCTATCCATATAACGGTCTAACATATTTCCTTTGAAAATGTTTATTTCATCATCAGGCATATTTGCTATTTCTTCTTCGCTTCGACAAATACGATACCTATTTTCAGGAAGATTACTGTTTGCAAAAGTAACTGCTGGACAGGTTTTACGTAACCAAATTTCAGGCAAAACAATCGAAACGGCTTCCTGAATCGACATTCCTCTATGCGTTCGGTAAGCTTTGGATACTAATTTCATTTTTTCATAAGCAGATTGACCTTCTTCATGTGCTTCCTTAGCTGCTTGTTTCATTGCCTCGGTGGATACATCCTCTGATTTTGAGAGATATGCACACATGTAAGCTACAGCTTTGTAATAATCTAAAACAGGTTGAATATCAATGTTTGCTTCCCATGCAAGTAAACCATCTTCAAAATTATTTGTAAAACAGGAATCAGGAGATCGTTTGAAATGGATTTGATAACTTTTATCAGGTGACACTTCTAGTGAACGATAATATTCTTCTTTTTCAATGTCTAGTACCTCTAATATTTCATCAATGGATTTTGGCGGGTCGTAGTTATCAGGATCGTGCATCTTATGATGCTTTAGATTCAAATTTTCATTGATATATTTTGTACTTTATCTAAAAGAGCTTTTCGTATTTTCAACGTTCTAACTTTTTCTTCTTGCGTGAGTTCGTCAGACATTTGCCGTGCAAGTCGTGTTCTTTCTGTAAAAAATTGCCAAAAGAATATCTACAATCAACATTTTTATATTTTCGGCAAGACCTGGAATGAGTATGTGTTTGGTATGTTTTTACCAAGTCAAACAAGTGATCATTATGTTGTTGTTCAGGTAGTTGACATTTGATTGCATTATCCACAAAAGCAACATATTCGTCTTTATTTTGTTCACATAAAACAGGAGCATTTTCAACCCATAGTAAACAATGAACATGGAGGCTACCTCGCACTTGGAATTCTACTCGAATAGCATAATGAATAACTTTTCCAAAAGGTCTTTTTAAAGCTATATGCTTGAAAAAATTTTCAACTCTGAATTGAAAATGTCTAGCCAAGAGAACTGGGTTACTGTTAAGAATTTTTATTCTTTCAAAATAGTTCAAATTTTGAATTTCTTCTGTTGTTAAATTCATACCGTTTAATCTTCCCTATAATCTCAACTAACTCATTCCACCTCAGATCTGCACAAGACAGGCTCATAAAATAAGTTAGTAATCCTAGTCGTTTAACCATGGCCAGTACTTCAAAAAGAAATCGTTTCCAATATGCCGGTGTTCCTTTCAGGGTGTTCATGAAATTAAATGCTTCGTCATTAGCTATTAGTTCTCCAATTTTTTGTTTGAAATTTTGTGAGATTTCATCAGTCCATCCAAGTTTCATACATCACACCAACATTGATTAGGGGGGGGGGGGGGGGGGGGGGGGGGGGGGGAGAGAGATCGTCTCATAATTTTTGTGAAGGATTCTAGAAGTACATACGACTTAGTGGGCACAGGGACGTCGAAAATGAAGTCAAATCAGTCCGCTCGAATAGGATGTCCAACAGGGACTTGAAGAGGACGTTGTGAGCAAAGTACGTCTAGAGGACGTCCACGGGACGTCTGAAGGACAGATAACGCTTTGTCACGTTTTTAATATTTTCAACTTGTTTTCGAGTATTAAGTTTACGTTAAAATTGTTTAAACATTTATCAAAAACAATTTTAACTTTTGAGAACTTCTTTCGAACAGAAAACTTGTAACAGGGTGTAATCTAGTCAGTCGAACTCACTCGCTAGAAAGTCTCATAGCTAGAGGGAGCCATATTGCGGTACGCCACGGTGTTATAAAAAAACATTTACATCGGAATTCTAATAAACCAATCACCTTGCAGTAAGATAATCGATCAGCGATGTTATACTGTGTTTTGTAGATACTTCGTAGCTGGTTCGGAAAATCGCGCAGGTTTGGACAGTGAGAACATTAAAAAAAAAAAGGAAAAGAAGAAGAACGCGGACGTAAAAGATTCAATTAAAAAATTGAAAAGTGACCATACTCCACCTCCATATCTTCCCTTATTTTAAGCAGGAAAAATGGAGTAGGAGAATGCTGGAAATATACTTAGTTGACATTATTTTATTTCATTATTTCATTTCATTGAGATTATTTTGACATCTTTTTTCCACGCTGTCGACCATCTCGTGAATATTAACCAGCATGCAATGTTACTTCCTTTACTATTTTTACCTTATTCAATTCCATATGTGATACATTAAAAGCGTCTATATTGAGGTCAAGTCGCGGCTGAGTGGCGCATAAATCTACTACATAGTGTGAGGCCAAAGAATTGAAGACTAGAAATTGCCATAGAATAAAATAAATAAAATTGAATTCATGCATAAATGGCAAGTTTTAAATTATATTATATTATTATTATTATATTATTATTAGAGAGCATATGCATATTCAAGGTCAGTAAAAAAAAGTGGAGGAGTCCAACATTATGATCTTCCTTTTCAGTCTTAAGTGTCGATTAGGTTACTTGCACGTTTTCCTTTTCTACTTAAAATGAATAAACTCTCCACCACAAATTTGACTGCGCTCTAGCAACGCCCTCTGGAGAGAGAAATAAATTGCAAGTTTTAAAGTCTAAAATGAGCATTTAAAGCATAAAGAACACAAATATTCATAAATAATACGTCAATTGGAAAGTCATCTATAAATGAACTATATACAAAAATGTTTGAATTGGATGATACACTGCTATGCACCAAAACTGTTCTGAAAGAATCCATGTGACTGTTCTGTTTTCCATCCAATAGGTGGGTGGTAAATGTTGTTTACGTTTTTACTGAAAAGCGACCCGATTTTTTCAGTAAAAAGGTAAACATTATTTACCCGTCTATAGGGGAGGGAGTTAATTATATAAAACACACTCTCTCCTCTTTTATTCATCATAGAATAAAATTACCATCGTCAAAATGTTGGAGTTAATCATTAAAATTAACAACACTTAAGCATTCAGCACTAGATCATGGTTTCAAAACTCAGTCTTTTAGAATGCCATCATGCACAAGATTTTGCAAACGCAACAAGAAACGGATCGTATGGAATCTCACTATTTTTGTAGCGTTAGAATAACCAACCTTCAATGTTTTAATTCTAATTCATCAGCTTCGAATTTCTCTTGTTTTTTTGTTCTTATCTCATCTTCTCTACTCTTTATAGCGACCGTCGACATTACTAACGGAGGAAATTGAAATTCATGAGGAATTATTTCTAATGGAAAATCCATGTTTTGTTAATCAGATTGCCTGGATGATAGGAGGATGAAGAGGAGAGACAACCCATAACTATTTTCTCGTGTTTTATTCAAATTTCTATTGTTCATAAGTTCTTATAACCGTGTTACGCGTTTCATTAGATTTGCAGCATTTTTGAGAATGTTTTGATTCATTTCATCTCCTGTACTTTTGTGGAAATATACCGGATATCTGAAGAAAGATACAGAAACAAGCCCTGATTCTTTTACTAAAATAAGCACAATATTTGTTCTTTCCTTTCTGGAAAGTTTCAACACGCACAACATCAAGGTGGAGAAGAAAAGTCCATTTAAAATTTGGTGACGCTAATTGCATCTCGAATTTAAGTGACAAGGACTTTTCATTTTTACTGGCCTGAAAAATGAAAGGATGAAACTTTTGTTTTTTCCTAATTTTGTTTTCAGGCTTCCAGGAATTCCTTATTTATTAACATGTTTTAGGTACAAAATAAAATTTGTACAAGATAATTTTGACTAATTACGTGTCTTATAACAAAAGAAAATTCGTCAGCCTATTGTTGTAAAATGATCAAGCAACGTGTAGCCGACACAACAAAAGTAACCAAACTTGATATCCAATGATAAAAGCAGAAATTATGCGGGTTTTTTTGTCACGATTTTTGTTAATGCCATGGAGATTTGAAAAGTTGTTTGTATTATGTCACTCAATGGGCGTAACACGAAGTTGTGTCTCCTCCTCGTTCATTCTCCTAGCTAGGAAAAACTCGTTCGAACAAAGAGAAGGAAAAACAACCTAGAATTGAATCCCAAAATGTTTTAAAGAAAGTAAAGAAAATAGGTTTCACAGGAAGAAAATAATTTGAAGCAAATACATTTTGATTGAGGTATAGGCATAAGTTAACTCAAAGCTTTAAAAAAAAAAACAGTTTCATTCCCTTGCCTGTTTGCTTAGAAACTACACTACTGAAATTTGATATGAAGAAAGAAAACATTGCAACACAGATAACAATGCCTGTCTACTTTATAATTAAAAGGAATAATAACCCAGCTGCTCAACATTACTTGTTTAACCTTAATTAACAGCGTCAAACCAAAAATGAGAAACGATTAAGTAAGATATTACTGTTAAACTGGTTCATTCAGTTATAAGCATCAGGGTCCGTTGTCCCCCAGACCTAAATAAAATAATTTTAATCGCCAACTAGTGATGACACCAATCCATTGTATGAATACGAGAATTACTCTTTTGAACGGTAATGAACTCCTTTATTTCACATTCTATTCATCCTTCCATGCTTTTCATTTTCATTTTCATCAGTTCATCAGTGTACATGCCTTTTAGTTATAATCACCAGTAAAAATCGACCAGGCTCGTTTGTGGTTAATGTTCTCCTCCTTTGATGCTCAAGTGGTGCTTATTTGATATAAGAAATATATATGTCCTCAAAACTTTGAATTGTAGGCTCTCTTAAACGGAAAATGAATTTCAGAGATTTAAGCTACTTAACTGTGGTGAATATTTTATCTTTAAATCAAAAATAGGTTTGGCTGCTTAATTTCTCATCCCCACAGCTAAGCATGCACGGAAGACGAAAGAAATTGAAATAGGTTTTAACATTTTATTCTTCAAAGTATGGGCCGTTTCAGGATATCGTGAAGTAAAGAATATGTATAAATGAAAATGAAAATAACTTTTTTAAGCAACAAACGGCATAGACCATTTTCATACAACACAGATGAAACATTTTACATTCTAGTAGACACTATAACTCTCATCTTTGGCAATTTGTGTTGACAAAGCTTGCACAATATTCTCTTCCTGTCGTCATTATGTTCAACATTACCAGTGGCATGTTTATGTAGGACATGCATGAAGAATCATAAGATGAGAACGCCTGTCATCGCGCATAACTGATTGCAGATAGTTATACAATCCTTTCAAGCCGTGTTTTACATAAGCACAGTTAAATTTAGGAAACTTTTGTCTCAGTTTGGCAAGACAAATAAAAAAATCTTATTCAAATTTACCTGAATTTCTTTTGATCCATTTCAGTAGAGTGCTTTGCTTACTTTCTAATCTTGCTTAAAAGTCACGTTCATCAACAATCATTTGCATGAAAGGAATGAATTTTGAACATGGATAAAGAAAAAAAAACAAAAACAGTCTGCACAAGTGCCAAAATATAATATAATATAATATAATATAATATAATATAATATTGATATAATCACGATCTTCAAAATTTACGGGAGCTTTTTAAAGTGCCTCTCTCTTCTCTTACCACACTGAGAGTAAAATCATTATGGTTGGTATTGAAAAATATTTTGCTGAGGAAAATTTCAGTGTACAGCATAGGTTTACTGTTAATTAATCAACTTCTAAGTAGTTTATCGTAACATCTAAAGGCGAAAAATCGTTTTTGCTTCAACAAATGAACAAGAATTCTATTTTCCTCAAATAATTATTTCAACATACAAATAATGTTTTTCGGATAGGAGAACGTAACATTGTTTTTCTTGTGAAAAGATAATATTTACATTCATTTTATTATTATATTGTTGTAAATTTTTGCCTTCCTAAGTCGTAAGTGATGAATGTTGTTAGAAACGTTCTTTACGTTTATTATAAGCAGCCAAAAATTAGCCACCACCCGGATTTGAACCGGGGATCTCCTGTTTACTAGACAGGCGCTTTAACCGCTAAGCCATGGCGGCGACGATGTAAGTAGAAATTCAGTTATTATTTAAATTTTAAAGAATAACATTGATATTGCGTATCATTGAAACAAACTCAAACTCTTCTTAAATTATAGTTAAAAATACGCAACCTTGATCCCAGGACTACTTCTCTCATGATTGTAGATCGAGGTTGTTGAACACGTGATTATCAAGATTCGTAATGAAACCAAGGATGATGTTGCAGAGCGATTTAGCTGTAGAGTGAAAGCCGTTTGGGAAACTCTTCCTACCAACGAACATCAGATCTCCCCAGTCTTCATCTTTTCTTTTGTGTGTGGCTGGACCGAATCTCTCCAAATGCCGAGATAAATTTGCTAATTGCTTGATACCTATTACGTTAATTTTTATGACTTGTCGATAAAAGGGCCGGCAAGAGGTTAGAGGTTTCTTATATAGAGAGGTAATAGGATTAAAAAACTGATCGTTTCTTATAAACAAATATTGATAAGAAACTCTTGGACAAAAATTAATAGAAAACTGTGTTGGAGGCTCCCCTCTCTCCCGAAATCAGTTATACACTATTAAATATCTAATATTCAAAATATATATTCACTGGCAGGGATCGCGAACAGTTACATTTTTTACTCATTTGGGCAGCTACATCTATAACGGTTACATATTCTTCTTATTTGGGCAGCTAATTATCGAGTCAGCTAATTGTCGATACTTAAGTTATTTAGAGTAGAAAAACGTGCAAGTAAAAAAAATTCATGACGTTGTACTCCTCCGCTTTAAATCTGCCGTTGATTTTAATATAACCTGGAGAAATGTCCAATCGATCAAGAAGAGAAGATGGCTTTCTTTTCTCGTATTTTCGAAACCAAATTTATAATGAAAACAGATACCACGAACTTTGACTTAAAAAGAAGTTACAGGAGATACTTGTAAATGAATTAACAATGAAGTTTCACATCACCCTCCGTGTTTGAGGCATTTTCGGGAAATTTAACATTAAATGACGTCACATCAAAAAGAATTTTTTTTTATCTTCCTTAAGGCCTTTTTACACAGAAGAATGTTCATGAAGGAAGACATTAGCACACACCCCTAAAAAGAAAAGAAAAAGATTTATTGCTTCTTATCTGAAAATCCCATTGTTTGAGAATTCTTGTCGACGTGAAATTCATTTTAAAATTTCCAAATACTTTCGAAATGAGTTGGCGAGTTGAAGCATCTTGAAACAATACGTTGACGTAAAGTACTCTATAGAATTATGAACTTATGTGAAGGGGATTTAAAGAAATTAGAAAAAAAAACAATGTTTTGTCTGGTCTTAAACGAAGAAGGTAAAAACGAGGAGAGTTTGAAAAAAAATATTTAGCTGCAAGTATAACTATTAACAAGGACAATTATTTCGCAGATTACAAAAGTAAATATTTTTTCTCTTCTTTTATCGCGGAGCCATTTTTTCTTTATCTTTCAATCTTATGGTTGCTAGAGTTCTCTGTTTTAATTTTGAAATTGCTGCTAATCTACATGAATAATGAACACGGCCTCGCCTCACAAATACTCCTCAACTCATAAATAATACTGAAATTGTGAGTTCGAAAAAGTGTCATGTTCCAAGTAGGGGATGGTGTGTTTGGAAGTAATCTATCCCTTCACGGTTCTTTGGAAATTTTACTTTTTGCTTTTACGTTAGAATACAACACACTAACATCGGATTTTGGCCTCGTGTAAAAATATCACATACAAAATACTGATCAGAAAGATATGAAAAAATAAACCAAAAAGAAAATAAGAATCGTAAAACATTAAAAAAGAATTCAAAGTAAGAACCCTGGGGATTCTTAATTCCATAAATAAAAATTTCGAAATGTTTAGATATGGTGTAAATATAGCCTAAACATAAGCTTTTTGTTTGTTTTTGACGTCATTTGTACATTTTTTATTTGTTCTCTCTGATCGCCTCCTTCATAACGATTGCGTAACACACACTAAGTGGGCTTCTATTTTGATGAAATTGCCATTTGAAAAACTGGTTTGATCAGCCATATTCCTTTGTATATTTAACTTTCCATCAAACCAGGAGGAGAGTTTTAATTGTTTTGTTTTTAATTACCTGTGTTGATGATACAAGCATGCGAAGCTATTGTATTCGTCATTATTTCCATAAGATAATGATGTGAAACTGTTTTGAAACATCAAAATAAGAAACGTCGCTAGAAATTTCATTGTACGTACGGATATCGGTAAGGTAGATCAAAGAAAGAAATATTTTGTTTGTTTGCTGATGTTAGTTTTTGTATTGTATTTGTTTTCAGGTTTCGTTGGTTTGCTATTGTATACCCGAATTAGCGGCGCTTTTTTTTCTTCTCTGTAAGCAGTATAAACATTGTTCATGAACGTTATTTGGCATATCATGTATATCTACAGGTCTCAAACCAGAAATATAACTGGTTAAGACTTTATCAAATTTGTTTGGGTCATCGAGATTAGGATCAGGTTATAGTTCTTTTCAAAAACCTGTTAAAAACGTTTCACCGGTGAAGTTAGCTGGATTGAAAATTCCCTCGTCTGGAAGTCTATTATAGCTGTTAAGTTTTATCGTTTATCTTTTCAATAGGCCACCTTGGTTTTTTGATCACATGACACAGTTCCAACCAATCCGCAATAGTTAACATCATGTGACCAAAAAGTGCGCAAAACAAACTACAGTGAGGTAGTTCTAGTTAAAACAACTGACAATATATAAACTTCCCAATAAACTTCAATAGACCAGTAAAACTAACTTATTTTTTGTGGAATTATGTTCTTTTCATGAACGGAAAAAGCTAACCGTAAGAACTCTCATGATGAGAATCAAACGTTCAAAAAGGTAGATCGACTGTTTTGTGTCATCAGCTTCATTTGCTTTTTGAGTATTCGCACGACGTCTTTTTAACGTCCGAACAGACGTCGTAAAGACGTTCATATAATGTTTAAACGACAAAACGGCAGGTTATCCTCCGTGTCTTTGCTGATTGTTGAAATTTTTTTCGACATGACGCGTTTCAACATTGTTAATAAATCATTGGAAGAAATATTCGGTATTTGATGAAGCAACAACTGTAGTTAATTAACATAGAATTACCTCACTTAAAAGTCGGCTGGTTCGGACGTTCGAAAATTAAGCTTTTGTGTTGTGTTCTCAGAAAATAAAACCGTAAGCGTAGCGTAAATAAATCAAAGATTCAACATTCAATATTTTTGTTGTAAAGCATTAAAATTTGTTTGCACTTCATCTTCCAACATTTTACTTACAACAATGGATATTATTTTCTTTTGTCAATTCAGCATGATGTCAGTTCAGCATGATGTCCCACACAAGTCAGCAAAAGAAAGAAATTATTGCAACGTTTATCATGCTAGAATAATTATATAACTGTGGCTTAAGAAAAACATTATTAACCAGAATGTGACTTAAACGGCGTGTAAAGGTTATTTTAATCGTTTAACCCTTTTCTAATAAAGACATCCTAAAAGCGGTTGTTCCATCTTTTTGTTATCAACTGATAGATAATCATACAGACAGATATTCGAATAGAATTCGGGTTATCATTCGATAAAGATGCGATTTTAAAATGTCGGTTGTTGAATGATAGCGTAAACGTATAAAACACGTTGAATGCTGGTTGAAATATTGGGAAATGGATAAAAAATTCATCCAATATTGAACATTCAAATTTAAATAGAGCAAACGAGTCCAACAGAGAGAATGCTGGTTGAAAGTTGTTTGATGCATTCGTTTTGGCTAAAAATTTGCGATGTGTTGCTTATTTTGGTCATCATAGCAGCGCAAAATCGGTACAACCCAGTGGCCAAAATTTTCAAATAGTCTCTGTGGAGAAGTGTTTTTTATTGAAACAACAGGCAATGTTGCTTGCCATTCCTATAGAAAACACTCCTCCTCATAGCCTTACTGAGAATAACTGATATCCTAATTAACTGACATCTCTTGGAGCTGAATGATAAGATTAATACAGCACGTGAACTGTTAGGGATTTCCACAAGAAGTTATAGATCACTTTCACCGTCTTCCTTATAATGTCAAAATGAACATTGTGAATTGTTACTTCAGCAATATATTAAAAGAATACTAAGCTATAACTATAATGGCGAAGAGGAGAAAAAAAGTGGAGCCTGTTAAGGATGTGGACATTTAGTACCTGACAGTGTAGAGTCTTCTCGCAATAGATCCTTATGATTGGTTAATTGGCGCCACGTGGCCGGTCAATATTAATACAATAATAAACGATTGGGAAGTGCTAACTCCTCAACGGTTAATATTGTATTTCTTAACCCCGAAAAGTTTAAGTTTCATTTTTGTGTCTTGTTCTGTTTGAATCATTTTCTCTAAGATCTCATCATTGCCATCAAGTACACAGATCGTTATTCACATTGTCCTTATTAACTGATTTACATACTTAACTAAACAATGTTTTCGATTTTATCGTACGTCATATATGTTGAAAACGGTTGTCTATATAAACTGTCAAAAATCTTTGAAGGATTAATGTTATTATCAATAAAATCGTTATACACGCTTTTTATATGCACCACGTTCATAAGCACCTGAGGCTCACAAAAGACAAGCACCACTTTAGGCTCAAAATCATAGCGAATAAAAAGCAATTCACTTTCTCTGCCTCTGCAGTTGAAGTATAGAATAGGTGGTTTGGAAGTTTCATAGACATTTCTATTTTCTTGGAAGTCTGGAAGACATATTTCGTTTTTCTCGGTATATCAAATAAGCACCGCTTAACCAACAAAGTAGGCTTAAAGTAGCCTCAAAGTAGGCTTAAAGTAGCCTCAAAGTAGCCTCAAAGTAGCCTCAAAGTGGTAAAAAATAAGCACTGATTTTTACTGGTAGTTATAAAAAAGCGCGCGCAGGATTTACCATTCAGTGTTGTCACTTTCCAAGTGACGTATGTTTATAAACATTCGTGTTGTTTGCCCGATAATTATTGAATGTTTCCACATGGAATAGTAATGATCAACATGTCTTCCAACATGTGCACGCATCTTGGTTGGTAATTTAAATGCTCTTTATACACGATGAAAAACTTTCAGTTTATTTGTCTCTACTGAGGGGTTATAACTGAAAATAGAATAATTGTTTTTTCAATAGACATAAACATTTGAAATTCAACTACTATTAATATAATAAAGATCTCAAAATTGACGACAAATACTTTTTCATTAGACACCTTTTTAAAGCTTGCAGAACTTTCTGCTTTCAATAATTCCTAGGGCAATTCATTGATGAATTTGACACTCAACGAATGAAAATCAGATTTGGCTAGTTCTACTTTAGGTATCGTCAACAGAAATCCGTTGTTCTGTTAATGGTAAAATGTTGACCTTCTGAAAGCCCTAAAAGTGTCTTCAAAATTTAACGGGCAAGTATCAGCAAAGGACCATTCGTGTGTTGTCGTACAGTTTGTTTTTTATATTAAAACAAAGGATATAAGAACATAAGGTTTTGAAGGTCTAAAAGGCAAGAGAACATGATAAGAATAGTCGAGGCTTAGGAACATTTGTTCTTAAGAAAACGTCATTATTATAGTTAAACACAAGAATATTATCATCATGTTGTTAACAGTATCAACTCAACTGCATTAAAATCGGAAAAGTCGGGTCCGTTTTTTTCAGAACAAAATTTATGAAAATACCGCTAACAGTGCTTATTTTTATTTATGACCCCTCAGAAGAGAAAAATAATCGGAAAGTTTTTCAAAGTGTATCAAAATAGAATTTACTAATCTACCAAAGATGCGTGGATAAATATTTAATGTTGAAACCAACTTATCGAGCAAAGAAGACGAATATTTATAAACAATACGTCACTTGGAAAGTCATCTGTAGGTTTCCTTAAATTAGAGGTGACCTTTAATGGAAAACGTGTGATAACCACAGGTTTTATATAATGTCAATTCTCTCATCATTAGCTTCCCATCTGTTCAAACAACAGCAAAGTGGTTTGAACTCACAATATTGCTTTTTGTAACGATTTTAAACAAGCATCGTTTTTTAATAAAAAGCAAAAGTAAGAAGAAACGAAAGTAAAGAAGAATTGTTATTCATTTGAAATTTTTCTGTCGCTTAATTTAAATTTTTTTAAATCTTTGTTTTGTTTTTCAGGTTTTTTGAGGTTTTTTTCGCTCCTGTTGAATTTGAATACACATTTGAATACACGCTTTTTTTTATAAGCAACACAAAATTTTGTCTAAAGTTGATATCTTTTACAGGCTGATTTGTGGCTTACTTTGTTGCTTGTTGACTATCTAGATGGGAAGACCAAATGTAGGGTTTTTGAAGATAGCTCAAAAGAAAATAACCTCCAAACACTCTGAAAGAGGGACTTCCTCTTATTTGTTTAGTTTTCACATTTAGTTTACACATGTAGAAGATATATGTTCCTTTTTTTTTCCTTTTTTATTTAATTTTTGGTTTTATTTTCTATTTTTTGTTTGGGTTGTTGGGAAAATCCACTTTAGGCTGGCTGCTTAGCAGTTGTTTTTCGGGGTTTATTTGATAGATTTGGAGCGTCACGTCGCTTATAAAATATACTTTGACTTATCCGTGTTGTTAAGGGATGGGGAACAGAAAGAATATGCTTTCCTCGTCTCTTCATGGATTAATTATTCTTTTATTTTCATTTTCGTGCTAACATCACGAATGCGAAACGAGTTTCATCGCTTGTGCAAAAGATGTTCCGATAACTAATTTAAACACTCCGATCTTGACCTTGTAAACAGTGGTGAATTGTTTTTCAGTATTTCTCTGTAATTTCTCTTAGTAATTATCATATATATTTTTATGTTTTAAAAATTAAAAACAAAGCAGATGTTATAAAATTCCGTTCATTGTTTAAAAAAAAATTCTTTTCTTTTCTTTTTCAGGATATCTAAAAAGACAACGTCGACTTTGAACAAGACAGAGGAATTTAAAAACAGTGGTTTTAGTGTTTTTAACGACAACGTTCTATTGCAATACTTTTTAAGTGAAATAAATCGGGAACAAGCAAAAGAAAAGAAAAGAAATAGATCGAACTTGATTATAAAATTAGATTCGAAAGATTTATGAAGAAACTCGCACATAAAAGAGAAATTTAAAGATATTAAAAGCAAATGAAAGGAGCAAAACAATAAATCCAAGCCTATTCTAATTGAAGACAAGAACTCAAAGGTTTTTAGGACGAATTTTGGTTTAATTGTTGGATTGATATAGTCGAAAGTGGTTTTAAAATGCTGTTGGTACGATGGGAAAAATGCCTGTTTCGCCTTTTGCTTTTATACACTAGCTTAATGAGGTCAGTGAACGCTCAAGCTTTAATAAAGGTTGAACGCATCAAAGCCGGGACAGACAAATTGAAATTTGAAGGAACGTGTCATGGAATGTTTTGTGAAAACATAAAAGCTTTTAAAGTAGGACTTTTCAAAGATTGTGAATGCCGTTGCGGTGACGCTACTCCTACGTACGTTATATCAAAACGAAGATGTCTAAACACAAAGTCTCTGAGTACGTTTTTATCTTATATTCTATACATTTACCAGACGTCATTTTTTAACTTCCTTGGAAGACATCATTTTTGAGAGAAAAGGAATCGGAAGAAAGAGTTTAAAGCTATATTTACACTGAAAATGCAACAACATGCAGAGTAGTACTGCACCTGAAGAAAGAAAATATAATAGCAGTACGCCTAAACGCACATGCCTGCAGCAAGTATGGAGGGAAATCGAAGTTGCCGCGCCGCGTAAAAGTAAACTGCATGTGCGAATGAAGGAAATATTACCATACCAGGGCACGACACTTCATCACTTTTTTTCAGTGTGAGAGTTTTTTGAGTGTGAAGTGCTCTTTTTACAGCAACAAAGAAAAAAAGAATGCATGACGTTTTAGTTTTCCAGTTTTCCAGTTTCATTTTGTTTTGAGAACAATTTTAACAAAGCTGTAACTGCAAGATCTATCGAGGTTTCAACTTAAGCGTCCGCGGTTTCGCCATATTGCACGCTTCCCATAGTTTTCCGATATAAAAACAATCTTATGTAATTTTTCTCTTAATTTTCAGGGGGTAATTTCACACTCTCACCAAGGACGTTTGCACTGACTTCCACGGAATTCAGACGCGGCAAGTTTATTGACTACTGTCAAAAGGATATATGTAGACCCTCAAATGCATGTACCGTTAATATGTTATCGAATTCTAATGCGGGTCCGATTGATCTATGGTGGAGTGTTCATCCCTCCGACGTTGAGGTTGCTGATATGCTGACGGGAAGCCAGATAAAAGTAAGATTGCATATTCAAAAAGGCTCAATGTTGCTTAAGTTGGTCTCTTTTACAGGCTGATTTGTTGCTTACTCGTTGCTTGTTGACTATCTACGTGAGAAGACCCGCAAGCGTTTAATACAAACCAATGGAACGTTTATTACACGTTTCTTCTTATAAGAAAGGAAAAAATATGTCCCTTAATTTAGTATTAGGTTTTGTTCTCAGTTTGTTTATTTTTATTTTTTCTTGTTGGGCAAATCCAGTTGAGCTGTCTAATATTCTAAACATATCTCTATACATGATACTTCTTCTGTCCATTGACAAACACTTAATATTTTTCTAGCTGAAGCCTGAATCGAAGAACTACGATGGTCGGTTACTAAAAATGTATTTGACTTGTCAAGTTGACAGCAAGACCATTACCTCATTCGCAATATTTGCTGTGACTGGTGAATTTGATGGTAAAAATGTTCATATTTGATATGTGTGCATTTATCAGTCATTCCCACGATTTTATACCGCAGTAACGTGGTCAAAATATTGTCAATTTTTAATCAAATAGCACTCACCCACATGTGCTCTTTTGGAAATGATCTCTCCTGAACGCTTGTTTTTTTGTAACCTTCATTCCTTTCTTTATCACACAACCGCATAATAGAGAGCGCATTTCTCATATACCTTGGCTTGAATAATTCCGTGCAATATCTCAGAAGACATTTTTTGTGTTCGTTTTTATTCTCGTTATCAGGTGATTTAAAATTTATAAAGTAAGAAAAACACGAGTGGTATTATTGGTACGGGCCTAAAACTATAGTTCTAATTAGAGGTTTGTCTGTTGCGGGTAACTTCAGTTTTATTTCCGTTAAAAATGTCTCGTTCCTTACTTGGTCGATCAACTGTAGATGAACAGATTATGTAATGTAAAGCTGGAAAACGTGAAACAGACGTAAACAGCGGATATTAACAACAAAATCGATATGTGAATAGTGTTTTTTTGGCCAGTCGATATGTGTGAAGCTGTTCACAATAATTCCGGCGATAATCCTCGTGGTCGTTCTTTATTGATTTCACAAAATACAACATCTGTTTAGAATACTAAGCTTCAAGGCAAAATAACGAACACAATAAAACTCTCAAAAATGATTATCATAGTGTTGTGATATTAAGAGGCGGATTTAGAACCTAGGCGAAATTTATGGTGGAGAGCAAGGTCATTAAGAATATAAATTACAGATAATGTAATTAACATGTGTTTTAACAGAAAAGTTACGACGCTGTACTCCTCCCCTTCTTTTCTAGCCGCTGCACTTTGTCTTATTTTGTATTTCCAGGTTATAAATTTGCTACGAAACGATTGTTTCTCAGGGGTTTGGAGGAACCTACTTCTTTGCAAAGTATAAATCCGCATTCCGCCAATTTTCCCCTCCCACACTGCCACCACCGTTTGCTAAATTGGACCCTAACTTTCAAAACCCGTCAATGTGAAATAAATGTTGTCATATTTTTGTCCTCTTTATAATAAACTGTTGTGTTTTGTGACTCCTCATTGTGGACAGGTAAGTCGTGATAATTATTTTGTTCTTTCTCAATGATTGGTGCAAATTAGCAAGTAACTCATCCTTTTATGTTTTAGGACCATTTACTAATCCAGGGTTGCAAAGCAAACAGGTATTTTTTTCCTTAGTCCTAACTTTCTTCCTGTCCGGAATTTTGTCATATTTTTGTCATCATTTTGTCATCGTTTTGTCATTATTTTGTTATTATTTTGTGGATAATCAAGTAGGTTAAGCAAGGCTAAGTGTCAGATTATTATCTGACATATAATCGGGTGAACAAAGATTTATGTTTAGGAAATCGACAATCATTGTTTCTTCAGTATCTCAGATACTTTTTCTGGTGTCACCTTGTAAGGTTTAAGATATTCACATTGGACAATTTTTCGAAACGGCAGAAAAAATTAATTTTTCTCAGGTTTTGTTTTGTTTATACTGGTCCTGTTAGACGGCAAACTATTAGATAAATTATGCTCAAAGTAGAAACTATTTTTGATTAATTTGATTGATTCATTTTTTTGAATAATTTAGGTACACCATAAGCTATTCCGTAAACTAGTCTATTTTAAGTAAGTTTCGAACATAGTTTATCTAACAGTTTACCGTCTGACAGGACCTAAGAGATTTATTGGATGAAATTGGATTTTTTGTCACATAAACTCGTTGCGAAAGTAGCGCTTGTGACAAAAGTGATCTTTTGTTGTACATAGATATTGATAAAGGTAATTTTGGTTTCTTTTAATATTTCCTAAAATAATCTAACGACAAAGCCTTTTTCATAAATTCACCAAAAATTAATGGTTTTTGAAATTTACTTTTGTAGAAAATGACAACGATCAGTGAATTGCTGATGATAAATTCAATATACTCAAGAACTTTTAGACAAAACAAGTGCCAAATAGAGTGAACAAAAAACGGAAACAACCTGTTTCATTTCCCATATTTTAACAGAAGTTTTAACAAAAGTCCTTTACAAAAATGTTCTTATAAAGAAAGTAGCAACACATGTCTCGTTTCCATGTAAAACAGAAAATTTTAAAGCGTTGTAACTTTGTGAATAATGCATATTTGAACTTGAAATTTTCTAGACGTCCTGAAAGTTACAAATCCCATCGTATTGAATAATTATATTGAAACACAAATTTCAATTTATTTATAAAAAGATCTTCTGCTCCTGTAGATAACGTACGAAAAAGATGTTTCACAATATCTTATACACTTTTCCAGAGTTTCTGTTCAAATGCTGTGTTTTGGTCCTCATTTTAATTATCAAAATTGCCTCTAATCATTCTGCTAGGAGTTTAAGTAATAGACTTTAATTATTAATAGGTAGTAAAGTAAGAAAATCAGTGACTAGGTTAAAACACGATGTTTAAGTTCTGTTCTTGAAAGGTGTATTTTCGCGACAATAAGTTCGCGTGTTCGTTTTGAGCGCGCGAATAAGCATTAGGTCGATCACGTGTTTATTAGGTCGATCACGTGTTTATTTTTACGTGTTTATTTTTACGTGTTATTATACGTCATCCTTTCAAAACGGATGGTAGTTTAGTGTAATTCAAAAATAAAAACAATTCCTATCCAATTATCATATCGTTTCATTGGACAATAGTGATAGACAATAAACCAATCAACACGTTTTGAATTTCTTGAGTAACCAATCAACTTAATCGAAAGAATTTAATAGATCTACTAATTAAAACACTGTCATTTTTGACAAAAGCGAATAAAAGAGGTCGCAAATTAATAATAAAAAATAACAAGGAAGAAAAATCGAGTAACAGAAAAGCATTTCAAAAGTACTGTTCTTTGGATGGTAAAAAGTATTCATGTCTTCCACAGACATTTTTTGAAGATCTTGTATTCTCTTTCAAAAACGGTCATTTTGGGAAGTACTACTAAATGCTTTTATTACCATAGTGATATCGAGATTGGTGGTAAGTTCATTTCGATAATACACCTTTCCAGTTGAAACGTCAATATTTTGTCAAACTATCATAACGTGCCTTGTTTTGATCCGTTGGATTGTTTCACGTTGAACCCTTGATTATGTATTTTGCAAATCGCTGCGGGACAATTGATGATAATTTTCATCAGATTATTGCATCAAAACGAGGCGGGGTATCGACCTCTATCTGAAGTTCCTGAACAAGTGTGAAAGTTTAAGAAGTTTCCACTTTTTTTCACTTCAGGAAAGAAATATGTTTTCACTACTCGATGTGACAAACAGCGAGGCATGTTTATTAAGTTGCTTTTATTTGCGTGTGAAACTGAAGCTGATTTTGATCTCTACAACCTTGCCACACGTTGGTGATTATTTGAGAGATGTGTTTCAGCTGTTCTTATCAGCTTGCGTGTTTACATTGGAAGTCTCAAACAGTTTCATATCAAAGTAAAACAACCAACAACAGGGGCGTAGTTGAAGCTCAGTCAAAATTTGTGGGGGAGAGTTTAGTCATTTAAAGAAGGAAAGGAAAACGTGCAAGTAACCTAACCGACACTTAAGACTGATAAGAAATATCATAACGTTGGACGCTCCACCTTTTTTACTCACCCTGGATACGCCTATGAACAATCAGCAGCCAGATACTATAGGTTTTGCCCTGTTGCATGATTTTCCCATCGTTTTGATCGTGTTTATTCACAACACGCTTTTTTTTTCTAAAGCTTGGTTCCCACTATGAGTTAACTATGAGTTCACGTGAGTTAATTTTGTGTGAGCTCATTTTCCCATGAGTTGTTTTTTAAGTTAAATTTTAACATTCACATTTAAAAAGCAAATTAACTATAAAATAATTCTTTAATACTGATAACATTTCTGATGAAGTAATAAATCTTTACGATAACACTTTGGAGATATTTTGATGAATGTTTTTTCATTGAAAAAATAAGTAATTTTTACGAAAACACTCTGGAGATTACCAGGTAGTCACAGAGGATATATTCAAAGTAATTAGATTTTTCTAACTCATGATTTTGAAATTAAAAAAAATTGATTTTAAGATCAAGATGAGTTATTTGCTTATTAATGTGAGTTGGCGTGAAATAGTTTTGTGAGTTAATCTTTTAGGTACGTTCACACTTGGGTTAATGTGAGCTAGAAAATTAACTCACGAACATTAACTCACGTTAACTCATGTTAACTCACTTTAACTCATGTAGTGGGAACAGAACATTTTGGATGAGCCTCAAAATTGTTTAAAGTTTCTCTCTTTAACAGGCTCGTTTGTTGTTTCTTGACTACATGGTGATTCTAAGAGTTTTTGAAGATAGCTCACAAGAAATAACCTTCTTTTTACTTAATTCACACATTTAGAACAACATATATGCTCCTTTTTCCCCCATTTTCTTTTTATAGTTTTGTTTTATTTTCCGGGGTTTTCAGGGCTTCTTTTTCTTTTTCTTTTTCTTTTACTTTTACTTTTCCTTTTTACTTTTACTTGCCAAATCCACTTTTGACTGGGCTGTTGCTTAGCGGTTGTTTCGTTTTATAACAGATTTGAGCCGCGTGTTGCCTATAAAAAACCGTGTACAGAAATCTACCACTTTGAAATAGCTTTCCTATACAAAGGCGGATCTAGAACCTAGGTGAAATTTATGGAGGAGGGTAAGTTCATTAAAAGTAGAAAGAAAAACGTACAAATAACCTTATCAACACTAAAGTTTTAACAGAAAATTCATGACACTGTACCCCTCCACCTTTTTTCGCCTAACCCTAGATCTGCCGTTGCTATAGTGTCCATAATACAACTACCACAATGTAATGCTGTAATAACCCGCTTAATGGTTTGTTTAAGCATCAGAGGCGTAACTAGAGGCGTAGCTAAAGGTCAGTCCAAATTTGTGGAGGGCAGTTTAGTCATTTATAGTAGAAAAGGAAAACGTGCAAATAACCTATCGACACTTAAGACTGATAACTGAAGGGGAAACTGCCAATTTCAAGTAGATCTTAGTTTTTGTTGATGTCGTAAACGAAGTTAAACACCACATTAAAATGCGCGGGTCCACAAGATAACACTAAATTGAAATGCGCGGGTCCCCAAGATAAAGTGCAGCTCTTTCTTAAGATTACAGCCTAAGCTTTTCGAATATCGTTGTGATATTGTAATAATAATAATAATAATAATAATAATAATAATAATAATAATAATAATAATAATAATAATAATAATAATAATAATAATAATAATAATAATAATAATAATAATAATAATAATAATAATAATAATAATAATAATAATAATAATAATAATAATAATAATAATAATAATAATAATAATAATAATAATAATAATAATAAGGAAGTTGAAGGAAGAAGTCAGACGGTAACGTGAACGAAAAAAAAGTTTGGATTTCCTTAAAGAATTCAGTAAGGAAGAAAAGGCTCACTTCGAAAAAACCATTGGGGTAATTTGTTAAGTAATTACCTCATTAGCAGGAAGTTCACGTTCTTTAAATAACGCGAAAACGTATGTTTTCAAGTCCTGTTGACATCGAAAACGTGATAGAAATTGCAAATGTTATATCTATATTATTTGCTATTTAAAGGAATTTGATAAGATTTCAGTTTTATGTTCACTACATGTAAAAGAAAGTCTTCGAAAACATTCAAATTACACAATGTTATTGTGGTTCATATATTTTGTAAAATCAGAATTCTTTTCACACTTTTCCGTCCTCGTTGCTGTCTTCGTTCTTGATCTGGGGTATTATTTGCATCACGTGTGATTTGTTACCTTGTCTTCTTTATATTTATTGTATATACTGGTATATACTGGTTTATACTGGTTTAGCGCAATACAAATACATACACACAAAGTCGCGAATGACCCTCACGATTGACATAATAAAGTATAGCGGTCGACCCTCAAAACCTTTTATGTCCTTATAAATTTCTTCCTTTGATTCCATCTGTGTGATCGCAATTTGATTTTATCTTCTTCTTTTTCATTTCAGACGTCATCCTCTGAAGACGACATGGTAACATTAATTGTTGCAATCATTCTAGCTGTGTTATTGTTGATCTCATGTATCGTCTTGGTCTTCGTGTATCGGCGATGGCGACAGGCCAAGAAAAGAAACACGAACAGTAATTCCGAGCCGCCGTTTTCATTTGCGCCTACTACACCTGTATTCTTAGTTGGGAACGGATCTCGTACATCAAAATCGCAAATGCCCAATATTGACATAGGTTCCAGCAATGACAACATATATAATTCATCAATAGCGGGTGACCAGGAAAAGAAAGTTGGTACTATCAAGGGATTGTATACGACCATAGGTTTGTATGAGTCCCTCTTTTTTTGGATTTTGGTGTAAGCCCTCTTTCTACTTGTACAATCAATTGTAAGTAATTGTACAACTGGATACATTGTACATGTTGTGGTACAATGTACATGTTGTGGTACAATTTTGGACAAGAATCCTTAAAATGAAATCTGTTTGATTTAGAAAATATTGTAGACATCGTTTTAAGATATATCTTATTCAATGTTATATAATAGAATCATGAATGCGTGGAAATTTAATGAGTATACAATAGATGTGAAAACCATATGCAATGGAATTGTACAAAAGTGTTCACAATTGTCTACAAAATTGTACAAAAGTGTTCACAATTGTCTACAAGATTGTACAAAAGGTTGCTTACAATATACAATATATTGAGGGGAGGGATATACTGTACAAGTGCGCGGTGGCCTTTATATTTGATATTGTTATACATTTACAAAGTCAGAAGATTTCAAAGCTTAATTGCCAAGTTCATTGGTTGTAGTATGTCACATGAGTAGTATGTCATGTGATCAAAGTAGGTGCAAAAAAACCTATTGAAAACCTATTGAAAAGATCAAAGAAAAAATGAACAATAAGTTTTTCTCAAAATTTATTAGGCTTTTCGAAATTGGTGAAAAAAAGTTTCATTACAGCAGGTACTTCATGGTGGAATCTATCCATCTATCTTAAACGACGTTCAGACGTCAAGAAAACGTCAAGAAAACGTTCAACTGACATCATGGAATATCGATTTTCTGGATTTCTCTAATAAAGGATGGATGCGATTGGGAAGAAATGTATTAATTCTGCAAAAACGACGACGCTTTATAAAGGGTGGAATATGAGAATATTTAGAATTTAAAAGTGAAAGCTATTGATGGAGAGATAATTTTGTTTCAATATGATAATAGTCTTGTGATTGGACCAATAATACAATCACGTGACACTTTAAGAACGATTTTTTTTATAGATCTAAAAGTTTATCTGTCTTTCTTTCTCTTTAGATAAATTTCTTAAAAATCCTTCGAAAAAAAAACCGAATGGCAGTCTTGACGAAGGTTATACCACTGACGATAATTACGATTATCAAAGATTTTCGAAGGAACTGCAGCCCGGAAGCATGATTTCCAGTTTCGACGAGCCGGATTTTAAAATCCCCGAGGATTTTCATGCTAGTGTCATAATGGTCGACCATATATATCCCTATGCTCCACATGTTCATATGGACTCTGTTACCAAGTCAGATAACACATCCCAGTCAAGCGAACCTCATTACGACTCGGTTCAAGGTGATGAAACTGTTGAAAGTCCGTACGATGAAGTTGGCACAGTAATATCGTCAGGGTTGAGTGCAGAGTTTGAGAGTACTCCGTGTCCGTTTGAGAGTAGCAATGGAACTTTGTTGACCAGCAACACGAAACTGACAGGTTTGAAGACACACATAAAGAGAATAAGTCCGTACGATGAATGCGGAAGAATGATATTAATGAACACGCGAACCAATGGACAACCAATAGAAAACGATAAGACAGATATAATAGACCCATACGATCAAGTCGGTGTGGTTTTGATTAATAAACTAAATGGACAGAAGTGTAACGTAGATAATCCTGACGACACATTAAACGGTTATGATAAAGTCGGTCAAATCGTACCGAGCTGTGAGCACCATGATGACTTTCACCACCAGTACGATGAACCTGAACAATGTGTTGAACAAAGTACGGAGTCTGTAACCGATACAAAACCTGTAAAAGCGAAACCACCGCGGCCACCGCGCCCTGATAGCTTCGATATAATAACCAATAGAAATGCCTGTGATGAAGTCAGAATATAATTGTAGTGGTTGCATGTCAATTTGAAAGCTCAACCAGAGTTCGTAAGAATTAATGTCTGGTTTAGGAAATTATTTCAAAACCATCTGGTTCATCTTTTTGTTTGGATCAGCTGATTCTTTTGATATCTTTTATATTGAAGCATTCCCGAAAAAATCAAAGTATAAAGGTTTCACGATTGCAAGACAATACTTATAATAGTCATCGGTACACAAAACTGAGAAAAAGAGAGATTAAACATCTGAGATTCCTAAACCAAATATTTATTCTATGAACTTAAGTACAACGATGAAATGGTTCTAATGCATTGCAAACTTTTCAAAGTTGAAGTAATGGTCGCCGTCCTTTAAGCCATATCTCTGCTAAGCAGAAAGTGTTGCGGCCGGAGATTCAGCTTAAGACCTCTTGTCTGTTCCATTTTAGATAATGGCCAGAACCAGGCATTATTATCTGTCGCAAATACATTTATTGCTGAGATGCCAGAAGTTGATCCAACAACAACTAATATGGATTGTCTAGTTAGTAGAACTGATAAAATCAGAAAATAACTGCCTTAATGGCTAAGAGATGTTTAATAAGTTTTTCGGTATGACTTTCCATTTCGATTGGACCAATCAAAAACAAACTTTTCATTCTTTATTACCTTATATTTTCGTAATTTTATTATTTCTATTTTTTACATCTATTTATTATAATTCGATTAATATTTTTGTATATATCGAAAAATCTGAAACTCAGGTATTTACATCAAGGAAATAAATAGCCCTTGAAAGAAAGATTTTGGAAATAACTGTACAATAGCTGACGCGTACGGGTAAGGGAGAAGAGTAAGGCGAAGTTGTGTTAACCTAACAGTAGGCAAAGTTGTGTTAACAGTAAATCTTTCGAAATGCGCTAATAAAATTACAAGACGCAAATGAACACTGGTGCGATGATGAAGTGGAACCAGAAGAGGTGAAGGTGAATCTTCTTCGAAGTCGCGTGTGTTTTTTTTTCTTGTGAGAACGTACAGTTTGACAACAGGAATTGATTTACTCGCAGTTTGTCATACGAATCGATTTAATCCGCAGTTTGTCACTCAAAAAACACGTTCTCAGGATGTTATATTTGAAATTCCTGTTTTACCTCGTCTCTACTATTTTCTTTAAGGTAGTACACCGATTGAGCGTTGTTTAAGCGGTTTAAGCAACCTCCCACAGCCACCAACCCCCCACACTGCTCCCACCCCACCCCCCTTTAAGGTAATTCTAGATTTTTTCAAAAATGTTAATATTAGCGTGATAAGTGATATTTCATTCCCTTTGATAATAAATCTTATCAATTCTTTGATCTTATTTTTTGTCACCCTTACATTTTGAAAGAGGTAGAGCACGGGTGGTGTGAACTCGTGGGGAAAGTGAAGCGGTAAAATGTTTTTACCCGGGATACTAGTCTATATACTAATACGCAATCTTGCTTTTTTCTTACCTAACTTTTAAAGAATGAATGTTAGGGAAAATTTCTCGGGAAGTTCGTCAATGGATGTTTTTTTTTTCCGTATTAGTATAGGGGGAATCTCCCATTAGGGGAATCTCTAGCTCCATCTTACGGGTTTTTATTACTTCTTGGAGTGTTGTGCCTAAGGAAGACATCACACTGTCGCCCGGAGGAGAACGCAATGCAATGTTTTTTGTGTTCGAAACTTCATCAAATTTTCTCAACGTTCATTTCTTTAAACGAGAAATGAAGACGCTGTGTGTGAAAGTTTTTGTTTTTGTTTTTATTCTTTATTAAACGCTTTAAGTTTAGTAATAAAGAATATTAACATTGATCGGTATCAGTAACTATTCTATCCGAGATGTAGACCTGTTATGTGTTCGTGTTTTCAGTTCATCATTTTCTACCGTTGTTTATGTTTTTAATGTGGTTAAACGTAGCTTTTTCGTATCAGTTAGTTTTAACTACTATGCCGAAATGTGTAGCTAGCAGTTTATTTTATTGTAGTATGTGGATTGATATTATTAAGGTTCGCCTTTAGGAAAACGAAGGTAGCAAGATCATTATTATGTTGTTTTGATAGTGTTTGAATGATATCTTTTTTTTAGATTATAAAATTGAATAGTATAGATGATTGTAATGCAAGAAGAGAGTGAAAATCATGATTATATACATATTCACATGGGTTTTATATCATGATGCACAAGTGGAGTTTTAGGTTTTGACATTTCTACAATTCATAGCAGAATAAAGAATTGAAAGATAAAAACGTCTGAGAAGGTATTGTTTTTGTTAGCTTTAGTTAATAGGGAAATTTGAATGTATTTTCTTATATATCAAAAGTTTAATCGTGGTTAGGAGTATACATTGGTTAGGGTCCTCCCTATATACGTTGTATTGTCTCTTTTCTAAATCTCTGAACATTGGAATTTTTGCTTTAAGTTTAACTGTACAACTTTAGAAATCTCTAAATAGGCCAGATAGCACTGAAAAATAGGGATAATAGCATTCTTTGAATGATCGATCAAAAATATTTATACAATAATTTTGTGTTAAATATGATATAATTCCAACATGAAGAAACACAACAATTTTTGTATATACACAGACTTATCATGGCAGTATTGCGTGTAAAAACAATTTATGGAGAAAAACTGTAAAATGTTTTTACACGCTACACTAGTCTATATACTAATAGCGAGGTGTGCATTCCACTTTTATCTTAAAGAGTGATACATTTGAAGAAATTTCGCGGTCATTTTCTCACGGGGAGCGCGTAAAACCACGATGCTGCGAGTAGCGTTTTTTCAGTATTAGTATAGTAGTAGCAAATGACGCGACATGAATTTTTTGGCACGGGGGACATTGCATTGCACCCCCAATGGAACGCGACGTTTAGGGGCAAATATCTCGAGAACCAATGGGAATAACTGACGTTTTTGGGATCTGCGATAATTTGGCGATGGGGAGATGAAAAAACAATTGGGTCTAAAACTTTTTGGGGACGGGTGTGACGTCATCAAATGATTTGATCGACGATATTTCGGTAACGGCAAGTCGTACATAGACGATTCCATACATTTTTTTCATAAGCTTTTCGAGCTCTGCAACCAAGTGATACTTATTCTTTGCAATTCTGTGATTTTATTTTTTGTCACCCCTATATTGATAGAAAAATCACGGGATGGTGGTAACTCATGGGGAAAGTGAAGCGGTAAAATGTTTTCGCCCGGGATACTATCTATATACTAATAGCGACTGTGCATAACAAATTTAGTTTCGGTCAGTGTTAAACTTTTTGGGGACGGGTGTGACGTAATTAGGATCTTTGATCATCGATATCTCCATAACGGTTAGTCGTACATAGGCGATCCCATACATTTTCTTGATCAGGTTTTCGAGCTCTACAACTCAGTGGTACCTATTCTTTTGGATTGTGTGATTTTATTTTTCGTCATATACTATATATTGAAAGAGGTAGAGCACGGGTGGTGTGAACTCATGGGAAAAGTGAACTGGTAAAATGTTTTTACCCGGGATACCAGTCTATATACTAATAGCGAGTTGTGCATAACAAATTTAGTTCGGTCAGTGTGAATAAAAGGACTGGGAACGAAATGTTGTTATGGAAAAAGTTAGGATTAAATTTTAGATCGTGCGTAACTGAGTTGTCGAGATATAGGCGATATTAGTATTATAGGAGTAGCGCGACGTCAGTGGGCACATTGCATTGCACCCTAAATAGAATGCGATTTTTAGGGTTAAATATCTCGAGAACCAATGGGAATAATTGACGTCACTTTGGGTGTGCGATATTGGCGAAGGAATGACGAAAAATTTGGGTCTTAAACTTTTTGGGGACGGGTGTGACGTCATCAAAATCTTTGATCGGCGATATCTCAGTAACGGCACGTCGTACACAGGCAATCCCATACATTTTCTTGATTAGCTTTTCGAGCTCTACAACTCAGTGGTACCTATTCTTTTGGATTGTGTGATTTTATTTTTCATCATATACTATATATTGAAAGAGGAAGGGCACAGTAAAATGTTTTTACCCGGGATACTAGTCTATATACTAATAGCGAGTTGTGCATACCACTTTTATTTTAGAGAGTGATACATTTTAAGAAATTTGACGGTCATTTTCACAGGAGGAGCGCGTAAAACCACGATGCTGTGAGAAGCGTTTTTTTTCAGTATTAGTATAGTAGTAGCAAATGATGCGACATGAATTTTTTGGCACGGGGGACATTGCATTGCATCCCCAATTGGACGCAACGTTTAGGAGCAAATATCTCGAGAACCGACGGGGATAACTGACGTTGTTGGGGTCCGCGATAATTTGGCAAAAGGGTGACGAAAAAAAAATTTGGGTCTAAAACTTTTTGGGGGCGGGTGTGACGTCATCAAAATCTTTGATCTACGATATCTCCGTAGCCGTAAGTCGTACACAGACGAACCCATACATTTTTTTGACCCGCATTTCGAGCTCTACAACTTAGTGATACTTATTCTTTTGGATTGTGTGATTTTATTTTCGGTCACCCCTATACTGATGGAAAAATCACGGGATGGTGGTAACTCAAGGGGAAAGTGAACTGGTAAAATGTTTTTACCCGGGATACTAGTCTATATACTAATAGCGAGTGTGCATACCACTTTTATTTTAGAGAGTGATACATTTAGAAAAATTTAACGGTCATTTTCTCACGAGGGGCGCGTGAAACCACGCTGCTGCGAGAAGCGTTTTTTTTCAGTATTAGTATATTAGTAGTAGCAAATGACGCGACGTGAATTTTTTGGCACGGGTAACATTGCATTGCATCCTCAATGGAACGCGACGTTTAGGGGCAAATATCTCGAGAACCGATGGGGATAACTGACGTTTTTGGGGTCCGCAATATTGGGCGATGGGGTGACCAAAAAAAAAACTGCGTCTAAAACTGTTTTGGGGACGGGTGTGACGTCATCAAAATCTTTGATCGACGATATCTCAGTAACGGCACGCCGTACGCAGACGATCCCATACATTTTCTTGATCAGCTTTTCGAGCTTTATAGCGTGGTACTACTTATCCGTTTCGATTGTGTGATTTTATTTTCGGTCACCCCTATACTGATGGAAAAATCACGGGATGGCGGTAACTCATGGGGAAAGTGAACTGGTAAAATGTTTTTACCCGGGATACTAGTCTATATACTAATAGCGAGTGTGCATACCACTTTTATTTTAGAGAGTCATACATTTCAAGAAATTTGACGGTCATTTTCTCATGAGGAGCGCGTAAAACCACGATGCTGAGAGAAGCGGTTTTTTTCAGTATTAGTATATTAGTAGTAACTGACGCGACGTGAATTTTTTGGCACGGGTAACATTGCATTGCATCTTCAATGGAACGCAACGTTTAGGGGCAAATATCTTGAGAACCGATGGGGATAACTGACGTTTTTGGGGTCCGCAATATTGGGCGATGGGGTGACCAAAAAAAAATTGGGTCTAAAACTTTTTGGGGACGGGTGTGACGTCATCAAAATATTTGATCGACGATATTTCGGTAACGGCAAGTCGTACATAGACGATCCCACACATTTTTTTGATAAGCTTTTCGAGCTCTATAACTAAGTGATACTTATTCTTTGCAATTCTTTTATTTTATTTTTTGTCACCCCTATATTGATAGAAAAATCACGGGATGGTGGTAACTCATGGGGAAAGTGAACCGTTAAAATGTTTTTACCCGGGATACTAGTCTATATACTAATAGCGAGTTGTGCATAACAAATTAATTCGGTCAGTGTGAATAAAAGGACTGGGAACGAAATGTTTGTATGGACTGTTATAATTGAAATTTTAGGTCGTGCGTAACTGAGTTGTGACTTTAATGGCGATTAGTATTATAGGAGTAGCGCGACGTCAGTGAGTACATTGCATTGCACCAAAAATAGAACGCGTTATTTAAGGGAAAATATCTCGAGAACCAATGCGCATTACTGATGTCACTTTGGGCATGCGATATTGGCGATGGGGTGTCAAAAAAATTTGGGTCTAAAAACTTTTGGGGACGGGTGTGACGTCATTAGGATCTTTGATCATCGGTATCTCAGTAACGGCACGTCGTACACAGACGATCCCATACGTTTTTTTGATCAGCTTTTTGAGCTTTACAACTAAGTGATACTCATTCTTTGCAATTCTGTGATTTTATTTTTCGGTTACCCCTATATTGATAGAAAAATCACGGGATGGCGGTAACTCATGGGGAAAGTGAACCGGTAAAATGTTTTTACCCGGGATACTAGTCTTATATACTAATAGCGAGTTGTGCATCCACTTTTTAGTTTGGTAAAATATTTTGCGTGTGAGGTTGCCGATTTTTGACGGTCAGTTTCTCACGGGTTTGTCTGGGGAAGTTTGAAACGGTTGCGTATTAGTAATAGTCCCGACTCCACCTTACGGGCTTTTGCGTTTTCCCGTGTTTGTACGCGAAAGAAGACAATGAAAAGTCTCGACGGTGGAGGATGCAATGCAATGGTTTTTCGTTTGAAATATTCTCAACGATCATTTTTGTTTGAACAAGAAGAGCGAAGAACTGTTTTTTGTATTTTGTTGTTTGTTTTTGTGTTTATTCTGTTTGTTTTTATTTCAAAAAGCGAAGAATAATATTGCTGTTTGTTGCGAAAGTATTAGTAAAGTTACTACCAGTCGCATGATGATGATGCAGAAAAGAAACGAGGGTTTTTAAAATGTAAACAAATCTGTTTTTGTTTTCATAAAGATTGATTCGCGAGACGAACGAAGAAAGGAAACGATGGATATTGTATTATTATTAAACGAATTAAAGAGTGAAATAAAAAATGTATGGTTTATAATAGCAGAAACATGTAATGTACTGGAAACTAAAGAACATCTTACTTATTTATGTTATAAACAGTTAAATGGTTGCACAGAAGAAGTTGTCAAATGGTAGCAAATGGTTAATAATTTATTTCTTTTTCTTGGAACTGATGGTTTCGTAAAGATGGAATTAACGAGTGGAAGTATATACATTAAATTGAATTAAAACACGAACATATGTCGCTGTTTTTGGTAGTAATGGTGTGCTGGAAAGCGAGGAGACTGAATTGAATTGGAGGATTGTTAACGAAGTGGTATTTACATGTTGTGATTAAAAATGGTTGCGTCGTTGCAATCATTTCGACCATGTGGGAAACATTATCAACATATTGTGTGGAAGAGCTACATCGTTATTTCTGATGTTTTTGTTGTTGCATGTGAAGCAGTAAAGGGTTTTGTGTTACGCTGAGATATTATTGTTGTTTCTTTTTCAAGCGAATTTTTGTGGCTGTTTTCAAGAAAGTTAAAGCTCTCTGCCCCCTAACCCTCATATGATGATTGAACCCTAAACGGCCCTTCCCTACATACAACCCACACCGCCAGCCTAAATTATAGGTTTTTATACTATACTTCACAGATCCCATTTTGTTAGCTATTCCATTTCGTTTTTAACCTATGTTTTTATATTACTATATATATTTTAAGTGTGTTTTTTGTTTTGTTTTTAGTGGAGGAGAGGATCTTAATAGCTTAATATCTTTCCTTTACACTCTTCATTGATAACATCTACCTATTCCATGATGGCCATAGTCATATTTCTTTAAATTAGCTCTGTTTTATTTTGTTTGTTGTTTGTTTTATTTTGTCTGTGGCAGGGGAGAGGGAGTGTGTAATGTGTAATGTATGATTTCTTTTCAAGTGGCTATTTTGCTGCATCGTGTACATTTTAGGGGAGCCTACTTATTATTTGTACTGGGTTTGCGTATGTCGTTTTGGAATTCGCAGTTTGAATTTAAGTCATGGTGCTTATCTTGGTTATTTAGTGCTATTTTACATTCTGAATGCATTTTTTTCTTGCTTCTTTTCTATACGACTTCTTTCTTTTTAGATTAAAAATATAGTGTAAATAAAAATTATGAAGAAGAATATTGAATGTGCCAATCATGGTTTTACATAATCACGGTACAAGCAATTGGGATTTAATGAATTCATAGAAGAATGATCCTTTGGTTGTGTATACTCATGAGGTATAATGTTTTTTTACGATTCACATTTTAATTGATTCAGGTATCCCGTGCAAAGACAATTTTACGGTTTCACTCAATAGTTGGAATATGTAACAGAAACATATTTAGGTTTTTTATATTTCTTTTCATGATTCTTGGGAGTGGAATCGTAAAATGTTTTTACACGGGATACTAGTCTATATACTAACTAGTGTAGCGTGTAAAAATATTTTACAGTTTTTCTCCATAAATTGTTTTTACACGCAATACTGCCATGATAAATCTGTGTATATACAAAAATTGTTGTGTTTCTCCATGTTGGAATTATATCATATTTAACACAAATATTTTGGATCGATCATTCGAAGAATGCTATTATCCCTATTTTTTAGTGCTATTTGGCCTATTTAGAGATTTCTAAAGTTGTACAGTTAATCTAAAAGCTAAAATTCCAATGTTCAGAGATTTAGAAAAGAGACAATACGATGTATACTCCTACCTAACCAATGTATACTCCTACCTTACCACAGTTAAACTTCTGACATATAAGAAAATACTTTCAAATTTACCTATTATCTAATAAAAACAATACCTTCTGAGACGTTTTAATCTTTCAAATCTTTATTCTGCTATGAATTGTGGAAAGTCAAAACCCAAAACTCCACTTGTGCATCATGATACAAAAACCATGTAAATATGTATATAACCATGATTTACACATTCCTTCTTGTATAACATTCATCTATACTATTCAATTTTCTAATCTAAAACAAAAAGATATCAATCAAACACAATCAAAACAATATAATAATGATCTCGCTACCTTCGTTTCCCTAAAGGCGAACCTTAATAATAACAATCCACATACTACAATGAAATACCAAATAAACTGCTAGCTACACATTTCGGGATAGTAGTCAAAACTAACTGATACGAAAAAGCTACATTCAAACACATTAAAAAATACACATCGGTAGAAAATGATGAACTGATAATACGAACACATAACAGGTCTACATCGATTATCTCTCGGATAGAATAGTTACTGACACCGATCAATGTTGTTATTCTTTATTACTAAACTTAAAGCGTTGGATAAAAAAATAAAAACAAAAACAAATACTTTTACACACATCGTCTTCATTTTTCGTTTAAAGAAATGAACGTTTAAAAAATTTGATGAACTTTCGAACGCAAAAACCATTGCATTGCCTTCCCCTCCGTGCGGTTTTACGATGTCTTCCTTATGGTACAAAAACTCCACGAAGTAATAAAACCCCGTAAGATGGAGCTAGAGATTCTCCTAATGGGAGTTCTCCCTATACTTATACGGAAAAAATAAAGATCCATTGAGGAACTTCCCGAGATATTTTTTCTAAAGTTCTTTCTTTCAAAGTTAGGTAAGAAAAAAGCAAGATTTAGTATTAGTATAAGAAGATAGCGACTGTGCATCCACTTTTTAGTTCGGTCAGTGTGAATAAAAGGACTGGGAACGAAATGTTCGTATGTAAAATGTTATAATTGACATTTTAGGTCGTGCGTAACTGAGTTGTCGAGATATAGGCGATATTAGTATTATAGGAGTAGCGCGACGTCAGTGGGCACATTGCATTGCACCCTAAGTAGAACGTGATATTTAAGGGCAAATATCTCGAGAACCAATGGGAATAACTGACGTCACTTTGGGCGCGCAATATTGGCGATGGGGTGTCGAAAAAATTTGGGTCTAAAACTTTTTGGGGACGGGTGTGACGTCATTAAAATCTTTGATCGACGATATCTCAGTAACGGCACGTCGTACACAGGCAATCCCATACATTTTTTTGATCATGTTTTCGAGCTCTACAACTTAGTGATACCTATTCTTTTGAATTGCGTGATTTTATTTTTCGTCACCGCCATATTGTAAGAGAGAGGGTAAGCACGGGGGTTGGGGTCAGTAACTCAGGGGGAAAGTGAACCGGTAAAATGTTTTTACCCGGGATACTAGTGTTCTTTACTAATAGCGAGTGTGCATACCACTTTTATTTTAGAGAGTGATACATTTAGAAAAATTTCACGGTCATTTTCTCTCGGGGAGCGCGTAAAACCACGATGCTGCAAGAAGCTTTTTTTCGGTATTTTCATTTGCGTATTAGTAATAGTCCAACTCCATCTTACGGGTTTTTTATGTTTTTGCGTGTTGTACGTGAAAAAAGACGATGAAAGGTCTTCACGGAGGAGGATGCAATGCAATGGTTTTTCGTTTGAAATATTCTCAACGATCATTTTTGTTTGGTGAAAAAGAAGAGAGAAGAAGTGTATTTGTTGTTTGTTTTGTTTTAGTTGTTTGTTTTGTTTGTTTTTATTTCAAAAGCGAAGAATAGTATTGTTATGAAAGAAAGTATTAGTATGTTTACCACCCGTCGTATGATGCAGAAAAGAAACGAGGGTTTTTAAAATGTAAACAAATCTGTTTTTGTTTTCGTAAAGATTGATTCGCGAGACGAACGAAGAAAGGAAACGATGGATATTGTATTATTATTAAACGAATTAAAGAGTGAAAGAAAAAATGTATGGTTTATAAAAGCAGAAACGTGTACTGGAAACTGAAGAACATCTTACTTATTTATATGTTACAGTTGCAGAAGTTGTCAAAAATGGACACAAATGGTTTTTAATTTATTTCTTTTTTGTGGAATTGATTGTTTTGTAATGATGGAATCAACGAGTGGAAGTATATACATAAAAAGTGAATGAAAACACGAACATAATGTCGTTGTTTTTGGTACTAACGTGTGCTGGAAAAAGCGAAGAAACTGTTAATTGAATTGGAGAGGATTGCTTGAAATATAAGGATTTTTGATCGTCGATATCTCCGTAACTGTTAGTCGTACATAGGCGATCCCATACATTTTCTTGATCAGCTTTTCTAGTTCTACAACTTAGTGGTACTTATTCTTAGCGATAGTATACCTTAAAGTATATGCTGTGATTTTATTTTCGGCATCTCTTTTTAATATGCCTGATGATGATAGCGGAGGCCGTTCAAAATGTAGTGCTGTGCTATTCGTGAAAAAACAAAAATAAATAGAAATGTAATGTTTCTATTATTTCCATTGTTTCCACGTAAAAGCTGATGAGATTAAAAGAAATCAGACAATAAAATTAAATATTAAACTTCACACAACTGCGATTGTAATTCCCGCTTCCCATCTTTCAGCTTGCGTGCAATGCATTATGGTATTTGTATGTGTTTGAAAATGTATGATTTTGAGAGCCGAGACGTCTTCGCACTATGTGTCATATAATTACGGAGAACTATTTATCTCCACTATAAAAATTGGCGGATTAATAACTTTTCATTTGGAGAAACTATGATCTCCGCCATTTTGAGCTAAGCGCTAAACGTAAACACAGTTAAGAAGGTGAAGAAGAGAGAAGATGGACGATCTAGTAGCTATAAACGAAGAAAATGATATAAATATTTTACTTTCCACTGCAGACCTTGGTCCTAGCTTTTCTCAAAGCTCTTGCATGGGTCCAAGGCCTGTTTTTAAGCTGTTTAGTACGCAGAAGTTCACCAGCAATGCATGTGAGTGGGGTTTGCAAAATGAGAAAAAAGTTATTGATATCTATCGTGAAAAGTGTAATATTTTGAAAATTGAAAATGTTGGGTTTATCGTTAATCCAAAGTGGCCATGGCTGGGAGCAAGCCCTGATGGTTTTTGTGTTTCGAGTAGTAAAATGCTGGAAATTAAATGTCCTTTTTCGAAGAAAAATGAGACAATTGTTGATGCTTGTGGCGATAAGAATTTTTATATGGAATTGAAAAATGGTACACCAACCTTAAAATCAAGACATAATTATTTTTACCAGTGTCAAGGTATAATGGCAGTAACAGAAACTAGTGAACTGGATTTTATTGTGTATACCATGAAAGACACACATATCGAGACAATAGAGTTTGACGAAGAAAAGTGGAATAATGTTATTTTGCCAGAATTAACAAGATTCTATTTTCAATATATGATGGATAAGGTTTTCACTGTTTGAGTTTATTTATACACTTATATATTATATGTATTAAATATCTTTTTCATATCAGTACAACCCGTAGAGTACTACTGCTTCACAGCTGATGCCGAGCTATAGCTATGACTGAAGTAAATTTTTCAAAATGATATAATTGATTTTAAATTCTTCATATACTTTTAGTTACAAAACCACACTTCAGTCATCTGCTTTATCTGGTACAAGCTGTGATAAAAAATTTGTGAGATAATTACAAACAACCCAAACTTTGTTCAGATCTGGTGCCATTGACAGTGGAAAAACAGACTGTAGTATTCGATAATTTTTTGTACGTTCAATTGCCCTCTCAACGTGGACACGGACTGAAGCAATACATCTGGTCTCGTTTTCTTCTTGTAGACTTAACTGTGGCTTCCCATTAAGGAACGGTGGAATGTTTAATGAAACTCCTTCAGGCAAATCGTTATCTAGCTCGAATCCTCTATCAGCCATGATAGAGTCCCCTGATGTAAGCAAGTCATAAATGCCACTGTCTTTAGTAATTTTCTTATCTGAAAACCTCCCAGCATACAAGTCACTGACAAATGTTATTGCACCATTAGGAGCTATCCCAACTAAGCCTTTTGCAGTATTATGATGCTTATAGTTTGAAAATGTTGCAGATTGTGTACGGTATGAAGTAGGCATTTCTATATATAGTTCTGTACAGTCCAGTATTACACGAGTTGTAGGATAACGTTTTTTAAAACAGGATGGCATAGTTTCTTGTACAGTTTGTTTTGATGCCCATATCGGTAACATTCGAAGTTGGGAATGAAGAAAATCTATCCACGTTATAGTTATTCTACTAATACTGCTTGTTGATAATTTAAATCGTATACTAAGGTCTTCTAGTGGAAATGCACACCTAAGACGTACCAACGTCAAGAAGAATTCTTCAGCAGTGTTCAGAGTCCTTTTGCTTCCTCTTTTTCTTACTTCTGGAGAAATAACTTTTTCAATATTCGTGTTTGACCCCCAGTAAATTAGAGAATCTGCTGCTGGCTGCAGATAATTTAACAATGCTTCAAAAACTGCATATGTTTCAAATCCAGTGTAGAATCTGAAGTGTCCCTCATTATGTTTGAAACGATCAATTGTGAATTTTTCTTCCTGTAGCTGTTTTTGTGTGTATGCTTGAGTTTCTTGTATCTCTTTGTTTTTAACAAGAAGTTGATTTGTTAGTTGTTCAATTTGTTGTTTTAACTTCTCAACCTCACTCTCGGGGGTACTTTCTTCCTCTAATAGTTCCTCCATTTCCAAATTGTCTTTGAGGGATAATGTTCTCAGAATTCCAGAGCTATTCAAAGTTTTTCTAGGTTTTGCTTCTGTTGGTTTAATAGTCTTGGGCACTATAGTTGGTATGTTGTTCATATACGTTTTTTTGCCTCCAACAAAATGTGCAGAACACACTCTATGTGTTGCAGTTGGCTGGAAATTTGCCCTTGATATTTTGTGTAGCCATTGCTGGCGAAGACTTGGTTCTTTAGGTATTACATACCAATTTAAATCAGGGTTGTTCCAGAAGTTGTTATAGCATAAAGGAACACAACATGTTATTCCACCTTTCTTCTTCTTCTTCGTAACAACAGGCGTGCTGTGCGGTAAATTCTCCTTTCCAATCATCAAATCAGAAGGATAAGGAGGGAATATACTTGAGTCTTGATCATTGTCGGAAACGTTTTGAGAAAAACTATCTTCAGAAGTTAAAATCGCAGTAGAAGACACGACTGCTTCCATCGTACTGTCCGCCATGATTGTTGTTAGTACATACAAATACCACAATGCATTGCGCGCACGGCGAAAGATGGGAAGCGGGAATTAAAATGAGATTCTGAAAGTCTGAAACCTGGATTGAATCTTGAAAATCTATTAAGGTATTGTATAAAAAAAACGAGACAATAGATTGGAATTTATTAATTACATTCGCATACCTATTTTTTTGTCTGATTTATTAATCTCTTTTGTCGACTTGAGCACCCCTCGCTATCATCATCAATGCGTCTGTTTCAAATGAAATATAAGTTTTATGATTAATCTATATATATATATATTTTTATAAAAACTCAATAGATAGATATAATCTTTACCAAATAAGGGCAAAAAACAACCTTTCATATTGTTCGATTTTTTTGATGTAATAGCTTTGATCTGCATTTTGAGCTCTATAAGGTGGTATATATTGAACTATATATTGAAAGGAGAAGAGCACGGGTGTTGGAGGCAGTACCTCATAGGGAAAATGAACCGGTAAAATGTTTTTACCCGGGATACTAGTCTATATACTAATAGCGAAGTGTGCATCCCACTTTTATTTTAGAGAGTGATACATTTTGAGAAATTCCACGGTCATTTTCTCACGGGGAGCGCGTAAAACCACGATGCTGCGAGAAGCGTTTTTTCAGTATTAGTATAGTAGTAGCAAATGACGCGACATGAATTTTTTAGCACGGGGGACATTGCATTGCACCCCCAATGGAACGCGACGTTTAGGGGCAAATATCTCAAGAACCAATGGGAATAACTGACGTTTTTGGGATCCGCGATAATTTGGCGTTGGGGAGATGAAAAAAAATTGGGTCTAAAACTTTTTGAGGACGGGTGTGACGTCATCAAAATATTTGATCGACGATATTTCGGTAACGGCAAGTCGTACATAGACACATTTTTTTGATAAGCTTTTCGAGCTCTATAACTAAGTGATACTTATTCTTTGCAATTCTTTTATTTTATTTTTTGTCACCCCTATATTGATAGAAAAATCACGGGATGGTGGTAACTCATGGGGAAAGTGAACCGTTAAAATGTTTTTACCCGGGATACTAGTCTATATATTAATAGCGAGTTGTGCATAACAAATTTAGTTCGGTCAGTGTGAATAAAAGGACTGGGAACGACATGTTTGTATGGACTGTTATAATTGAAATTTTAGGTCGTGCGTAACTGAGTTGTGACTTTAATGGCGATTAGTATTATAGGAGTAGCGCGACGTCAGTGAGTACATTGCATTGCACCAAAAATAGAACGCGTTATTTAAGGGAAAATATCTCGAGAACCAATGCGCATTACTGATGTCACTTTGGGCATGCAATATTGGCGATGGGGTGTCGAAAAAATTTGGGTCTAAAAACTTTTGGGGACGAGTGTGACGTCATTAGGATCTTTGATCATCGGTATCTCCGTAACGGTTAGTCGTACATAGGCGATCCCATACATTTTCTTGATCAGGTTTTCGAGCTCTACAACTCAGTGGTACCTATTCTTTGCAAATCTGTGATTTTATTTTTTTGTCATCCCTATATTTTGAAAGAAGAAGAGCACGGGTGGTATGTGAAGTAACACATGGAGAAAATCAACCTGTAAAATGTTTTTACCCGGGATACTAGTCTATATACTAATGGCGAGGTGTGCATAACATTTTTAGTTCGGTCAGTGTGAATAAAAGGTCTGGTAACGAAATGTTTGTATGGACTATTTTATTGTGACATTTTAGGTCGTGCGTAACTGAGTTTTCGAGATATAAGCGATTAGTATTATAGGAGTAGCGCAACGTCAGATGGCACATTGTATTGCATCTTAAATAGAACGCGATGTTCAGGGTCAAATATCTCGAGAACCAATGGGAATTTATTTTATTTTATTTTATTTTCAATTTATTTAGAGTTGACAAATATACAAAATGTAGTACGGAATACTAATTGAAGTCAACTATTACAACACAAAATTTAAAAACAATAAAATACTAGAATAGAAACGCATCCCGGACCTCAGACGACACTCAAACCGGAAAGGTAGAGCACCGTATGAGTGTACACAAATAATAGGTTTAATACGTTTTATTTGTGCACATCCACGCAGAAGCCCCATCCCTCCATTCCTGATTGCCCGGTGGGGTCCCGCATGCCTCCCTATCAAAAACTATATGAAATAAGGCAGCAAGAGAAAAAAAGTAAACGATTCAAAGAAAGCCAAGGTTCTGAACGTAGATTTTGCATATTCTACAAGGACAATTTGTCGGAATCCAACTTTTTATTTTATTTTTGAATTCTGTAATTGAGGTTGCAGACTTATATTCGTTTGGAAGAGAGTTCCACAGCTTTGCTCCAATGTGAGGGAGCGTTTCAGAGCCATACTTTACAGTACGGATGTTGCGAGGAATAACTGACGTGACTTTGGGTGCCCGATATGGGCGATGGGGTGACGAAAATATTTGGGTCTAAATTTTTGGGGACGGGTGTGACGTCATTAGAGTCTTTAGTCGACGATATCTCCGTATCGGTAAGTCGTGCACAGGCGATCCCATACATTTTCTTGATCAGCTTTTCGAGCCCTTCAACTTAGTGATACCTATCCTTTTGGATTGTGTGATTTCATTTTTCGTCACCCTGATATTGGAAAAGAGGACGGGATAGCAGTAACATGTGCTAGGAAAATGAATATTCTTCCAATTCTTGGGAGTTTTTAATTTTAAATTTCTTTTCTAAAATTGGAAAACTATCAGTTACTACTAAGTCGGTTCCTGTCTTTTATAAGTAACTCGATGAATGCAGTTAACTATGCAATAACACACATTTAGTAGCTGGCCGTGTAGAGTTCTCTCACGACAGATCGTTATGATTATCATTAAGTTATGATTAATTTATGATTATGATTGTGATTATGATTATCATTAAGTTATCGTTAATTGACGTCACGTGTCCGGTCAATATTTTCCCGTATTGACCGGCTTATAAAAAATGTAAACAAAGAAATAAAATGACGAGGAAGACTCTACATTTGCAAGCACAGAATTTATAAGAAAACGGAAGGAAAATGTTATACTTGTAAATATTAGAACAAAAATGTTTTAGCAGGGCTATAATTCTTCTCTTAATTATGTTGCCAGGTACTGAATGGCTTATTAACCTTATTAACGCTGTCAATACTTGGGAAAATATTGACTCTCTGCGCTTGGTCCAAGACGTCACAACCTCACAATGCCTGGTCCTTTTGTTTGTTCAAATGTTCAATTGTCGACAGGTCATTTGAAAAGTCAGATTCAAGGTATTTCCACCAAATATATTAACGAGAAAAGTGATGATAAAAAAAGAAAGATGAATTTATAAAAATGCATTACTCAATATTTTCAAAAAAAGTGATTTACACTATTTAACGGTTTATTTGTTACAAAATACTCCACGGGACCGAAGAAAGCGGTTCCACTTATCCGAAGTTGGCCTTTGTTAAGGCAAATCCAAGGGACGGAAGAAAATAATTCCACATATCAAAAGTTCTACTTATCCGAGGCTCCACTTATCGAGAGTCAACTGTAATTAATATTTTCAAAAAGTGTTTATACTTGTTACCAAATAAAAATATATTTTTAATAGATATAATGACAATATCTTCAGAAAGAACTGGACCGAGAGAAAGGTCTCTTCAGCACCGAAGAGATGCACAGTGAAATCTTGATATTACGAACCCCGCGAAATAACTAAGTCTCGTTTTAACAAACCAGATTCTCTTGCCCCTCTGTTAACAAAGCCTCTTATGTTCTCTCGATATAACGAACTCTCGATATAATGAACTGTTTTCAACCTTCTTTCGCCATTCTCTATAACGAGATTCTACTCAAACATCAAAAATATTTCAAAAATGTCAAAAATATTTACACTTATTACATAAATGAATGCCATTTCTGATCTACTTATCGGATTTTAGCAAACGAGGTATCAAATTAAAGATATTGTCAAGCATTTTAAAATGGTACTAAAAAAATCCAATTTTCCTTTAATTTCGCGAATTTATTTGCGGCCAAAAACTTTGAGCTTTTTACAGAGAAACCATGAAATATCCATTTTTGGATGAGAGAAAGCCCTACCCCGACACAGTGTTTTTCTTCGATTCAAATTCAAATTTGAGCTAAAGCGCAATCTTTGGGGTTAGGTTGAGATTTTTAAGAAGCACACTCTTTTTACTAAACACGATAAGAAACGACTATAAATATTATACTATATAAATTACTAACGATAAGAAAACAAATCAAAGCTTTTTACTTCATGCTTTAAGCGGTGGAGAAAGTAGATCGCTACTCCATTACTTTCTTGTCTAGTGTGTTGTTTATAATACTTCCCTAATAACGTCAGCAGAATTTGGCCATGTGTGTCCATTTTGTTCTTTTTACTGTGTTCTATCTCGTCTATAATATCATTTGTGGGTTTGCGTCAATTCAACAATGCATTTCCAATTTATTCCATTAGTCGTTCTCTGTATTTTTCGCCACTTCATCTTCAAAATTTGGAGCTATGATGTAACAATGAATTGAACCAACGCTTTCTTGAGGTTTCAAAGGTTGCTTGACATTCTGATGTGATTTATTGTCTTCCTCGTCAGATTCAACGATGTTACTAACACCTGTTTCTTTGGAATGTATTTCCTTCTTTGCATCGACACTATTGGTTGTAGTGTCTTGAAAACTTTCCGCCTTTCTCTTCGTTTGTTCTTCTTTTGAACTTTTTGTTTCATCTTTTTCGGAATTTATGAATCCAGCGTTTATGTTAATAAATGGCACGATCAACTAAACGTAAAGGGAAAACCGATTTCCCGAATTTATTTTAAACGTCGAAATTTTACCAAACTTTCCTCTCCGTCTCGTGTTCATGGGATATTTTAATGAAAATTACCACACATTATCCCACAGGAATTTCCAGTTGAACAAAATATATAATTAAACAATTAATGTGAAAGAATATCCAGTACAACGAGGCGGGGTAGGAGTAGTTTGACAAAATATTTAATTATTTAGCTAGCATCGCTTTGGTTTCCAGTCTCATTATGGGCTTTCCCAGCAGGCACGTGGCTTCGTTTTAACGTCCGGACAACGTTCGGACACGTTTAATCTTAATACATTACCTTTGGGTTCATTTCCATGGCAAATTCTTTATGACTTTTGTTCCTGTGTTTTTCACTATCTTTATCATCCAACGAATCGGTAAATCCATAATTTCTGTTCTCACTCGTCGTGGAGAACTTGTGCTTCAGAAACTTCGTATCTCCTGTCTTTCTCAGACTTTGAATGTATATAACGAGAGGTAACGGCACTAGTAAAAGAACTAATCCCGCACTGATTGAACAGAGTATAAAGGACCATTCGTAGGAAGAGGATACGTGAGGTACATCATCGATTTCAGATACAAATAATCCCAATCCAGTTATACACGTCACATTTGCGGTCACAATGAATAGGGTAGAAATAAGAAGGGTATAAAAGGCACTGCTTTGCAAGACAATAAGGAAAGCAGTTATAAACGAAAGAAATTGAAATGTAGCGCTGGCTAAAATCCACCCTCTAATACCGATGGTGTTGAAGTATCGAAAAGGCCCTTTTTGAACGTCGGTAAAACACTCTACGAAAACCGAATTCTCCTCGAGACACCATCGAAACAATCCATATTCGTAAAATACTGACAGATTCGTGCTGTCTCGCGTTATGATATTTTGATAATGTATCCAGTGGTTTGTTATCAGGGAGATAACAATCATACATAAACTGATGACCAGTGTGATTACGAAGAAAGACTTCGTTATTGCTCTACCAACAGTCCACATGTTTTGGTTCTAGAAACTTGAATTAATCTAATAAAAAAATACAAATAAATACTATTTGATTGAAAAGAAAACCACACCAATTCGGTTAAAAGAAACTGAAACCAAGAATTCGGTCAACAAAAACATTTTAAATTTCACAAAGAAGTGGTTATCAATTAAGCATTTTGAATAACAGCTTGTTCTTTGGAACATTTGAACCCATAGATAGAGAATACAGAACAGTAGAACCCATTTAATACGAACTTCTGAAATTCGAACAATAATTCAAACAAAATCTCCGGCCGGTCATAAACTTTTTTATGAAAATTCGAAAAATCATGTACATCCAATGAACCTCCAAAGAATTCGAATGATATGGGTTCTAATGTAGTTCCATTCGAATTCGAACTTTTATACAATAAAAACAATCTTCCATATTCGTTCGATCATTCGAATAACTGTAGTGTCAATTTCATTCTAACAAAACTTTGAAATGGAACACAATCAACATGTATTAACCCGGTTTATTTTGAAAGAAGTAATTTAAAATAAATGGCTGAACTCCTTCGCGCTACCTGACTTTTAATATTCGTTTACAACAAGTTTCTCTCAAAATTTTGCAAAATTCAAAGGAAAGCCTTCTTTGTGAGTTATCACAAGAATCGTTTACCGTCAGCAAAAATGCTAGCTTTTATTCTTTTGTAAATAATACGCTTTGAGAATATGTGGGAGAGCAGTGGTAACAGTATTAATGTCGATAAGAAAGAAATTATAAAATTTAATGGAGATTAATTATAAAAAAATAAGAATGTCTTTTGTGTATATTTTGTAATGTTTCAGATTTTTGTGGTTTTGTTGTCACGATGTTACTCTGGGAGAAATTGATTTGGCATTTCGAAGTCACTTTCTGCGCACCACACTTTAGAATTTAAACGTAAAGGATTTAGTATGTCGTCAATTGCACCGCTGGCAAAAATTGGAAGTTTCTTGTCCAAAAATAAACTTTTCTTAATTCGAAATGAGGTTTTCCTGAAACAATAATGGCCACATTTTCCAAATATATGATTTTCAGGCCCTTAGCTTTTTAAAAAATAAAAAATTAACTGGAACAACAATGGGGATATCATACAAGTTGTCATAATATTGCTCTCCTCCTTAGCGCTCCGTTTAGCTTAGGAATTTGAATAATTTTAAGCCGTATTGATAGTGTCACATTGCAAGTTTCAAAAAAACGCATGCTTTCTTGACGGTGTTGTAAATATAAAGTAAACACTCCTAGTAACAAATTAATGATATCTAATTAACTGAAGTCATTTCTGTATCGAAGTTTGTTATTATAAAGCGAGGTTTACACGTTTTAACTATAGTTGATGAATTCCGAGTGAAAACATGCTTTTAAAAAGGGTAGAGCATTACTCAACATAATTACCTGCAGGGTATTACGAGTTATTATGGGAAATGGGAGAATTTGATTGACAGTAACCGTTATTACAGATCTATAATGCCCGCTAAAAATGGTAGCTTCAAATGTAAACAACACGATAATAAAACTTTCAAAGCAATGTGATGTTCAAACTTCAAATTAAAAGAAAACATAATAATCCTCATAATCTTTTTTGCAATTTCTTTTGCAATTTCTATAATATAAAATCGAACTTTTGAAGAATTCGATAATTGAATGAATCGAATGTCGAATTCTTTACGCCTTGTTTCCACTATTTCAAATGAAATTTATGTATGAGCATGTTATCAAATATTTTTGAAACCCTAATAAGATGTGTTTTGACCAGTGACTCGGTCAATGTAAAGGCCTCGCAAGCGCGACCTCTACTATCGACATCCGGTATAGTACAGTATAACCCCGTTAAGTCGGACTCTCAGGAGACCGAAATAATCGGTCTGACTTATCGGGAGTCCGACCTATCCGAACTTCGTCTTAAGTCAGACTCTACTAATCTAATCCAAGGGGGACAAGGTTTTAGTCCGACTTAAAGAAAAGTCTGACTTAAACCGTGTCCGACTTAACGGGGTTATACTGTATTACAAAATTGTCAGTATCCCGTTAGGTTCAAACTGGTTGAATGGCAGTCACTTTTGTTCTCTTAGTTCTACTTCATGTAATGGTAAGGAAAACGAGTATAACTAATCTTCGCTTGTTAAGAAACGAAGAAGACTTATTTGGTGCTTCGGAGAAGGAAGGGTCATTGCGGGATACTTAATGCGAAAATATGGATTTGATGGTGAAAGATTAGAGTCTTCAAACTTCTGTAGTTATTAAAGCAAATCAGTGCTTTCATGTTTCTCTCTCTTTGTACTTGGCTATGTATACAATTCGTTTTCGTCTTCACTAGTCCAGTGCTAGATGACGACTATTTATCTTTCAACCTAGAGTTAAAAAGGAACTAGTTGGTACTTTCTAGATGAAACGTGTAAAGCCGCTTAACAATGATTTGCTTGGGCAATGCCTAGCTTCTAAAGGAATACTTTCCTTCTAGCAGCAGCGATGAACATTCCAGTGTTTGAGTTTCTTAACAAACTCTTTTAAACAATTATTTCCTAAACAACCCAAATTTTGTTTCTATTTGTTGAAAGGTGTAAACCCAGCTTAATAGCATGATATTCACTCAACCTACCGTGACACGGATATGTTTTTAGAGAGAAAAAAATCACAATACCAAATAAACTCCATAGTGAAAAGGCAATTATGATTAAGCTGGAGTTACACTAAGGCAACTGCTGTTATTACTGACTGTTATCTGTTGAGGTACCACTTATGAACATTTGTAAACAATAAGATGACAGAACTGTACTGAATTTCTATCAAAGTGAAGTGAAGTGAAACATTACAGATATATATAAGCCAGCACAATGATGTTCGTGAAGATACTCGTTCGTTCATTTCTGCGTAATCCAGGGCTGATACCAACCACACAACGCTAACCACTCAAGGTAAAATGTTATAAAATGTATTTCCCGCAGTGTATATACCATATTCCTACAAAAACAGCACTCGAAACAACCTGATATAATGGTATAAAATTAGTAAGTTTTATGAGTTGTATAACATATATGCCATTATTGAAAACTTCTTTCGTGTAAAGTGGGTATTATTTTCTTTCTCTTTGATGAACGCAGATAATAAATTTTAACAATGATTAAAAGTTAGAAAAAAGAGTTGCAATACTTGTGAAATACTTTGTTAAAAAACTACAACTTTTTTATGGTCATGAATTAAAGAAACAGACTTTTAAATCGTAAATTATTTTGGAAGATGTGTATTATCAATTTCTCCACTAATGCGAATGGTTCGAGAAAATACGAAGTGGACGCAATGCATTTCAAATTCGGTCGTGTGCTCGTAGTGTTACTAAATGTTTCTCTTATAATGGTCATATGTATGATAATAACAGAGTTTTATGGAGTAGTGCTCTTTCGTGACGGTGGCTATACCGAATGGTCACCATTTACGCCGTGTACAGCGAGCTGTGGAGGTAAGGACAGTGTTTTCTTTTTATTAAAGCCCTAGTTTATAAGAACATTTAGACTGAATTTGTCACATATGTTAGGATATCTTAAGAACATGTTCAGCCTCAAATAGTTTTGTCAAGCTTTGGAATATTTTTGAAATACTTTAGAAAAAACTTTTTTCTCTTTTTGATATAATAAGATTTTACCAATCAGTCACTAGACGTTCTTATTGAATGTCGAAACGACTTTTACTTATAAAGGGGTTAAAAGAACAATGGCGTCGTAGGGATTCTGTTTGATACTGAATGATTGAACTAATTTGTTTAGGTGGTGTAAGACACAGACGCAGAGTTTGCGCTAATCCAGAACCGACGATCGGTAAGTAAAAACTTTACAGAAATTTAGGCCGCCAAATGTCATGAGCAAATCCTTACTGACTCTCAACCATTTTTGTCAATGGAGTCGAAGTAGGTGAATTCCATCCTGACGTATTCCATTCGCGTATTCATGTTACTCGATGATTAAATATCAAGTATCTAATTTTTCCTTGTTAAAATATTCGATTATCAATGCCAATTTGTTCTGCATGTTTTCACCTACAACGTATATAAGTTTCTATTTGTAACAATGGGGCCATTGGTTTATAATAAAGAATTCAAAACAGGAGAATCTTTAAATAATTAAATAATGTAAAAGTGGTTTAATAGTAAATGTAGGCATGAGACTAATCTATGAATCATTTACTTTTCTGAAGGTGGTCGAAATTGCACTCGGTTGGGTTCTTCTGTTGAAATACTAACGTGTAATGAACGCGGATGCCCTATCAATGGAGGATTTGAAAGATGGAGCAATTTCGGTGAATGCAGCGTCACTTGTGGTGGAGGAACGCACAAGAGACTTCGATATTGTATTAACCCTGTGCCCAAGTTTGATGGTAATAATTATTTGGTTTCCGTTTTGGGTATTCCGTTTATTTGTCTGTCTCTATGCAATTGTGAGTTTGCCAGCCAATTACTTAATTATCAGTTCCATTGATTTCTCATAAGCAAAATGGGGTTAGTTATACTGGATGTCCATAATTAAATAACGGAAAACCTTCAGAAGCCCCAGCAAAGTGCTCAAATAAGAGAGGAATCTTCATAGTTAATCTACGAAGTGTGAAATTTGTAATTTATTTAAAATATTAAAGTTAAAAGCTCCGTTAATTAGATAGTTTAAAATCAATTCAAATACAGTGGAACCTTCGCCATTTCTAGGGACCAAACCTCAGTGGCCGTTGTGTAGAGGTGGCCGCTGAATAGAGGTTTGGTGAAGAAAAAAATTGATTTTAACCTGTTTTACATTGTCACGAAGAAAATTGAGGGTTTTTTTAATCCTGCTATGGTGTCAAAATTTGGCTTAAACGAAAAAACCCGAAAGTTTTAGATGTTCAACATGTTTTTACAGTTTATGCAATACAAAACTACAGATAATCCAGCAGTAAAATAGTCCGTCACCTTCGTTTGGCTAACGTTGTTGAGTTGCAGCTTCTTTAAACCCCTAGTACCTTTAATCGTTGCTTCGATCAATTCTGAATCCTCTGTGTTCTCAATGAATTCATTGAGGTTGTCCGCGACATCTAAAGCTGCTCGGGTTGTTCGTAATTTTGGGACGGATCGTTCAACGTCTAAGAAATCATTTTCTTGTGGTGACTCTTCTTCTACATCACAGGTTACGAAACGGATCGCTTCATCTCTCATCTCTTCCTTCCATGTCGTTGAGTGTACATTCATTTGTTCAACTGAACACAACGCATCATTGCCTTGATCCAAGTAGGTTTCGACGGTTGAAGCTTCAGATATTTCTGTAATGTACCTTTGCAACTCAGCAAAATCTTCGTCGTCAACTTCATCAATTAACTCAAGGTTAGATACAGTGAAACCACATTTCGCAAAACAGTTGACATTTGTTTCTTATTTAACATTTCTCCAGGCATTCATTACTCACCTAATAGACTTCAAATGATCAACACTGTTTATTACGTCTGATGCCTTCGCTTCTGGTTTTATTCTGGCAAGAACGTGCTGTAAAAATTGTTTTCTGTACATAACTTTGAAGTTCTTTATGATACCGGCGTCAAGTGGCTGCAATTTTGAGGTAGTGTTCTTTGGTAGGAAGGACACCTTTAAGTGGGAAAAAGAATCTGAAAAACATTCTGGGTGGCTTGGGGCGTTGTCCATGAACAAAGAATTTTACTATCCTGGACAACACATCTTTTGTTTAGGTTTTTCAAGATTTGTTCCATAAGTTTTGAATCCATCCATGCCTTTTTATTAGCATAATAATATGAACGCTTCTTATCTGCTAAATTCTTGAACATCTTGGTTGCTGACTTGGATTTGATGACAGGGATTTCTTTTTCCCCGAGTGCATTGGCAATTAGTAACACACTTTTTCTTTGCTTTGCATGCTTTCCCCCTTTATATCTACCATTACCAACGGGTAGAGGGTGGAGCAGGCCAAGAAAGTCCTGTTTCGTCAGTATTCCAAATATCTTTCAATTCATAACCCTTGGTTATCTCTGTCAAAGGTTCAGCCCAAGATTCCAGTGTTTCAACGTTTACTTCGCCATCTTCTCCAGCGACACGAAATTGTTTAACATTATGTCTATTTTTCCACTTTTCTAACCAGCCATTAGAGGCTGTGAAATTATACCCCATTTTCAGCGCAATCTATCTGGCTTCCTCCTGAATCATATGACCTGTGACCAGTATGAGTGCTTCCCTTGCCAGACAAAACCAACGCCACAGTGCTGTGTTGACTTCTCTTCAAATCGGACTTTATTTTTTGCATTAGGATGTTCATTGTTTTTCCATTCAGCAATCGAATATTTCTGCAAGTTCTGGTGCCATAGCTTGGATTGTTTGTTTTTTTTCTACAAAATTGATAATTTCAACTTTTTCTTCCAATGAGAAAAATTTTCTTTTAAACATCTTCAAGCTATGCTCCAGTCAGTCACTATTGTGTTTTAAATCCACTCTTATACGTTTATGTCTGGCAACATAAAAAACAAAAAAGCATTCAAACATTTGAACATTCGAATTTATAACAAGTGGAATTTTTAAATCACAAAAAAAAAGAAGACAACACATTGTACATTAAAGAAGTTTCAGTTGAAGAATACTTATGATGGCTTCAAGCACAAAAGAAATGGTGTTTGCTCAGATGGTAAAAGACGTCGATACCCCAATACCAATTATTATTGACTCATCAATTTTTCTGTATTCCTTCAACTCTCATACAACAGTTTGGATATCAATATTAGGTGAAGATTGTTTGACATGTACAAAAGAACCTGATAACGAACATGATGACTTTGCTGTCTCAATCATTCGTGATGGGCGTATTGTAGGACATGTACCTAAACATTTGAGCAAGGTGTTTCATAGATTGTACAACTGTACAACTTTAAAAATTAGGCCAAATAGCACTGGAAAATAGGGATAATAGCATTCTTTGAATGATCGATCCAAAATATTTGTGTTAAATATGATATAATTCCAACATGGAGAAACACAACTATTTTTGTATATACATGACTTATCATGGCAGTATTGCGTGTAAAAACAATTTATGGAGAAAAACTGTAAAATATTTTTACACGCTACACTAGTATTTTACTAAAAATGATGTAAATGTCTTACTAAAAAAAAACTGCAATTGTTTTATGAAAAATGCTGGTTAGATGATATCGCTGATCAAATAATTTGCAGACGTCATGATGTGACGTCGCAGTCCCAAAAGTCTCCAAACTTTTGCCGCCTGCCACTTGGCCAATTTGGATTCCAAATCACGTCAGTTATTGCCATTAGTTATCGAGATATTTGGTCCTAAATGTCGCGTTCTTTTCGGTACCATATGCAATGTTTTCATAAAAGAATCGCAGTGTTTCGTAAAACACTCACTTTTGCTTTATTCTGCACAATGTTTTACAGCTATCCAGAAGAGAATTTTTTCTCAGACTCTTGTATTCTGATAATGAAAACTGCAATGGTTTCAAGTTGCTTAATTTTGAATAAACCTAGAACTAATTTATTTAGTTGATTTTCACCACTTGACGTTAAAGGGGCCGGCATTAGATGTTTCTCTGTGAGAGTTTGACCATGTACTTTTTAAAAATAACGCCAATTAAGGCGTTAAATTTGGGCGGGCGTTAAATGGGCCAATAAGGTTTATGACGTCTATGAGGTGTCCTCTTGTGATGCAAGCACTTACAGTAATAAAAGATATGAACTTTCACATTATTACTAGGCAAAGATTGCAAAGCACAACATTTGGGTCCATATGAAGAGGAAAGATCGTGCAATGAACAACCATGTGCTGTGAATGGTGGATACTCCCAATGGTCTGATTATGCTGCATGTTCGGTAAAATATACATTTGTTTTCCTCTTTTCATTGTTCGAAATGAAACGTGAAAGAGCTATTCGACATAAAATCTATTTTTTGACATGAAATTATATTGTCATCAGAAATAAATTTATTTCACAAATTTTCATTGGATTTAATTCAAACCTGCCCACACTTCATTAAATGGACTCTGTGGTCTATGTTTGGACGATTGATCTTCTTATACAGTGACAGACACACCTGACTGTTTTTGATACATACTGAGCGACCCAATGTACTGCTGTTCAACTATTTATTCCGTACATGGTGCGGATTGCTGATAAATCTCTGACGAAAAGACATATACGTTTGTCATCATCTGACCCACAATTTTCAAATTGTAGTACATAACCTTTTCTCTTCTAGTTTTCAATTTTCTTGAAACTTTGAGTGTCGAACCTGTAAAAATTTCATCAACAATTTATTTTCAAAGAATACTCATAATTTTATTTGTGTTTGCACAGGTTTCATGTGGAACTGGGACCAAAAAACGAACTAGACTATGTAATAATCCCACTCCGATTGCGGGCGGAAAGGATTGCAGTAGCGTAGGTCCTAATCAAGAAACAATCCATTGTTCGATTGAGTGTGCAGTTAATGGCGGGTATGGAGAGTGGACACACTGGGACAAATGCACTGCAGATTGTGGCGGTGGGTCGCATACGAGAACGCGTGCTTGTGATTCGCCACCTCCGAGTGGGGGCGGTAAGACATGTTTTGAAATGGGATTTGGAAATAAAGAAGACACAAAACCCTGCAATACGAAACCATGCAACAGAAAAGGCGGTTTTGGGAAATGGAGTCAATGGTCAAAATGTACGGTCACCTGTGGAGGAGGGAGAACGGAACGAACAAGGCATTGCGACAATCCGAAACCATCGGGGAAAGGTAAAACATGTCGTGAGCAAGGACTGGGATCGAGTGTTGAAGTAGATGAGTGTAATACACAGGATTGTACTTAGCAATGCTTTGTATTGAGAATTTTAGTGTTTCAAAGTTGCGTTGCTTAGACTGTACATGGGATGTCATTGGGGACAGAGACTAACGGGGGAGGGTAGTCAATAATAAAAAGATCTATTTTTGTAACGTTTAGTGGTTTTTTGGAAACCACCTAAACTCACTCAGATATCTTTCCGATTATCAGATCGATTTCTTACTAACATGAAACGCTTAAGGCGGGTTTACAGTTCTTGCGAAAGGATTGCGCAATAAAGGAATTCACTATTGCGCATATGCAGAGTTTAAAAATATAAATTTTTTATGGTCGCTGGCGAACGGCGAAGAACTTAATAAATTCCAACTTCTTCGCCCAGTCGCAGCGAATTTTTGTTTTCTGACGAACAGAAAATGGCGATCTTTGCTGAATTACCAAAATTGTAGCAAAATTAGCAAATTTTGTACAATCGCGTGAATTGTAAACTGTTATTCCAATACTCGTGCGATCCATTCGCGAGAACTGTAAACCCGCCTTTAGATAATGTCTTGAAATCTCGCAAGCCCCCTTGAATCTTTGACTATCATGTCAACATAATAGGGAACATCTTATCAGAACATCTTATCATCAGAACTTCACAGTTCTCCTCATACCACAGTACCTCGCATTTTCATATCGTATGACCTTTATCAAGGATAATGTATAGCTGGAAAATATTTATATTTAAGTTTAGACGAATTAAATTTCAATTTCAACTTTTCGCAATTGATTTTTCTTCTGTTGTCTTCCAAAGTCCAGTTTTAGAGAACAGAACTTGCAGGTTTTTCATTAAGTTGGATGTGTCACAGAAATACATAATCTCATCATGGTCGACTCTGAAGACCTTCAATGTAGCCATACGTGTTCAATTATGTGTTCTAACTTACGTCACTAATTATTTTGAAATAATTAAATCTCCCTACTTTGACTGATGATGGTTCCAAATATCTTGTTGCTATGACTTCCGAATTCCCCTTTCGCACACTATTAGTTTTGTTAGGCTCTAGGCGAATGTGGTTCACAAATACACACAATAAATGAAACAAAGCTTGTATGCTTTGCTGCTATTGATTATCCTCTAGATGGTTCTAGCAAGAACACAGAATAGGTAGAAATTACAATTTGAAAGGGCTCGTTCCTTGACAGAAATGTCTCGTTATCTTTGTTTGCTTGAATAAGGTAAAATTGTGGTGATGTCTTTACTTATAGATTGGTGCTTTTTACGCCAGCCCTTTGTGGCGTTAAAAAGGGCCAGTAAGGTAAGTAACCCGGATTTTTGAGTCCTTGGGCTTCCATCCATATCGGACGGTTGTTCCGCCCACCAACTTGCAACTGGGAAGTTGACTTGCCGCCAGAGATACGTATAGCATTGCTCTAACTTGAAGGCCAGTATGCAGTCAGTCAATCACTCCAAATGGGCTCCTTTTAAAGCACATCGAAGTAGAGACTCGACCACGGGCCTCAGTGGTGTGTGTCCACTATCGAAGGAACTATCCATTACACCATCGCTGTACAATATTATAGAGATGAAATGGTGCATTCAAACTGCTTTCAAATTGATACACTCTTGTACATCATTATGGCCATAGTCAGTAGAAAATCCTATGGTCTGAAAACCTACAAAAACAACTTATTGTTCATATTTTCTTTGACGTTTTCAATAGGCGAAATTTATCATATACTCACTTTGATCACATGACATTATTACAACCAATCCACACTAATTATTTTCTGTCGTGTGATCAAAGTGGATGTATCACTATAATAAGGTTTGCGAATGCGCAAGTGCATAGCGACCAATCAAAATATCCGGTAAAATTGAACAGCCAATCAAAATATGATCAAAGAGCTAGTGGTAGTTGGCAAGCCAAATATACAGAGCTTGGGAAACAGGAGAAACGATGTGGCCGAAACCTAGCCGGCACAAGACGTCTTAAAGACGTCTATATTCTATCTTAATTTGGCCAGAAAAGGCGACCCGGGAAAGATGTCTTAAAGGCGTCTTTAAGACGCATTTCAAAGATGCATTTCTTGCGCCATGATTTTATCCGGCTTTTTTCTCGCGTTTTCAAGACCGTCTTTTTTGTCGCATTTTAAAGACGGTTTTAAAAATGCCTTTTTGCAGCAAATGAAAAACTTGCATTTTCAAGACGCATTAAAGACATCTTTAAGATGTCTTTTCAATGCTTCACTGCGTTTCGAATTTGATAATTCGAATCTTGACATACGTTTCAATTAAATCAAAGTGATACGAAGAAAAACATATTTTTCTTGTGTAAAAGTATTATCTGAAAAACATTATTTGGTAGGAGAATGCTTGAAATTTTCGTCCAGTTCGTGTTTCTGTTATGACTAGTAAGTAGGTAATACCTTTATTTATTTCTGAAGTGTTAAAATTAAAATTTAATTATCAAGTTGTTTGTGAAAAAAGGTGGATACATGTTAATGATATAGGTGGATTTCAGATAATTAAAACTCTGTTGTTTTTTTTTGTTTTGTTTTGTTTTTTTAGAGATACTACATCTTTTCGGATTGAGCATAGTCATAGAAGAAAATATCTTCTCTGGAAATGGGGCCGTTTAACTGGCCGTTTCTACTTCGAACTCGCGTTCCAAGTATTTCTAGAAGCCAGTCCCAAATGTAATGCACAGAATGTAAACAAATGTAAGCGAGGAATATTTGAAAATTTTTTGAAATTTTTTCGGTGTAATGTTTTCGGCATAAAAATAGATGATGCCTGGAGGCCAATTGCTCTATATTTGATTGTAATACATCCCGAAGAAACTCTGGAATAGGTAATTTTCGAGTTACACGAGGTAAAAAAGAGTTTAACACCAAACTGATAAACATTATCACGAATTATTACCTGGAAGCCATTATGAAAAGTGACAGTACAGCCAAATGAGAGCTTCTGATTGGCTTAGACGCGTTTCCCGAGGGCATCGTTACAGAGCCGTACTGACTGGTTAGCGTCGTAGGTTGCAAAATGGTAGCTTAAAAAGTAAACAAATAGACGAAAGTGAAAAGCAAGCAAGTGTCGCGTTAAAAAAACTGTGGTGTTACAGGGACAAATAATAAATGAATCAGTTAAGGGAACTCATTGCATTGCAATTTTTCTAATTTTAATAACAAATCAAATGTCACACAAAAATGAGAAAAAAAGTTTGTATAAATTGGTTTTTTTATACGAAGCAAAGTAATTTCGAAGTATCAAACTCAAACGGCCTTTACTTTCTTAATCATTTTTTCCAGGTAATAATTATGATGGCCTGTACTTTCGGACCTCGAACTTTGTATTTTACTGTACATATGCGCAAACAGTCAGTATCCTGTTAGGATCGTGAAGTAGATTCAGCCCTTATAAGTCAAATGGGGTTACTTTCACGTTTTTCTGCTGTGCTTTAATAGTTCACATTTTCCTCCACAAATTTCGACATACCCTTTAGATTCGCCTCTGACTCTGCTACTTAGATGTGTTTTTCAGATGTTGGCTAGCAAAAAATTTGAACTTCATTTTTTTCTTTATTCCTCCTTACAAGTAACAAAATTTACAATATCAAAAAACATGTTATAATAATACAAAAAACACAAAAATATAATTATTATTATTATTATAATTCATGAATTATTATACAAGATATTTACAACTTCAGTATAAATACTGCTATCAATGCGTGTCCGGTGCATCTCCAATATGCCAACAGACTCAAATTGGCGTATTCGAGGTACATCGCAACAGAATAAGGTTTTCGATATTATATTATATTACAGATGCTGAAAGTAACATGTCATGAGCAATTTCTACATTAAATATGCCACAGAAAAGCATTCCATCAGCTAGGTTTTTATAAATTACATTTAATCATAACTAGATCTGATTTTATGTTTTGCTGCTAAAAATAGGGTAATTATTACACTTTATTCAGCGGCGGATCCAGGGTATGTCGAAAATTGTGGAGGAGCACATTAACATAATTTCTGTTTTCAGTCTATATCAACAATGGGCTTATATGTACGTTTTCTTTTATGCTTTAATAGCTATCGTTCTCCTCCACAAATTTCGACATACCCTCTAGATCAGCCTCTGTTATAATTTTCATTACTTTTTGAGGTAGAGGTTCGATATTACTTTCAGCAACATTTCAAGAACACGTGAATCTGAAAGTGGCTATGAGAGAGAAAAAGCATTCATTCAAGCAAACATTCGATAGGATGAGAAAACAGGTGCTGGCTGCTTGGTAGACGTTTACGTTTACGCGACTGCAACTCCATTCGTTCCCAACATGGGTATAATCCAGATATTATCGCAGAGCTTGTTCATGAAACCAAGTCATGTAGTGAAATCGAAAAATTAGTGGCTTTGCTGTTTGACGAGATGAAATACGTAAATCTTAATGATGGTGATGTAAACTATGCGACACTGCAGCAGACCGATAAAGTGTTGCCACACATGTTTTAGTGTTTATGATCGGAAGTATTATCAATCCTTTCAAATTCAGTTTTGCTAATAATTTTGTGACAACAGGTGCTACATCTTACCAAATGTTCCCTTTATTTGGGCAAGCAGTTGGTTTTTGTTTCATTTACTGGATTTCTGATATACCACAGTTAGCTAAGACCGCTAGAAATTGCTTGTACATCTCTGGTTCAGGCTTGTACACTAGGTACATGTGGAAAGGTGGAATGTTTTTGCTTTGGAACCACATAGCTGACATGTATGAAGAAGACACCACTTACTTCCAAAGCTCACACCAAACCATATTAGATTAACATCGTTCTCCAAAATGAATGTCAGGATTGCATTTCAAATTTTAAGTTCAACAGTATCTAAAGTTTTAGCAGAATATGGTCCACCTGAAGCTGCAGAAACAGCAAGATATTGTGCACTTTCGGATTTGTTTTGATGTTGCCAATATTCGCAACACTGAAGAGAGTCAGATCAAGAGAAAACCTTTCTTGCACCATTTTCATCAGTTAACGATTATCGATCACATCAAACATATGCCGGTATAAAGATCACTGTCAATTCGCTGATTGAAGTTATAACATATTTGTTAACACAGAAAGTACCTTACATTTTAACTGAAAGGTTCTACCAAGATCCTTTGGAGAACTATTTTGGTCGTCAGCGATCCATTGGTGCACGCAAAGATACTCAACTATTCGTGATTTTGGTTATAATATTTTCATTTCAGAGTAGACTTAGGACCTGACAATCAACAAGATAAAGAGAATATATATCACTATGTTTTACATTCGTGTGTCTGGCTAAACCTCTCTTTGTGATACAAATTTGAGCAGAATCTACATTTAAATGTTTCAGCTTTTTCTTCAAAAGCATCCACAGCATCATCCAGTATCCAGCATCATCCAGTAAATCTTCCTCGATTAAAGACCACACGACGGCAAAGGTCGTTTCCTTTAAGAAATCGTCTTGTATAGAAGCCATGTTATATTTTTCTGTGCATCACATTTCACGGTCCAAGTCAAAAAAAAAACGGCCCTGTCTCCAGACTAATGTTTTTCTCCTATGGCTATGGGTTGAGCTTATTTTAATCGTATAAGAACAATTTGGTAAGTAATCCTTGCATATATTTATCTATTCCTTTTGTGTTGTTAAAGTTTTTCCATGTTTGAGATTTATTTATAGTCAAATCCCAGGTTCTTTGATTTATTAATTTTGCTTATTTGTTTGACTTCATTTTTTGAGCTTTTATGCCCCTTTCATCCTTTTGTAGGTTTTAAAACGTTATTGAACGAATTCAAGCAGAACGTTTTAAATGCAAAGGAAGGACTTTAATGAATTCGTTGTTGGTAAGTATCATTAATTTGTTTACCTTGAAGAAAATCATTTTGTTTTTGTGCAGAAACGTTTGATATGTTTTATATCGTGCTTTATTTTCTGTCATTACGAACTACACAAAATGAAACATCATTGCTGGCTTATAAAAGGAAATGCAGCGATATTAACTGGACGAAATGATGAATATTGATTAGTGTTTCTATTAATGTGTTTATATTAATGTGTTTGTGTATGAATTATGAATGTGAATTATTCACCAGCCTTGACCGTTTTCATAGAAATAAGCATTATACACAAAGACTTTAAGACAAAGAACACAAGACTTTAAGACAGGACAGAGAATCTAGCAGGACTCTTTTTGGCATCTTGTAACAGACTGTGATATTTTCTAAATTGTTTTAAACAATTTATTTTACATTTATATTTATACTTTTACCTGATGAAGACTTGCACGAAAGAAAGTACGAAATTTCGTTAACAATAACATTGTTGCTTTTAATTTTTGCTCACATACATTTCACATATATATTTATTTATATGTATGGATAATTTTATTATTTTGATTGTATTTGTTTTGAAATTTAACACATTAAACCAAACTTGTCGTTCGTCTTTTCGTTTTGCTTTTATAGTTGTTTTCTCTGTGAAAGCTCATGTCTCATAAAGAGGTTTTAATGGCGCAAGAAAAATCCGTCTTAAAGATGCATAAAAAAGACGCTTGAATTGCGGAGAAAAAGACTTGAATAAGACGTCTTTAAGATGCGTTGAAAAGACGTCTTTAATACGCAAGAAAAAGACGCAAGAATTGCGGACAATGTGTCTTTATGCTAAAATAAGACGTTTTTGTGCCGTTTTGTGCTTCTGGGAATTTCACTGATTGAGTTCCATGTGCTTATACGGACGAAAATTAGAATTAAAGAATAACGATCAGAAAACAGTACAATGAAATCTCTATAAAGCGGACATTGGTGTGCACAAGAAAGTTTAAAGAGTAACTTCATCCAACCGAACATGAATTAAAAGATTATAGAAAATTCCACAACCGCGAACCCAGGGCATCTTGCCTTGTCGATATACTGATTATCAAAAAGCGGAAAAAAACCCTGGGAACGCGGTTGAGCGATTCCACTGTATTATCTATCTTACGATAACATGCGTACATTCGTTGTCAACTCATTTGTAAACCAATATTTATTTTCTTGTAATTATAGCAACTTGCAGTGATATGTAAATCTCGTAATGGTGTTTTCTTTTAGTATTGGTGGCCACTGACATTTATTTTCTGCAAAAAAACCCAGTTTAAATATATACCGAAGCCCATTAGTGCCATCCAAAATGTGTATCTACACTATGAAAGAGGATTTATGCGTTTCTATTACACAAACTGTTTCAAATTAAATTCATTTAATTTGGGATGTTAAGCTCAGTTTCTTTGTGTCACACAGCCCGTGTTTCTGATGATCCTAAAAATAATTGGTTGTTTTTAGAAAATGAATTGTATGCTAAATTGAATCATGAAATAAACACAGTAACTTGTCAAATATCTTTAATGCTTGTAGTGCACAAGTTAGAAAGCCTCTCAAAAAGAAGAAAATCCGAGGGGAAAAAGACCAAAGTGATGAAGATATTAAAGAGGATCGGTACAGATTAAACAAATATATTTTTTTACTGCTATATATAATGGCTGACAAGCTGACAAAATAATATTTCACACTGAAACATGCATCATTATCTAGAAAAGGACACAGAGTGAACAATATATACGACTTAACTTTCGGTACAAGAGAATATCGCCAAGACCATACGGCAGTAGAAATTTTCCCTAGTGTGGATATATATGTTTTCTACTGCTACAAATAATATGAGACAATATGAATTTTGGAACTGTATTTCTACCGCCACTAATATTTCATAACGGTACGAGTTTTCATAACTGTGTCATAATCAACTACGAAAGTCACAGTCATAATTTTGTCGGGAAGGTCATGAAAATTTCCCTCGGAAAACAGAGTAGCGGAATTTTGATTTAGGATCAGATAGGAAAGAACTAAGAGAGAATTTGGTTGTACCGATGCAGCTGAGATGTATGCCCACTAGCAAAAGTTTTCATACAATAGCTTCAAATACCTACCCATTGTTACAAAGTCTATATCATTGGTACGATCTTTGTCTAATGAATACATACAGTTCATCTAACGATTTCTAAGTTCGTAGTGTTAACCATGTTAAACTTGTCTGGATAAGTGAGAATAAGGATCAGGCTATGGCTCGTTCTTTCAGACAATTTTAAGAAGTTTTTAACCAAGAAGTTTAGTGGTTAGAAATCAATAGATGTATACACTCAATACAGTTGAACTCATGTAATTCGAACTCCTTTAATTCGAAAAATCATTTAAATCGAACAGATTCTTCGGTCCCTTCAGAATTTTCTAGTAAACCCTTACAAGAAAACTCCTTTAATTCGAACTCACATAATTCGAAAAATCATCTAAATCGAACAGATTCTTGGGTCCCCTGGTCGTATTTTTCATCATGTAATTCGAATATTGCTTTCAAGGTCGGGATTTGTTCTAAATTCGAATCCCGAGATTCGAATGTTTTAATGTTTGGAAGTTTTAAAGCTTCTTCGAATTTGATTGTTCGCACCAACAAAATGGCAACAAAAAGAAAGCACAATGAAGTTAATATATAATTAGAGTTTATCATGTCATAGACCGGTTGTTTTTGTTTGCGACGTTTCGACAGTTACTACTGTCATCATCGGGCGTTTGTAAATGAATGATGTAAAGTTTATATATGTTTTCAGTAGGATCGAAATTAGGATCGAAATTATTTCGGACCTGGAAGGAAGCAATGTCAATAATTTGTTTTGCGTAGAGTTGGAAACCATATCGCAGGAACATTATACGATGTACTATTAATACTGGAATTGTTTTTGACACTGTATATAGTCTCTTTGACTTTTCGAGCAGTCTATCCTTTTTCCTTGTCAAGGATCTTTCTATTCTCCCAATCAAACTTGTGGTCATTAGTCCAACAGTGGTCAGCAATTTCGTTTTTGGTTACATCGCCATTCCGTACGGCTCGCATATGTTCTTTGATGCGTTGCTCAAATGTTCTTTTTGTTTCTCCTATATAAACTGATTCACAATCACTACATGGAATTTGGTATATCACGTTATTTGTGTCGTTCATTGAGATCTTGTCTTTCGGATGAGATAATATGTTACGAAGAGTTTCCGTTGATCGAAATCTGCATTTGATGTTGTGTGTACGGAATATTCTTTGTAAAGCATTACTGATACCAGATACATAAGGAATACTAATAGTGGTCACCGGTTCTTGTTCTGTTGATTCTTCGGTGTTGGAAGTTCGAGTATTGTTTATTCTATTTTCAACTCTTCTAACAATCGTCCTGTCATATCCATTTGCTTGGAGAACCGATTTGATATGTTTCATTTCTTCAACACGATCATCGTCATTACTAACAATATGTTTCGCCCGATTTATTAACGATGCAACAACACTTTCTTTGCAACTTTGTTGATGGTTTGAGTTACAGTTTAGATATTGGTCTGTATGTGTTGGTTTACGATATACGTTTACTGAAATGCTTCCGTCTTGATTTCTTTTCACAAGAGTATCCAAGAATGGGATGCAGTTATTCGATTCCTGCTCGATTGTAAATTTTATTTTCGGGTGCAATCCATTTAGATGTTGATGAAAATTATTCAATGAATCTCGTGTCACTATAGCGTAAACATCGTCAACAAAACGTTTCCATACTTTTGGGGGTTTGTCAGCGGTTGTTGTGGCTGTGGACTCAAACGCTTGCATGAAGATTTCAGCAACTACAGAAGATGCCGGACCTCCCATTGCAACTCCATCTGTTTGAGTGTAATAAGTTTCAACGAATAGAAACCACGTTTTTGTTAATACAAGCGTTATCAATTCCAAAAATTCTGTTGGTGGAATTTTCGTTTTGGATGAAAAGTTTGAGTCATTAGAGATTAAATCTCTAATTATATTGATCGTGTCATTTATCGGTACATTTGTGTAAAGTGGTGTAACATCGAATGATCGAATTTTTGTTCTAACAAAGTCGGAAAACTCTTTTGAATTCTTGCATCGGTTAGTTTGTGTATATGATGATAATATCTTTGCTATGTATTTTGATAAGTCGTACAACGGCGTACCGGTGCATGAGACTATTGGTCGCTCGAACTTCCAACACCGAAGAATCAACAGAACAAGAACCGGTGACCACTATTAGTATTCCTTATGTATCTGGTATCAGTAATGCTTTACAAAGAATATTCCGTACACACAACATCAAATGCAGATTTCGATCAACGGAAACTCTTCGTAACATATTATCTCATCCGAAAGACAAGATCTCAATGAACGACACAAATAACGTGATATACCAAATTCCATGTAGTGATTGTGAATCAGTTTATATAGGAGAAACAAAAAGAACATTTGAGCAACGCATCAAAGAACATATGCGAGCCGTACGGAATGGCGATGTAACCAAAAACGAAATTGATGACCACTGTTGGACTAATGACCACAAGTTTGATTGGGAGAATAGAAAGATCCTTGACAAGGAAAAAGGATGGACTGCTCGAAAAGTCAAAGAGACTATATACAGTGTCAAAAACAATTCCAGTATTAATAGTACATCGTATAATGTTCCTGCGATATGGTTTCCAGCTCTACGCAAAACAAATTATTGACATTGCTTCCTTCCAGGTCCGAAATAATTTCGATCCTAATTTCGATCCTACTGAAAACATATATAAACTTTACATCATTCATTTACAAACGCCCGATGATGACAGTAGTAACTGTCGAAACGTCGCAAACAAAAACAACCGGTCTATGACATGATAAACTCTAATTATATATTATGAATACTAGACTGACAAACAATATAAATATATACAATGAAGTTACTTTGAAAGTAAAGTACAACGCGTTAAAGGAGCTAGAAAAGGGGAGACCGAATAAAGAGGTGGCAAACCAATTTAACATTCCCGGTAGTACCCTTGCTACCTGGAAGAAAAACCAAAAAAAAATCTTGGATGCTTTTGAAAATTCGTCAATAAACGCCAACGTGTCAAAACAGGAACATACGAAAAGTTGAATCAATGCGTGGTAACAACATTCCAATCAATTGTCCTATTCTTTTGGAGAAAGCTCATGAATTTGCGAAAGGGTTCGATTACAAGGATTTTACAGCATCGAATGGATGATTGAGAGGTTGGAAGGAAAGGTAAATTATATTTCCCTTGAGTTTCAATCTGTATTTCATAATAATGCCAGATACACTGTAGGATTTATCATCTTTTTTAGACATGGCATAACCTTCAAGGTTCTGACTCTGGGGAGTCAGGAAAAGTTACCAAAGAGATGACTGCACCTTGGGAAGAAACAACCTTACCAACAATACTAGCTAGATACCAACTGAAGGATATTTCCAATGCAGATGAATTTGGTCTTTTCTACGAAGCATTGCCGTCAAAATCTGTCTGGTCAACCGGGATGGCTGCGTCTAACGCTCTTGGTGAAAAGATCCCAATGTTTGTGATTGGAAAATTTGCCAAACCAAGATGCTTCAAACACGTTCGTAACCTCCCTTGTCGATATCGATCTCAAACGAAAGCATGGATGGATGGAACACTTTTTGAGGAATGGTTGCGCGAGTTCGAAAGTTCGAAATGCAAGGAAAAAAATATTGTTATGATAGTCGATAATTGTCCTGCACATTCAGACGTTTCAGGACTAAAAGCTATTAATTTACAATTTTTGCCACCAAATACCACTTCCTGTACACAGCCCATTGATCAGGGGGTTATCAGGTATGTTTACTTTTATGATTTTCGATCATTTTCGATCACCGAATCACTATCGAATGTTTTGATTTTGCAATAGAAGGTCTTCATTTTTTCAAAAGAGTCCTTTGATCACGAAGATATAGTAGCAACGACATGGAAGACATGGAAGAAAAAATTGAGTTCTGCGGAAAAAAAGTTTCTTTAAGTTATGAAATTCCATTGGTGTTTATCAGAGAGTTAAAATGTGAATTGATGATAAAAGGATACCATGCTTATATGAATGATTGGACACCGATCTTAGGAGAAAGTTTAACAGCACGTCCAGAACCTGAATATGCTGTTGCTGTTACTAAAGATGCAAAGGTTGGCCACTTACAGAAAGGAAAGACTGGTCGATACGCTAAAACCGTGTTTTACTTTTTACGGGCTAATCCAATGAACACTGCTAGTATTACTGTCACGGGGAAAAGGATTAACTTTGAAGATGGGCAAGGCTTCCAAATTCCCTATACAATTTTGTTCAAGGGGGAAGAAAAATATATTGAAGTTCTAAAGAAACAGTTGAATTTATACCCTCTATAATCATTTATGTAAGCTTATAAGTATTATCATTGAAATATATGCCTAAGAAAATATTTTCACGAAAATAGTTAATTATCATCGGCTTTCTTGTTTCCTTTATTCTTTCATATGAAAAACGTTTTTTACAAGAAAACTTTCTAAAATGCTAATATGATAATACTTCAATGATAATACTTACTAAAAAACAGTCATGTTTTTTTTATTTCTCCTTTTTTTCTTCCTCAGGTCATTGAAGGCCAAATATAAGAGCATTAGAGAAGGATAAACATCAATTCTCGAAGCCATGATGATGCTCGAGACAGCTTGGGATAAGGTGACCAAGAAAACAATTGTTAACTGTTTTCGAAAGTCGAGAATCTCAGAGGGCCATGATGACCCATTTATTGAGATGGTCGATGATGGTGAGGACAATAGTGTTGATGGCGAGGAAGACAATGCTGTAGAAGAGTTGGAGTTTGACCTGAATCAACTTCGCGAAACAAGGCCAGACTTTCCCCCTGAAGACCTTGATGCCGATGCACTCGTTAATTTTGATAGAGAGATAGTAACCAACGAATCTCAACCATTGTCTGTTGACGAAATAGTTAACGAATACCTATCACGACCGGTTGAAACTGTTTAACTTGAAGATATCAGCAGTGGCGAGGATGAATTTCCCAGCAATCCCATATCACTGCCATCGCGAAATGAAGTTGATGAGGTAATCGAAGTTCTGAATAGGTTAACCTTGTTCACAACTGACTCAGAGTTAGATCCCTTACTGTTGAAAGTCTCAAACCAAATAAATCAAAGAAGATTTGACAGAATGGAACAATCTTCTATTATTGACCTTTTCAAAAATAGTAAACAGTATCAATTCTATGTAATGTTAACTGTTAAAAAGATAAATGACTCTTATAAAAATACCTTTAATATCTATAGCCTGTGCAATACTCTACACTGTTATAAACATCCCTTGCTTATTTGTTTTCAAAATTTGATCGAAAATACTTGAACCCCTATAATTCGAAAACTCATGTAATTCGACGAAATTTTGAGACCCCTAGAAGATTCGAATTACATGTGTTCAACTGTAGTTATGTTCAAAGCGTTTGGTCGTCAGTTCTTGCTCTCTACGAGCAGCACAAAGAATTAATTTGGTTGTGCAAGATTTCGAAAGAATTAATCATTATAAGTGTTTTTGGAATCATTTTTTCCTTCAAGTTGTTTAAATAATACCTGTTTCCAGACCAATAGAAACCAACGATTTCGCGCGAACTGTAAACTCTTTCTCTACTACATTCAGGCGATCTAGCCGCTAGATTTGCAAGACTCATTTGGGAAACTGAAACAGGACTGTGGGAAGTGTTTTTGAATTAAATTATGGAACATTTCCAGAATAAATAACAGTCTAGCACAAGATGGTCAAGCAAAACACAATGTAGAAACTTTTCACTAAAAAACGTCATATCATCATCAACAGCAGAAATAAGAACTAAATCAAATGCATTGAGAGAGAAGCATTATTGAAAAATTTCGATAACTCGACCTACAGAGAAAACGGTAGGGATATTAAAACCACAAAAAATCTTCAATAATGAATAAAAATACGAACCAAGACTAAACCATCGTAAGTAGACTAAAACGTAGGGGAGACATTATCCCAATGCGAAATCATCTCAATTTCACCCATATCTCCCTTAACAAATCCTCTTAGAATCTCTCGATATAATGAACTCTCCATATAATGAACTCTCCATATAATGAACTCTCCATATAATGAACTCTCGATATAATGGATTGATTTCTACTTCCTTCAGTGTTCGTTAGATCGAGATTTCACTGTATACACGCAAAATTGATCATCAGAACAGCAATGAAATGTACCCGTTAAACGCTCCATTTTCTATAAACAAACACCTGCAAAAGAAGTTTTATCTCACAATTGTGACTTAATTTATGCTGTTGCAAGAACGAGTACCTTTCATAGAACACTTACATCTTGAAAAAGCTTCGATTTAGATGCGCAAGTAACTTCATTTGAGATGCGCAAGTAACTTCATTGAACATTACGATTTTGTGGCAATAAAATATATATCACCAATTTCCTCCCCACACCTCCCTTTCACCAAATCGGCACCATCTTAACATCTGTCGAGTAAGGAAGATTATTTAAGGAGCTGGGAAATTAAATACACAACATTAATAATGGTTATGAGGTCTTTTTTTAGCATAAGCACAATATTTTAGCACAATATTCTGTCACGATACTTGGCAAACTCGCCACCCTCTGGACTAAAAACTCGCAGTTACTGCATACAAGCCAAAATAGCAGCACCATCATCTGGCCTTTTTTACTGTCGAGAAAACCATGAGGGCACCGAGTAGAGACAAGTACTTCATCCCCACCCTTCTCTTTACATGCTCGGAACAATTTTCATGAATTCATTCTTCATCGCTTCGAAAGACTCTAAAGATTGAAACGAAGAACAATAAGCATCAGTGTAAACATGTTGATGAAATAAGTAAATGTCAGATGGACTAGAAATCAGAAATTGAAAGGTTAAAACGAACGAACGAACATCATTCTGAAAAGAAAGATTAGAACATAACCAAAAAGGACCTGAAAAAGAAATATATATCATCTGGAATAGAAAAGGTTTCTCCTGTGTGAAGGAAAAATTAAAAATTAAAATAATAATAATCTAAAAGAGAAAGAGATTACTCAACACTTTAAGCTGAAAAAAGAGAAGTTAATTCTGTTCACGACGTTAACAATAAAATGGTTATGGTCTAATCCTAAAAGTACCTAAAAAAGAAATATATATGTCAATTGAAATAGAAAAATTTTCTCCTGTGATGAAGAAAACAAAGAAAAACACTCTATAAAAAATCTGAAAGAAAAAGAGATTAACTCTACACATGATTAAGCTGAAAAAAAGAGAAGTTAATTCTGTTCGCGAGGTTAACAATAAAATGTTTATGGTCTAATCCTAAAAGTACCTAAAAAAGAAATATATATGTCAACTGAAATAGAAAAATTTTCTCCTGTGAAGGAGAAAACAAAGAAAAACACTCTATAAAAAATCTGAAAGAAAAAGAGATTAACTCTACACATGATTAAGCTGAAAAAAAGAGAAGTTAATTCTGTTCACGAGGTTAACAATAAAATGGTTATGGTCTAATCCTAAAAGTACCTAAAAAAGAAATATATATGTCAACTGAAATAGAAAAATTTTCTCCTGTGAAGAAGAAAACAAAGAAAAACACTCTATAAAAAATCTGAAAGAAAAAGAGATTAACTCTACACATGATTAAGCTGAAAAAAAGAGAAGTTAATTCTGTTCACGAGGTTAACAATAAAATGGTTATGGTCTAATCCTAAAAGTACCTAAAAAAGAAATATATATGTCAACTGAAATAGAAAAATTTTCTCCTGTGAAGAAGAAAACAAAGAAAAACACTCTATAAAAAATCTGAAAGAAAAACAGATTAACTCTACACATTATTAAGCTGGAAAAAAGAGAAGTTAATTCTGTTCGTGAGTTAACACAAACAGTGTTACTAAAACAAATATTAAACATGCCATCCTCCCCCATGTCTGAAAAATCCGACATGAAAAAGGATTGAAATGTCAAATACATTACACCTATAAAAGGAAGAATTCAATTATACCTAAAACATAAAACTATAAACCTAAAAAAAATATAGTTGACCTTAAATTAGAAGATGTTAGATGTCACGTGATACCACCTATGAAAAGGAATGTAATGTAATCATACATACTATAATCGTTTGTACAACCTATAAACAGAAATACGACAACAAATTTATAACCTGAAAGAAAATTATTAGAGTGACAAAGATCTCCATCACAAAAAAGTGTCTATTCTACCCTATGATTAGGAAAGGGGTTTTCTTTTTCCTATTGTTTTGTTCAATTACAGAAGGAAAAGTACAATTAAACAGGTTCCTCATATATGCCTTCTTGCTCAGAAAAAACATTATGGTTTCAGATCTAAACTCAAAACATTAGATGCAAATCAAAAAATTATGAAAGCAGCAATCCTAAAAGCAACGATTAAAATTATCATTCAACATGAATGGTAAACAAAAGTCCCTGAAACAAAAAAAAAAAATGATTAGAAAAAATGAACGTTGAAAATGATACCACTAGAGTTGTGACTTGTGTTATGATGAAAAAACAGAACGTTAGACATCTGTAACAAGCATTTTTACTAAAAGTAAAGTACTCCAGTGCAGAAACTGTAGATTAAATTAACTCTTCCAAATGAGGAAATATTTGGAAATGTGAATAATTTGAGCAATAAATCCTAACATACTGCAAAAATAAAAATATAAGTTATACATATCAATAAATATCTCATTTCCATTACTGTATGTATTATTTGCATTAGACATTTCAACCGAATCTTGAAAATTTAACGTAATTACGAAATTGAAAACAAATAAGAATATATAATACTTGTAAATAATTTATCAAATATTTCTGTAAACAATTAATACAACTGACTTCCCAAAACAAACAAATCAAAATAAATCAGTTATCAATTTTAACTATTGATTCTCAAACCAATCCTTAATCTTCAGATAAGTAATGACACATTGATTTTTAACAAACAAAACATACAGAAAACGAAATGATATAGATAAGCATATAAAAGATGAATTTGATGCAATGGTCAACAATTTCAAACAACCAACTCCTGGCTTCAGATCAGATTGGCAGATGGCTACAAGAAAAGAATTTCAGAAATACCAGAAAAACAGAAATTGAAGATACCATAAGATACATTGGAAGTTGTTCTATCGATCACTTCTAAACTTGAGAACAAGTTGCAAGATAATACTACTTGCAAAATTGTGTGAAAAATAGTGAATAATATTCGAGATTCTCAAATGGTAGAATGGTTTATTTGCCAATGAGCTGGAAATTAAAAATATTGAGAAATTAAAAAACTCTTCGAAAAAGTACTGAATGGTGCTCCCTATTTTTGGAATGTTCTTGCAGTGATGGAGCTCAGAGCATTGCGCCCTAAACGCCAACTTGTCCTAAGGCAGGAAAGCAGTACCTTAATGAACAGCAGGTCACATGGACATCCACATGGGGGCTAATCCGTCCTACCTACTTCAAGAAAGCAATCCAAGACAACAAAGACATCTGAAACAACCAACGACTAACAAAAACATAATAAAATTTAGCATGCATTTCGTAAGAGGACTATTTTTCGTCCATTTTGTTAAGAATGTTTCGCAATTTTAAAAGTTTATGATGTGCAATGCTTCGAACAATCTTAAGGGCTTTGGTACAATGAAAAATCCTTATGTTGATTATAAAACAGCTATTACAAAAAAATTCGAAGAAATTGGATTTGTCATTAATTCACAGGTCATACGTCCTATTTCTCAACTTTTACTATGTCTAACTTCATACACGACTAATAGAAGGGTCGAGATATTTAACGAGCCGACCATATACGAGTAGAAACGATCACATCAGCAAGACGTAGAGAGAGATAGGGTGCTGCAGTAATATTTTGAACAAAACTTTGTATTGACTGACTGTCTGAAATCTTGTATGAACCTGAATTTTTAATACAATATTTTTAAAAATCGCATCAGAATATTAGCGTTCATAATCAAAGGTCCTCCAGTGTACCAAAACTGATCTCAAAGGGCTCCGTATGTACGCCGGTCTCTGTACGACTAACCCTTCTTCGTCGCACACAGTCGGGAATGCACCACCTCTTTACATACGGAGGAGACCCCTCTCAGCTATCATAAACTTGCGCAAAAAGCAGACCCATATACATGCAGTTTTGAAAGGGAGTTCGAGAAAAATTGTCCATTTACCTTTTAATTAGCTCATTGTGCAGTCCTTATCATGCAACTTGTACTGTAATGCTCTGCAATTTTAAGACATTTACTAGAAACCTACGTTTTTCTCACTTAACTTCTTATGAATTGATGGGGACAAAATCAAAAGAATTCTAAAGAACGTCAAACAAGATGATCCGATTGCAAAGAGAAAATTCAAGTAAAAGAAATGCAGCTCGAACGCTATTGACCAGTGTGTCACCAATATAAACACAAATAAGTAGATGCCCATACATTCATAGCGTTATCGTTATCATTGATGTGTACGAAAAGAGTCACATAATATCAGAAAGCGTAAAATCTTTTTCCTTTTCATAATTTTTTAACTGGTACGAAATATTGGTAAGAAAGATATATACTTGAGAAACTAAGTGTTTGTTACTTCGTTGAATAAAAACAACCACAACAACAACAATAACAACAACAGCAAAAACAACAACAACAATAACAACGACAAACAGACATATTTCAAACTAATTTCTATCGAAAAAATTCAATCCGTATGAACAAGACCTGTTTAATACCTAAAATATAATAAATGCTAAACTCAGATGCCATTTGTCAGAATTCTTTTTCTAATAATCATTTGCACGCAGTCATTCGATTTACGAAATGTGTTAATGAGTTATTCCCTCTGCAGAATTGTAAATTGTAAAAGGCTGCACGTGCATTTCCAGAAGATAGTCTCATGGGAATCGTAGACGAAAGCGTGATATACATTACACCACAAATCATATATATAAAAATAGCAAAAGTAAAACTCTATTTACACTTGAATATTATTCCCATGGACGATTCTTTCATAAACTCGTCAGAGATTATATATTTATTTAACTTTCTTTTACGTCGATAATAATACAATAATCATAGCTACAAGCTAATCAAAATCGACACTTAAAAAAAGATAAAAGAATGTAATTATCGGTATTTTTCAGAACAGAAACCAAGATTTTTAACGTACATTTTTCAGAGTCTGCATGGGCATTAATATCATTAAAATTCAGCATGTGATGGCATAGATAGAGCAGTTTGGAATTATAAATACAGGTATTAACGACACACTGCACACTGGCCTTCGGGCAAGTTAGAGAAATGCTATACGTATTTCTGACGGTAAGTCAAATTCCTAGTTGCAAGTCGGCGGGCTGAATAGTCAAACACTACGGATGGAAGCCCAACTCTCCGTTACTTACTTCCTTATTAGCTGGGCATTTAATCAAGATGGACCTGTTCAACTTGTTCGCAAATACCTACCAGATGTCTTTTCTGGCCATAAATGAATATCGATTCATTGGGCATTGGGCATGCGCCAAACATGGTTTACACTTCATTCACCGTGCACATCCAATCGAAAGGGGTCCATAGAAAGAACAGAAAAACAAGGAGGAAATGGACAAATATCTTCTAAATAATTAATTAGAAAAATAAACAGAAATATCTAATAAATATATATATTCAAACTCCATTGCAGAAAACAAACTCGATAAATATAATTTCAAATCTGTTGTGTCATCGAGACAACGAGCAGCTTCGTAAATTCTGTTTAGAAAGATAGGTATATAAATCATTTAAGAATATCCTCAACATCCAGCATTTAATTTAATTTAATTTTAATTTAATTCCTGGATTTAACTAAGGTTAACCTCGTTTTCAATATCAAAACGGCTTCTATCAAATCACTAAAGACATGGAAATATGTGTGTTTTTACCTGCACGGTAGGAAATAAATTGAATGCATGATAAAGAGGCTGAACTTGGTGCATGAGAAAAGCACGGTGATTAAACGGGAATTCGGGAAAGTCGTATTTATGTAAGGATAACACATGAATAAAAAGGTGAGCCAGTGAAAATATCTGAAAAAATTGAGCGACCAATCAAAATATCAGGTAAAATTGAGCAGCCAATCAAAATATCTGGAAAATAGAGCTGTAGGTAAATAACGCTGAGTTTCGGTAAATTCACGAATTTACTGCTCCGCTGCACATTGACAGTACTAAATAGATGGGATAAACACGATTAAAGTTTGTATTCGAACTGGATCAGTAAGACGAAGATTCTGCATTTCACAACCATTGCATGTCCAAAAGAAATATCGTCTTTTACTCACCAATAATTTGCTGCCATTTATTTCCCTGTCAGTGTCTTTCTTTTACTATTTCGTTGTGGAAACGGGTTGAAATTTGACGGATACATTGCAGTCTTATCAACACGATATAGAAGTGACATTGATTTCATATCCGTCTGTTCGATGGTGTCGCCTTTCCTGTGAACCAACGTCAGTTGAGATAAGGAGTTCTGTACCGTCGCGTGTTGACTGATAGAATCCCTCAAAGGTTTCGCTGTGCTTTCCACAACATCCGTCATTGCCGTCGTCGGATTGTCATGGTTTTCAGACAACACTTGAACTTCGTGTGCGACATAAGGCCGACTAATGGAGAAATCCTCCAGCAAGTCCTTTCTCGCCTTCTGCAATTTCTCGTTGCTATCCTCGTTGTTATTCTCGTGAGAGTTCGTAAACAAAATATCACTTTCGTTCTCGTCATAGTTTTCGTGAATCACTTTTCCCAATTTTTCTCGGACAGGGTTTAAAGAACTTTTCGGTTTACTGGGAGCCTTCAAAGCAGGGAAATTACTGGGTCGCCTGTAACGATTTTTCGGCGGGGAAATATGGTTGACGTCGACGAACAAATGGTTTATCGCACTCGGCGGACGACGAACCGAATCATCTTTAAAGTCGTCGTTATTAAAAACAAGCATGGCTTTCTGTTGTAAACGTCTCATTCGACCGTACTGGTTCCGTAATTTACCCAAATCTAATTTCTCACTTTCCCGCATGAGTTCTTTTTCTTTCATTTGGGCTTTGTAAGCGTTCTGTGTCTCCTGATCGGTAATATACGCTCCTAAAACACACAAAAGAAGAACGAAATTTCAACAAGTGAGAAAATTATAAATTACAATGCATTTTCAGTAAGAATAATTAATTTATTGCGGCTTATGCAATACTTTGTATATTTATATTTATCATGCAAATAGTGAATAAGACAAACATAAAAATGATCTCAAATAAGTCGCCATTTTCGTAATTGCACGTCCGTCACACTTTGGATATTAACCTTTTAGCGACTGGTGGCCTTGTGGTAAAGTGCTCGCCTTCAGTGCGGGAGGTCAGGGTTCAAATCCTGGCCGAGTCATGCCAGCGACTATAACAGTGTGAATCGATCCACTCAGCTTAGCACTCCGCTTGAGAACGGGATTGATACCTAAGGGGGTTGTCTGGTTGAGCAGTTGAAGCATAATTGCGGCTTCCGTAGCCCAAATGGGGGCTTTAAATGCTCTGGGACCTCCTAAGCAGGACCCTCATTGATAACAGTTCTATCAGAACTGAAGAGGCTATCCTGGGTAAACATTAATAATAATAATAATAATAATAATAACTTCATTCCATAGAGCACAATCTCAAACTGCAGAAATATTTGCCAAGATGAGTTGATGCTTAGATATTTAATGGAATTTATGTCGTTGTCAACCTTAATAGATCACTTTTTGTTTCAGGGACTGCAGATCAAGGATAGAGCATGCTCACCCGGGGTCGCTTTAGTGATGTCAGCTTTGTTTTGTCTTTTTCTCGTATTTTCATGGCTGCGTTTGGGTTTGACAGGAGAATCAGCGGAACTAGAAACGAAACCTGTGAAAGGAAAAACAACAACATGAAAGCAATGAGAAAATAATAATGATTGGTTCTTCAGCAACCAATCATAATACCAGAAATACTTTTACTGGTGGGTTTCATTATTGGAACGACCCATCGAACTTGCTCGAAATTAATAACTCGAGCCCAGGCTTTCCGATGTAACGCAATGTGAAACTGCTTTCAAAAAATGAGCACGTGAAAGAAGATAATAAAGAATTAAGTTAGTAAACGAAAACTTCATAACTGCAAGATGAAAAGACAAAATCATCTCCTTTATAATCGAAGAAAAAGACAAAATTATCTCCTTTATAGTCGAAGAAAAGACAAAATTATCTCCTTTATAATCAACTGTATTAACTGCATTACTTTCTTTCTGTAAAAACGTTGCCTCGTTTCAATGCAGAATAATAATGGCGTTCCCTTGCACGACAAAAGAAAGTAACTTTCTCTGTAATTCGAACTCTCCCGAATTCAAACTAGTCCCTTTCTCGAATATAGTTACCGTGTTCCGCCTCGTTTTCAATATGAAAATTGCTTTTAACTGCCCAATGGGAAATTAAAATAATAGAGGCTATTAATAAGTAGTAAAATAAAATTATAAAACCAGTAAAACAATAGCTTGCATTAAAACGAGGCTGCAATAATACATAATGGGGTGTTTAAACAGAAATTTAAGAATGGTCTTTCAAAGTCCTTTCACATATATGATTTCTAAGTAAATAAATCTGCGCAATTAGAACTATTTTTAGTCGACAAACCATGTGTAAAAAACGAATTCAATCTATGAGACAGGTTTTTCCAAGAATTGTTAAAACCCAATAATAGGATCTCATCTCTTAAATAGTCTCTTTCAAGAGTTTGCTGACTCAGCAGAAGAGAAATGCACGTGACTTAATGACTAAACAAATGTTTGAGTGACTGTGTTATTATCTACCAATCAGAGTTCACAAAACGAAAACGAGGCTAACCAAATTGAAAGTGGTACGCAAGTGAAGTAATGCTGATATCGATATTAATGATGAAGTAAGAAATTCATCATTTTATTTGACCATTTCACACAATCATGAAATATTACAACGATTTTGTTAGATTAACACGTGCAGATAGATAATAAAAAAAACTTAGTCAATAATCAATGCATCGCAATTCTCCAGTATCCCGTGTAAAAAATTGTTCTGCAGATTTAGTTCTGTGTGTGCGTTACAATCTACCCCTGCAATCTCGTTAGTAATCACATAAAATAAAATCACAGAATAACAAGCCGACAGGAAAGTATATACAAGTTATACAGCAAAATACAATTTAATCTCTATAAAGCGGACACGCAATGAAACAGAGACTTCAATCAGACGGACAAGCAAGTTAACGGAACGAAACAGAACGTTTTTCCGGTCGAACTCTTATAAACAACCTTTCGATAAAGCGGACACTTCAATAAAACAGACCCTATATTTCGGAACGAATGATGTCTCTTTATAGATATTCCACTGCAATAATAAACTTGAGCTGTAATCGTAACAGCAATGGTGCAAACAGTGCTACATTCTATCATAGTATGGCTAAGGCATGATGAAGTGAATTATTTCTACCTAGACATCCAAGCAGTTCTTCGTCCTCAATATCAACTGCCACTTCTTTAACACCTAATCCAAGATAAAGGGAAAACGATTACTCCTCGTGAAAATAACATAAACGAAATGTGAAGAAAACACCTCGTAACAAGTTTACATCTCCACTGACGAAAAACCAGAATCCTTCTTCTTCTTTTTTTTATTTGGCGTAATTTTCTGTCATTATGGCGAAGTTACGTCACTGTTATGTTTCGTTATGTTTCCTTGCTTTCCTTTAGATAAAGTTTTGATGCTTGTGCAGTTATCTTTCTTATCACAGCATGATAGATGATAGATTTGGCTAGTGTAAGGGAAATGGCAAAATGCGAAACGGATGTTTTCGTAACTTCTCGTAACTTCGGTAACTAAGGAAATCCAGACGTCTATTTTGTCTGTCATAAACTTTAACAAAAAAACATGCAACAGAGTGTAGACAAAGACTCCTCTAACTAATAACATTAATGTGTCATGACTTTAGTGAGGAGAAAACCAAAGGTGTCAAATTGCGGTGCAATAATAAAGTGTGGCGCAATTAACTTATCGGGCTTGTCACTTCCTACCTAGATTTCCGTATAATTTAACATTCCACTGTGGAAAGCAGGGTTTGGTTACAACATCAAACGGTACGTTTGGAACAGCATGAAACAAAAAACTGTGTGAAACAGCATCTGTCTTCCTAGTTATTCCCTTCTTTGCGATACGTCTCCTCATAGTGGATCAAGCAGGAAAAAAAGCTTACCAGAAAAAAAAAACCCCAAAACACGAAATTATTTTATCTAAAGATGTTATTTTTATGTGCTAAAAGAAAAACCATTTATTAGTTTCGAAACAATTTTATATTTAATAACCTTCTCCATCAATTTGTCAACCACACGAAACTAAATTTCTCATAGACATCCACATTGAGACAGTTCATCTTATACCATCTATAAGTTAATCTAACAAGATGCGATCATCACTAGTTTGCGGTCAAAACCTTGCTATTTCTGTCTGGGTTAAACAAGGTAATGGTTATATAATGCCTCGTTCTTTCAAACGAAAAAGAGAGACTTTCAACCAAAAAAGTTTAATGATCGCATTTTGTTGGATTAACACAAATATTTCGATAGGAACAGGTGCGATGACAAAACATCATCCATCATGCCTCCAGTTGTTATTGTCAACAAAAACAAAAAACAAAAACAAACTAAAGCCATAAATAACTCGAACTCTCCATGACTCGAACTTTCAGTAACTCAGCAACTGTTTTAACACTCCCGTTCAACTAAAAGAGACCTTACACAACAGCGACGGCAACGAGGACGGCGAGGTGACAATAATCCATGAATACTTGGACAACAACGACGAATAAAAAAAGCAGTGAAAGTTTGGTCTGTTATAGCTAAAAGTTTGATCGATGAACTAAGAAAGAGAGAAAGAAAATCTACCGAACCAGCATAAAACCAATACAAGATATTACTATCAATGCGTCTTTGCTTTCGAAATAGAACTTTTCACGTGCAGATGTGCAAATGATGTAGTTATCTCACAAAAATCTCCTAATGGTATAGTATGAAATAGACTGTCTTTCTAAACGAAATTCACAAGGGAAACGAGACGCTTGTTTCATTCCTCGTTGTCGTCGCGTTTGCGTAAGTTCCTTAATACTCTCTCCTGAAAGACTCCTCGATAACTCGAACAATGTTCATCGGTTCCCTCGGACGTTCGATTTATCGGTAGTCTTAATGTTATTACAGCTACATCAAATCTTCTCTTGGTAAGTACTTCGTATGTCACTACCCATTAGAACAGTTTTGGTGAGTGAGCTAACTTTGAGATTACAGATCATTCTTTAAAATAGCAATACACGAAGTCGCAACCAGAACTTTTTCCCACAGTGAAAACCTTTATCATGTATATATATGTAATATAAACAAGATCGTAAAAAAAAAGTTGCAACCAAAAACAAACTTTTAATACAGAGTTTTAATACTTCCAGCCGTGAAATGCAAATTACGAAATACGATAATATTTGCTCAAAACTTTTAATCTTTTAATCTTTTAATCTCCAAAGTCCAATTATAAACACCGCATTGCGACCAACTCTAGCCTTGCTTTTTAAGCAAATTCACCGTTTTACTGATTTTAAAAGTTTACAACTTAGTAATGGTTTCTATTATTTTAACTCCAGTAGAATCGTGAGAAGCTATTTTGATAATTAAAACGAAGCTAGACTACTTAAATGAACCAGGTCATAATACGGTGTTTAAACTGTAATTTTATCTATCAAACATAACAATGGAAAATGTTATTAACAACATTTCACGAGAGCGTATAACATTACTGCAACAAACTTCCGTTAAGGAATTTTGATCACCTTGATTTTTTAAATTTCTAATGACTTGATTTCCCAGACACTTCATTTAACGAATTTAAATAATGATTTTCAGTCACAATGCGTGCGCGTGGAATATGAAAACAGCTCCACTGTTATATGCGGTTCAAACTTTATCTCGACTGATTATCACTTTCGTTTTTTCAGTATTTTAAGACGACAATAATGGTTAATTATAAAAGATTTCATAAGATTTGAAAATAATTAGCGCGTCTGTGGTCGAACATTTTACGACAGTCCATCTTGATAAAAAAAGAACGCTACTAGCACTAGTATACATGATCAATTTAAAGAAAACCTTTTCTAGTCAACCTCCTGTTATCTAATTCCCAGTGGGCAAAATCTTCAAAAAGTCTACGAGGAGGAGTGTTTTCTTAAGGAATGGCAAGCAATATCACCTGAAGTTTCAATGAAAAAACACTCCTCCACAGAGACTTTTTGAAGATTTTGCCCAATGAATTCATTGTTTAACTTTGTTTTCCCCAGCTATTCTTCTCGCCGATTTGCAACTGACAAGTTGACTAACCACCAGACAGAGAGACGTATAGCATTACTCTGACCTTGAGGCCAGTTTGCAGTCAATCGATGGCTTCTAACATGCAGTAAAAAAATTATTCAACAATATCAGATGACCATTACATCTTCATGGTGCAAAACTTGTTAAATTTGTTTGGGTCATGAGCATTGGGTCACGTGATGCCTCGTTCTTTCAAACTCTTTGTTAAGAGTTTTCAACTAGAAGTTGGACAATCTGATTACTAAGTGGCTGTTGTTCGGTTGTTTGAATCATACAGCCATGGCGTAGTGGGATGGATGGTACCTCCACTCCGGTACGGCAGCGTATCACCCCATTCGGAACTACTGCACAATGGCCTTCGCACAAGTTAGAGAAATGCTAATGGTCTATTAACCGTTTAGCCGGTCAATACGGGAAAACATTGACCAAGGTTGTGACGTCACGGACCAAGCACAATGAGGTCGCTCTCATTCATTTTCCTTTGTTTACGAAGACAAAGACGGTTCTATGTGTGTTGTCCAAAATGGCGGAGAAGCGGCACGAAACGATAAAAACGATATATCGAAAAACGCTCCTATTTACTTGAAAAAAACGCTCCTCCATACGTTCTTTTGTATAATCCCAGCTCAGTTGGACAAATATTTTTATTTGTATCTTTCCTTATAAGGGTGTTGCCACATGTAACCTCTACAATCTGTTGACGTATAATTTTCAGATGTAAATATGTGTTGAGATGTATGATGTAGATGTGCTGAGCTTTTTTTTCACTGTCAACAAATTTATATAAGCAAGACAGGATGCTGATGATAAGCCCTACCCCTTAATAAACAAAATTCATGAAAATACAGAAGAGAAAGATCTAATGTTTATTGAAAAAATGTGATTTTATTTTATTTATGACCCCTAAAGAGAAATAAATAAACGTGTTCAAAGTGTATTTGAATTACCAACCAAAATTGACTTGATCATAGTATAATTAAATATTCTGTTGAAACGTTCTGTTGAAACATTCAGTAATTATCGAGCAAAGGACACAAATATTTACAAACAATACGTCAGTTGGAAAGTCATCTATAAGCAGTTGTATTTTAAGTTTCATTTATTTTGTTTTTTAGATTGTATGAAATTTTCGATTAGAAATTATGATGAATGGCTATTCAATAAGAGAGAGGAAATCAAATCTTTGTTTGATTATAATGATCCTGATGTACACCCCCAAAGTTATGTTTGAAATGTGTTTGACAGCTGCTGAAGATAGATGCTAAAAAGCCTTTCCCATGATGAAGCTGCCTGTAATAGCAGAATTTGAAGCACACGATAAAGAATGCCAGATATGCTATCATTCAACATGGTGAAAAGAGGTTTATGAGAATAACTAATGAACAGAAAGCAGATTTTACATTGAAAACTAACTGGGAAATGTTTTCTTTAGAAAAAATTTCAACAATTTTAACAACATTAACATTATATACAAATTGACCTGTATTAATCTCTGACAAGACAATGTGCAACAAATGCATTTACTATCGCAAAACCCTTCATGTATTGGAAGCAAGACTAGCGAGAGTTGGGAGTGGAGTTAAGACGAAACCGCCATACAGTACATTATCTAAACAGCAGCATAGAAAGAGACATTCTAAGCTGCAAAGGAAAATAAAAATTTCAAATGGCAAAGGGGGAATTATCGACATTAATGATTAACAAGTTTTACCAAAGAGGAAAAACGCTGATCTGTGATGTTTTCTTCTTTGATAATGGGTGAATACTTTCATTTTATTTTATTTTATAAGGACTATCTAAAGCTTTGTTTTGGCTAAAATTAACTTTTCATAGTCCTCCCCGTTTATTTTAAATAGACAAATTAAAATTAATTTCATTGACTGAATAAAGACCCAATCAAATACATTCCTGAAATTCTGGACAACACACATAGAACATAGCAAAATCTTCCGCGCTGCATCCAGCTACGCTTTTACATATCCCTGGTAAAATGTATATTAAGTGCACGTGGTACAACAAGCAAAGTTGACAGAATAAAATTACAGGGAGAAAGATTCAATATACAGTAGAACTCATGTGATTCGAACTCTCAGGAGACGAAAACATTTGTTCGAATTACATGAGTTTTCAAATTATAGGATCTTAGGTTTTTTTGACCTCATTTTTATGGAAATGACGTGAAAAAAACGACGCCCGAGATTTGATAAGGTGAATGTCTTTATTATAGCCATGGCAAAGAAGAGGCATTGTCTTTCATTTAAACCTTATGCCTTCTGTCGCTGCCTATTTCTTTCAGAAGAAAGGCAAGCAGATTATTTCAAAGAAAGGACGTGACAGAAACATTTTTTGCCGCTATTCGAATGACATGACCAAAAATAGCTAAAGGGACCGGAACAAACCGTTCGATTTATAGGAGTTTTCATATAAGAGTTTGATAGAAAATTCTGACGGGACCGAAGAATTTGTTCGATCTAGATGATTAGGTCATATACCACATTTCCTCTACTAAGCCGCCCGGGGGCTTATTTTTTTTTTCTCCAGAAATTGAGTGTGCACTTAGAGGGCGGCGCTTATTTGAAAATCAAAATCAAAATCAGAGAATACAGCTTTGCTAAATTTCTGTTAAAACACCTTGTTAATGCTAAGTTATCAGGTTTCGCCTCGTTTCTATGCATTTTATTGTTTTACTAATTTCATAGCGTTATTTCCAAGCAATAGTCACTTATTACTCCAATTCCCCAGTAGAATAATTAAAAGCGATTATGATCTTAAAAACGAGGCCATACTTGTTGACTAGGCCAGAACACGGTGTTTAAACAGAACGAGGCCATACTTGTTGACTAGGCCAGAACACGGTGTTTAAGCAGAAACATCTACTCACTGAAGAAGATGCCCAGTGGGCAAAATCTTCAAAGTCTTTTATTGAAAAACAGCGGGCGATGTTGCTTGCAAATCCTATAGAAAACACTCCTCCTCATAGACTTTTTGAAGATCTCGCCCACTGGATGATCACAAATAAACTTTCTTAAACAAAACACGTAAAATAGTAATAAATAAATAGACTGGGGGTTAATTAGAGGGCGCTTAAGAGGGGCGGGGGCGCTGAATAGAGGAAATACGGGAGCTATATTTTCCTATTCTCAGATTCTAAGTCTGTCTAATTGTTGTTTTCTCCTACCTTGTTTTGTTTCACGCTCTGCGGAAGACTTTTTCTTATCTGTCTTAAACGTAGAGAAAGGATGAATGTCGTACGTATATTTTTCACGAAGTTCTGTTAACGTAGTCCAGGGAAAGGGAGCCATTTGATGCACAGTCTAAATAAAGTAGGTAAAGTACATAAGAAAAGGTGGACCCAGTGGGAAAAATATTCAAAAAGTCTCTATGGAGGAGTGCTTTTTTATTGAAACAGGCAATATTGCTTGCCATTTCTATAGAAAACACTCTTCCTCGTAGACTTTTTGAAGATTCCTGACTTAACCAAAAATTATATAGTGGAATCTCTATAAAGCGCAAACCAACTGTTTCGAAATATGATAAGTGTCGGTTCTTTATAAGAGTTTCATCGGTGTTTGCTTTAAGGTGTATCCACATTCTAGAGATTTCACTGTTAACTACTTTCTTTAACGAGTTATATATTCTGTGAACTGTCAATCGATGGCCCCAAATAGGCTTTTACTGAGCATCTGATTGGAATATCAGTTCGAATTTGTGTGGAGTGGGGATTGAACCTCCACAACACTGGTAAACACTGAAGGTGCATCCACTACACCACCATCTGACATGAGCAGTATCCGTTGTTTGCAAAATCAAAACAACTTCACCCTACGAAAGCATACTCCTCTAACACCATTACACATATGTCATAACCTTGGAGGTTTTAACGACATATACGTCATATGTTTGAAGTTTTTATCGACACTTACCGTCATAAGCTTCTGAACTTCAATAAAATCGTCCCTGATCAACTCCTGTATAAGTTTTCCCATCCTCATATAAAAATCGGATGCCGTCAGAATGTTTTCAAAGTAACTATGAAGAGGAAGTGGGAAAAATAACTGCAGGGGAGAAAGCAACATGTTGTTCACAAGATCAAAACAAATAAGAGAAAAGGAACTCCAAGTCGTGACGGTGTCGTATAGTCGTAAAGACGGCTTACAGACGTTTCTTAAGTTCGTGTTTAAACGAATACCCGGAGCTCAATTCTCTTACTGATCTCGTATTCAAACAATCATTAGAAACACCTTGCACTGAGTCCGCGAGAGATTTAGAATTTAAGAGCTGTTTATATGAAAAACGGGCTAGCCCGCTTAGTGAGATCTCGCCTTTATGGACATTTCAACTAAAAGTTTTATTTGCGTTTATAACAGAAAAACAATGAAACATTATTTTATCCAACAATATTGTTATGTAGAACATAATTACAATAAAATGTCACGTGTGTAAACAAATCTCAGCCCGGCAAAACGGGTTGGCTCGTTTCTTATATAAACAGGCCCTTAGAATTCTTCTTTACCTCGAAAAATTACAGAACGTTGTTAAATGGTGATTCTCTTGAAACATCAATGTGAGATGAATAAAAGAAATCAGTCCATAAATACGATCTCGCGAAACATCTAATTGCAACAACGAATCACAGTAGGTGACGAGCTGATGATTTTCACAGAGGCTTTCCTTTTTGTAAGTACAGTCAAAATTACCAATAACTCCAACCTCTATATGGGACCAAAGTTTGAGTTATCAAGGGTTCGAGTTACCGGAACTCTACTGTACTTTTCAATCGATAGGTTTATCTTTCAATCAAGAAAGCACAAGTGATACTTACGTCCCTAATTTAGCCCAAATGGCTAACGCCACCCTCAATAAAACCTCAGAGCCATTCAGAAGAACGCAGTCCCATATACGCAACACTGTGTGACGCGGTAAACAAGTGGCAAACAAGGTGAGAAACCATTGCATGGTGAACATATTTATCAACGGCGGCTCATAACTTGCAGCAGCATTTGTTGTCTGGTCCATAGCCTCCTTCTGCAACTGCTGTAAATGACCGGCTAGTCTCGGCAGCTTGATCAGCATTAAATCTCTTAAAACAGCCATGTCAACTGACAGCGCTCGCAAGTTATTTGAGAAATAATTGCGCGGTAACACGTAATCAACTAGAAATATCATCACCTGAAAAGAACAGAACGAAACGACAGTAAAGCCCGAAGTAAACTAAATCAAACGTTTTATCAACATTTTCCTGTGTTGGATGAAATAATGTCGACACTCTTGAAAATTTGTTTAGTGCATGTAAGATCAGCTCTTGAAAAATGTTGGTTAGGAACATCTTCCGCTTTCTTCATTTTCTTTTTCTATGGAATGTTTTTTTTAAAAAAAAAAGAAGGTAAAAACAGAATTCACGTTGAAAATAAACATTTTATTTTGAATTGAAATTCAGTGGACGTCTACTGAAAAAAAAACGTCTATGATAGATGCTCGGTCACTTGGGAATTCGTAATTGTCGATTTCAAAAGAATTTGACACTTCAGTCTATATTAAACGTTGTTCCAAGTGAATTCTGTTCAAAATGTAAACAAAACAAAACGTAAGAAAATGAGTTGCGAGAGTTTGTGTTTAACTGCCCTGCAACGTTGACAAAACGGGCGACTTTCTCCTTCCTGGTGCAGATAATGTGAATTCTGTTTAAAGCTAATGATACACGGGTCAATTAATTGGTTTAACTCGTCGAATTCCACACGTTACCACGTGTGTATTATTTGAAAATCAAAGTTGAAAGTTTATATTGTTTTCAGTCCAAACCTTTCTTTTTCTAGACAATTTTTTCTGGGAAACTCTGAAATAATCAGTGTTGCCATTCTTTCTGACTGAAGATAATTGTCTTTAAAAAAAAAGCTGCTGGCGTGTATCACCTTCGAACAAGCACCTTTCAATAAGCACACCACGCATTCAATTCAGTTCAAATCAATCAAACAATCGACTCGTGTATCGTTACCTAAAGTTATGACAGGTGACTGCTATATGCGAATACGGATAGATCCTTTCATTTTACCAACACACAAGAAAAGCATGAGGAGCTGAGGGTTTCTTTTTTCTTTTTTAATTCATTTTACCTAGGTTGATTGTTTATAGAACTTTGCAGTGATACACAGATGTGGTGAACCTCCATCCGGTATGCGTACCCCAAATTTTAAGGCGACAACCTGTGCGTACCAGACATATAGATGATTGCGGTGATTTAAAGCATTTTCCACTTCATTATATCAATCTTTCAATCACATTTCTAATCATTTTTTACTAGATCACATCTACTATTTTATAAATTCCAGTGCCTGGATTTGAATCACTACAGCTTTCACTTTCAAGTCCACCGCCTTACCAAGTGAGCTATACACCCCATCTTCAAAATCGTGGAGTCTACTTTTAACATCCGCCGAGCGATTTCTTTTTTCACTTTCACTTCATGTGTTCAAGAGAGAATAGTCTCAAGAATTCCAGTAGGTGTTACCTTGAGCGCATCTTCCTCATTTCCTTCCATCACTTGCAAGATCAGAGCAGCAATCACATTAAAGCCTTGACAATAACCAATCGATTTGTTCCATCGAGCGTAGGCCAATAAAACTCGTTTCAAGCTTGCCCTATCTTCAGCTGTATCATGTTCAAAGAACCAACCGCACCCTGTACGATGTAAATCCTAACAGAAGAAAAGGAAGACGAATTGACATTACAATTCAGTTCGCTGTTACATACATCGTACACAACCATAATCCAATGTAATAATTACTTGCTTTGGAGTTTGTTTAAAGTATGTGGATATTAGTTTCTGTTAGTGAAAGTGTTATCGCTATATGTTTTTCATGTCTTTTTCACAATAATGCATTGTGGTAGCTGCAAGATGTATTGCAGAGATAAAGTGAAATCTCTACAAAGTCTCTACGTTTTTTCTGGACAAACTGTTATAAAGCGGACACTTCTTTAAAGCAGATGTTGTCTCCTTTATAGAGATTCCACTATAACAGAACTATGAGAACGGTCAATTTTTTAGTGCCTACCATCAAACATGTAACGAGTGCCAATTTGAGCAAAAAACTTATCAACAGGTTTTCAAAACTTGTCAACAAACCTTCACAATCTGTGTGTCTAACTCATCGTCGTCCGGATTCCTTCGATCATTAAAACATAGTTTTTTAATGGCAAGCCAATCTGCATCTTTTAAGAAAAATTCCGAAAGTGATAACCACACCTGAAAACAAAAACATGAAACATGTGTCAATTAAAAATTTAAGAGGTCCTGTTAAATGATAAACTATTAAATCAACTTTGCTCTTAATAAATATAGGTTAGTTTACAGAATAGTTTATCGTGTATCTTACCTAGATTATTCAAAAAATTAATCAATTGACGTCAATGAAGAGAAAATTTCTATTATGAAAATTTTTTTACTTTGAGCTTAATTTATCAAATAGTTTACTGTTTAACAGGATCTTAAGAAGGATATATACCCAGTACCAAGCCTAAAAATTTCAACATTTCATGGTAACGAAACATAGGTTTCGTACTAACCAGGTTCAGGGAACCTATTACAAAAATGGGTTCCGCAAGAAAATGGTCCCGTGAATTGAGCAATAGGTACCTTTATGGGTTCTGTAAATAGGTTCCGTTGCTGCAAGTCTGAAGAATTCATTTGTCAACCTCTTACATGTTTTTGCATTTATTAGGAATTATGGGTCTTTCATTTCAAGAGAAAAATCAGGCTTACAGATTTGTCTATCTGCTCTATATGGAAAAGGTAAGTATCAAGTGATGATACGCACTGTAATTGGAATGAAAAAAGTGTTGCAACAACACTGGTGAAGGTTAGCGAAAATCAAAGTTAAGGAGGAAGCCCAGTGGGCAAAATCTTCCAAAAGTGTCTGTGGAGGAGTATTTGTTTTATTGAAATAACAGCCAATATGCTTGACATTCCCATAGGAAACACTCCTTCTCATAGGTTTTTTGAAGAATTTGCCCACTGGGTGAGAACTTATTAAGAGGTTCCACAGATTGGATGTTCAGGGAACCTCCACAGAAATGAAACAAGCATTACCGCAAAATTTCAAAGCTTGGGTACCTACCATAGTCAGTAGAAAATCACCTACTCTTTTTATCTCACCAGTTTTTGAGAAAATATAAACTCTAGTCTTATTTCGGCAAATAACTTTGTTACTCAGTTGACAACTTAACTAGATTTTTTAGTTATATGTAGTTTTGGTTCTTTTTTCATATTCACAATTACTTAAGCCATTTCAGGGAAGTCAAGATGCACTAGAAATACTGAAAGGGGTATGTATGTTTTGGAAAAAGAATTGCCTTTCATGCGTAGTGTTTCAGTTTTCTAGAAGTGAACATTAAAAATAAGAAAGAAAAGAGAGACTCTTGTTATATTATGTGATATATTATGATATATTATATATTATATTTGTTATATTATGGTTCAGTTGGCAAGAAGACATACAATTAAACATAAAGTCATCGTACTAAATCCATTCTACATTCTATATAGTATGAACGACATCCCTTTTAACCTGTCATGTAACAAAGTTCTCATGGAGTGCATTTTTTAGCGATCAAGAATCAAATGGGTAGAGCATTATGTCTAACTTCGGTAAGGTCATGGAGAAGTGAAGGAATCTGATTTATAAATTTCTGTGGACATCCCGTTATAAAATTCTCCTAAAAGCACGAAGTAAAAGTCGACGAGTGGCACTAATTGCTTATTGAAACCAGGGTAGCATTTCTTATATATCACTATTCCGGGGTGGTTAAAAGATATTAATGAGAAACTAGATGCTGTATCAGATATAAAGATTTCTGCATTACAAACGAGGTTATTATGAAAAGATCATGTTTAAATGTTAAGCTTTTGACATTTTCATCATTCATACGAAGAGGGTAAAGGCACTTTATCTTCTGAGTTCCTAATGCTATTGGTCAGCTCAGCATACAGTCCTGCTACAAGACAAGTTTTTTTCATAAGAACATTCAACTATAATGAAGCCTCCTTCAAACATTCCTACCATTTCATTTGAAGCAAAAAAATGTTTTTAACATATTCGTTTCGATTAAGGCCTGATCAAACGGATCCAACATTTACATCCAACATTTCTTGTCATGTTGGACGTAATGTTGGATGATGTTGGATGAAATGTTGGATCCCTTTGGAAGGGTCATCCAACATACACACCCCATATTTTTGTTTCTTCATTGTCAATTAACGTTTATTCATTTTTTTCAAAATGGTGTTAGCTGAACTTGTTGACTCTTTCTCTTTCATGTGCCTGAAAAGCACGTCCCTTTACAGGGCTTGTTTCTTCTTCACTACTGCTACTTGTTCTGGAGCAAATTTCATCCAACACATGATCTAACGTTGACATGTTAAGGGCATTGGTATCTTTACACTATTTGCTTTAAATCACTTCAAAGTATGTGTAGCAAATGTTGAATAGATAGACCTTATTGACTAATTGAACCCATTGGGTTTTGCACAAGTTAGAGCAATGGTGCTATCGTATCTGACACATCACATCGCATCTGATGGAAGGAAAAAAATCCATGTAATTTTACAAATTTTCAGTCATTTTTGAAAAAAGGGAGGGCTTCATTTCAATTTATTTGTTGAATGAGAAGAATGCAATCGTCAACCATTTCGAAATGAAAGAAGAATTGGCTCGTGAAGTATCAATAAAAAAGTTATTATTATATTGCCATTTATAGAAACCTTCTGTAAAACTGAAATTCATTACCAACTTCCATTAATTTTATATACAAATTACACCTTTCCAGAATTATTCTCAATGTCAATATCCCTTCTTTCGAATGCACAGTCACAAATTACTACCAAATGAGCTGGACATCAGGTTTCAATAATTCCTTATACACTCATTCCAAACTGGTGGAAATATCAAGTATTCCTCAAGACATTTCAAACTGAGAAATTCTCCATCATTCAACAGTAATCATTCTAAAGACCAAGACTTCCCCTGGGATATATGTTTTTGTCCAAAGTCAATTTCCCCAACATTCGTCCTGAATAATAACAAGTAGTTAGAAAACAAGTGTATGCAAATATCATCAACTCCTTGTCCTGTGGCAACATCAGGGAACAAATGATCAAGCTCACATTACATTGTCTATATAGTACATAACACTACTGATGAATGAAGGATTGTGTGATTTAGATTAACATTCTCAATGGTTATATACATTCAAAATCGTAACTCTTAAGTCCAGACCGATCAGTTTCCATGATACTCAAGTTGTCTATAATACTTTCCATTTCAACATCATATTTCAAGACACCTGAGATTTCCAGCCGATCCCTCTTACTGACAATCCTTCTCGGCCTATGATGTCCAGTGATGTGTACTTCAATGTACCATCTGTAGAAAAATAACACAGATTGTCGTAATATGAGTATGCAGAATATGAAAATCCCTTGCGTGGTCTGTAAAACACAGTACGTCATTTGAAGAATGCTGAACACTAGCGAATCGTTTTCGTGTAGTTCGTAAAAATAGATTAAACCCGACAGTTCAGGAACACTGACAATGACCACTAACAAAACTGTAATCTGTAAACACTTCCCAAAGTACTCCATGTCTGCTTTGATGGAAAGATTTCCAGAAACCTTTCTCCAATGGATATTGTAAATGACCATCAGCACAATAAAATTGATCACATGCATGATACAGACTGGTGCGAATAGCAAAGATAACCAACCATAAACATTTCCAAACAAAAATAATTTCCAATAGCCATATTGCATTGATACCTTGTGATCCCCATCTGTTGTTGCACAAACAATGATAAAAATGAATGAAACAATCCACAATGTCACATTGTAAAATGCAAAGTCGAAATGTTGTTCCTGCTTCGATTTTCGATGTGGCGGCATGTTCCTAAACAAATTGATGACAAGTACTGTTACCCACAAATGTTTACAAATAACTGCCCAGTGTAAAACTATAGCAAAATTGCAACGAACCAAAGGACTAACATCAAGGTGTAACGCCAATAAGCCAAGTGTGTCAATAACGAGCAGCAATAAACATATACAAATTATGATTTTTCCAAACGTATCGAACAATGACTTTATGAAGGCGTATGTAAAAATGGTGAACAACAACAACGGGATGGTAAGACCAAAAAAAATGGAGCAGGTAATTCTCGTTGTCATCGAAACGTTTTCTTTATTGCCAGTTCCCGAAGAGCAGTTAGGTAATAACATTGAGTTTTCAGTTGTACACCTAAATTTAACACAATTTCCACTGAGGAAGTCAAAAACTCTTCCAGACGGACATATGTCGACCTTCTTAGTAGAGCCATTTCTGTTTGTGAATTGAGCAAAATTTGAAAATTGAGATGTAATCAGATAATCTACACCATCAGGAAAAGTCCAGGTTAAATCTTTTTTCAAGGTTTTGGTACAACCAGCTTGTACTGCTTTAGGAGTTGTCGAAACAGATGAGCATTTCTTACAGTGTACATTACTCCATGTACCATACTGATCGGAAACTAAGGCCAAATACGACTGACACAAGTCAATTTCTCGAGGTTGGCAATTGCTTTTATCATCAAACTTTCTGTACTTTTGAAAAGGACATGTAATTTTGCCTGGCAATACAGCATTAAACGTACATTTTTCATATCTTGTTAAGTTCAATCCCATCCCATCATCCTTCAGCAATGGTGAACATCCAGAGATTTTGATGTCTAAAAGTTTATAATTGGAAGGTCCATTACAAAGTGCACAAGCCATGCTTACATACACATCTCCTGTATTAGAAATGACTGGAAAATTATCATGGTAACGGTGATTCTTGCATTTCTGAAAGTGTAAGGAATTCTTGTTGTGGCATTTGCTAATCATAACAATGGACTCTACTTGGTGTTGTCTGGCAACTTTAACAATTGGTTCACATTGCTCCAACACTTTACTGTACCTTTGCAATAATGTTTCCACATATTCACCAGGTGGCATAGGTTTTTCCCAATAATATTTATCAAGGCAACAATCTCGACGAAGAGAACAATTCACATCACATCGGCAACACCTAGCTTTGGAATAATGACACGAGTACAGTTTCTGATCAACATCTTGATTGCTGTCAACGAAATAACTCTTCATTAATTCATCATACCAAATTTGCTGTATGGCACGTCCAAAAACCAAACCACACAGTAAACATGAAATGCATGGTATCAAAGGATAGAAGGCCATATTTCAAATTTTAAGACAGTATACACATACACAAACTAAAATATTCAAAGCAGTTTTTTTAAATTCACAACTGCACCAAAATTTATGAATACATTGATAAAATTTTAATGTGAAACCATTTCATGTAAAAATGAACTGTATTATAATGATATTCAATTCTGAATGGAAGTCAGAGTAAGGTGCCTTAACATTAAAAATTAATGAATGTTAAAATTGATTTACGTCAAGTTTGAATGTTGATTGGGAATGATCACGTCTTAACTTGGGTGTATAATGGTAAAAAACCATCAACACAGATGACATTATCAATATTGATTTATTCAAACCTTTAAAAAAAAATAAAGAAGTAGAAGAAATTGGAGTAAGCTTCAGTTTTTAAGGGAAGTTTCAAGGTTGAAAGTAATGGTGTACTAGAGACATTATACCCTTTTTCGCCAAGGAGTTGGAATACCAGGATAAATCCTTGCCACAGCTTTAACAGCATCAATCCACTAGAAAATAAAATAAACGTTACTATTTGAAAATCGAAAGTCAATAGGACAGTGCCTTTCTTTGAGCCAATAAGAAAATAAACAATAAATAAATAAATAAATCCAAAAAAGTAATTATCTGACATTGACCTCAGTACTGATAACAGATACGTTAAAGGTAAGCTTAAGGCAATCCATATCCCATATTTTTTATATCGGCAAATCACAGCCCTTTCTAACAGCCTTTGTAACTGGTGTTGGCACACATAATTTACTAAATATTCAGTTAAAATATACTTCTTGTTTCTCTTATTTGTTTTTAAAAAAATCTCACATTACTTTATTTATCTTATTAAAAAGGGGGAAAAATGTTTTGTTAGTAATAATAACATCATTCTCTTATTAAGTCTCCAAGTAAGATGCATTTTTCCTTTACCCCTTAAAACAGATATTCGCAGAAACAAGAGCAGATATGAAAATTTATGCTATCAAGGTTAGCAGAGTCGGATATTACCTTGGTGAGATGAAATATATTTAATAAATATAACTTATTTATCTTTACTTTACAGCACAGAGAAATGAAAAGATACGAATGTTAGATATGAATCAAAAGGACGAAAAAACTTGTGAAGTAAAAGCAAACATTTAAGATATTTCAAATGATCATATATGATCACGTTTTTTCATCCTTATGATTGGCAACATTCATATTTGCAAAACAAGAATGAACTAAACATGTTTTTTATTCTAATAGATTCTGATGATGTCAATGTTGTTCTTCTAATTCATAAGTGAATGGATTCAAATAAAATTAACTAATCAAAGTAATAAGTAACACAATTATGAAAATGAAAAATGTTTGGTTATTTATCTTAAATATGCCCATATTTTAAGTAATATTTTGTTGAATATGCCTGGCTAAAAAGCAAAAACTTCAACATAATATATTACTTAATATCTAAACTCCAACCAGAAGTGTTATGATCCTGTATGTTTCATTGAAATGAGAAATACGGAAAACTATTTTGATTTTTCGCACCCCGTCTCATGATTGGGGTTTTTTTTTCAACCGTTTCGGAATGAATGAGATTTTTTCTTTCTTTTTATAAATAATACCTTCAGTAGATACAAACAATAAACTTCAGTCTTTCAAAATGGAAGTTCATATTTGCACCAATTGGATGTGATTTTTTTGTAGTATTTTTTGTAGTCTTAAGTCATTCGCTGTTATTCATACAATAATCCTTTTTCCTTGAATTGTAAGGGTTGTCTTCAGCTTTTTTATAAGGTATCTTTGAGATTAATTTTGCAAATCAAAAGGAGTAAGTTGGTTGAGGAGATTACAATTTCAATTGCAATTACTTACTTGCCGAAAACCTCTTTTTCCAGATCTTGGTATAAACGAAAACCGGATCCTCGTATCAACCCCTGAACAAAAAATAAATGAAAGAATTAATAAATCATTTGAAGGCAATTGAAAGCTTCATAGGTTAATCATTAGTTTTAAAGAGATTTCAAGCCTCATTGAAACACTAGTAATCTTTTTCCATCCTGAGACATTTTACCAAGCAACCCACTTGCTTTATCATCGCTAAAATCCATCTTTACAATATCTTGAGATCTTATAAAAACACTATGCCTGTATCAGCCATTGTTGATACTTTAACACACAGATCGAAAGAAATAGAAAACACAAGGTGGCCACTTATCATGAAAACTGCTGGAAAATAAAAAATAAAAAAACCCTTAATTTAGAACAAGGCAAAATTGTTTTTGTTTGTTTTTGTTTCAAATTATGGGCAAAATGATTATGGTTTTCAAGAAATAAATAGATATGTCAATGAATGATAAAAAATGAACATAATGTCAGGAAATCTAAATGCAGAAGACTGATAAAAAAAGGAAGAATGCAATTATGAATTTTAAAATTCTGAGAGAAAGAAGATAATAAACTTTAAACAAATTTGCAGACAAAATCGGTTTATGTTAAAATATAGACCTTCCTTCATTATTATTTTACACTCATTTGGTAACTTGAGAATTTGTAGACTTGCCACTGAATGATTGGGAAATACAAAAGAGATTAGAAAAATGTGATAACAACATACGTCTTTTTTGAGATATCGCTTGCAACAATGCAGTTAATATATTGAAATTGTCTTGAATTTTATGAGCTGATCTATCACGCTGCTTCAACAGTCGTACAAGTTTTGAGGAGAGCATATTTATCCCACGTTTAAGATCTCTCACCATTTTCTCCAGCTCAGTAATCTCTACAAAATACAACTAAATCAAGGTTAGTCATGATATGCAAGATATTATAATTCTTAATTATGCTTTTATACATTTCCATGGTTTCAAAGTTTCCATGGATGTTCACGATTAGAGAAACCAATCAAAAAAGAAAAGAAATCTTCTCATGTAATAATTTCTGTTGTGGAAATTAGGATTTTAACCAGTCACCTAAAATTTTACATTCTGTTGCTGACTAGATGTCTCCAACCCAAAACTGTGCCGGTAAAAGTAGTATACACAGGGGATAATACAGAATATTCACTTGAGCAGTGCGAGGTTGTTATATAATTCTTAGGGATCGTCTCAAAAAGTTCAAAAAGTTAATTCGGCGTTTTCATTTTCATTTTCAATCTGCATCAAATTGTCCTTGAATGTGCTTGTATTTTAGACCTAAATTCGACCTTTTAATCATTCCTTAAACAACAACGTATTTCTTACTATCGTCCCAAATTCGTCCTAAATTCACTCATTGTTTCATTTAAACCTCATTACATTTAAATTTAACATTAAAGTATAAATTGAGTACACTCTTCGTTGTATATGTGCCCTATACAAAATAATGATAACTTTAAAATAATAGACGATATGCTGGAGTTCAAGATTGAACTGCATGGAAAATAAATTCTGTAGAATGTTTTGGCTTATTTTAAATACATTAACATGAAAAAATATAAAAGAATTGCATGTAGAGATTTTGACACAATGTAAATATAGCTTTACTTGTGTATGAAGAAATAACATTTCAATCGAACACCTGCCTTTGGTTCAGAAGACGTGCTCTGAAATAGGAATTTTGATCAGAATCCTATTCTACCAAAAAAAGATTATTGGTTTTATAAAGAAAGTAAAATTGTTTGAATTTCTTCCCCTTTTTCATTAATGTAAGAGCTATATCTGGAAAAATATCTGGAAAAACAATGCTAAAAAACGCTTTCGTGTGTGTGTTAGTGGGACTTGTTTTGTGTCAAGTTGTTTAAAATTTGTTTCATTCTTTAAATTACTAAAACTTTTGCTTATCGAAAATTCACAATATTGCAACATAAATTTATCATCACATGGCCAGTAGTTTCTTCTAAACAACGTAAATTTCCAAAATAATAAAGAAACACTCTGAAGATGGATATATTTGAATTCAATACAAGCCCTCATCAGTTTTTTGCCTTAAATTTGCTCTCTTAATTCGTCCTAGAATTCATCCTTAATTCATCTTAGATTTGTTCTTTATTATTCTTAAATGAAATTTGTCCTCTCACTAATTCGTCATTTTGAATTCAATTTTTTTATAGAAAATCGGGGAAAAAATTGTTTATAAAAGAGAAGGTTGAAAATTTTTGTCTAAATTCATCTTTTTACAGGAACTTTTTGAGAAAATCCTTTATTTTCGTGCATTTTCTTTGAAACTTGGTCATTAAGAAGGAAAGGGGAGTGGGTGTCAAAAACCTTTACGCCCCAATTTCCGTTTAAAAAGTTCAAAAATTGATTGTCAATAGCCCTAATCAAATTAGAAATTTACAAACCTTTCTTTTCCAAATAGCTTCTGTCCAATCTTGGTCTATCATCATTCTCAAAGCTTGATGCAACATAAACACTAGTAACACTGGTTGTTGAACATTCAGTAATGTCACTATCAATAACTTGATTATAAACATTACTATTAATATGGTATCTATCATAAATTTCAAACAGCAGTCCATCCACTGCACGTGCTTTTTTTGACTGTCCTTTTTCCCATCCTTCATCTGGAGATGTAAATTGAAAGGAATCTGGGCATTTCATAACACTACTAGAACATTTATAATCATTCTCGTCAGTGGACGAAGAAAACGAGGAACAGTTTTTGAGATCTTTAAATGTTGCTTTTTTGATCGCACCAGACTTCGAGTAGTCAAACCCACGTAATTTTCCATTCTCAAATTCTGGTTTTGTGCTTTCTGAAAGTTTTTTAAAGGTAAAAACATTGGAAGATGTCCTACGTTTCACTTTTTTGCGTAGTTCCTGACTCCTTCCCTTGTTTAATTGATCAAAAAATGTTTCGTCACCACCACCGGAAGAATCTGAATCTGCGTCACGATCCAACTCATTTTCGATAAAACCTGTAGGAGAAAATAGTCCACTACAATTACTGTCATGAGAAGGGCTATGATTTTCAATTTTTTCTCGGTTATTATTTCCAAAAGGGTCAAATGAATCCTCAGAAACAGAAAGGTCAATATCTTCGTGGTAGCTGCTGTCCGCCATGTTTACTAGTGCCAAATTGTTTACAAATATCATTCTATAAAACCGAATACACCAAAGTCAATGTTTTCCAGTCTATGCCATAAGATACTCAAGGTAAATTTCACTCATGTATGATGTACGCAGTTTAGATTTTTGTTATATTTTATTTTATTTCGCCAAATTAAAGAATATGAACATGAATTTATAATTTTTTTGGTTAAAGCTGAAAATGAAAGTGAAACCGTGTCCGAGCAACAAAGAATCAAAGAATACGGCTTTGCAAAGATGGTAGCTGATAACATTCGAAACAGACATGACCATCATGGTGCTTACAAACGATTCAGCCATTTTATTCTAAAATTATTTTATTACCTTGGTAAAGCCGGTTATAAGCAATGCTTCTTTAGGACAACTACGTATTTTATCATTTCATACTTTTGCAGCCCCTTCGTTGAAAACATTCAACATTTTTCTCGAGTAATATATTGCAAGCAAAAGTCATTTTTTATCAGCGCGGAAGGCAGGCGGCGGCGGCGGCGGCGGCGGCGGGATTCTCTTTTTCGCTTTTATTGATCGCTACTAATCAGTTCAGTTCTTTCTTGTGTGTAGGGTACCATCTATTATAATAATGGAGTATAGCCATAAAATGTATGGCTTTATATGTTAACAACACACATATATAGCTAGAGAGAGCAGCACCATCCTCCATATCACAACCAACAGCAGCACAGAGTAGCAGCATCCTCCATCCACCACACCACCCTCTGGGTTGGAATTAAATTCATAACCAAATGGCGACAAGTCCAAAAGCAGGTAAGAATTCTTGTCCTATCTTATTATTTTAATATTTGATGTGCCGCCTACATAATATAGTAACCATATTATGATGATGGGGTTACTTTGAACCAAAATTGCAGCTATTTTTCTGTTTTCTTTCTTTTTCTTCTCTTTACCTAGCTATAGGAACCTGTGTATTTCTCTCACTTTTCTCTCACTCTGATATCTAGACAATTTTGAATATGGTCATGGGGTCATAATATGTGGCAAAAAATTGATGACGGGAACTGCTGTGATGTCAGTAAAATCTTTAAATGACAGTATCTCCGTAATGGGTGGTCATCAACATGTGATCCCATTATGTACATTGTCTTGGTCCGTTTTCTGAGCTATATAACGTTATAAATCAGAGAACAAATAATATAAAAAAAACTAGAAACTGGTTGAAACTTTAGTTACTAGTTGAAATCTTGAGTTTAGAGGGAACTTAAAAGTTCCATTCTGCACTACAACAACCATGCTTTAAAACATTCAATACATTCAATACACATTAGTATTTACGAATATTACAACTGAGTCAAGATGCGACATATAAACATGAATTCGGGAAAGGTGTATTGGATTTTTATTAACTTCATTATTATGTGTGGTTCCTCTCTCTGTAAAAACACAAGCAGAAACAGTATAGGAAATCATTTTTCCAATTCTCTGAAGATCCTGTGCTGGCAAATTCTTGGAAAAAAAACACTTCGATGAGGCAACAAAAAAAAAACTTGCACGATTGCTTGGAATTGGAATTGCACAAACATTCTCCTAATGTGGACATTGCGTACGAAGCAGTTTTTACATTTTCACCAAGTCATTCTTCCCACACTCATCGCTGCTTTCTGTCTCATATATTGTTTCCCAATTTGAACTAACTTCTAAATCCGAGTCGGGATTTAACTTTATTCTTGGATGGAAGGAGTGATTTTCATATTGGATGGTATTGGTCCATACAAGAACCAGCGTATCCGATATAGGAATTTATTTATAGAATTTATTTGACGCTAAGAACATCGACACAGGAGGTGGATAGTGGACGGTAAACTCACAGTTCTTGCAAAACTTAAGATTTAGAGGACAGCTTTTCTTGCCACATTTTGTTTACAATAATTGAATGACAATATATAAGTAATAATCTTCTTCAGGAAGCAGTTTTTATATTTTCACCAAGTCATTTTTCTCACACTCATTGCTGCTTTCTGTCTCATATGTTGTTTCCCAATACGAAATAACTTCTAAATCCAAGTCGGGATTTAACTTTATTCTTGGATCGAAGGAATGATTTTCATATTGGATAGGATCGGTCCATACGAGAACCAGTGTATCTGATATAGGAATTTATTTAAGGAATTTATTTGGTGCTAAGAACACCGACACAGGAGGTGGATAGTGGACGGTAAACTCACACTTCTTGCAAAACTTACATTTTAGAGGACAACTTTTCTTGCCATATTTTGTTTACAATAATTGAATGACAAAATATAAGTAATAATCTTCTTCAGGTCCAGATAACATCACTTTGGTGGAACATGAATTTTTCTTATAGAATTAATATTTTCTTATCATAATTCTAGAATAGTAGTATAGGAAAATGTGATGGAATGTTTTACCATGGTGTTTGTTTTCCCCCTAAATTTATTTTGATTTTTTTACATTCAGGGAATGTTTGAAACAATTCAGCTTGTAAAAACATTATAATTTTGCTGTTTTTATTGTTTTCTCATTACGGGAATTGCTAATTTTTCATTCCAGCAAGTCCAACTGATGAACATAGGCCGCGATTTAGTTTTGAAGACCAATTAACATTTGCTCCAAAGCTTAATGCACTTAGCATGAGAATGGCGAATGTGAATCGTACATCTATCATTCATCGCAAGAAACAGAACAAAAAGTCAATGGATCATCTTTCGGAGCAGTTATTTAGACCTATCGTTAGTGACAACAGTACCAAAATTGTTGCTAAAATGAAAACAGGATTTTGGGAACGTCAAGAAAAGCATGTTAAACATCAACAAGAAATGGTAATCCTAGAATTATATTAATAATATTAACTTTAGTAGCCAGGTGGGAAGTCCTGCCTTTTAATTAACTGTAAAACATTTGAGATATTTAAACCCAATGGGCAAAATCTTCAAAACATCTATGCAGTGTTTTTCCATATACATAGACTTATTATGAAATGGTAGTATATGGTTTAAAAACAATTTATGGAGCACACTTTTCACACTATACTAGTATTTCTGTATACAATGAATAATTCATGGAATAAGCCAGTGAATCTCAAATTTTTTTAGGTTTATTATCCTTACGTTATTAAATTTATTCGTTTTATTAGTAATGCTGTTTTTCTCAACATAGTTTGATTTAGGACCGAGCACAATCCATCCCAATTTACGTACAACAGCATCGAAGTCCATAGAAAAACATAGCAAGTCCTCAATGTCACCTGTAAAAGTACCCTCACAAACTTCCAAAAGTAAATCAAAATCCATACCAGAATGTTCTAATAATGAAGAAACATTTCCCAATGGTGTTAATTCAACGATTATAGTTTCCAAATGTGTGGATAAAAATGAGAACAATAATGATAATAATAAAAATAATGAAATTGATAACACTAATGAAAAATGTTCCACATTCATTTTAAATAATGGTGGAGATAGTGTCCATGCTAAAAATCAACCAAGTTTTGTTGCTGGTAAAGGTAAATTCATCAGTAAAAATGTGGAAAGGAATAAGGTGATGATCTCTCCAAGAAAAGTTGCTAAGCATTCCAAAGGTTTTGAAAATAATACAATCAAGGATGCCAAGGGTTTCGAAAATATAAAAACCAAGAATGCCAAGGATTTTGAAAAAATAAAAACAGAAGATATCAAGGATTTTGAAAATATAAAAACGAAGGATGCCAAGGATTTCGAAAGTATAAAAAACAAGCATGAAATAAAAGAGAAATGTGAAATCGATTCCAAGCCCAAGGTTGTGCGAAGGTTATTTGATGGGGACAAAAATGAAAATATACTGACTGATTGGAAGGAAGGTCAGCTTGGTCCAGAAAATGAAGCGTTAAACAAATGTAAAAAGAAACACAAACGTCATCAAACGTATCCACTCACCCAAGATCAAATGGACGAAAACTATCAACGAATGAGGAAACTCAAGAAAGCTGCTGAAAAGGCAATCAAGGTTAGTTTTTAGACTTGAGTAACCACTGCTTATTATGGAACATTTCCATAAACACAGTACTTTAAGGTAAAACGTTTTTGCGGCATGAACCTTTGGTAATTTCACGGTTGTGATCTTAATTCTAAGAAATTAAATGCTGCCAAAAATATTTTTAAAATTAAAAGGTTGAATTAACCATGAAAGTTTAACAGTGAAACCTTTTTGTGTTATATTTTCATTGAAATTCCCAAAAATTTGCTAGCTCGCATAAGGTCACATCGTTCAACACTACTATACTGCAAATTTAAATGTTGCAAAATTAATATGTTGTGAAATATCGAAGCTCTGTCTAGCTGTAAAAATTAAAATCCCGCAAAAATCCCAGAATTGACTAAAAAAAACACCGCTATCTTCTTTCTTACAAAAGTGGGAAAATCTTCAATAAGACTCTGTGGAGGAGTGTTTTTTTATTGAAACAGGTGATATTGCTTGCCACTCCTATAGAAAACACTCCTCCTTGTAGACTTTTTGTAGATTTTGCCCACTGGGAAGTAACTTCAAAAAATTCAAAAAAAATTCAAAGAATACAGTGTTTGTTACATTTCAGGTTACATTTCTTTATTTTTCAGAATAAGAAGATATTCCTTTGTCATGGACCTTATCATACAGTGAGATCTTCACTACGAAGACGTGGTTGGATTGAAAAATACTTAAAAAATGACGGCATGTTGAGACAGAATTTACTTAATGATGGCTCTGATCTGAAACAAGATGATACTCAAGAACTTGATCTACTCCGTGATGATCATTATGGAATAATGTCCAGGATGATTCGAAATTCAACTCCATCTTTCATTTGGACACTCAGAAGGGACGATATAGATTTTCAGTTCCTCCAAAAGGATCAGATGGTGAATCATTTTGTGTGTGCATGGACCTTCACCACGAAAGCTGGCCTTTGTTTGAATCTACGAAATGTCCACTACTACCAGAACATTCACTCCAATAGCTTTTTTCCTCGTTGTTATCGTCTTTGTTGTGATGAAGAAAAGGAAGAGTTCATTGATGATTATCGAATGACAGCTGCATTAAGTATTCTCAAATTAGTTGTCTTAAAGCATGACCTTTGGAAAGCTAAAGAAGAAGCCAATCATATTTCTGAGGAATCTTCTGGTCATGACACCAAAGGTGACATTTAATTCTTCTAATACAATCTTTTTATTTCATAAAAACATGGATCCTCTTTAACAATAAAGTATGCAATCAAGGAGAAAATGATGAAATGAATGCAGAAAAATAATTTCATACACTTGATTTTCAATTCTTGTTTTTTTTTCTCACTTTCTGACACGAGAGCACTATTATTATCATGTTGTTGAGGCATGTCTAAAAAATCATGCTGATAACGGTTTTGTTTAGCTGAAAATGCCAAGACTAAGAGACCAAATATATTACCTACAAATGCACTGGCTTTGGCAATGAAAGCTTGTTATAGTTACTTGGATACACAACAACACTTAGATATTGAAGAAACATACGTGAAAAAAGAGAGAGATTTAGATGAGTCTACCTGGAGAACTATAATTAGTTACTATTATCAGATACTCAAGTGAGTTTCTTTGTTAATTTTTACAATCATAGACTAATCTAGAGGGTCGAAATTTGTGGACGAGAATGTTAGCTATTAAATCACAAAAGAAAAACGTGTGTAAAATCCAAGCCCATTTGTGATACAGACTGGAAACAGAAATTATGTTAATGTTCTCCTTCACAATTTTTGAAATACCTTGGATCTGCCGCTGACAATAACTTATTTTCCAAGTCAGTGTTAATAATGATAAAATGTACCAATGTTTATTACATGTTGTAATGCATAAACACAGCTATCTGGATCTTTTTTTCATTTAAACTGCAATCAAGGTAATGCGGGTGACACACGATCCAATCTATCGAATTCAATTCGTTGAATTTGTCGAAATCAAATCAAGTTGATCGGTTGACGTAACTTTAGACGAATTGAAAGAATTGAAAATGTTCAACTTTTAAAATTTTGAAATCGACGTAAATTGAACTGAAAATCTGCTGTTACACGATCAGTTTTGTTGAGTTTTTTTTATGACAAATTTGATTCGATAAATTTGATCGTGTATCGCCCAATAGACCATGCTTGGAAGTTAACTATCTAAACGCAGTAGAAATTATGAACGATCTAAACGCAGTAGAAATATACAGTAGACTCTCGTTAAGTTGGACCCTGAAGAGGAATTGAAAAAGTATCAGAGTTAACCGAAGCTCCCGATAATTCGAACTTGTAAAAATGTTAAAGATTTTTTTGCTATACTTGAAAAGGATTCTCCTTTATCGATCTCTTTTAATATTTTTTATTTTTTCACTTAGTGTTCTCAAATTTAATTTCCTTTTGAAACCGGCGACTTTCGACATCTTGATAGTAAATAACAAAATTTGAATTTCATTGCTTCAAAACAAAAGTCCGAATTAAGCGGAGTTTTTTGACTGAAGGGACACAAAAACTAGTACGACGAATGGTCCGATTTATCCGAGGTCCGACTTAAGCAAAATTTTTCACCTTAAGTCATATAAGAAAATGCAAGGGAAATTGTAAATTGTTCCAACTTATCCGGGGTACGACGGGAGTTCACCGCACTGTTAAACCACTATATGGTGAACATTAAACAGATATTCGACAAGGTAAAATGGGACATCCGGAATTATTCAGTCGAGCTTGTGATATTCGACGACGCGCAGCGGATGAGGTAGGGGAGTCTGTTTGAGCCTCATCCGTTATATGAAGCCTTTTAATTACTATCGAAGAACTACTATTGAATTCTACAATTATTCGATAAGCGTAAAGTTACAGATGTATGATAATCCTTGTTATTCTTGTATGAAGAGATGTATGCTCTTTTGATCTCGTTTTCCAGTCACAACGCTGTTATTAGTAATGCTTCATCAAATCTGAGTGCCTGTCAAGATATACTATCGCAGATGTCCAATCATTTTCTGCAAATGAATATTGATGGGCACAGAAACTTATGGATCTTGAAGCCTGGTGCTAAGTCACGTGGTCGAGGCATTGAGCTGAAAAGCCAATTAGACGACATACTTAATACGACGAGTGATAATGTATCTAAAAAAGAGAACCGTTGGGTCATACAAAAATATATTGGTAAGTTTATCACTATCATTATGTGCGGCAATAATAATGGTGTAGTGGTTAGTACCTTCGAGTGCGACCGCTGAGCTCTAGTCAGTTTTAATGTTTTAAAGTGGATTGTTACTAACCCACATTTTGTTTCACGTTTTTTTTCTTCAATTTTTGGACTATTGCACTAATGTAATCGCGAAAAACATAGAATATTTTTCAGGCTTCGAAGATGAAAATTCGTGATTCGTGTTTCAAAATGTGTTTATCTGCCAATTAGAGACCGACAAACCTTTCGGTGAAATACCTCATAAAAGCGTTTGAAAGGTCGAGGCATCACGTGACCTATGCTTATTGAAAAAATTTTTACACCAAATAAAGTTTTGATGGTCTCAAATTGACAGATAGACTGTATGGTGTAACACCGGACCTGCAAATTCTGATTCTCTTGACCAAGTTCTTGCAATCTAGATAAGGCCTGGTCTAGACGGCTTTTGGTTTCTGGAAATTAACAGATAAACTGTATGTTAAGATCAATCATGGATTATAATTATTCTGCCATTATGTTTTAGAACAACCTCTGTTAATTTACAGAACCAAATTCGACATTCGACAGTGGTTTTTGGTCACCGATTGGAATCCACTTGTTTTATGGTTTTACAAGGACTGTTATATTCGGTATTACCTTTTATTATTTAATACGTTCGTCTGTTCAAATGTGCATTAAAGCTATATTGGCGCTTTATTGTCAGGAATCCAATGGAGTACAAAGTGATGTATTGTGGCGTAACGGATTTTTTAATCAATGTATATTTATCAGAGGCGCAGTTAGAGTTCAGTCAAAATTTGTGGAGGAGTGTTTAAGTCATTAAAAGTAAAAAAAAAAAGGAAAACGTGCTAGTTTTTTTGTTTTTGCAATAAATCGAATTAGTTTTTAAACAGAGCATTGGATCGATTTTTCTTTCGATCGTTCATTATTTCTTTCAAACTAAAAAAATTAACGATGCATAATAAGCAAAATGGGGCGCCATTTTTGTAATCTGGACAACATTGGTGCATAAGAAAGATATCCATTGTATAGAGATGTCCGCTTTATAGGGACTTCACCTATGAGAATTTGACTGTACATCCACCGGTCCATACATTGAGTATGTTGTCCGTTGTTACGGAGATGTCCGCTTTATAGGGACTTCACCTATGAGAATTTGACTGTACATCCACCGGTCCATACATTGAGTATGTGTCCGTTGTTACGGAGATGTCCGCTTTATAGGGTGTCCTCTTTATGGAAATTTCATTGTAATGAACTCACTGACAATTCTACGTATTTTTTCGGGTTTTTTTTTATTTGTTATTATTATTTAAAGATTTTGTGGGCAAGAATTCACATTCGATAATTTGGGACCCCAATACCACCTCTCCAACAACTCTGTGCAAAAACACTACCCGATCGGGAAAAGATCAGAACATCTTCCCGATTCTAACATGTGGTCTAGTGACGAGTTTAAAGAATACTTGATCAAAAAAGGTGGGTCTTAATTTGTTTTCATTCAAATAGTTTAATGTAAGGACGATTTAAAATTGGTTGTGTAAACAGAGTCTAAGGAATTACCCCGTTAAAATCTATAAATCTATAACAGCATTAGCTAATATCATAGTCATTAGAAAGTCCCCTTCTATTGTTGGTATTTTTAACTTTAACAAGCTAAATGTAGTTTTAGTAATGACTATGTTAATATCAAGCAAAGTTGCGGTGCAAAAACATATTTCTTATATTTTTCTCTTGAACTCTGAACTCTGACACCACATACTTTCGTTTAACTTAAGAAATGCCTCACTGTCAGTATTAAAAATCGCCTGCAACAGAGCTGCCCGTTTCAATATCAGAGTTTTAACAATAACAGCAACAACAGAAATAAAGTAATGTTTAAAACAATGACATGTCTGAAAATCAATGCTTAACCTACAGACTGGGCGACTACTCTCATCTGTTGCTGCTGTCATTCCATAAAACATTTGGATGGTGGTTATGACGGGTATGACTGACCATGCATGTTATATATGCCTATATGTCTTGTTTATTTACAGGACACAAGTCGGCTTGGGATCACATCATTTACGACGGCATGAAAAAAGCCATCATAGCCGTGTTACAGGCCTGTCAAAACTCCCTGGATTATCGGAAAAACTCGTTTGAATTATACGGCGCCGATTTCATGTTGAGTGAAGACTTAAAACCGTGGCTGATTGAAATCAACTCTAGTCCGGCGTTAGGTGCCAGCACTGACGTCACGGAGCGTCTGTGTCGGAATGTTATCGACGATACTATGAAGGTTGTCTTGGACCGTCACGAGAACAAGCAATGTGACGTAGGTCGATACGAACTAGCGTTTAAACAGCCGCACATTCCGATCCCTACCTATATGGGCTGCAAATTATCTGTGGACGGACTTGCTATAAAGAACACAGCTATCAACCATCCTACGAAACAAAAGGTAAAACCGATCGAATGTAAGTTAAAGATGGGTTCCAAATCCATTTCGGATGACGTCAAGTGTAACTCACCACCTGAAAACCACCCACATGGAGAGATAGAAAACAATGTAAAAGAATCTCAGGTGAAGTGCACTCTTTCCGATGACCAAGGAGAGCACATGATGAAATCCTGTTCAGATACTTCCGTAACAAGTTCAAACGCATTATCAGTTACATCACTACTACCCAATCGGAAATTATCGGATTCGAAGTTGAGCAATTCCGCCGTTGCACTAATAGCTCCCTCCCCAGAATTTGCTTTCGAAGGTGACCACTTCCAACGCAGTTGTTATAATTGCAGTCGTTGCAGTAGCAATGACGAATGTACTGTCGACGTGCCGAGTGACATCGTCGAAAGTTATGACGTCAGATGTTTAGGTATTTTGAAAAGAGCGGCACCTTTGACGTCAAGGCTTCATCGTTCGAAAAGATTAATCGTAAGAAAACCGACTGTTCTGAGGTATAAAAACCAATTTGGAATACTTGCATCTCAAGAGATGGGCGGTATTAACAGGTATTAACAGAGATACCAACTATCCGCTCTGCACACACCCGAATAACGATGCCAAACTGAAAGACCTCTATGTAAGACCCACACAACACATGTTAAAAGACCATCGAAAAGGAAAATTCTGGGGGTTTTTTTATGTGTGATTCGTACCCACTCTCTTTTTTATGTCCTATCTATCGGCAAGCAGTTACGGGTTAAGAATGCGCTTTTCTCGGATTTCTGTTTAAACGCCGTGTTTTGGTCCAGCATGTTCATCTGGCCTCGTTTAAGATATCAATAGGAAGAGCACGCTTCTTATACTAATACTAAATCTTGTTTGTTTTTTTTACCTAACTTTGAAAGAAAGAACTTTAGGAAAATTTTCTCAGGAAGCTCGTCAATGGATGTTTATTTTTTCCGTATTAGTATAGGGAGAATCTCCCATTAGGGGGATCTCAAGCTCCATCTTACGGGTTTTTATTACTTCGTGGAGTGTTGTGCTTTAAGGAAGACATCATAAAGCCGCCCGGAGGAGAACGCAATGCAATGTTTTTTGAGTTCGAAAGTTCATCGAATTTTCTCAACATTTATTTCTTAATGAGAATGAAGACGCTGTGTGTAACATTTTGTTTTTGTTTTTAATATTATTTTATTCAACGCTTTAAGTTTAGTAATAAAGAATAACAACATTGATCGGTATCAGTAACTATTCTATCCGAGAGATAATCGATGTAGACCTGTTATGTGTTTGTGTTATCAGTTCATCATTTTCTGCCGATGTCTATTTTTTTAATGTGGTTAAACGTAGCTTTTTCGTATCAGTTAGTTTTGACTACTGTGCCGAAATGTATAGCTTATTATTTATGTAGTTTATTTAGTATTTAGTATGTGGATTGTTATTATTAAGGTTCGCTATTAGAGAAACGAAGGTAGCAAGATCATTATTATATTGTTTTGATAGTGTTTGATTGATATCTTTTTGTTTTAGATTGAATAGTATAGATGAATGTAATACAAGAAGAGAATGTGTAAATCATGGTTATAAACATATATACATGGTTTTTGTATCATGATACACAAGTGGAGTTTTGGGTTTTGACTTTCCCACAATTCATAGCAGAATAGAGTTTTGAAAGATAAAAACGTCTGAGAAGGTATTGTTTTTGTTAGCTTTAGTTAATAGGGAAATGTGAAGGTATTTTCTTATATTTCAGAAGTTTAATCGTGGTTAGTAGGAGTATACGTTGCATTGTCTCTTTTCTAAATCTCTGAACATTGGAATTTTAGCTTTTAGTTCAACTGTACAACTTTAGAAATCTCTAAATAGGTCAGATAGCACTGGTAAATTGGGATAATAGCATTCTTTGAATGATCGATCCAAAATATTTATACAACAATTTTGTGTTAAATATGATATAATTCCAACATGGAGAAACACAACAATTTTTGTAAATACACAGACTAATCATGGCAGTATTGCGTATAAAATAATTTAAGGAGAAAAACTGTAAAATGTTTTTACACGCTACACTAGTTTCTTCTTTATTAATAACGAGGTGTGCATCCCCTTTTTAGTTTGGTCAGTGGCAATAAAAGGACTGGGAAGGAAATGTTTGTATGGACTGTTATAATTGAAATTTTAGATCGTGCGTAACTGAGTTGTCCAGATATAAGCGATTAGTATTATAGGAGTAGCGCGACGTGGGTACGTTGCATTGCACCCTTAGAACGCGATATTTAAGGGCAAATATCTCGAGAACCAATGGGGATAACTGACGTTTTTGGGTCCGCGATATTGGACGATAGGGTGACAAAAAAAAAATTGGGTCTAAAACTTTTTGGGGACGGGTGTGAGGTCATTAGAATCTTTGATCGATGATATCTCCGTAACCTGTACGTTGTAGACAGGCGATCCCATACATTTTTTGGACCAGCATTTCGAGCTCTACAACTTAGTGATACTTATTCTTTGCAATTCTATGATTTTATTTTTCGTCATCGCCATAATTTGAAAAAGGAAAAGCACGGGTGTTGGATGTAGTAACTCATGGAGAAAATGAACCTGTAAAAACATTTTACACCCTATACTAGTATATATTAATACTATATGCCCTGGTCCTAACCGAAAAAAACAAAAAACGTCAAATTTGTTTAATAGACAAATATGGCAACGGTTTTTTATCCGTTTGCGTATTAGTATAGAGGGAAACCATTACATTGAGTCAAATGTTTACATTTCCGTTTGTTGACGATAGAAAGGAGGAAAGATAGTCAAAAATATATGGTAATGTCAGATTAGTTATAAGTTGTTAAGTTTATAATTTTGAAAATGTGGTGTATCTTACAAATAGACAACGAAGTATGATTATATTTTTGCTTTAGATTTATAATTAAAGATTGTCTTTATGATACAGAGTAATAAATTTATATTCCAGAAGTAATGTAGAGGAGATTTTTAATTAAGTTTTTATTTTAATATGGCCGGGTAAAGTACAGCCAGACGGAATTTTTACATGGAAATATGAAGTCATTATTAAATTTAAAATATTTTGTATTCTACGCAGTTTGGTTTAGATATGCGATAGAACTGGGCATGGAAATAACACCGATCCTTCGTGAAAGCTAATTATCTTACGCGGACATGTAAAGTTTCTTTCGCGTTGTAATGAACGAGAATTGCATCAGTAAAAAGTTTTTACCGGGCAGCTAGTACAATGAAATAATAGAAAATAGAATAAAACCATTTGATTTTAGGGAAGGAGGCATACTTCCGTTTTATCATCTGACCACTGATATTAACTGCGTACCGGGTAGGCAAATAAAGCTGGAATGGTACAATGGAATCTCTATAGAGCGTACACCCTATAAAGCGGACAACTCCGTATAACACAGACACATACTCCATGTACGGATGGATTTAAAATCAAATTCTCATAGGTAGAACCTGCATAAAACAGACATTTCTTTTATGCACCAATGATGGCCGCTTCATAGAGATTTCGCTGTATAAGAAGTGTCCGCTTGATAGAAACGTTCTTTATAAGAGTTTGAACAGGATGTCTTATAGAGATGTTTGTTTTATGGTGTGTCCGCTTTATAGACATTTCACTGTATTTCCCTTAATTCGGATTAATCTGACTGTCCTTTTTTCTTTTCACAAATAATAAACAACCAGAAATGATCACCAAGCTCAGTAACACTGTGTGTAACGTCAAAAGGATGAACGCCAGCATAAACACGCTACCATTACAGCGTTGTTCACGTGAAAACGTCTTCCATTTCGATAGTACCCAGACTCCACCTGCGAAATGCCAACCAATCAGAAAGCAGGACAGGAAGACCACCATGACAACGGTTGTTCGAAAGAAACACGTGGGCTTGTTACTTTCGTTGCAACACATGAAAGTGCAGAACAATGTTAGGGAGTAGCATATGGTGGTAACACCATGCACCATTACGTAGATCGGTATCATTTGTTCCAGGGGACATTTTTGGAAATTGTTTATGCCTGAAACATAAGAAGATGTTGTTCATAAGTTAGGAGAAATTCTCAGTCGAACATACTCTTCAAAGTTAGTTCAATTGATAATTTCTCCCCGCCTTAGTTTATGGAACAAACCTTTGTCTGGTTAGCGAGGTTACAGTCAGGTTATGACTCGTTCTTTCAAACATTTTGATAAGACTTTTCACCGTGAATTTAAACTGAGGAGAAATTTTCAGATGATCATATTTAGTCTTAAGTAGAAGGAACAGCACTGAATTATTCCCTGAATTATATCTGGACTTATTCGATATCATCCGTAGTTTCTGTTAATGACTTTTAGTCTTGCTTTTATGTTGCTAAAAGGAGCGAGATGTTTACAAATAGCAAAACTAAAAGTCATTAACGGGAGATCCTTGATCATCAATTTAATTTTTGAGTGAAAGTTATTTAACATTAAGATTGAGAAACATTGGTTAGGCATGTTCTCCTCCTCTAAGGAATTTAAAGAGGGGGAAATTGCAACCTAGAACTCAGGGTCTCTTGCCTGGGAAAGTGCAAATTCCATAATTACGTTTGCCAGGCGATTAAACTGAAAATTTCGAAAATTGCATCAATCATAAAAAGCACTTTGTTAAGATTTCCCCGTAAAGGGAGAAATCTTATTTATTTAGGCTTTCGACTAATAGTTGCGCTGCAACCGTGTTCTGCCCATTCCGAATCGGTTATCAGTTTTTAAATGTGCCGAGAAGCCTATTTTTTCCAATAATGTTTTTTTTTTTTTTTTGTATCCATGGTTTCGATGATGATGTGTAAAATTATGTTAAATTTTAAAAAAGCTTTCAGAAAATCTAAAGAAGTATTTTCTTGTATTATTTAACTGTGAACATTTGATATGGAGTAGTTGGTCGTCTTCCAACAGCTTTTGAATTAAAAACATACTGTAAGTGTAGATGACCGAGTGGCCTAAAGCTTTGTATTTCTTTTCGAGAACATAGTGGTTCAAATCCGATGACAGGCGTTTTTCGGGGTTTTTTTTTAGAATAAGTTACAATAAGTATATGTAGGTTACAGCTATCCTCCTAGGTTACAGTAAACATGATTAGAGACAGATTTAGTGTTAAACGATAAATATATTTGAAATAATCTGCCATCGGATTTGAACCACTATTGATTAATACAATGACATGTTTTCACAATACCTTATACTACTGGCCCTTTTGGCCGGCCCTTATTAGGTCATGGCAAAAACCGTAATTTGGCCATTTAGGACCGTATTTAAAACAGACATTAATGAGACACCCAGGCTATATACAGCTTCTATTTTCTCTGGAGTTAATATCATCATAAACATTGATAAAACGAGTCTTCTGGGACGCACTGTCTCGGGAAACCTTTTTAATCCACAACGTTGATTTTGCGAAGAGGAGACACTAATTCACCGTTTTGCACATAGCCAGCCTTCTTTGTGCCGTCTAAGGTACACAGGATTTCTCTAGCTAGTGTGAACTTTGACGAATAATGGCGAAAACAAGCGCAGTATTTATGTACCCATCATGGATACTTAGGTGTTCGCATTTAGTTACATTGTGGTGACCACGCCTTAACGCTCTTCGACGCGTGGAGGTTGTTCCAAGGGAATCCTCAATTTCTAGTCCCTACTCCCCTTTCGATTCAGGTTTACGGTGGTGGATCAATAATACATGGACGTATAATATGAGAAGGACATACAACTTTCATCGATCTATTCAAATAAAGCACGTCTCAGTTTATTGAAATTTTTAAGGTTGTGTCAAGCACAGTTAAAAATACATGTTTCTTTTGGCTTCTGAGATTTTAACAACCAGAAATATTTTTCAAAATATTTAGTTTATTTTGTAGCCGATTTTTAAACTCTGATTCCTTAGGAACTCCTGCAGCCTCAGCCTTGAAACTTTCAGAATTGAAGGACAAGATATTCCTCTTCCTGTGCATTTCCCGGCGTTTTTCCGATATCTTTCTAAGTTGGGATTTTTTTTGTAAAGGATGTATAAAGTGTAAATTCGCTGTAAACGTTCATCGGACACCTTGAATTTTGAAGTACTATTAAAAGTCGCAGATTTATATACAATTCACATTTCTTCTAATTTCTTTGATTTTCCACAATGTGTAAAACATAAACATTCGTGTAAACCCGTCCATGGAAACCAAATTTCAGTAAAATGTTTTCATGTTATAAATAAGTGCCAAGGACGAAGCGTTTTGAGAAATCCCTGAGAAACCTCCAAAACCTTCTGATGCGGATAATGACGTAAGTGTATGATCGTGTCTGATCGTGTGGAGGAGGTATGTGTTGAGGAGTGTGTGTTGGGGAGTGTGTGTTGAGGAGTGTGTTGTTGGGGGCGATTAAATTGAAAATCTTTATGTGTACTCGTAACAAACACTTCTTACCGGTGATTAAAGTAACAGGGCTTGCCAAAATGTTCAAGCACAGTAACATCTTTCCCATAAGTTTAAAGATACGACTTCCGTTCTAGAGGTAAACAAAAGAGAGAGAGAGAGAGGCAATTCCATCATCCGAAAGGGATGTAAATTTTATCTTTTGCCCAAAAGCAAAACTTACTTCTGAATCATCTGTCATCAAGATCTTATACATTCTTTGACACTTTTAAATTTTTTTTCTTCTTCTTGAATTAACCGATTTCTTCCCTTTTAAAGAAGGAAATAAAAAAAAAAACTTTATTTTCTTTTTTTCACAGTGTCTCACAGCCTTATCTTATTCCAGAAACGATGATTTCTAATATTCATCTGGCCTTATCCAATCACATCTGTCGTCGCATATGAAGACACAAAAGAATGATAAACACACTTTCCAAATTAGTTTTAAAACAAGTTCCATATATATATATTAAACTATGTAAAACGACGTAATATCATAATTTTGGACTTTCTTTCATAAATATAATTAGGTTTCTGTAAGTATCGTGAATATTTAAACGTCCTTCATTAACATTCATGAAAAGAAACAGTAATTCTGCTGGCGACGTCGCACATTCATCATGACGTCATATCGCACGCACGAAAATGATAACTATTCCTATACACTGATTCTCTGAGCGAGTGTACTTCTTCGCAACCTCATTCCCAGGGCTTTTCGCTAGTGGAAGAACGTCTGGGATGTGTTAATAAGCATTTTTGCTGACAGAATAATAATTCAAAATGGGTTAAATTTGTTTCATGTAAACGAGGCTCACTTTATACCATACAAAAGCTCCATTGTAGCGTGATTAAAACTGAGAACGGAATTTTAGCTCCAGACTGCCAGATTATGTAAAGTCTTCGCAACGATGTAAATGAGGAGTTTACGGCAACTACAACGACAACTACGACGGCGACGTTAGTGAAAGGAAAAGCTTTTTTGTTGATTTTTTGTTGAGTGTGTTGAAAAAAAGCGATTCTATTTGATACTATACCATTGAAAAAGTTTCATAAATTAATTCCGTCGTAAAAAAACCATCTCGCGTTCTCCTCATTAAATGACGTCATAATGGAAAGTTAGACAATCGAATAAATAGTTGTAAATAACCGTTTCTGAAATACGGGTTTTGGACCAAATTCAATAGCATTTCAGTCATTCTTTAGCTAAACGATTTCGGTAACCTCGTCCCCAGGGCTTCTCGTCCCGCGTCCCGCCGCCATCTAGTATATCGAAAAGGCGAGAAGCCCTGGAGACGAGGTTGGGGTTTCGGCACTAATTCGATAGCATTTCATCCATTCTTAGTTTATCGATATCGGTTTTCAAGTTCTTGAAACATGCATTACTCTTTTCTTCATTATTTTCCTGTGGATTCCTGCCTTCTCGTTGTTGTTGCTGTTGTTGCGTAAACCTCAAATGAATACACCTTTAACGAGTTCTGTTTAAACACCATGTTTTGACCTAGTCAGCACATCCAATCTCGGTTTTATATCAATTATTGTTGAGTGTGTTTACACGAGAGCCATACTGAACTTAAACCGGTGTGAAAATTTTTCTATTCCATTGTTTCACGACAAAATGTGTTAATAAGCATTTTTGCTGACAGAATAATAATTCAAAATGGGTTAAATTTATTTCATGTAAACCAAAAATATTTCTACCCGTACTGAGATCTCAAACCGGTTTGAGTTCACTTCGGGTCTCAAGTAAGAGGTCGTTTACATGAGACCCGAAGTGAACTCAAACCGGTTTGAAATGAAAAACTTCACTTCGATGCATGGTGCAATTCTTATTACTCTTATTACAAATTGACCGAAGTGAAATCTCAAACCGGTTCGAAATTTCCATGTACAACACTACTCTCCGAAGTGAAAGTCTGTTTATCGATACAGCGGTCTGGTTTTTCCATACGGCACATGCGGAATTGTTTTCATGCACATGCGCAACTCTTGTTTACGTCGTGATTTTGGCTAATTTGTGAGATTTTCCGTCATTATGTTCAATTTTTTATTAGAAATAATCCGCTGATTCAGCAAAAAGGATCCGTACGCACTCAGTTGGAAATCTTTCATGTAAACAGCTCAAAGCGGTTTGAAATCTCAAAACGGTTTGAGTTCACTTCGGGTCTCATGTAAACGGCCTCTAAGTCAGTTTTTTGACTTTACGACTCGGTAATTATCTCTATTATTATACTATAGAACAATTAGAATTCATCTAGGTAATGGAAACGAGGCAGGGTGCACTGACTAGGCTTAAACACGGCGTTTAAACAGAAATTCGAGGAAGGCGTATTCAACGCTTTCGTATTATATAATCTTTCCAACACATGACAGGGAAGGTTACAACATCATCACGATAATGATATGAAAGATTTTTGAAATCCCATTAGAACACAAACGGATCGTCTTTAGAATTTTCATTTGAAACTCATGGATACTGAAAATTTGTGAAATACGTAATTATATAATATAATTTTTTTTTTGCCTTTAACCACTACCATGGCAGATAATCAGTTTTGAAAGTTAGAAATTGTAAGACCTTCAATATACTGGCCGTGTGTAAAAAAGTCGGTGGAATAACAAAGCACAGTTTACACTGTGATAAGTAATGGATAATGAAATAGATTCGAAAACGACCTTATCAGGCTAATATGATCGTTTTAATGTACTTAACAAACTATTCAAATCATTTAATCCCTTGAACACAAAATCCATTACAATCTATTTCAACGTTGAAAAATTCCAACAGACAACGGGGGAGCTGCGCACAACATTGATTCTGATAAAATGAATAGTTTCGATATGGTACTAAGCGCAGATGATTTTTAATATTGATGGATAATATTTTTAAAATCACGCAAAGGTTTTGCAGAGGATAGAAGAGATATTGTATGAGGGAAATGTGCAAGTAATACTAGTGAACGATGGGCCGATACTCAAAGAAAAAGATTGCAATCTACCGGGGTTTTTTTCTCAATTATCCGCGTATTGTGTGTGCGCACACGAATAGCGTGGGTGTCTGCGTATGACAGAGCAATAAAGTGATGGATGGACCAAATAATTTCAGGCAGGATATAATAACATCGACGTTTAAAAGAAATTCAGGAAGGGTGTATTTCATGCACATTATAGATCCTTATAAATTAATATTGTGATGTACTTTAGTAAAAACATTGACGTCAATGTTTGCATTTACTGTCTTACACTTATAGAGATAATTAAAAAAAACCACAAAAACCCAACAACATCAAAAACCAGTATGTTTGATTTGATTGACAACTTTTCATCTGACATTTGGGAAGATAAAGGTGATCCGCCAGATGATTTATCAGTTATAGGCAAGAATTTATTTATTAATAGATATTTATTTCTTCTTTCTTTAAAGTGATTCTACTAAATGAAAGAACATTTTCAGAACAATTTGTTTTCTCCAGAACTGGGGAAACAATATCGTGTGTGAATATCGAGCTTGTAAAACAAAGCTGAGCTATGTTTAGTGAGCTGCTATTTCTGCAGTTTTATGGAAACTGTATAGCTGTTATTTTTTGCAACTGTTATACGGATACAGTTCAACTTTGGTTACGTCATAGTTACGTCATGTCTTGTTTGTTCAGCCGAAAAATGTTAAGATACCAATCAAAATACATAGGCGAAAGTAATGAGTGTCAAATCGGTTTCCGGTTATATACCTACTTTATATCTTTCTAGATGGATTTGTTGAATATGATATTATGAAGCGCGAACACGACAAAAACGAACAGCAAATTTTGTATTATTTGCACGGCGTATCTTGCAGTTCGTCCGTACAAGCCGTCTTAACAGGAGTCACATCGACGTATGATCCTTTAAAAAGTGTCCGTCATATGTACGCCAAAGTCGTTGATAAAGACGGAATGAAAGCAATTGTCGGCATATTAATAGACACGGACTGGATCGAAATGAAGAACTGATATCTTACCTAACAGCTTTCACATTGTTAGTATAAAACTCTCTCTCCTCTACGAGCGTGTGTTGTCTAACAAGACATGAAAAATCATAGTCATTCGAAAATTCTATGGTCTAGAAGCCTATTATAACAACTCATTCTCCATTTTTTCTTTGATTTTTTCAATAGGCAAAATTTAATCATGCACTCACTTTGATCACATGATATATTACAACTAATTCACAGTAATTATTTTCTATGTTATTTTCTATGTTAGGTTTGTAATTTCATATTCAACATATAAGACGATTTTGTTACAAATGAAGGAAAAAGAATGTTCTTTCGTAATCATTAGAAAATTATCCGGTCTGGAAACACACTGTCACTAATATTTTCAATAGGAAAACTTTATGGTGCACCCAATTTGTTGACATGTTGACAAATGATGTCCAATGAACTGTACTTATTTATTATCACGTGATCAAAGTGAATGCAAAACAAACTACAGTTAGATAGTTTAAGTTTAAAATACAGACCATAGAAATTAACAATAGACTTCCAGACCAGGAGATTTTCTAATGACTATGATGAAATATGATAATCAGATGTCAAATTCCCATAATGTAATCTAGCCATTAAGAGGGTGTGTTTCTCTAACAAAAGATGCGATCGTAAAACTTTTGGTTGATGAAAGAACGAAGCATTACGCATGGTGTTCTCGTTAATCCACACAAATTTAACAAAATTTTGACCGTAAACTATATTGATAACAGCATCTTGTTTAGACAAACCTAATACACCTTCTCGAATTTCTGTTTAAACACCGCGTTTTGAGCTAGTCAGTACATCCAACCTCGTTTTTATGAAATTTATTGTTTTAATAATGTTTTAACTTTATTACTTAGTAATTACCTCCATTACTAAAACTCCCAGTAGAATGATTGGAGGTCATTTTGATATCTGAAACGAGATTGGATGTACTAACTACGCCAAAACACGACGTGTAAACAGATATTCGGGAGGTGTATAGATACACACAGTTGCATGTATAACCCCGTTTAGTCGGACTCTCAGGGGACCGAAATAATCGGTCTGACTTATCGGGAGTCCGACTTATCCGAACTTCGTCTTAAGTCAGACTCTACTTATTTAGTCCCAAGGGGGACAAGGTTTTAGTCCGACTTAAAAAAAAGTCTGACTTAAACCGTGTCCGACTTAACGGGGTTATACTGTATTTATAATTGTGTTTTGTAAGGAGAAAGAATCGTGTCTATTATTATGCTATTTGCGGTTCTTCTTAAAAAATTACATTTTTCTGGTCGGGATGACATCACATTTGACAAAACACGATAACATCACAGAAGAGTCACCAAAATCTTTGCAGAGCATTCATATAGAAGAATGTATTAGAATAATCTGTCAGCTAAACGTCACTTTCCATCCACAGAAACTTTCCGACCACAAAAATTACGACTTACGTGGTTCTTATGATGTGCGTACTTTAGTTTATATATTTCGTAATTTTTGTGTTGCATTATTGGTAACTGTATTCGATATTCAATGTTGGTGCAGTTTGTTTTCTTCCTCCCCTTTCTCAAACATACTCCATAAGCTTATTACCGAAAATGGTTGATTTAAATATCAACTTATAGAAATATAAATTCAGAAAATTTGTTCAATCCAGCGTCCTCGTGGCGAGATTCTTATTCGAGTGGAGGCGCTAAATCGAGCATTTATGGTAAGTCAATATTTTCAGTTCGTTTTAGTTGTTTCAGAATCATCATAACAAGTCAGTATGTTTACAGGCTTGTGATGACCAAAATTTCCCAAAATTTCCAAAATTCCCCTATTAATAATAGCCTTTCTCCGCTTAAAAAAATTCTCGACTGATAATTTTAAAAACTACCTACTAAAGTATTCAAATTTTCCCCGAATAACATTTTTTCCGTGTTTTTTTTATCTTTGAATAACTATTTATAACATCTCTCAGTCGAATTAATAGTCTGGGAAGACATCATAATAGTTTGACCTGGGGACGAGGTTGATCATGTATTTTGCAAAAGGTTCTTCTCTCTTCAATATTCGCATTTCTAAATTATTAGTTAAACCGGTTTACGGCTTATCAAGAATTAAGAGTTAAAGAAAGTTTTTAATGAAACTTATTGTAAAGAGGATGAACTTATTAGTAGTAACTAATTTGTATTTTTTTTCTTATTAAGTGGAAGAAATGATTAGCTTCCAGCTTACTAAAAATTCCTTTGAGCACGGTCATTATATGTATAAAACTTGTGAGATGTATAATGTGAAATGAAAACGACAGTTCGATAGAAAGTCCATCTTTTCGAATTCTTAAGCGGGAGATACACGATCAAATTTATCGAATTCAATTCCACCAATTTGGAAACCAGCATTCCCAGTGGGCAAAATCTTCAAAAAGTCTCTGTGGAGGAGTGTTTTTTATTTTTATTGAGAACCCTCCTCATATACCTTTTGACTATTTTGCCCACTGGGTTTCTCGTTATTTTCACCTACCAATAAAGACCTTTATGTGCAAATACCGCAAAAAACGAGGACGGGGACGTGAGTGAATCAAAGGATTCGTTTTCCTTGTGGATTTCGTTTAGAAAGAACGTATATTTCATACTACCATTTGGGAAAATATCAGTTAATTACATCATTAGCAGATTTTCAGTTTCTACACACAACGTGAAAAGTTATATTTTGAAGTTGTAATGAATACAAAGTGTATTATCATTATCTTCTTAGCTAGTTCATCGATCAAAACAAACTTTTAATTATAACAGACTGGATCTGTAAATTTTAAATGCTTTTGATTCATTGTTTTCAAAATATTCATGGATTACTCTCATTGTCGTCGCAGCGTTGCGTCAGGCCCCTAATAATCCGTTGACTATTTTAGACGAAAAATAAAGGGTGATAAGACTCCATTATAGTCAAAAGATAGACTTTTTTTACCATGGCTTTGAACTGTATTTATTTTCTGTTTAACGTTTCTCATAGATAGTTCTGTTCCTTTTTTATTTTTGCCATTTTGTTTTTGTCGTCAGAGAAGGGGCGCCAGGCAACATCCGAGGTCTCGTTTACTTTTGAACTTGTTTTAGGGGGCGTTTAATTGAAAGAAGGGGCATTTATTATTGAGAGGGGCGTTTATTGAAAATATCAAAAATATCAAATCTTGGAAAAGGCGTTAATTCGAGACGCTGCTATCTATTCTATCTTCTATCTATTGAAATAAAAATTAAATTTGCGCGACAATTTGAAATTTGAAATCAAAATTTTTGATATCAAGCCCGTGATTTAAACTGCGTTATGAACCTTTATTACCATTTCTACCGATTTCTGACCAGCTTAACTTTTTGGTTAAAAGAAGCTTCAAAAAATCTCTGTAAGAAGAACGAGACATACCTGATTCTTAGGAATCTCAGGTTATTACAAAATAGATTTGTTTACATTGGACCTGTGGTGAATGCGCGATGAGCATGCTAAACAAACATATAATACTCTTTTCCTCCCCACGCACGAGACGCGCGTTTTAAAACACAGATTAAATTCATCCGAAATCCGAATCCGTGCAATTTCGGGTCTGTTGAGATGCATCTCAACAGACCCGAATGCATTCCGTCAAATTCCGTCGAATGAATTCCGTCAAATGCATCTCAGCATTTGACGGAATGTAACAGGACAGAACTTTCTCGAAAGCATGTTATTTTCTGATTTTAGATAAAATTTTGTACGAGTTGTTCAGCGGTAAAGTCGAAGAAAACAACGAGAGATTTTAACTACCTCTTGTTTTTTTTATACTCTCTGTAGTAGTTCAACAAATCATATTTCAATAAAAAATAATAAACAAGACTTCATCATGGCATCTGAGGGAAGAGGAGGAGGACAGAAAAAGCTGCAAGATATACTGAAGCTATCTCTAAAGTTAAGTGACCAAGAGCTCCAAACTTACAAAGACACGGAAATGGACAAGGAAAGAAAGGAATGGCTCCGCCATGCTATCGAAAATGCATTAGAAGATGATGTAGGGAAAAAATTGGCTTTATTCACCAATTTACTTCAATCGTATGACATGACTAGTACGTTAACTGATGGCCAGTTAAGTGATTTAAGCAACATATTTGAAAATTTGAACTTTTTAGTAGAAGGTTTGGATATGGCTAAAGACTTTAATAAGCTAGGTGGACTGAAATGTTGTTTAAATATTTTGAAAAGTCAGTACACGTCATTGCAATGGAGGGCTGCTGACTTAATAGCAAATTGTACTCAAAATAATCCTCCATGTCAAAAAACAATGCTGGAAAATAATGGTATTGAAATTCTTCTTCACATCTTAAGAAACACTGAATTGGAAATTGTTCAACTCAAATGTATTTATGCATTATCAGCAACTATTGGCGAACACGAGGAATCTGAAAAATTATTCATTCGCTTGAAGGGTGTGGATTACATACTAAAACTGTTGAGACAAAGTGATGGAAAAATCAAGATAAAGTCTTCCTTTCTTTTACGCAAAGTTCTCTGTAACGAATTCAACAAAGAAGGACTTGACTTTCGAAATATTTACAAAATTGTAATGGGGTTATTAAAAGAACAACATGATGACTCTCATGAAAACATTGCTGTAATTTTACAGCTATTGCTTAGTAAAGATGGAAATATTTTGAAACTACACAAGTCCATGGAGAACGAGTTTCAATTATTTCTGAAAGACAAAATTGCGGAACTAACTCAACTTGATGCTAGCAAATATGAAGATGAAATACAATTATACAAAAGAATGTCGAAACTCTAATCCCTTTCATTCATGTCTACAAATTTGATTTATGTAATGAAGCTGTAGTATATAATTTTACCTCTCGTTGTACAGCCTGAATGAAACTTTACGTTTTTTCATGTCAAAATTCATTAATTCGTGAACTCACAAAACAAGTTGTAAAAGGTATCAGTGAATTGTTCCAATGTGTCTGTCTACGTGCACTGAGAAAAGCTTTACTTTATCAGAAACTTTCCTATAGGATTGTCTAACAAGAGGTGATCATCAAATATTGGCGGTCAAATTGTTTTTATTTGTGTCTCTATTAAAGAGAACAATGTTTCATTTTAGTGCAATGTTTGGTTCTTTTTAAACAGAAACAAGTAATTTTTAAACCAAAAAGATTTATGATCCCATCTTGTTAGACAAATTGATAGAACATGAATTTTTAGTACCTTCCTTTTATACCTTTTGCAGGCTTTTTGAAGATCAAATCTTCAGGATAGGCATTGAAATGCCCGTCCTCTGTCCAGGTTCCACACTGCAACCATATCTACCAGAGTGCTCCAATTTGATCTCCTCGTTGATGTGTAGTCAGGCAACAGTGGTTCATCCCCGGAATATTTGATAAGAATTTATCTTAAGTTCTAACTTGAAAGAATCAACATGTATGCCTTTAATTTCTCTGATTCTTCGTGGTAAGACATTGAACAATCAAATTCCCTGCCCAACTATTTGTTGTTCTCCGTATACTTTGGTATGACGATTTTGGGACGATGTTGATTTTGGATTTGCGACCATTGCGCGGATGTTGGGAAGATTTGATTTTGTTGTTTATATTGGGAATTTCTCGTCTTCTTTGCAGAGAGGAAAGTTTGCATTTTTCTTAGTATTTCCCAGTAGTTAACTTTTTTGACATATTTTTATTCTTTTTATGAAGGACCATTGTAACTGTCTGATTAATTGGATTTGTCCTGTTTTAACAGGAGACTATAGAATAGAGCAGTATTCTATTGTGGGAAGAGCTAATCATTTCCACAATGTGAACATAACACTTTCTTTCTGACTGTAAACGTTCTCAAGATCCATGAAGATAAATTCTTTCCCTTCTCAACAATGCTTACTATTTGCTGTTAAAATAAGCAGTCATTGGGTATGATGACTCCACGACTCTGAATCAGCTGTTTTATGTTAATAATTGTACATGTGGGGTGTGTGATAGTAGGTACATTAGTGACCATTAGTAAACTTTCGCAAACACAATCTTAAAGGATTTTACTATTCAACACAAGGATATTCTCAACTTCGTCCTCAGGCTTCTTGCTCTCATTAATGACGGGTTATTTCGATGGAGAGGGCTTCTCTAAACCTTGACCCTAAATCAAGGCGAAAAAGTTTGGAAATCTTAACTTTCTAAAGTTTTGTGAATCACCCGAAACTGTATATTCACGAAACATATCGTTCTGAATCGCCTTTGGAACATTCCACCGGAAGTCTCAATCGAAAAAATTCATTCTGTAGTTGTCTTCGCTGAGTCTAGTAAATAACGTGGTTTGCGGGACGCGAAAGTAAGTAAGTAACGAGAAGTTTTATTTCAATAAATAATTTTATAAATAACCTATTTATCTCAATGGCTCTTCATTCCCTCCGACAGTCAACTTGTTAGTTAACTTACCACTAGAGATACGTTAAGCATTGCTCTAACTTGCACACTGGCCTGCATGTGGTCAGTCGATGGCTCCTAATGGGCTGAATACGTTGCTGTCAAAGCGCATCGGTGTTGAGTATCGATTCCAGTTTCCGCAGCAGGGATTGAACCACAACTGCACTGGTGAAAACCGAGGTGCTTCCGCTACAACATCATATTGACATATTGGGGTTGTAAAATGTTTGACATAGGTCTTTAAATTTTAAAAAATGTCAAAGCTGTATAAGAACCAAAAAAGACAAGTGTAGTAAAAGTAATGTGTAGTAAATATTTTTTTTGAAACATTATTTGCTTGCTTCATTTCTATGCAAGTTTTTTTCATGTGATCTTTTAACCAACACCAATTTGTTTTACCCATGCCAAACTGTCGCCACATTTAAGACCCACGCGACTCACCAACTAACACCATGCGACTCACCATACAACTGTCATCGTTTGATTGGCTGTCTGGGTGGACGAGCACAGAAACCGCCGCTTAACACGAACCTCCAAAAGAAACAGAAATTTGTTCGAGTTAACGAAAGTTCATCTAATCTGCAGTGTTCAATAACTCCAAAATTAGAGTTTAAAAGGTAGACTTTGTGTACGCCCCTGGTTCTTTTCATCACTGGGAAAAGAGCGTGGTCCCTACAGGGGACTTGCAGATAAATAATTACTGGTAAAAATTCGAGTTATCCGAAGAAATAAGTCTGTTTTACCCTTTGTAATCTTAAAATTATAGGGGAAAAAATTATTATTCGTAATCAAGATAGAGCATGAAAGTTTTAGCATTCCAAAAATGAGCTACGTTTTTGTTGTTTTTTCATATTACTTTCTCTCTTTTTACATTTTCCTTAAAATTTACGAAAGAATATTGTTCCACTCTGAGATATCTTTCGTAAATTTGTTGATATTCATCAAGACAGCGCCGAGAAATTTTAAAATATATGCCAAGTGCACAAACGTTTGAGACAAACTTCATTTACGCATGTAAGATTTCCAATTTAAGTCGCAATTCTTCTATTTTTGAATACATCTTAGCCTAACTTCGTTTTGATGTGTTCCATAATTTCACGGTGATTGTTTAGTGATATATTTTGCTCATTAGCAAATCGCAGTGGGACAATTTTCGTGAACTTTCAACAGAGAAACGCTCCGTCTAAGGAACTTGGGTAACTCCGATAATTCTTTTAGTTTTTTTAAACTCTTTTGTTTTCTCAAGAGGAAAAATAACAGGCAACATAGCAATGTGTGTGTTTGTCTAACAAGATATGAAAACGTTTTGGTCGAAAATATCTAATTCACGGTTGTAATGTTAGTGGAAATCGTGTTTCAAATCTCTTGAGGTGGCGCGCTCAGCGCGGACAGTTTTGGGGATTTAGCCTGTGTCAACAACTTTAAGCTTAGTTGACTATAACTTCACAATAAACTGCTGAGGATACAGAGTTTAGTGTGCTCATTTGAAGGTGTCTTCCATTTTAGATTAGGGTTTTGCTTTCTTTGGAGTTCGTTCTCATCAGATTATTATTAAAAGTAAAACGTTGCGATTGGAAATATTGTTTCTGTTTACATGAATTGTGTATGCTGGTCACACTTTACGTCGTTTTTCTTAGAAATTGAATCTTTTTACTGTTTTTATCGCTTTTGAAAAAAAAATAAAAAATTCGTGTTTATTTCCTACACACAGCAGTATACCTTTTCCAATACAATTAGTGCTGGTAATTTAATGCTCTTCATTCACTTCAAAAAAATGTTCTCTGGATGAGGAATCATAACAATCATTACATTTTTCTTCATATCTGTGTGATTTACATTCGTTTCCATACTTTAGTACAGTTACCACTCGATAAGTGGAACTTTCAAGGGACCGAAAAAAAATGGTTCCACTTAGTGAATGTTCCACTTATCCGAAGTTTTTTCAAAAAAATTTAATTTGGTCAAAAAAATGCAGTTCTGGGAAAATAAGACATAGCGAGTTCAATTTATGAGAGTTACTTTTATATAGTCACTTAGAACGAAACTTTACAACTTTTTAGTCTCTGTAGAAAAAATCGTGAATGGACGCTTGTTTTAAGTGACTTGTCAGTTCTTTTTCGACCAACCTGGACACATTCACGATCGATGAACGTATTCCATCTTCTTCTATAAATAGGCTTAAGTATAAAAGTGTTTCGATTGCGTTTCTTACGTCAGTGCAACTAGGCTTTTGCAAGCATTCATCGTCTTTGCTTTCGTCTTCCATCTCATCATCATCAACCACAATGCTATCCGTGCTAACTTGTAGACTATCGATTATTTCATCTGCAGATAGCACGGGCTCAGTGGCAGCTACAGAATCATCTAAACATACAAAATCTTCAGGAGTAAAGTCGCTAGGGGTTACATACTCTTGCTGAGTCTCCAATTCTTTCAAGTTGCGGCTTAGCTCACTGAATGGATCATCCAAATCATTTTGTGCCCGATTTTGCTCTTCAACAGAAATGCCTGCTTTGGCGAAGCAATTTTGAACTGTTGACTCACTTACATCTTCCCACGACAGCACAAGTAATTTCATAGCCGTTAGAATGTTGATTTTTGGAATTTGTTTTTTCGCATCAATTGCTTTGATTATCATCAGGACCATTCGGGAACGGTACTTTGCCTTCAAAGAGCGAATCACCCCTTGGTCCATCGGCTGTGCCTTAGACGTGGTATTGGGAGGTAAGAAAACCAAACGAATCGCTTTTAAGCCACCAACATGTGGATGTGCTGGGCAGTTGTCTACAATTAATACAACTTTCCGATCTTCTCGTACAAACTTGCCATCCAACTCCCGAACCCACTCCTCAAACAAATCGCTGTCCACCCAACTTTTTTCTGACCGCGGTAGCGACAGGGCAGACTCTTCAGATTTTTAAAACATCTTGGAGATTTAGTCTGCCGATCACAAACATAGGCAACTTATCACCAAGAGCATTTCCAGCTGCCATGTCAGTTAGACGGACTTTACTGTGTTTACCACCCACACATTTTTCGCTCTTTAGGTGCATGGTTTTTTCTGGCAACGCTTGAAAGAATAGCCCAAATTCGTCTGCGTTGTATATGTCAGCTAGTGCATAGTCGGACCGTATAGTTGGAAGCCTTGTTTCGTACCAGGGTGCAATCATTTCATCTACCACAGTTTTGCCCTCTCCTACAGGAATTAAAGGTGAACAGGGCTTTTAGAGAAAGTGTGTACAGGGCTTTAAGAAAAATTCGAACGTTTTCATAAAAAAACATGTCATTCGAATTTATATTACAAACTTCTTTGAAAAGGTTTTTAAACCAAAAATATAGAGGACAAATTTGCTGTCGTTGGTTGTTAAGAGAAATGGATCGGTAGTCGGACATTTCCCTAAAGGAAAGACAGGAAGATTTGCGAAGACTATTTTTTACAAGCAAACGACGGAAATAAATGTTCTTTGATAGTGACCGGAAAATCAGGTAATCAAGGAGATCTAAAAGGAATGAAAGTGCCATGCAAACTGTTCTTCTCCGGAAAAGGAAGTTGCATAAATATTTTGAAAGACCAACTGTTGGAGAATTAGTATATCGTACCTGACACTGTTTTAAAGCGAATGTTAAAACGCTCTTTCCAGCGACCCAACCATCCATCAGAAGCTTGGAAGTTATTACACTGAAGACCTTTTCCGAACTAAAGAGCCTTTAGCTTGATGATGCTAGCAGAAATAGGAATGTTGTCGTGTCGTACGCTAACGAACCATTTGTAAATTGCTTTATCTAACACTTCATAAGTAGCTGATTTGATTCTTTTTCGTTTCGTTCCTGCATTGTTCTCATCGATCACCCGATATATGTCTTGTTTTTTTTTCAACCAATGTGATATTGTGTTTTTTGCGACACCATACTTTCTAGAAGTTGAAATACAGCTTTGACCTTCTTCAATCTAATTTAAGGCGTTGTATTTCTCAAGCAAACTTTTAGATTGAACCTTTATTTTCGATGCCTGTACGGACGCCATGTTGCCTTCAGAAAATTAGCTGTAATGTGCAACCACGCATGTGTTAGTTTTAAAAAATCGAATGTAAAAAAAACACGTTCGAACGTTGGAATTCCGGAATTTGTTTTGAAAATCGAGTAAAAGTTCCAGTTACGAGGGTGTAATTTGGCTCAAGGGTCCAGAGAAATGGTTCCACTTAGCGAATGTTCCACTTATCCGGGGTTCCACTTATCCGAAGAAATTAAGAGAGTTTGATAAGGCAAATCCAAGTGACCAGGGAAAATGGTTCCACTTAGTGAAAGTTCCACTTATCCGGGGTTCCACATATCGAGCGGCAACTGTAATTGCATTTGTGTGCGCTTGTTTCGAACTTGCAAGTATTATTACATAGAAGTTATTTTTTGCTCCGTAGTTTTGTTGTTTAGTCAGCCTGACAGGATTCTAGTTAACATCAACCAGGGCAGGAGGGTATAAATTAAAACCACTTTCCCATTATGTGAAGTTCAAGCCGCTTATTCGAAAGAAAAGGATGTTTATATATACTGTTACAAACATAAACTTTTGCATACTTGCCAACTTTCCTTATTTGAAATGCATGACAATTAGTAAATTTGTGTAGTAGATAAACAGTCGCCTTCCATGGTTGTGGTTAATTAAGAAAAGTTTGAAGATTATATGCCGTACATTTTGGACTAATATTTAAGGATTGACGTCGCAATTTTTATTTTCCCATTTCTCTCGAATCAATGAAAATGCAACGCAATATCTTCATTTTGTGACGTCAAAAAAGTACGTGATGAAAAATCATGGATTGTGGAGCAACACCTCATCGTGTTTACGATGGCCTACTTCGACAGATCGGTTGCCGTAATAAATACAAAATGTGTAATAGCGGTTGTTCTTATGGTGTGCAATGTTCGAAATATATAATAGATGAGTAGTGAACTTTTTTTTGAAATACGGGACTTTTCTTAAAATTTTTCAATGCGGGCGTATCGCGACACAATGAGCCGAAATGCGAGACGGTGGGCAAGTATGCTTTTGCGAATCAACTTAAAGTGTATTTTGCGGAAATTTACTTCTACAAATTTGCTAAAACGTTTCTGATCCTTTAAAGGGCTGACTTGGTTGAGGTGTAATATCATAAAATGATAATAACCTTGAACCTTCTGTTATTGAAAAACTCTCTTGTTTTGCTGTTACCTTTAAATTTACTGTATTCAATCATATATACTGCATATCTTTTTTAATTGATGTGATTTAACTTAATTTATTGTACAACCCAACTGTTAAATATATGCATAGTGCTTTGATTGAAGTTTTTTATAATGTAATCATCTTAACTCTTGTTTGAAACTGAAGTTCTTTACTTTTTCTGAAGCTTGAGAGTGTTTTTGTTTCCAGAAAAACACTAATCCGTTTCCCGCTAGACTTTCTGCGACGACTATTTAGTTCTTTTGAGATTTGGTAAATTAAATGTGTTTATCATTAGAATGGCTTTTATTTTAAGAACATTGATGTATATTATGCGATAACAGTGTTGCAATCGTGTTCGTGCCATAAGGCCTTTGTTTTTATTTAAAGTGACGAGGCATTACTCGATAATGTTCTCGTTAAACCAAACCGAAATAATAAAGTTTTGACTGCAAACTAGTGATGACTAATCATTGACAGCTGTGGATCTAGGGTTAGCCAAAAAAAGTGGAAGAGTACAAGGTCACGAAATTTCTTTTTATTATTAAATGTTGGTATAGTATGTTGATTTAGTATTTTCTTACTGTCAGAACTAAACTCACCCCCACATAAATTTTGCCAACCCTCTAGATCCACCTCTGATCGAGGCATATCATAAAACGTGTCGTATGTGTCATACTGGAATTCATCAATTGGAGATACCACATATTTCTCAATCACACAAATATGAGAAACTGTTGATGGTTTACAAAATACTTTATATTTCATGTTCAAAAAAATCACATCTCTGATTACATTTTATTACATCTTCGTGTTTATAAAATCACATTTCTGATTACATCATTTTCTTCAGAGCACTTTCTTACGTTTCATTTCTTCCCTGTACACAAGTGGGGAAGCAAAGTGCAAGTTTTTCCTACAACCCTCAGTACCTTTCGTCCACGAATTCGAATTCGTCGGAGTCGGAATCGCCATCTTCTCCACAACGGTTTCGGATCTTTAAAAATAAAACGTTTGTAAGTTAGTTTTCATAATACGCTAATACGATAATTAAGGGCAACCTTGTCGAGAAGCTCTGAAGACGAGATTGAATTAGGGTTATTTAAGTCCGAAAGATGAGAAGAAGAAAAGAAGAAATTGAGGAAGTTTACCGTTCTTTTCCTTGCCATCAGCTTCGTCTGCCATTTCATCAAGAGCTATAAAAAACAAAACATGCCCGATTACCCAGCCATTATAAGCGAATATTTTGAATACGTTGCTCTCTTATGTCAGCCAATTATAAGCTCTTACATATTTGACTCAAACTTAGCAATGGTAAACTGGGAAGGAAAATCAAAGGCAACCTTTTTTGATCGAAGTGAAATGAGAGATGGAATGGTTAACTATACCTGAAAACAAGGAGCGAGCAAACTCGAACCCAGGGTCTCTTACCGCCCGTACACCAAAACGGCAAAAAATCCTGGGTTCAACGTGCGAGGAAAGACATAACAACGTGAAATAACATGGTCATAAAAGATGTGGTTGGACGTGAAAATATTACCTAATGAAAGTATATCCTCTTCATTCTTTTCCAAAAATAAAAAAAACTCTCTCTGCTTGTATGAAGACTTTCTTATACTACTCATCCTGTTTCCTGTGCTCTAATTTCTCCTCTTAAGAATGTCATCGAATCATATGTGTTCTTACCTTCATCATCACTATCGTTGTCGCGTAAAAGGTCTTCCAATTTCAAGTCATCTTCTAGTAATAGGAAAATAAAATGTTCAACAGTAGACCTATTAGCGAATTTCCATTTAAACGCTGTTTTAACTTTTAATTAGACCACCAACTAACCCATTTCATCTTTAAGTTGATTCATCAACATGTCTTTTACATATTCTTCACGATCTACAAAAAATTAAAAGAATTGACATGAAATATAACATATATAACATGAAATATATAAATAAATAAATGAATACGACAGATAACATTATGGCGAGGCACCAAGGGACATTTAATCCCAATAAATCCCATACTGAACAAATTGTTCTCTAGTAATGTAGAATGCAAAAACGTTTTCATGATAGATACCCACGCAGTAAACCATAAATAAAAAATACTCACCGTTTTTCTTTTCGATAGTGTGACCTAAAAAGAAATGAAGTGAAAAAACTTTAAAAAGTGAAAGAAATCCACAATTTTACCAATGTTCTTCTGCAGTCGGCACACGATGTTGTTTGAACGTTAAGTGGACGTCTTGACAACGTTATATGGACGTCTTTAAATAACAACTTGTGCCTGCTGCATCTGGATTCAACAGATTTAATTCTTCCTTGTGAATAGTGAGAAATTTCTTATGATTCCTTTTCATTTCTGCCGGTCCGAAGTTTTTCATCTAATGTTCATGCAAAATTTAGCTCGATGGGATTTCTGACATTTTAAGACATTATCTACCGATTTTTATTCAAATATCTTTATTTCTAAATTTCTTTATGATGGAGATGGCAATATTTTTACGTCAAATAAATGCGAATATTAAATGAAAGAAAGATCAATAGTGGCAAATTGGTTACGTACGAAACAAAACTTCGCATTAATTCGCCCTCTAATAACATGCATCAGAGGATCGAAATCGACAAACCGAATAGCAGTCGTGAATTTATCCGACATCGAATTCGAAGTCCAAAAATGTTAAGTTATGCTTGAAATACCTATTTGTAATTGGAGAGAAAATCTTGTAAAGATACTCATTTCAAAACAAAACAAAAATTACGATTGTTATAATAATATTGAATACATTTCTTATTTGAAAGAATCAAAATAGTGGGATATGATAAATTTTTTATCAAGATTGGTATGAAAATGCGAAAGTTTGGTGAAGAAAAAAAACCTTTCTAACCTACGAGTCTAAAATACCTTTATTCGATTTTACAAGCTGCTTCGTTTCTCCGGAATGTCGGAAATAAATATATCATTATCACTTATCTATCGCCAATAATATTTAAACTGACATCAAAATATAAAAATGAAAGGAAAAAACAAGTGTCAATCATATGGTATATACCTAGAGAGGTTCCAATAACAGCAACAGCAAAAATCAATAACAAAGTCTTCATGATGGTTTATCTGTAATGAATGAGTTACACAAAATGAACTTACTTTCGTTTCACAGTCGTAGTACAATTTGATTTCTATTTTGCAATTCTCTACGAAAACTTACCGTTCCTTCGCTAAACCGATTCCAACTGTTCTAATTTCTGTTACACAACACCTTTTATATAGAATCATCAGGCTTTATTTTTACCAAAATATTGACAAATATAACAAATGATTCTCATGACCTGATGATTCGTTTCAGCAGGGTGAAATCAATATGAATCGATATTATCTTCCGAAAATGTGTGATGTGAAACCTATGCATATTTCTTCCGATTTGACGAAAGTACTTTGACATTATGATGAAGAAATCAGACATAAAGAAACAACGTATCCGTTTGGTAAACGCTTGAATTTATTTAAATATCCAGTTAAAACAAAACATTAAAACATTTTACGGGTTGTTTCTCGTAGAGGGAATATAAGTAAACAATTTTATTGGATATTGAGAGAATACCTACCCAGGGTATCACGCATTTTGAGTGCGAACAACTCAAGGAGCAAGTCACAGGGTGGTTGATGCTCATGAATTATAAGGACCAGAAATAACCTTTTTTTATTTTGAACTTGGGAACGTAATCAACCAATAAATAAATCAATCAATCAATCAATCAATCATTCAATTCTTCATTTATAAAGAAATAGCTAGACCTCCTTTAAATAGAAAAGGAGTAAAAATATGGGAGGAAGTAGGGACCTTAAAGAAGAGGGTGGAAGAGGAAGTGTTCACTTTGGACCTAACATTCACTTCGCTAACTCCTTCAATTGTTGCTTTCCGTCTACCCCTTATATTTTCTATTGGATCTGAACTACTAAGAACAGAAAGTTTTTTAGCTTTAACTTTGACGAAGCCAAAATTTAATGTTTTAACTTCCAAAGAATCAATATTCGCGAAAATGGCGAAAGTTTCTGCTCAAATAACACTTCCTTTATTTTTCCGCTATCAAGTCAAATAACAACAACAAAAAAAACACCCAACATTCATGTTGATTGTTCTCTTATTACTTTCAGCAAGTCTCAAATTATTTTGATGTGTTCCAGTGTAGGTTATCACCTTCCAAATTAATGAATTAAGTTGTTGATCTGATGATTGATGCAAGAGAAAATATCATGTATAGGTTTGCATGTGTCACGAAACCATTTTATTAAAAACTAAATCTCAACCAAATGCCTAGCTTAGGTTAACTTTACTTCAACGATTGTTAATGAAACGTAAAATGAATGTGAATGCGCAGACAACGAACGACTCATGATGTGCACTGGTAGCGATGATGAAACTGAACTTTGCCTGATAAAGATTGGTTTGATATTCATCAGTTACTGAGACAATAGAATATAAACACAAAGCAAGTTTCCACTGTTAATGACAAAAAAACATTTCTAGGCAGGTGACGAAACGAATGGACGCAGTTGTTACATAACAATTTTTAGGAGTTAAAGATAATTGGATTATGATCATGAACAATTGCTGAATCGCGAAATGATTTCAACCTCAACTCCTAAAGCGTATATATCATCTAAATATGCCTGACAGATTATAGATATTCATATTCTGTTCTGAACATTCGTGTTTTTTTGAGGAGAGTACATCGGTCAAAACTTTTGTTGCATGATTCCATCAGGTTGAAATTATATAGTTACCATATGAAAAGGTACAAGTTACAGTATATTTCGATCGCACAGACAAATCCTGTGAGCTTTAGAACAGCAACGACGAATATAGGTTTGTATAAGAACCTGTAATTTTTGGCTCAGGGCATTTAATCAACTTTATTTAAATAAGTTTTTTTCACTGGATCACTCCCGAATAAGACTTGTGGACCTGTATTCGGGCATAATCACATTGGCTCTTATCAATATTGGGATGATATGAAAAAGGGAATCTACAGGATTTATTGTTTCTCTTCGATACAATTGAGGTTTATCAACAAACCGATGTAACAGTTTTAAAGCGCTTTGTTCTTTGTTAAGGTTACTGTAAAGGTAAAAGTAACTTATAAAATCCGTGTCAAAATCACGTTCTGAACGACGTTCATGTATGATGATTAAAAATTCTCTTTTCTCAGAACAACATTTAATTCACAACTCCACCAATAAAGAGTTCCTGTCACACAAGTAACCATATAAACGAAAATAGAGACACATCTACTTGATCATCTATCATAGTTTAAAGATTGCGTGTCAGCTTTTTTACAGTAACCTTAAGAATGCCTTTTTCAGTCAAACTTTACCTATATATTTTAAAAGCAAGCTGCAACTATGTCTGCAGTCCACCTTGTGCCAGATATTTTGATTTATATTTTATCTTGCTCGAAAAAAAAGGAGGAAAAAGATCATCGTAACTTCAAAACTGGCGAAATTTGAAAATTACATCATCTTTTTATCACAACTCACCCAATTCATCTTTAAATTGATTCATCAACATGTCTTTCACATGTTCTCCAAAAAATATATATAAATAGATAGAATATAGCATATAACATTAGAATCAGCCACCAAGAGACATTTCTTGAATTCCAATAAATCCCATCCTGAACAAATTATTCTCCATAAATGTAGAATATAAAAAACTTTTCATGATAGATACAAAAGCACTAAACCACAAATAAACAAATGCTCACCATTTTTCTTTTCGACAGTGTAAATTAAAAAAAGAAGAAATTTAAAATATTTTGACAGACTGCAATGAAAGAAATCTGTATTTTTAGATAATAAAAAAAATCTGTAAATCTGTACCTTGTAAAGGCCGATCTATTTCAGCTGAAGGCTTTTTCTACACTAACTTTAATTATTGCCCTTTGATATGACACTTTCTTGTTCTTAGTCTTTATTGAAAGTTGAAGCAATTCACAGAAAGCTCTTCGTTTAATGAATGAAGGAGAAATATAAGATAATATAGCAAATTCAAATAAATACTCAATGGAGACTCTGCAAAAAAAACCGTTTGTGTATAGAAGTATTTAAAACTTCCAAAAACCGAAAATCCTTCATTCATGAAAGAAATCTTTGAGGAAGCCGGTACTAAGCCTACGAGAAAACAATATGCGAATAATTTGAAAATCGCTAGGTTAAAACATCTACTTTCGGAACAAATAGTCTGCGCTCCATACCACCAAAAATACACTTCCGTTTCGTATCAAAACATCAGAAAATCTCGCTAGTTTCAAAAGAACGATTAAAGGAGATTTAACGTCAAAATTGAGCACTTATTTTAAAATGTTTTTTTAATTTCTTCTGCTTCATATATTCATATATTTATCTATTTTTAAATTTTCTATTTAAATATTGATTTTTGTTTGTTTGTTTGTTTGTTCGTTTGCTTGTTAGTTTATTGTTTTTTTGTCGGTCTTGATTAGATTTTAATAAGTTATTATGAAATACTCTTACACTGACGTTAAATAAATTAAATCAAACCAAACCACAAATATCGTAAGTCTACAAAATGTACAAATACACAAAAATGTAGACACAAGTTTTGGTAAATCTACAAAATGTGGTGGTCAGAGTATAGTATAATACTCATACATTTTAATTGGCAGATATGGGGCCACCAAATACAAAAGTTAAAACAAAACATTGATTATTCTTAAAATCGTTGACGATGAACACAACAGATTTTGATAAACCAATATGCTCTCTATATGAGTCAAAATATATTTTGCAATTTTTTTAAAACAACATGTTAGAACTGTTAGAAAAATATTGGAATTATATTGTAGACAAATATCGGATACATTATGCTTAGTACAGGTTGTTAGAAAATGTCAATGAGAGATTAGATTATCTACTGCTTTTCACACATGTTCAAATATTATTATTCTAGTCAAAATTTCCCGCTGGTAAATCCCCATCATATCCCCCCCTCCCCACACCTCCTAGAAGATTGCCCTTCCATAGGTTTCTTTATTTTCCTGTTTGTTGTATTACCACATGTTTTTATAACACGATCACTTTTGTACTTGCAAACATGCACATTTGTATTTTCGTAAGGGACATTTTCAACCAAAATGTCAATATCAGTACCAAAGAAAGTGATTTCTGTATGTCCTGTCGTAAATGCATTACTCATTGCTATTAACAGTGGTCACAGTTTTCGCTAAATTAAATATATGATCACAACGATAAATCACTTGAACAAAGAATGTTCTGTGTAGCCATTATAAATAGGGGTGTATCTACTTAATTCCTTCTGCACAAATCAGTAAATCATGTACTTGTGTTTTCTTAATTTGGGTGAATCCGTGATGACTATGTCATTTTCCATTTAAGCTTTTTGGTGGTGAGAAGCGAATCATCACTTTGATGAATTGATTGAAATACCTTGTACCGAGGTTTGTCAAAATTATTGGACTAACTGTAAGTAAGTGCATGTAAAATTACAGTTTCTTCTTTTGAGAACATTATTGGAGATAATGATTGTGTTCAACCAACAATTCTCTCATCTATATATAAAATAAACAGTTAAATGAATGCATACAGAAAAAAAATCGCTATTTTGCTCTTCACAAAAAATACTTTGACCTTGAGGTCACATTTATCTGAATTTGCTTACGAGTCCTTCCAGAATTACTTTTAGTGATGATAACATACTGAACTTTATACGGTACCAAACGAGATTTTATTTAATCCGGCTTTCCTCTACGAGTTGTGGGGACGCGTTGCCAATTAGTGGCCTGGTGATTACTCGCAAATAAACAGCTTATCTGTAGTAGTTTGGTGATGCTAGACTGAAGACGCTAGACTTGTCCAGAGTTAGGAGTATGGTTGATTTCGGGTCCCATAGCGTCTAGTTTCCCCAGCACTAACTGTCGGGCCGCTTTCAACGCTAAATTCTCGCACTATAAGTACATTTATGTAACTACATCATAAAGTGCGGCCTTTACCATGCTGTATGGCTCTTACCTACGAGTTGTGGGGACGCGTTGTCAGTTAGTGGCCTGGTGATAACTTGCAAATAAACAACTTTCATATCCTTGCAAAAGAATACAACTCACAGGTGATGAAAATCTTTAAATAAATCAATAACAACTTCTCGAACACAATTGGTCCCTCTATATTGGAAGCCAAAAAATTTTCTTCACCTAAAATTTAAGAAATATATAAGTTGGACATTCCTAGCGAGTAATTCTTAAGTAAGGTCGTGACTTGTGACTACCGTATATACTTTTACAGAAGATCTATCCTCTTTCAATAATATAACTTCTAAATCTACCTGGGAACCCTGACTCTAACTCTCTTTTTATAAGCTGGATCAGAAAATCACAATGGTTGAGAGTGATAGAAATAATGACAGGTTTCATAGCTAATCAAAATCCAGATGGTGCGGTTCCATATCAACAGATATTTTTGAGAGCAACAAAAATAATGCCACTGATGAGCTTAACCATAAATGGCAATTTGTGGCAAGGAGGTGGAAGATACATCATTTCCTAAATAGCATTAAATAAAGGTGACATGAAATTAGCCTTTGTTAATTTGACCTTTTCCTACCAGCTACAGCACAGCGAAGCACGTGGACCGTATTGAAGAACTGGGATTTCTTCCACTTACAGAACAGTAATTTTTTTGTCGGCCTGATTATTCTATTTTTTAAAAACAAATTTCAACCTCAATTTGTTCTTATCTGTTTTTAATTTAGTTCTAAATCTAAGAGTTAAATTTTTGCTAAACAGAAAAATTAATATTCGTTTTTAGACTTCTTGACCAAACTATCTGATATTAATAGTTCATTGAAGCCACAGTTTGTCTATATTAAATAACAATTACCGTAAATGCTCGATTTACCGCCCACTCTCGAATAAGCGCCCCTCTCGAATAAGCGCCCACCCTTTTTTGTGAATTTTTTAATAAGCGCCCCTCTCGAATAAGCGCCCATGGGCGGTTATTAGAATACAATTTTAGAGTCAAAGTGGGCTCTTAAATTGGTGAAAGGTGAACTTTTGAAAAATAATTTCTTCTGTGATGAAGAACATTTAAAATAGATCCGTGAAATGAAATAAAAATCTCCATAAAGAAACGTATCAAAGTTGTCAACGTGACGTAAATATGGCGGATGAAAATGAGGTTAACAAAGTCGCTATGTCTCACAAAGGTAAGAAGATATCTAGCTATACCATAAAGTTTAAGCTTGATGCAGTAGCTTACGCCGAACTGAACAGCATAACTTCGGCAAGCAAAAAATTCAACGTTGAAAGAAAGAGAATAAGAGAATGGTTAAAGTGTAAAGAAGGTTTGCAATCTTTAAGAAAGAAAGATCAAGGTTCAAAAAGAAAACGGTTAGACGGTGCTGGATGTAAACCTCTCGATCAGCAAATGGAAGAAGTTCTTGTTGAATGGATATACGACAGACGGGATAAAAGACTTCGAGTTTCTAGAAAATTAATCATGAAAAAAGCTCTTTTTGTGTATAACGAGAAAGCAAAAGAAAATGATTCAGAAAGTAGTAAAACATTTGTAGCAAGTACAGGGTGGTTGCAGAAGTTTATGCACCGAAATGGGCTATCTTTGAGATTAAAAACCTCTGTCGCTCAAACAGATCCTTCAAAATTGCTCGATAAGCTTGTGTCTTACATACTCCACGCTCGACTTTACGCTTCTAAGTACGATTATTCAAATATCATAGCAATGGATGAAACGCCTGTTTGGTCAGATATGGTATCTGATACAACAGTACAAAAAAGAGGTGACAAGACTGTTACCATGAAAACTACTGGCCATGAAAAATCGTGAGTATCAGTCTGTTTAACAGCAAAAGCGGATGGAACGAGATTGAAACCATTTATCGTGTTTAAAGGCGCAAAACGTGAGTCAAAAACACTTAACGACGAATTCAAAACACGTTGTGTGGTAGCTTCGTCATCTAATGGCTGGATGAATACTGAATTGACTCTTGACTACACTAAAAAGGTTTTGGGAAGTTTTTCTTTTGGTAAGAGATTTTTAGCGTGGGACTCCTACCCTTGTCATATGGAAAGTAGTGTTGCAGCCGCCTTAAAGTCTTCAAACATTGACCAGGTTATTATTCCCGGAGGATGCACTAAGTATATTCAAGCACCAGATGTGTCATGGAATAAACCCTTTAAGGCGATGTGAACAGAAAGATACGATCAATGGCTTGCAGAAGAGGGAATACACAACGAAACTGCTGAAGGCAACCTTAAGGCACCACCTCGTAGACGTATCGTTGAATGGATTCTAGAATCATGGTCATCCTTATCAGCTGATACCATTAAACGATCATTTAAGTCATGCGCACTAAATATAAAAGTTGATGGTTCTGAAGATGACGATATTCACTGTTTTAAAGAATCACAGCCTTGTGCAGCGGGTGAAGAAATGCTCAAAACACAAATGCAGGTGTTACGAGATGCGGAGGATGAAACTAATCCTTTTTCATCGCATAATGTAACTGATTCAGACGTCGAAGAGGCGACAAACGAAGTTTTTATGTTGGACGATGATGATATCGAGGACGGTTTTATTGATGTAGAGAATATTTAATCGAAGCAACATTTACGCTCAAAAACATTTTTTACAAGCACATTAATTTCTTCTGTTTTGTTATTTCACAACCATCGTAGTTCCTAAAAAGAAACTTTTTACTTGACACAAAATGAGTTTTTTTTAATAAGCGCCCCTCTCGAATAAGCGCCCCTCTCGAATAAGCGCCCACCCTAAAAGTCAAAATTTTAAATAAGCGCCCGGGGCGGTAAATCGAGCATTTACGGTATTCAGCCTGGAATTGTTCTTAAGGACCTTCTGAAAAAATTCAGCCTCAGATTGTTGTCAGATTGTTTTTAATTTTTGTAACATTTTAGCCTGGTTGTTTCTATAAAAAAAGTTTATTCTGAGATTACGAAATTCCTTTCGAGAACGTGTGATGCGAAACCTATGCATATTCCTTCCGATTTGACGAAACTATTTTGACATTATTAGAAATAATCATACGTAAAGAAACAACGTTGTAAGTAAGTAACGGGGAGTTTTAATTCCTTGGGCTTCCAGCCATAGTGGTTGGCTATCCTGCCCTCCGACTTACGACCAGGAAGTTGACTTACTGCCAGTGATACATATAGCATTCTTGTTTAAACGATATATGGACGTCCATAAATTATGTTAAATTCGTGAATTTCATTTTATAAGACAAATTTTGAGACAAAAACGTTCCCGAAATCAAACTTTTTCAAGTTTTCGCATGAAAAAACTTTCGCGAATGGCAAAACATGGAGAAGATAAAAATACAAATTTGATGATAAAACAGAAAGTAAGATATATTCATAATATATGCTGTAAAATATGATTCTTCACATTTCATCTCCCTCCCCAGCTGCTTTACCATTCGGATTCATCATCATCTTCTCTGCGATCAATCAATTTTATTTCTTCCCAATTGGTATTGTAACTCTTACTCCTCCACTTCCTCCACGAAATCGCCATCGCCGGAGTCGAAATCGCCATCTTCTCCACAACGGTTTCGGATCTTTAAAAATTAAAACCTTTTTATATGAGTTTTCATATTACGCTTATACCATAATTAAAACACAACTTTGTCTTTGAGATTAAATTAGATTATTTATATCAGAAAGATTAAAATGAGAAATTGAAGAAGTATTTGTTTTACCGTTCTTTTTCTCGCCATCAGCTTCGTCTGCCATTTCATCGAGTTCTATAAAAAACAACACTTCTATGCTATTGCCCAGGGATTATAAGATTAATAGCTCCCTTACATATGCCAATTATAAGCTCATACATATTTCACTCAAAATTAGCAACGGTAAACTCGGAAGGAGAATCAAAAGCAGCCTTTTAATCAAAGAGAAACGATAGATGGAGTGGTTCATTATAGCCACAAACCAGGAGCAAGCAAACCGGAACCCAGTGTCTATAAACGTCCGTATATCGAAAAGGTATATCAATATTATAAAAAATGTTGTTGGACGTGCAAATAATATTTAATAAATGTATATCCTAGGATACAGTGAAATTATTAAAATCTGTTGATAAACATGTCGAGGAAGAGTTTATGAAGGAAGTGGAGATTATGTCTCGTCTGAAACATGAAAATGTTGTACGCTTGCTTGGTGTTTCGAAAGATGTACCTATGCTGATGGTGGTTGAATACATGGAAAACGGAGATTTAAATCAGTTTTTACATGACCGAAAACCTTGTGATTCAGATAACTTATACATGTAGGATATTTGCAAAAACTCTCAGTTGAAGAGGTAAAACTGATCTAGCTATTTAAGCGCTTGTTTTTTAGTCAGAAAATCTTTTAATTTCTGTTTGGATGATGAAGTTAAGTTTAGAGAAATGTCTGATTCATCCAAACTTTGTTTATGGATTTTCGTTTCTAGATATTATTTGCAAACTTTTTAGTTCACACTTTCTTATAAGTTACGTTCTGCTACTCATCCTGTTTGCTGTGGCGTTATTTCGTTTCCTAAGAATCTCTTTGAATCATATGTGCTCTTACCTTCATCATCGCTATCATTGTCGCGTAAAAGGTCTTCCAATTTCAAGTTATCTTCTAGTAATTGGAAAATAAAATGTTCAACAGTAGACGTATTAGCGAAATTCCATATAAACGCTGTTTTAACTTTTAATTCGATCATCAACTAACCCATTTCATCTTTTAGTTGATTCATCAACATGTCTTTCACATATTCTCCACGATCTACAAAAAAATCGAAGCAATTGAAAGTAATATAATATGTGTGAATAAATAAATGAATATGACATAACATTGTGGCGAGGCAACAAGAGACATTTAAATCCCAATAAATCCCATCCTAAACAAATTGCTTTCCAGAAATGTGGAATATAAAAAAAATCATAATGGATACCAACTAAATCATAAATAAATAAGTACCATTTTCCTTTTCGACAGTGTGACCTAAAGAAGAGATGAAACGAGAAAATTGAAGCGTGGAAGAAATCTGCAATTTTACCAATGTTTTTCTGCAGCAGGCACACGATGTCGTTTGAACGTTATATGGACGTCTTTACAACTATTTACGGACGTCTTTAAATTACATCTTGTGCCTGCTGAATCTGGATTCAACAGATTGTGTTCTTCCTTGTGAATAGTGAGAAATTTCTTATGATTCCTTTTCATTTCTGCCGGTCCAAAGTTTGTCATCTGCTATATAATTCATGTCAAATTTAATTCGATGGAATCTCGGTCATTTTGAGATTATCTACTGATTTCTATTGAAATACCTTTGATACTAAATTTCTTTATGGTGAAGGTGACAATATTTTTACGTCAAACAAACGCAAATTTTGAATACATTTCTTATTTGAAGAATCAAAACAGTGGGATATGATAATTTTTTTTATCAAGATATTTGTGAAAATGTGAAAGTTTTGTGAAGAGAAAAATCTTCCTAAGCTAAGAATCGAAAATAAATTTATTCGATTTTTCAACGCCGAATGAGCTGTTTCATTTCTCCCGAATGTCGGAAATAAATATATCATTATCACTTATCTATCGCCAATACTATTTAAACTGACATCAAAATGAAAGGAAAAAACTATTGTCAATCATATGGTATATACCTAGAGAGCTTCCAATAACAGCAACAGCAAATATCAGCAACAAAGTCTTCATGATGATTGATCTAAATGATGTGAAATGAATAATTTAGTCCATGCTGGATGAGTTACACAAAATGACCATACTTTGTTTCAGACTGGCAGTTAAACAATTTGATTTCTATTTTGCATTTCCATAAGAAAACTTACCGTTCCTTTGCTAAACCGATTCCAACTGTTCTGATTTCTGTAATGCAACATCTTTTATACAGAAAGATCAGACGTTACGTTGATTAACAAATGATTATGATGATCTGATGATTTGTTTCACGGCTCTTTATGTGAATTGATATTATATTCCGAGAACGTATGATGCGAAACCTATGCATATTCCTTCCGATTTGAGGAAGCTAATTTTTTAATTAATTAATTTTTGCAACATTTTAGCCTGGTTGTTCTTATAAAAAAGTTTATTCTGAGATTACGAAATTCCTTCCGATTAGACTAAACTACTTTGGCATTATAATGAACAAATCAGACGTAAAGAAACAACGTAGTAAGTAAGTAACGGGGAGTTTTAAGTCCTTCGGATTCCAGCCGTAGTGGTTAGGTATTTTCCCCGCCGACTAGCAACTAAGAAGTTGACTTACCGGCAGATATTAGTTTAGAGTTGCTCTAACATTCACAAAGGCCAATGTGCAGTCAGTCGAAGGCTCCAAATGGGCTGATACGCTGCATCGGAGTAATGTATCCAAATGTGACATGACTGAGACTAGAACCGGGTATTACTCACTACACCATCGCTGCACTGGAGGTTGGAGTGTGATCCGATAGGTAATCGCTCTTTTTGGATGGGTTTAGTTGAACATTCGCTGAAAACAAACCTTCATATATGTTCCTCGATTCCCTTTCCAAGGGAATTTTAGTAAACTATTATTTTTGAGGCTTTGAAAGTACATATTGAAATCAAACTCGCTTTTCATAGAGATGAAAAATCATATCATTTTTAATTAAGATTTCTCTGTGATTTTTGTCCGAGAATGGCGCCACGGTTTCAGTTTCATTAGTGTCGAAGTTCTTTATTTGTTGTTTTTGGTTCTGTTGATATGACGTGTTTATACGTCAATCTCTGATAAATTCTATTTATTTTTTTAAATTTCCCCGCGGTTAGCGAACGTAATTGTTAGGTTTAAACATTTTATCTATCTATGTATCTAACTAATAGCTTTTTCCCGTTCGGATATTATGGGATACAGGATTTCAGGGCATATGATTTGTTTACATATATTGATAAACAGCAGACCCAATAATAAGTGCTGTTTATACTATATTATATTTACAAAAACTCGTTGCAAAAGTTCAGTTTATGGAAAAATGCTAGTTCTGGTTATATTAATGCGAAGGTGTGATTAAATGAGATCGAAATGCAAATTTTCAATTTTTTTAATTGGTGTGAAATTTTGAAGTAATTGTACGATGTGTATTTCCACTTAAGATCTTGGAGCATCAGAGTCTGTGGGCTGTGAGTAGTTTTATTGTTGTTCATAGTTGTCTATAGTAAGCTGACGCACACTTACCAATATTTGTTCTACATATCAAATCACAAGAGCGTAATATCAGCTTTGATGTTACTCACTGATAATGTTGTCACTGTTGCTGGCGATCTTCGAGAGGAAAAAGATCAAATAGTCCATGCCCTTATAACATTAAACTGGTATTAAAGATTCAAGATAATGTTGTTCGTTGCTACAATATTCCGAAATTGAGGAACAGGAACTTGTAGGTCACGTTGATCAACTTAATGTCAAGGGCACACGTATATACCTCCGCAGAATTTTGTAAAACCACTGGATTAGGTGAAAATTGGAATTCACGGAAAATAAAAGGTGTATATCCACTCACTACATAATAACAAACATATTAACAGTATATCCTGGAAACTTCCAGAAATATGACTCCAGATTTGACCAAATACTGGTCGGGAATATATGTACATCGCGGGGAACTTTTCAGCAGGAATGTTTATGATAGCTACTCGTCCGAGAGTCAAGGGAAATTTAAGTGGTTATAAACATGGTATTTTTGCGCCAAATTTCACTTCAATTAAAAGCGTGCGAAATTTGCATTTCCATTCTATATTAATTGTATATAAAGGACATTTTCTGATTTATAACTTAGCCGATGACGAGAGGAAGTTTTGTCAAAACGTAGCTCAACGTTAAACATCAGGTCCCTGACATGATAACCTAAAAATAGATTTTTCCATGAATTTATTTCCTGAATTGCATTGAAATCTGCAAAATATGTCATACAAAAACTCAGTCTCAACATTTTTTATCGATCCATTAATGTTTTAAACGCTATACTAAGCATTTGATAGCGCAGTATTTTGAGGTCAAAACTATATATTTCTCTTTTCTTTGTCGCCAAAAATAAAAATCACAGAACATGGAAGAAGTATGGTTGTTAAAAATGTTATTACATGTTTATGTCGAATCATATTTAAATCTAAGGATTTACTGAGGAAATCAATTTGAGCCATAACTCAGAACCGATATGCTGACAAACGCCAACAGTTAACCCAATTATTATGCGTTTAATGTAATTTATATTGAGCCCCTGTAAAATGCACACGTATTCAATTGTGACCGACATGTAGTCGGCAATACATTTTAACGTCATGATAATGACGTCATGGTTCCAACTCCCTGAAACAACTTGCTACAAAAAAATTCATATATGTTTAATCTCTCTAATTAGCTGATATCAAATAAAAGCCTGTAATTTTTCAAACATTTTTTTGACCAATTCTTAATTCTTTCCACTTTCTTACTTTACAGTCATCCAAAAATACTTTCAGACTTTGTGTGAACTGAATTTTCAACTAAATCTCAGATAAAAATATTCACAAATCGTGAAATAGGTCCTGACACTCACACACTACACTACCCATCGCAAAATTAAATTTTGGAGTATATGCAGATTTACATATGTAAGATACATACCTAATGTTTTAACTAAATCTTATAAAGAATCATACCTCCGAATAATGTTTCTTTCTTCACAGCTGAGGTTTTCTTTCTTTATAAATTCCAGTATCGAAATTAAGAAGAGAGATCAACAATTAGAAAAACATCATCGGTATTAACTAATTTTACTACGGCCAAAGCCAACAGATTAATCAAATCTCTAATCTTTTATTTCTTCTTGACTTGCTTCTTTCTATCATTATACTAAAAAATACCATACTCAACACCGTTTTTACCAAATTTTCATTCTTTTCTTTGGAAATCTGAAACGAAAATGCACCAAAACTGGGTAAAATGCCGTTTGATACAACTTCAACATTACATATATAAGTCGTAAATATGTAAACATGAAATGCTTCAAATCGCGTGTTGTAGATGGACGCGATGATGGTGAGTGCTTAGACTACAGCAATACAACGGCAAAGTTTATGTCTAATAAATTCATGCTTGTGTCGTTTTTCAGGAAACGAAAAATTCGAGAATAAACGATTGATCTATTTTTTACTGGGCTTATACATTTCATTTCTTTAGTCACAAACAAATAAAAAGAGAACACATCAGATATACTCTTCTTAATATAATCTTTACTCAGCATCATACTTGTCGAATTCTTACTAAAGTTTTTACACTTACAGGCCGTTTACATGATACCCGAAGTGAGCTAAAACCGGTTTGAAATGAAAATTTTCACTTCGATACATAATACAATTCTTATTACTGTTTCGTGAATTCGGGTGAAGTCTCAAACCGGTTTGAAATTTCCATGTAAACACTGCTCCCCCAAGTGAAAATCTGTTTACCAATACAGCGACTTGGTTTTTCTATGCGGCACATGCGCTATTGTTTTCATGCACATGCGCAACTCTTGTTTACGTCGTTGTGATTCGGGCTGCCCGAAGTGAAAGTTTTCATGTAAACAGCTCAATTATTCAAAGCGGTTTGAACTGAAAAAATTCACGTCGATGCATGATGCAATTCTTATTACTGTTTACATGACTTCGGGCGAAATGAAACTCACTCGGATGTAGTTTCACTTCGGACAATTTGACCAAAGTAAAACTACAAACCTCTCAAACCGGTTTGAAATTTCCTTGTAAACACTGCTCCCCGAAGTGAAAGTCTGTTTATCGACACAGCGGTCTGGTTTTTCTATACGGCACATGCGCAATTGTTTTCATGCACATTCGCAACTCTTGTTTTGATTTTGGCTAGTCTGTGAGGTGTCCCACTCTGAAAGGATTTTCCGCCAATATGTTCAAACTTTATTAGAAATAATCCGCTGGTTTACCAAAAAAGGGTTACCCGAAGTGAAATGTTTCATGTAAACAACTCAATTTTCAAAGCAGTTTGAAATCTCAAAACGGTTTGAGTTCACGTTGGGTCCCATGTAACCTGGATTGGAGCGGCTGGTCCCCTAAATGTTTAGGAATTTCACTAGGAAAGTTTTATCCAGCCGCAAATGATAGTCATAGTTTTGTTCCAATATAAGCTCTACGATAATCACAACTATTATGAAACTATCATTCACTACACAATTGTTATAAGTAACCCAGTTTTTTGAAATTGGATCATAATTAAATTTGTTTAGCAACCCTAGTGGCTAAAATTCATCTCCTTAAGGTTTTCATGTTGTAAACTCCCATACCCTCCTTTCTCCTAAAATAATATTAATGATTCAGATAAAAGGTGGGATTTTCATCACAAAAATAAACCAACTCAAGAGTTAACCTAAAGGGATCGGTTGTGGGTCATGCAGGCAACACAGGTCGTCCAAGAGGTCATGCGGGTCATGAAAGAGGTCATGCAGGTCATAGCGGAGGTCATGCAGATTGGTTTGCAGGTTCCCCAGTTTCTTTATTACAAAAAAAATGTTATGTTACGCATGTGATAGAATACTGCAACAAGGAAAATTAGATATTTGATATCAAAACAGTATATATACGTCATAATGGAATTCATCTATTAATTTCAATTAACTTAGTAACACAAAACTTCCATTACAACCCACATGGCCTCCTTTGTGACTAGCCCGGCCCTGGCGGTTACCTGCAGGAGCACCTTTGCGACCCACACAGCATCCTTGGTTACCTGCAGGACATCCTTTATGACCCGCACAACCTGGTCCGCAACAAAAAGAATAGAAATAGCTAGAGCGCCAACACAAGTTTAACAGGCAACCAAACACGGTACTTCACCCTGAACAACCTAACCGTATCAAGGATTTCCATAGAATATCGTGGAATTATATAATTCTTACGGTTAAACAACTTTTCTTCATTTTTTGGCGGATATTTTTCACAGATATTTGTCGGTTGAGACCAAATCAAATATTTCGTGGGAATTAATATTCGTTTATTTTCTTGGATCAAAGAAAACACGCAATGATACATATATCAGTGTGAAATGGATTTTTCAGGGAATTAAATTTTGCGGATTGGATCGGATCACTTAAAAGGTGATTGTATATACAGTACAGCATGAATGAAACTTTACGTTTAAAGCCAATGGGGAAGGGGGAAAGTCTTTTATTGACAACATCATATTAAATGACTTCTTGTATAAAAATAATTACTAATAAAAAATGTTGTTCTCCAAATCAAGACATTACATAAAGGACACGTAAAGGACACGTAAATTATTAGATGACTTTCCATGTTTCAACATGGAATATCCAATCATTGCCTATCAACATCGTGGTGGTGCATTTATTATTATTCTCTCGAAGAAAGGGTCTCTATGAACATGAAAATACAATATATATCTAATCTTAGTGCTATGGATGGGTAGCAGCATGCAATCTGAAGTAAAATTACAAATAAGCTTATTTTATGTAACCTTACTCAAACCCTTTTCCATTATTAGTTGCACTGGTGGAGGGGTGAATGAAAGAACAATAAATCAGTCAGTTTTCCTTCAGCTATACTAGCAAACAAAATGTAGCTACCAGGGAAAAAGTAACAACAACTTTCAAATTGTACTGCCAGCTGAGAACAGTCAGTGTTGGGCATAAAGAATTGCAATAAGAAATCGTTTATACACAATTTATACGAAAAAGTTTATACTATCAACCGATGAAAGCCTTGTGTTTCTTGCTTTGCTTGGAATGCAACGCTTGCAAAGCATTCGTGAAGCTATAGGCTGCATTCAGGGCTTGTGCTTAGACGGGAATGTCTTGATACCGTATCAACTGGGCTATTTTTGAAGACACGATCGGTTCCTATTTCAAACACCTCGCGTATACGCGATTTGAAAACCTATTCTTCGTAATTAAAACTTGTCTTTTATGCATGTTTCTTATTATTACTTCATCGTAAAAATGTTAACAAATGCTTCTTTTTCTTCAAACGACTATTTTTCATTAGTTGTCAATAGCTGCTATGTTCGATTGTAATTCGAAGTCTCTTCGCCTGAGATGCAATATCATGTCTTCCCTAACGTATTTTACATCATAAAAAAATTATAAGCACTAAGCCGGAGTGCCTTATACTAATACAGAAAAAAACATAAACAAATATTCATTGACGAACTTCCGGAGAAAATGTTCTTTCTTTGAAAGTTAGGTAAGCAAAAAGCAAGATTGCGTATTAGTAAAAGAAGATGTTCTTATATACTCTATCTAAATGTCCCGCCACAACATGTGGCAGTTTTTGTCTGGTATTTGTTTTTGTCTGGTCTGTACCTTTCATGCAACTGCAATTATGTCAACAAGTTAATCTGTGTCGATCAGAAAGAATTGAGCCTCATAACTTTTATAATTATGTTAATTCGTGTTTTTATCTTCCAAATTAAGTTTCATGGCCAAAACAACAGATGATTTTCGTAGAATAAAGCATACGCTTTTTGAACTATTAGTTCATCATCAGTGCTGCGAGTATATACTATATAGTCAAGAATGGCTCTTTAGTTTGCAATTATTGTAAATTATTATTAACATATAAGGAATATATTTTTGATCTTGTTTTCAACTGTTTTGCTTAGATGTTTGACTGGCTAATCAGAAGCGTTGCTAGAGTTCAGTCAAAATTTGTGGAGGAAAGTTTAGTCATTTAAAGTAGAATAGGAAAACGTGCAAGTAACTTAATCGCCACTTAATGTATTACATGCGCACTGTTTTCCTGCAGATTCATGAAATCGAAAGTCGCCTTTATTAAATGAGCCAGAAACTATGACGGGGAATACGGACCCTGGGTTCAACTCAATATTTCCGGCTTTAATCAAAATCATACTGATACCAAGAAGCAACGCGTAAAACATTGGCATACTTCTCAAACAAAAGCAGGCAAACCTTGTGTTTTCATTTCAATTAATTCTTTATAGGGGCGGTGGATTGAGGCAGCATTAAAACTACCAATTGTGATGTGATATGCTTCAACAGAAGTCATATCGGTAGAACAACTACAACAACTATGATCCTCCAATTGCTTTTTTAGTTTGACAAGTTTCAAGCTTCGAGTTTTCGAGTACTTTCCTTTCACCAAAAATTAGGTGGCTGCAAATGAAGAAGGAGTTTTCTTTAGCCAGGTAGTTGTTGATTCTAATAATAAATGTGATAAAAGTTATATACCTGAGAATGATGCTTTTCAGGTTAGCAGATTTCTCAATAAATTCAAAGAAAATAGGATTTTTTAATGCGCAATATTTTTCAATGTTTGGAAAGAAAAATTCCTGTTAATGAAGAGATGTTTGTTCTAGGCAACTACTGCACATACTTTTTTGAAATTGATAAATTTTGCAGATCAGGCATCTTTCCAAAGTCTTTCATAGGGATTTAATTTCGCGGATGACTACAAAGCTGATTTTTGGCAGAATTAAATTTTACGGATTTGGTCAAAATTTTTATTATCATACAGAAGTTTTTCACATTACGCAGTAACTTTATTTTGTTAATAAAGTATGTTTATTATATTCATATACATTTAAATGAAAAAGACTCCCTTATTTTTATGTTTTGTAAGGCCTGTTAAAACGCACGTGTTATCTCTTCTCTATATCTTTTACAACTGAAAAGCTCAACGCACAAAAATACATAAGTGCGCTAATCTGTTTTGCAGCTCTCTGTTTTGCATCACGATCTCGTTTCTTTATCGTGTCGGTTTCTGGTACTGTTGGAATATGCGGTATAGTATCGGAGAACGTCCAAACATCAGTTCTGCAGGCAGTATTTTTGTGAATTATTATTATTATTATTATTATTATTATTATTATTATTATTATTATTATTATTATTATTATTATTATTATTATTATTATTATTATTATTATTATTATTATTATTATTATTATTATTATTATTATTATTATTATTATTATTATTATTATTATTATTATTATAATATTAATGTTGACCCATAAGCGGTTGTTAAAGTTCTCGGCTTGGCCGTTTTCTTGTGGCCAAACAGGTGTAATGCCATGATGGTTGATGCCGTTTTCTTCCATGAACAATCAAAGTTCTTTCGACGGGAATGGCGGTCCATTATCGGTAATGACTTTTGTAGGGTTTCCGTAAGCAGCAAATGTCTTATTTAAAACATTAATAAGCGATTTTGCGGTAGTACTCTTCGGAACGCTATCTCTGGGTAACGTGAACGTTCATCGACGATAACCAAGACGTATTTGTTCAGCACGGCCATTGGTCCTAAGTAATATATGTAGAGTGTCCCATACGCTTTCAGCAATATCGGCCAGTTGTATTAGAGGTGGAGATTTAGCAGGACCTGTGCATTGACACGCAATACAGTCCTTGATCATTTTATCCATGACGAAGAAGAAAACTTTAGTACGTAGGAATTGTTTTGTCTTTGCGATACCTTAATGACTCGACATGACATATCGCGACTGCATCTTTCTCGAATTTTCTCGGTAAAGCAATACGATTTCCCTTTAAAAGAACGTCATGCTTCAGACTGACGGTAAGTCCATCCTTGATCTTTCCATATCTTTTGAGTGTGTCTATCGAAACGTTGCTCAGGTGTTCAGATTTTTGTGGCTCATTCAGCATATACCAGTCGTTTTCGCGACTCGTAATTCGTTTTCTTTGTCGGTCTCGGAAGCGACGTCTTCGATTCGGAATGCTTTCGGTATAGCAAATTTTGTAACCATGTTGACGTAAGATTCGATGTAGGTGGTTTCGACCTTCTTTGGGTGTTGGTTGATGTAGTCAGAAATGTTTTGGTCTGAGATCACGTGTTTGGCAGTGAACGTGTAACCTTGCAGACGGAGGAGCATGCGTTCGATTCGAAGCGGTACTTTTGAGTTGCTATTGTTGAAAGGGTAATCAAAGCTTTGTGATCATTAAACAGGGTAAATTCGCGTCGAATCAGATACAGCCTGTTTTTCTCGCAGGCATAAACAATGCGCGATAAATAGTTAATGACTTGTACATCGTCTTAGCCAGGGGTACGTTGTAGAAAAATAGCAGATATGCCAACAGGGCTCGCATCGCAGTAAATGAAAGTTTCTTATTTTTCTTTAAAGTACGATACGCTCGATTTTTCGGAGAGTGCAGATATAATCGTTTGAAAAGCAGTTTCGCAATCTTCCGTCCACGTGAATACTATTTCCTTTTTAGTCAATTGTCATAGTGGATGTGCAAGACTGCTGTAATTTGGTATAAAAAGTTTAAGGTATTTCGCGGATCCCAGAAAATTACGAACCGCAGCAGCGTTTTTCGGTCGTTCCATAGCCTGAATTTTTGATTCGCTTGGTCGCATGCCTGTCTCCGAAAACACGTACCCGTAATATTCAAGATGACGTTTGCTGAAGAGTTTTAAGGTAACACCATTTGTTTTGAGCCGCTCAAGTGTTTGACTGAGTGTTCTGTTGTGTTGTTCTTGGGTAGCGCCGTATACGAGGATATCGTCCGCGATATTAATAGGTCTAGGTATATCAGCCAAAAGTGTACGAATTGCATGCTGATGTCTTTGAAGCAGACTTAATTCTAAACGAAAGCTTCTTAAAGTGCTTTTTTCGGTCTTTGGTTTGAAGAGCAGTTACGTATCGTGAAGCGGGGTCTAACTCCAACTGGCGAAAGGGTTTTTTCGTATCAAGTTTCGAAAAGTAATGTGCACCCGTAAGTTTAGCAATGAGATGGTCGACCGTAGGGGTGGGATATTGTGTACGAATAATAGCCCGATTTGCATTTCTCATATCTATGCACATCCTCAAACCGTGTTGGCCCTGGAGAATTATAACCATTTGGCTTAACAAGGGGGTTGGCATAGAAGTAACGTCCTCTATTATGTCAGCTTTTTCTAAAGTTTCAATTTGGCGTTTTACTTCATCTCTTAAAGGAAATGGAATACGCCGCCCTCTTTCTGCAACCTGGGGTACGCGTTCATCTATATGTAGTTTAATTTTAGTATCCTTTATTTTGCCAATTTTTCCAGAAAACAACGACTTTTTATTTTTAGCCACAACGTCTCTCAGATAATCAGGTATCTTTTGTAAATCATTCTCAAAATCGTTTGTGAGTTCAGTTTAATTGACGCGAATTGAAATTAATTTAAGTTCTATCGAGGTGTCTCCCAAAAGTAAGTTTTTGTTTGCCGTATCAATGTCGTAAAAGTCTTTACTAATCATTTTTTTTTTACTCTCGCACAATAAAGCTGTGACGCCGATAATATTCATGGAGGGCTTTGTTTGTCCATATTCCGTGTTTGTTTTTTGTAGTTTTAATGCCTTTCTTTGATTGAGTTTTTGAAATGTTTTTAAATTCCAAATGTTCAATGCAGAACTACTATTAACGAGAAAATCAACGGCGTGTTCTTTTTCCCCTTTTAACTTTGCAGTAAATTTGTCGAGTGAAGTTTTAGCAGTATGGACGGGTTGTTTTTCCCCGTTTGTAGACATAGACCACTTTGACAAACCGAATTCTTCAAAATGGCCTATTTTCGAACAAAAATTGCATTTCTTTCCCAGAGCAGGACACTTTTTGTTGTGTGAAAAACTTCCGCCACAGCGATAACAGTTCTTTGAGACTGATTATTTGCAACTGAGTTTTTCCCTCTCCTTTCTTGTTGTCGATACATAACAAAATTGGGTTTACTAATCTTGTTTAAGTCTCGTTTCTTTCCTTCTTCGAAAACGTCTGTACGAAATTCTCTATCTTCCAAATCTTTACCATAAGCAAGCAACTGTTGTAATGTAAGTTCTGGTTTACGGAATCTATGTCTCCTTAAAGTGTGCATTCTCGTACCGTGTTCGATCTGTATCTTAAGTTCCTGGTCTGAAGTAGTCCCAAAATCACATTTTAACGCTTGTGTTCGTAGCCGGGTATAGTGTTGGTGCAGCTTCTCGTCTGATTCTTCATTCAATCGTCGAAAGTTGTAAATCTCGACACTCGTGTTGGCTTGAGGTTTAAAATGTGCATTAAGTAAGGTAATGGCGTTCGCGTACGTTTCTTCGTTATCTGTAAGTGTATCGTAGATATCATTCACTGGCTGTCCAGCGTAATTTAAAAGAATAGCAAGTTTCTGACGATCATTTGTAACGGTTAAAGCGATTCATAAATTCTCAAAACGACGTTTGTACTTCGTCCAGCACATAGCAACAGTAGTAAATTCTTCCACATCGAAATTAGGAAACATAGACAAATATAGCCACTGGAGCAGGAGCATCACTTGTTGGAGCAATCGACATTTTCAACAGTAATCACTTCTCGTAATAAATAAATTTGATATTAATAAATTTATGAATTTATAAATTTATCCTCGTCGCCAATTTTATGTTTTGTAAGGCCTGTTAAAACGCACGTGTCTCTTCTCTATATCTCATCTCTTCTCTATATCTTTTACAACTGAAAAACTCTAAGCATAAAAATACATAAATGCGCATGTGCGCATCGTAAAATATGCTAATTTATGCGTTACGTAACAACACAACACTTATATGGATTACATTTCACACAGATTAATTTACACAGATTTTAAAGTTTTTCACGAAAATTGATCCGCACGAAAAATCCAATTTAGTTGAAATCCAATTTAGTTGAAATGGATAAAAAAAATTTGGAAAGGAAAACAGTTTTTTTAAAACAAGAGTAACAGATGGACATTGAAGATGAAAACGCTTTGACCATTTTAAGAGCCAATATCTGTAAGAATCAGACAAAGTAAAGAAGTGGTATCTTCAGATTTTGCTCATTTTCAGATATTTTGGTCAAAATCATTACTTATTACACCTGGAAAATTTTTTTTTGAAAATTCTTGGCGGTTGCCAAGATATTGGGCCATAATATTTGGCTCACATTGGGGGAAAATGTGCCTGCCAAATGAAATTGCACATTTGAACATCAAATTATCAAAAAAATATTTCTCTGAAACAAGTTTCAAGTGTATTTTATGGAAGTATGGTCCAAATTCTTCAACCTGTCCAAATTTCAGGGTCCCTATATTTTTTGCTGTTTAGAAATCATGGGCCGAAAACTCAGTTTTTTTCCTTTTCAACTAAGTTTGGGCTTGATTATCTCTTTAGGGAAATGATTGCACATGATTCTTTGGGACAGTTAATCATACTCACACTAGTCAAACATGAGAAATATACCAAAGAAGAAATAATGAATTATTTCAACTGCTCCATGTATAGGGTAAACGAAGCACGGAATACCAGCAGAAAAGCAGTGATATGCACATAGTTCTCCATCAGCTGGCAATACTTTCTCTAGTCCATTTCTATCAGTATTTTCTCATTACAACCAATGGACTGTTTTAGCTAGATATATAAGATTAGTAAAGAATCAAAACTGAAATTTTTTTATCATAGAAACATTCAAACAAAAAATACTGGAATTTACCTTCAAAATCTTGAAATGAGAAGAAATATCTGCATTAAGTTCTTGAACTTTACACATTCCATCTTTATTCCAATGTGTAAATGGACCACATAGTGTATCATTGAAACAAGAGCATTTTTCATAAAGATTCTTATTCTTTTCTTTTGATAAGGCCATTTTCTAACTATCTAATCTTCTAAACTAAGATAAAATGTTCTTTTCCCTAAGGAACCTACGGAAACTATTGCATTGCACACTTTCTCACAGAATAGGCTAAAAATAACTTTTAAAATGTGATATGGCTACACCAAGTACATAATCATTGCACTGAAGGTTTTATAATGTTATAATGTTAAATGTTAATGTTAAGGTTGTTAAAAATTTGTTTCCAAAACAGAAAATCTTATCTGGTTATCCTGAGTTTAACATATTGGCAGTTTATTTAGTCCAAGTATCATGTATACATGACATATGAATAGCAGGAAGCCTTCTCAAATATGCTGAAGTGGTTTACACCAACTTAATTTCATATTTCAAGCTGTAAAATCATCGTTACTAAGTGTAATTGCTGGTTGCTAGGGAGATAATGGCTCTTAATGATTACTGTTGTGTAAACAGTAATTTTTGAAGAAAATATTTCACGGGTAAAAAAAATAACATTCAAAAAGTTTTCAACGAAAATCATCTATACTTTAATGTTAGAAATTTTTGCGAATGGACATCCACTTCCATATATTAAATTCCTGCGATAGAATTCAAATAAAGATTCAAATTATTTAAAGATATGTCGAACGTTAACCATTTTTCGTCTTATACCAGTCATTGTAAAAAAAAATAAAAAATTAATGTGACAATTTTCCAAAATAAATGCTTAAAAATAATTTCTGACATTAAAGTAATGTCCGAATTAGATCACCTTGGCTATCCACGAAAATTTCTCTAAAGTTAATCCATGTAAGATATATAACATTAAGGGATTAAGAAAGTGTGAGAATAAAGGAGTGCAAAATAAATCAGTGTGGAATGTAAACAGTGTACTTGGAAATGGAGAATTAACTTTAGCGATTACAAAAATTTTATCAAAGCTTACATTTTTAAATATTGAAAATGTAATTCTAGTTTTTTTAGGGGAGTATCACTTATATGCCATGTTAGAGTCGTAAACTTGTCATTCACCTCAAGGTACAAATTTTCCAAAATGGTAAAAAACTTATCAAATAAAAATAAGTCCAATAACTCTACCACATATTTTTGATAACCACCATACTTCTAAGAAGTAATATTCTGAAGCTTAAGAAAGTTAAGTTGTGCAATAATCATTATCCAAATTTAAGTGCTTCAGCGATCTTAAACAAAAATTTCAGTGCTTCAGTGATATTAAACAGAAATTTAAGTTCTTCAGCGATATTAAACAGAAATTTATACCTAATTTTGCACTACTTATTATCAGAGTTTTATTCTTCCATAGCAATGTATCTAAATGTCTCATGCACTCAGTCGTTTTTGTCATTCTTTAGCAAAAAGAAATGAGAAAAATGCTGTGATAAGGACAATAAAACAACAGAAAGGAATTTTCGGTAGGGGAAGTTCAAGGTTGAATATTACCAATTTTTATGTCCCTTGTGAAATTTAATCCGAATAATTACTGGCTATATCCACGCCTTTTTGTAGGAGTGAAAAGCCTGAACACAGCCTATATTAAGAAATAGTCGATGAGTTCTTAAAGAACTTCCTCTTAATTCCTTGAATTTTTCTAAGCATCTCTCCATAAAACCTCTCCTGGATAATAAAATAAACACAGTGTACTTGTCTGGATCGTTTTTCCTCCTTGATGAAATCTTTTTTTCTAATATTCTCTCAAGACAGGTGATTGTAAATGTCGTATTTTCTTCGGAATGTTTGACAATATAATCCCAAATTTACAATATATTTTTATTGATCAGTGAAGTGAAGTATGGCTTCCACAGAAGCTTAACGTGAGAGAGACAGAAGACCGAAGACGTCGATTCCCATAATGCAGTACGATGAAAATTTAAAGTAGGGGAAAAGGCGCATTAGAAAAGAACAATTGTTTCATTAATATAATTTTGCAATTTTTGAATTGCAATATTCGCTATATTCGTTAAATTATTTCATACATTAACGAAGAGCTTAAAAATTTATGAATTTTAAAAAGAATCTTCGAAGTTAACCAGCAAGGGCGTCAAAACAGGGGCGCGAAGAACTGCTTTATCGCACACGGAAATACTGTCACACAAACACGGGGAAATGAAAGACCAACTACCCCGCGGGCCTGACCAATGATTGGAAAAATAGAAGATGAGAGAATGTAAAATAACGCACACGAAAAAATATTAATTATATCAACACTTTCATTTTCCTCCAAACAAAACGCGAAACAAAACTTGACTGGTAAACTGAGATGCATCCTACATGTTTATTTCTTTATTAGCACTTAATTTATACACTGTTACCTGGCATATTGGCCCAATATCTTAATTCACATTTTTATCTTCTGAATTAACTTTTGAGAGTCATAGTAAAACCAACAAAAGGTTGTTGAAAAGATCATAAAGACGGGTACGAAGATAACTTCGTTTTTTGTCGTGAAATATTTTCTACACCTTACAAAAGGCATGATCGTTTCTGCAATACTGTATTCAATTGAAATTCTTTCGCTATGTGACGAACTTGCTCTGTTGCTGTAAACTCTGCGAAAACTGTATAAACTAGCCGAGTATCCACGATGGTGTATTGGATGGTACTTTCGAGTACTACTGCTGATAACCTGTCTTGTCTTGGTCAAGTAAACTTTTCAGTTGCACGTCGGCGGGCAGAACCGTTACAAATAGATTAAAAACTTACTTACATACTTATTCCTTCTTCAGATGAAATTATTGTTGCTATTTAGCAATAAAATCTTTTTTGTTCAGTAAATTATCTTATTGTCCAGTTTGTCGACACTCTTGGTTTTAAACAACAACCAAACACTGAAATAGACCACCATAGAATTTGTGGAAAGTGGGGGAAACGTGGAAAAGTCCTTTTTCACGCGGGAACGGATTTTAATTTTAATCAAAAAACATGCAAAAAAGCAGTAAAATGGTCTCAAAAATTATTGTTAGTGGATCTAGTGTAATTTCCGTCCTACCTAACCTGTTAAGATTTTTGAAAACATCAGAAATACACGATGATTCAAACATTGAAGCACATGGAAGCATTCTCATACGTTTCTCATTATCTATTGGTGATCCCGATATGCTGAAATGTTTCAAATACCTTATGGGACGTGGAAAGATATTTTCCCTCAATAAGGTATACATTGATCGACATCATCATTTTCATGCAAACAGCAGTAACATCAAAATGGTGAGAATGTTTTCATAAAAAAATTCATAATACATCATTTGAAAAGAGAAAGACTTTGTTATGTTGGAAATATCTTTCTGAAAACTATAACAAACGAACATAATATTTTGCAATCATATAATTGTAAACAATGTTTATGTAATCTTTCATTTCATTTTTTTCCTCTGCTAAATTAGCACGAGTACCTGCTGCAATCAAAACGTTTTAAAACTTTCGTAATCGTAAGCAAGTGGTTTTCGGAACACAACCACGTGTTTTTACAGACCCCACTATTTTTCGTAACAATCGTAATTTTTCGCGTTTCAGCGTATCCTTATAGTTATTCTTATTGTGCGCTTTATCGGCTTGCGATCTATAAAAATAAAAACGTTTGCAACTGACATTTCATTGAAGATAACTAAGCGTTATCAAATTCAGAAAGATTAAAAAGTGATATTGAGGAAGTATTTGAAACTATATTACAGTTCTTTTCTTCCTCCTCAGCCTGGTCCGCCATTTCATTAAAAGCTATGATGAGAGAGCAAAACAAGGGAAACATTAAAACTATGCCAGTACTTTTTTTCTATATAGTTGGTGATAAGTTTGGCGTCTCCATTTGTTGTGACGTCGTCTTATTTCTCCTTTTAACAACCCCATTGAATCAAATGTTCTTAACTTTATCTTCGTTATCATCATCGTTTAAGGTATAAACCCCCTCACCATGTTATTTTGGCCCCAATTATACTTTTGAACTTTACACTTATGTACTATTGTAGCACCAGGTCTAACTTAGAAAAATCACCATGTTTTGAAGAAAATGGTCACCGTGGCAACCAACCATAATGGCAGCAATGTCAAATTTTACAGTTCCACCGGCCAAAATTCAGAGATAACCGCTTTGTATTTTTCAATGAAATTTTCAGTGTTTATTCTAAGAGGATGGATCTATGCAATGAGCGGAGCAGAATTTTTATAACTATTTTTGGTTTTTGATAGTGGACCGTTAAAGTGAATGAAGCGAAAAGTCTGAAAAATTGAATATTTGGGTTGCCATTATGAAAAAATTAGGACCATAACGAAAAATCTGTTTCGCTCATTGCATAGTACCTATTGAGAGGCAACTTCACTGAAAATTTCATGTCAGTTGCATTTTCTGTTCCAGAGATATCTTGGCCGGGAGTTTGAAAAACTACATTTTGAGAAAAGCGCGAATAAAGGTACAATAAAAACTTGCTATTCCCAAGTCAAAGCATATAGTGGCAATATAAGCAAAATCTATGCAAAATAACATATATAAGTTATAGAGGATAACCTTGAAAGGTTTTAGCAATGTTACTCATGTAAAATGTCCAGCTTTATATAGGGTTCCCTCCTTCTGTTCGTCTTTGTCCTCCTTCTTCTTCTTCTGTCCGCGGAGAATTTTTCGCCTTTTCTTTGATGAATCCTTGTTCTGGTATGCAGAAAAGTACAGTCTCTTTCTATTCTTTTTCTCACAGTTGTACAGCATGTACTTTCCAGGAGGCATGTTCATTTTTTCAAATGTTAAGACAGATGCCTTTTTACCTTTTAAACTTTTCCTGTCTCCATGGATATTGCTGCAACGCAACCATTCAATGATGAGTGACCCCGCCGTTGCCAAGTCCCATCTTGGGAAATTGAAGTATCCCCAACAGAGTCCCCATTTACATTTAATTTGCATCTAATATCTTCAACAGCATCTTGCATTGATTCCTCTGCAACGGCTTTGGATATTCTAACAAATTTTCGAACAATAGAATCATAATTCTTCGCTCTCATGGGTTTTGGGCATGTCCATCAACATTGTGAACTTTTCAATCCCTGAGTAGCCATTTCCACATGACCTCATGGCATATACTATTCTTTTGTTGACATCAAAACTTTTATCCTGGATCTTGGACGTGTAAAAGTCATTTTTATAATTGCATTCCGAGCACGTAACTGATAAATTGGATGCTAATCCTTTCTTCTTAGACGTGTTATCCTTCAACGTCAGTGTCATGCAGGTACAACCAGGACACCTCATGGCAGCAAATACAGAATCAAGTATTTCTGTGTCGATTATTCTGTACCCAGTGATTGGATTTTTTGAGGTAGGGGCGGCAGAAGTAATTGATTCAACCTTCCTTTCTGCAATAGTTGGTGCTCTCTCTGGCGTTGTCGTTTCAGTGACAGTTGGATTATTTACATTATTTACAGTGTCAGTATTTACAGTTCCTTTGTCATTCACATTATTTACAGTTTCAATTACATTATTCACATCATCTAACAACTTCTTTTTACAAAATCCTTTTCTTTTCTTGTGGGATTTGGTTCTAAATTTTACTCTGCACGTTTTTCCCATTTTTGACTGCACTTGCTTACAACTCCTCACCACTTCAACTTTCAGTTTCAGCTTTTGTGAATTCGTAAATTTACGGAATGATGGTTAGCAAATAAGACAAAAAACCCGCCCTGATAAAATCATTTTGAATTTTGGGCAAAAACTGGACCAAATCTATGCAAAAAACCGTTGCTAAGGGCGTTGCTAAGGAGTTAGAATTCTGATAGGGTCTAAAAAATCCCAAAATTAGCACATTTATGGTACTAAGCGGGCTTTCTAAGGTCGAAATTCGGAATCTACGTACTTTTTTACGCCCGAAATGACTGTTTTTGAAATTTTCAAAAAATCATGATTTTTGAGGGGGTTTATACCTTAAAAGGTCTTCCAATTTCAAGTCATTCTCTAGTGAAACAAAACTAAACGTCAACAAAGAAATGATACGGGCTTGAACAAGAAAATGCCCATGAAGTAATACTGACAATCGCAATTTCTTGAAACTCTCTTTATATTACTATCTTTTCCGTATTGCCTCTTATAAGCGCCCGGACGCTTATTACAAATTTCCAGAATTTCGGGGGGAGCTTATTGGAAGGGACGCTTTAGCAAGGTAGAAGAAGAATTGAAGAATTGCGGGGGGAGCTTATTGGAAGAGACGCTTTAGCGAGGTGGAGGGGGGACTGGCAACCATGGCCAACTAGGTTTCAGTAAGACATGTAGTTTGCGTTATTTGAGCTCTAAGTTCTTCCGTCACAAAAAATTGTCAATAAAAAATAAAAGATTCTACAGAGTTTACTTTATGTCCATTTCCTCGTCTTCATCCTCGTCTTCATCAATGACGTCACCAGGTTATTCTATTAATTTCGATTAATAACATGCATTGACCTTTGTATATGTAACTATCTTACTGTTTGTTTTTACTGCTGAAAATATAAAAACCCTCTTATATTCACCTCAAATCCAACAGGGCGTCAAATCTATTAACCGCCCTGAGCGCTTATTAGAGGTGACACTTATTGCAAATTTCCTAAATTTCGAGGGAGACACCTTTTAGAAGGGGCGCTTGAAAGAACGTGGGCGCTAATTAGAGGAAATACTAAACTGGCTAAAGAAGATAAAATTGGGACAACCTACATGCTTTTGTCTTGATTTGCACAAATATATTGTTTATATTAAGACAAAATGCATAAATAAATAATCCATCTGTTATCTGAGACCCCTTAATATTGACACTGACATACCAAAATAAATAAATATAGCTACTCACCATTTTCCTTTTCGACGGTGTGACCTGCAAAAGAAACGAAACGAGGAAACTTAAAATATTGATACTCAAGTGTTTTTACGATATTATGAATACCACCATTTTACTTGAGAAAATAGCTTTTCGTTTCTTACTAAACTAAGGTTTTCCTGACAGCTTCTCCTCACTATGAATTTACACCGGGAAAAATGTTTCAATGTCCCGGTAACCCATACGAAACCATATATACTTAGGTGAAGCGAAATTGTTAGTTGAACTTTATCTATGTTGAGAACGATCCCATGATGCAGGTAACAATATCTATACATCAAATTTGATTGCTTTAAAGAATCAAAACAGTGAGATATGATTTTGTTTTCATCGAGATTTGTTGTGAAAAGACGCAATAAATTATTTCAACATTTTTTATGGAATACGACGTTGATTGTTCGAACATACACGCCAAATGACCAAATGACGTTGAACATACACGCCAAGTGACCAATTGACGTCGAACATACACGTCAAATGACCTCTGATCCGTTTGAATATCCAGAATTTTCAAAAATATAAAATATTCTATTACAATATAGTACAAAAAACAAATCAAAAAACATGTAATGTCATATTGTATATACCTAAAGAGGTTCCAATAACAGCAACAGCAAATATCAACAACAAAGTCTTCATGATGGTTGATCTAAATATGAAATGGATAATGATGTGGGGAAAAAAGGAAACACCGGAGAGAAATAAAATGAATCATTTCATATTTCGTAAGTATCAGGTAAACCAAAAAAGACACTGCCAAAAGAGCAACTGTATTCTGTACAGTCATAAGAAGTGGAGGAGTCCAACGTAATGATAATTCTTTTCAGTCTTAAGTGTCGATTAGGTTACGTTTTCCTTTTGTACTTCAAATGACTAAATTCTCCTCCACAAATTTTGACTGAGGTCTGGCTACTATTCATTTCCAGTGGGTCCCTTTCATTTTTACAATTCTGTAAAACTTACCGTTCCTTCGCGCAAACAATTCCAACTGTTCAATCTTCTGTTGTCTACCTTTTTATACAAAAATAAACCAGCAAAAAGAAAAAACAAGAATTACAACCAATGTTTATCATTCTTAAAACGTTGAGATTAATAACAAATATTTTCGAAATTCCTTCCGATTCGACGCAGCTACAACCAGATATCCGATTTAACGAAACTATTTTGTCAATATAATAAAAAAAAATCAGACGTGAAGAAACAATGTAGGAGCATGATACGATTGGTAAACGCTCATTCTGGTTCATTTTAGTGAATCATTCGCTGAAAACAAACCTTCAAATTTTCCTTCGTTACTGTTTCCGAGGGAATTTTAGTAACCGATTTTGAAAAGATTTATTGAAATCAAACTCGCCTTTTATAATAAGAATCAATTTTTGTTATTAAGATTTTTCTTTGAATTTTGTGCTAGTATGGCATCACGGTTTCACATTCAGGAGTGTCAATATATTTGTTAGGGTGATTGGCTAAAGAGGAACCTTTATTTTATGACAATGAATAGTCAAAATCTATGTATTGATGTCCGGAAGAAATACGGATGGTCAGGGTTCTTTATTTGTTGCTTTTGTACTCCAAATTATTCGCATTGGAACTGAAATAATAATGTTGATATGAATGGGTTTTTATTGGTCAATTCCTGATAACATTATATCTACCTTTGTGCATAACTAACTGCTTTTTGTCGTTTACGGATATTGTGGGACACCAGAATTTTGGGTTTCGGGTCATTTGTTTTCATATAATGGTAAACAGCAGAATAACATGTGCTGTATGTATTAAACTATATTAACAAAAACTCGTTGAAAAAGTTCAGTTTATTGATAAATGCTAGTTATGTTTATTAATGAGAAGATATTCCTTATAAACGATTAAGATGGAATAGAAATGCAAATTTTCACACCTTTTTAATTGGTGCGAAAATCGGAAGTAAATGTACGATGTGTATTTCCACTTAAAATCTTGGAGCATGAGAGTCTGTGTGCTGTGGGTAGTTAGCATAAATTTTAAATGTGGTACTGCTTTTAAAAGAAACTATGATTAATATATAATTAGAGTTTATCATGTCATAGACCGGTTGTTTTTGTTTGCGACGTTTCGACAGTTACTACTGTCATCATCGGGCGTTTGTAAATGAATGATGTAAAGTTTATATATGTTTTCAGTAGGATCGAAATTAGGATCGAAATTATTTCGGACCTGGAAGGAAGCAATATCAATAATTTGTTTTGCGTAGAGCTGGAAACCATATCGCAGGAACATTAGTACATCGTATAATGTTCCTGCGATATGGTTTCCAGCTCTACGCAAAACAAATTATTGATATTGCTTCCTTCCAGGTCCGAAATAATTTCGATCCTAATTTCGATCCTACTGAAAACATATATAAACTTTACATCATTCATTTACAAACGCCCGATGATGACAGTAGTAACTGTCGAAACGTCGCAAACAAAAACAACCGGTCTATGACATGATAAACTCTAATTATATATTATGAATACTAGACTGACAAACAATATAAATATATTCAAACTATGATTAGTCCGGAGAAATTTTTAGGAAGAAATTGACACTGTGATTTTTAGAGAACACTTAACCTTCTTTTTCTTAATGATTACCAAACAAGTAGTTACTTTGCAGTTATTTTCCCGTATCAAGTTGAAACAGATTTTTCGATTAATATAATTTCGTGAATTGCAAAACTAAAACTGCAAAACTGGCAAAAATTTATCCCGCAATAATTGGTTGCTTTAATGTATCTTCTTAATACATTATGTAGATATCTTTTAAAACGTGTTTTCTTACGTAGCCATAATCGTTGTTTGCCACAAAAGGTTGCAGTTGAAAATTTTGCAGTTTTTGTCTGGAATTCGTGGAAGTTAGCATCATTTAAATCTTTTCTGAATCACTCAGGTATGAATGAACTTTTCTAATACAGACGATTGTAATGGAATTCTTTGCTAACACAGAAATCCAATAATGTCAACATTAAAATTGTTTCAAAAAATATTGTTTATTATTTTATGCAGCTGCAATTACGTCAACAAGTTAATCTGCGTCAATCAGCAAGAATCGAATTGAGTTTCATAACTGTGTATGTTTATTCGTGTTTTTATCTTCCGAATTAAGTTTCGAAATTCATGGTCAAAACAACAGATGAGTTTCGTAGAATAAAGCATATGCTTTTTGAACTATTTGTTCATCATCAGTGCTATGAGTATATACGAGAATGGCTCTATAGTTTGCAATTATTGTATATTAATACTTACATATAAGAGATATTTTTTTCAATACCTTCTTTTCAAATTTTTGCCTAAATGTTTATGTGGCTAATCAGAGGCGGAGCTCAATCAAAATTTGTGAAGGAGAGTTTAGTCATTTAAAGTAGAAAAGGAAAACGCGCAAGTAACTTAATCGTCACTTAAGACTGAAAGGAAATGTCGTAACGTTGGATTCCTCCACTTGGTTTAACTGACCCTGAATACGGCTTATGTTTGATTGGCTACTGAAACTGACGAATGATTCCAAAAATGGTGGAAGAGTGTAAAATAACGCAGAGAAAAATATTTTTATTATATCAACACTTTCATTTTCCTCCAGACAAAATGCGAAACGAGACTCGACTGGTAAACCGAGATTTCTATATAAGCACTTATAAGCACTTAATTTTTACCTCGCATATTGACCCGATATCTTTATTCATTTTCTTAATCTTCTGAATCAGTTTTCGAAATTCATGGTAAAACCAACAAAAGGAAGTTGAAAATATCAGAAAGATGGACATTGTTATATTAGGTTTCCCCTTCGTTTTCTCTCGTGAAATATTTTCTATCTCTTACAGAAGGCACGATATCATTTCGGCAAAACTGTAAAAGGTATTAAATTAGATTGGAATTTTTTCATAATTATGATTAACAGTCAACTTCCTAGTTTTAGATCGGTGGGTAGAATAGCCAACCACTACAAATGGAAGCCCAAGTACATAAAACTCCTGGCCATCTTCCAAAATTGAGCAATGTTGTACTACATCTGTAAGTAAACTTCCCAGTCCCAAGTCGGCGGACAAAAGAATACCTTTTAAAAAGTGTTACGGATTGTTAGGCCAAGGATTCAAAACTCTGGGCTACTTACTTACCTACTTATACCTTCTTCAGATGAAATTATTGTTGCTATTTAGCAATAAAATCTTGTTGGTTCAGGAAATTATCTTATTGTCCAGTTTGTCGACACTCTTGGTTTTAAACAACAACCAGACACAAGAATAGACCATCATGGAATTTGAGGAAAGTAGAGAAAAATGTGGAAAAGTCCTTTTTTCAAGCAGGGACGGATTTGAATATTAATCGAAAAAAATGAAAAAATCAGTAAAACGGATTCAATAATTATTGTTAGTGAACCCGCTGTAATTTCCTTCCTACCTAACTTGTTTAGCTTTTTGAAATCATCAGAAATACATGATGATTCAAACATCGAAGCACATTGAAGCATTCTCGTACGTTTCTCATTATCTATTGGTGATCCCGATATGCTGAAATGTTTCAAATACCTTATGGGCCGTGGAAAGATATTTTCCCTTGATAAGGTATATATTGATCAAAAGCATCTTTTTCATGGAAGCAGCAGTATCGTCAAAATGGCGAGAATGTTGTTTATACACTGGATTTCATAATACATCATTTGAAAAGAGAAAGACTTTGTTATGGTGGAAATATTTTTCCGAAAAACTATAAAATACAAACATAATATTATGTAATTATCGAAGCATATCATTACTTGTAAACTCCAGCATCTTTATGTAAATTTTATGAATCATTAATTTCTTCCAGTTCTAGATTTCCTTGGAACACGTTCTTACATTTCATTTCTTTCCTCTGATGAATGGACACAAGTGAGGGTACTTGACACAAGCAATCTTTCGTCCACGAATTCGAATTCGTCGTAATCGTAATCGGAATCTTCTTCTTCTCCAAGGATCTTTAAAAAACAAACATTTGCAAATGAGATTTCATTAAAGATAATTAAGCGTGAAATTCAGAGAGCTTAAAAATAGAAATTGAGGATGTATTTGTTTTACCGTTGTTTTCCTCGTCATCAGCTTTGTTCGCCATTTCATCGAGTTCTATGATGAAATAACAAAACAAAGGAAACATTAAAACTATGGACTGCTTTTTTTCTTTATAGTTGATGATAAATTTGCAGCAGTGAAAATTTGGCGTCTCTATTTCTTGTCGCTTCGTCTTATTTCTGCTCTTAAGAACCCCATTGAATCTAATGTTCTTACCTTCATCTTCGTTATCATCATCCTTTAAAAGGTCTTCCAATTTCAAATCATCTTCTAGTGATAGAAGAATAATCTTCAACAACAAAATTATACGAGTTTGAACATGAAAATGCCCCTGAAGGAACACTGGCAATCGCAATTTCTTAAAACTAGTTAATATTACCGATTTAGACTGGCTCAGGAAGATAAAATTAGGAAAACGTTTTGTCTCACTCACCCATTTCATCTTTCAGTTGCTTCATCAACATGTCTTTCACATATTCTTCGCGATCTGCAATTAAAGGTATTAAATATTAAATGAACATGTTGAACAATTTTCTAATCTACAGTGTTTAATTTATTGTATGCTAAAGCAGAATCTTCACTAGGAAGAAGATATGGCGGCGGATGATTTTTATCGTTGCAGTGGAGAGTAGAAATTACTTCTATTTTTCGTTGTATTTACATATTTCGCATGTGTCGAGGAGTAAAAAAAATGTCCATCGCGACATTGTCCACATAATGTAGAATCGACTTAATTTTCTAAGTAGTATTTAATTTCCCCAAATGTTGATGATTTACAGTAACGAGACTTCAACTTAAAATATCAAATTCCATTCCTTTTAATTATCTAGCACGGGTAAATCTCAATAAATCCACTGAAAGCAGATTCCTCTCCGGAACAAAAGAGATTGAAAACATTCTTAGTGACGTGAGAAAAGGCAACGCCCTTCTAAACACAAGACAGTTTTAACATTAGGTGAAAAGCAACATTAATTAAAAGATCGGGATTAATTGACGTGAGTCGTCATGGCAATCTGCGAAACAAGAAAACTTCTCAACTTTCGCATGTGACGTGAGGACTTGACTAAAATCAGTATGTTTACGCAAAATATCCCCTTTCGCAGTTGAGTTTTCACAAAAACATATTGTTAAAATAAACACAAAAACATAAATAAATAATTCATCTGTTATCTGATACACCTTTCACTGGCATATCAAAATAAATAAATGTAGCTACTCACCATTTTTCTTTTCGACAGTGTGACCTGCGAAATAAACGAAAAGAGGAAACTTAAAATATTAAAATACTCAACATGCAAAAAATAACTGTTTTTAGCGCTACTATGAATATCATTTTACTTGATCAATACCTTTTTCTTTCTTATTAAGCAATGCTTGGATTATGTTATCAACCCACTGCATAACTTGACCGTAATCTCGGTAGCCCAAAAGAAATTTGCACCATATATACATAGGTGAGGAAAAATTGTTCAGAGGGTATGTCGAAATTTGTGGAGGAGAATGTTAGCTATGAAACCATAAAAGAAAAACGTGCAAGTAATCCCATTGGTGATACAGATTGAAAACAGAAATTAGGGTTATGTGCTCCTCCACAATTCTTGACATAACCTTGATCCGCCGCTGTTGTTAATTGAACTTTACATGTTGAGAACGATTGCATGGTGAAGGCAACAATACGTAAAATTGTTGAATGCTATTTCATTGCTTCAAAGAACCAAAACATGAGATATGATTTTTTTTTCATCGAAATTTGTTGTGAAAATACGCAGTAAATTATTTCATAGTCTTTTATGGAATACGACGTTGATTGCTCAAGTCCAGAATGTCCGATAATATTTAGTCTAACATCAAAATATAAAAATGAACGGAAAAAAAAAGTGTCAACTATATATCATATTTTATATATACCTAGAGAAGTTCCAATAACAGCAACAGCAAATATCAACAACAAAGTCTTCATGATGGCTTATCTAAATGATGTGAAATGAATGATGATGTGAAAAATACTGGGGAAAAAAAGTAAACAGAAATAAAATAAATCATTTCATATCAGGTAGACCAAAAAAGGATTGGAACTGTATAACCCTTGCAATTAACTACCAACTTTGTTTCGTTTCAGTCTAACAATTCTGTAAAACTTACCGTTCCTTCGCGAAATCGATTCCAACTGTTCAATCTTCTGTCGTACTTTTTATACAAAATGACAGCAACAGGAAAAACAAACATTACAAACAATGTTTATCATTCTTGAAATGTTGACACTAAAATCAAATATTTTCGATGATCATTGCAGCCGTTTTAGCGCGCTTCTGTTGTATCGCAATATTTTGTTACACTTCTGAAACGTGGGATATAATATTGATATAACACCGTGGGATATAACACCCGTTCTGATTCAGTGAAACTAAATTCCTTTAATAAGTATTTCCTTTATGACTGTATTTCTTTTGTGATTGCAATGATGAACGTATCATGCTTTAAGATACCAAGGAGAAGCGTAATCTTCTCGAATTTCTGTTTATTGAGAGTTATGACCCTCCTTCCGCCTGATTTTAATGAAATCTGCAATATGTTATTTTCTTACTCGACGCTGTAAAAATAAACCGAATCTCGTTCCATTCCCAGCTCCACCGTCGTTTCAATTTTTCTAGGGATTTTTATATTGAGGATGTATTATTCTTAGAGTAATTTCGCAAACTATTACATTTTAGAAAGACTTTGTAATTGCGATGAAAAATCGAATTTTCTTTGTTTGAGTTCCCCATGGATTTTATTCTACCACCCAACTTTGGCTTTAAAGGTTTAAAGGCAATATAGTAACCAGCCGCATGTTCTTCTAAAGTGATACAGTGAAATCTCTATAAAGTGGACACCACCGGTGCATAATATGTGGGTCCGTTTTATAGAGAAGACCTTTGAAATTTTGACTGTGAATCAATCCATCCGTAGATAGAGTACATAGAGTATGTGTCTCTTATACGGAAGATGTCTGCTTTATAGGGTGTTCGATTTATAGAGATTTCAGTATAAGATATATTATGATTTTGGTTCCATATACACGGTGTTTTTTATAAGAACGTCCAAATTTCAGCTGAGGCTGGATGTGCTAATTTTTCCTACTTTTTCAGCCTCGAATGTTCTTATTTGCGTTTTAGAAAAGTGTAAAATCAATTTTTAGTTTGTTTGCTGGTTTGTGTATGGAAATTTCTTGTATTCCCAAATGAAGGAAGAAAAACAAAAAATTGTGTCAACTACAGAAGAAAACTTACTGTTGTTATTTGGAAAGAAATTCTTCTTAACAATTCAAGAAATAAGTAAGTCACTAAGTAACGGGAAGTTTTAACGTCAGAATCATATCCATTTATCTCAATGGCTCTTCATACCCTCTGACAATCAACTTGTCAGATTTAACTCTCTTTATTTATAAGGATAAGTAAATTCAGGCTGTTCATGTTCTTAAGATGTTTTTAATTTTTGGTCAAATCTCAGCTTCAACGTTCTCATAAACGAGGTTCTAATAAAAAAATGTGTACAAGCCAGAAAGTTCAAAAGTTGCAAGAGAAATGTTTTTCTGCAAATATTCAAATAACTGACATGTCATTTTTAGATAAGTCATTAGAAACTTCCCTGGTCAAGTTCTAATGACGGTATTTTTAACTTGATGGTTTAATTGTAGCTTGGTGTGTACTCACTTTGATCACGTGATGATAAAATAATTGAACTATTGGTTGTAATTTGCTGTGTGCTCAATGTAAGTGCCCGATAAAAGTTGCCTATCGAAAAGTTCAAAGAAAAAGTGAACAATAAGTTTCTATAACAGGTCCATGGAATTTTCTAGTGACAATGATTCAACGGAGGAGTGCAATTACGACATTATGATTCCCTATCCGAATACTAAAAATTAGAACCTCAATGGTCAACCAACCGAAAGGTATTTACAAAAGCTAATTCAAACAGAAAATAATTTCTTAAAAATAATCCAAAAAATCTACCTAATAATGTTCTTTGTTTAAAAATTGACAGATTTAATAGTTCAGCTAAAGCAAAGAATTTTGGCAAAAATAAGAAATTTTATTCAAGGCAATTTCTTCTTCAGATTACAATGATGTTTCAAATATAGTATTACTATATATGATGACTATATATATGACTTATGATATTACTTATATTCACTGAAAGAAGTTTCGTATATATTCATATGGAGGCAAGCTGGTACAGTTAGCACCTAATGTACAGTTAGCACCAGTTACACCTGCACAAAGTTACAATTATATTGCGATAATACTTATATAAATTATTGAGAGTAGATTTAATCAAGGGATCTTTAGCCTTTATAAATAATATTAATAATTATCTTTAGCGATCCAAGGATTTGAATCACGCTTTTTTGACGCTTAGTCAGCACCCTTATAAGGTGCATACTGATCATCCAGTCCTCTACCCCGTTGAAAAAATTTTCAAAAGAAGGTTGATATCATCACGAAAATCAATTTCAAGGGTTTGCTTCCAGTCCGTATGAAGAATGTCTAGAATTAAATTTTCACGGTCAACATTTAATGTTCAAGAGCTATATATAGGCAGAAAGAAGAAAAAACACGTAAACGGGTAAAAAAGAGAGGGTACGGGATATCTTTACTTTACTTACCTCGTTCCAACAGATATTTCAACCATAGGTACTGAACTGGTACGCTTGAGCGTATTCGTCAGAAATGGAGTACGAGATATGCGTTACGCTAAAAGATATACGTGAAGACCATCGGGGGTCAATATTTTCTACGGGGTCAATATATTCTACTACAGTGGCCCTGGCGCTTTGCTTTGCAATTTTTCTTCGATCTGAATACCTAGCCTCGACTTCAAAACTCCATATTGATCGCCTTTACTTAGTATCAGCATGCAAACATAAAACCAAGGCTAAGTAATTTAGACTGTGATACGCATAAGCTTACAGGCTATATTTTGGGTGACACGACGATGACGACACGACGAGCACTTTGCATTTCAAACGCCTCTCGCGTATACGCGATTTTAATAATCTAACATCAATTAATCTTAAGGGAACTGATAAATGCGGAAAAAAAGATAACGGAATTAAATGTTTGCGAATTTGGCTTAAAATTCTCAAAACTTAAAGCCGGATTTCCATTCAACAAGTTTGTGCGAGCGGGCGGGAAAACCAAAGTCGAGTGATGTCATGCGCACTAAATGAAACCAAACCGAGCGGACTAATCAATCATCAAAAAACTTTGAAAATTCTCACTTTCGTTTCGTGCTCCAAATTAATTATCCAATCAATTTAGAGAATTTAGAGAAATTGCTGCTTAGCAGCCATATATGCTTTTGTTGCCTACGTTTTGAACTTCACGCTCCTTTAATGGAAATGCAGAAATAGCGTTCGACATATTTTCATTTGGTGCATGTATCCGTCTGCCCTCCGAAATCCGGCTTAACTTACACATTTTTATGCCATGACAGGCATTTGCAGGGGCGGATTTAGCGGGCGGCTTAGGCTCGAGCGGCCTCCAAAATTTGCCAAAAATAACCCTATAACATTTTTTAAAAGAGTTCTCCTCCCTTCTTTCTTAACAAAATCGAATAGCGCTCCATCACACAGCTTTTCGGACAGAGCCGCTCAGAACTTATAAGTCATATTTTGAAACAACTCTTTGAACCGCCTTCCTATATTTTTTATCACCGAACTTGGTTATAACTTTCAGTTTTTGAGCCGCTCGCGACACTAATTTACGAAATCGATAGAGTGTTTAGCCACAATTTTATCGATGGATGCAGGCAATTGATCTTTCGTTCTGCCGGTTGATGTGCTGGACGCGGCTCAAGAAGCGGCTCAAATTTCTTAGGCTACGGAATCGATATGTTTTTAGTATGGAAGAAATGTGTGAAAAGGCTATCTCATCAAGTTTTGTGCTACCGGTTAGATTGCAGAAGCGGCTCTGAAGTCGATTGTCACATATTTTTTGATATTTTTTTAATAAATCGTTTGCGTACTAGGTGTATAAGCTAAGTATTATCTCATCAAATTAATTATCCATATCGTATACATCCGAGAGAAGTTGTAGTGGTGATGGATATATGCACATGGCTAGTTTATATGCAAGTGTTGTCACCAGAATATTCAGCATGGAAAAATAAACCACAGCTCATATTCGTTATTAAACCACAAGCTAAACGTTCTATTATTCCATTCATGGTGTTTGCTGAAGATGAGAAGAGGGAGGAAAGAGCGTGCAGATGGTCATTATTATCTCATAGCTAAATTCACATAAATTTCCCTGGATAATAAGTAAGTATTTTTTTGTTTTTGTTTCATAATTTGTTTAAGAAATGAATTAATCCCTGATTTGGATTTTTCATTCCTATGAGGAGAGAGTGTTTAATATAATTAACTCCTTCCCCCTAAAGACGGGTAAATAATGTTTATGTTTTTACCGAAAAAATCAGGTCGGTTTTTAGTACAAACGTAAACAATATTTACCCGTCTATTGGATGGAAAACAGAACATTTATACATTGACTCTTTCAGAACAGTTCTGGTGCATAGCAGTGTATCATTCAATTCAAACGTTTCTGTATATAGTTCATTTATAGATGACTTTCCAATGGACGTATTATTTATGAATATATGTGTTCTTTTTGCTTTAAATGCTCATTTTAGACTTTAAAATTTGCCATTTATTTCTCTCTGCAGCATACTCATATGCATATTCAAGGTCAGTCAAAAAAAGTGGAGGAGTCCAACATCATGATCTTCCTTTTCAGTCTTAAGTGTCGATTAGGTTACTTGCACGTTTTCCTTTTCTACTTAAAATGAATATACTCTTCATTACAAATTTGACTGAGCTCTAGCTACGCCTCTGAGTATGCATGTTTCTGCAGTTTTCCTCTGAAAGCAAAAAAATTCCTATTTAACTTTGTATGTTCAATTATATGTTTTGTAAACCTTTGTCTGTTTGTTCTTGTTTTGTTTTACTGTTGTTTCAATGATCAATTCATTTTTTTCAGCATAATAGTGCATCTTGATTGGTATTAATTGAATTGTTTTTCTTTTGACTTTCTGAGGGGTTATAGTGCTGTACATAAGTATGTTGGACAAAAAAACAAAGAATGAACAAAACACACTTTTTCACTTATTTTTTAATTTGTATTAATATTATAAAAACATTGGAATATCTTTACTGCCCATCTTCCTAAATTCTTACTGCTTTCTCAAAATCTATTTTCTCACTCAATAAAATTTTCATTTTGAGGCATTCGTCCTCAGTGTCAAAATTTTATTTCATACATAGGTGTTTCTCATACTGTGAGGTAGGGAGAAGGACTATTTGATATAAATTATATATTTTTCAACTTGGAAAGATGATAGATTCTGGTTATTAAAATATTTCTTTCATTTTGTGCTCCATCCATGTATTCCCACACCAGCCACATCAGCTCCTTTTATATTTATATCTTATATTTAGAGATATGTTTAAATTTGAACCTTAATGTTCCTAATTGTTTCTTATTTTTTATGTCTTTTTTCTCACTATTTTCCAATATTTTGGAGGTGTTTCTTAAGAAGAATACAGAAAAATGTTGTTGTTGTTGTTGTTGTTATTTCTGAGTTTACATTATAATTTAATCATAATTTCCTGGATGGTAAATTATTACTGTTGCTGCTGTTTATCTTTTTGGAATACATTTCATATTATATTCTTTATTTTATGTACTTCTCTGTTGGTGACCCAATTGATTCCTGTTACTGTTATTGCTGGTTGTTGAAATCAGAATGAAATATCGTTCAAATTATATGTTGGAATTATATTGTATGAATAAATAACTATCAAATGAATGCTTATTATTTCAAAACAGTTTTTTTCTTGTTTGAATGAACCTGCGACTGAAACTTATTTTTGCTTTCATTATTATTGCTATGGTCCAGCCCTACAACTTTATCCTATTTCATAGATATTAGCTATATCTTTTATATATCACCTGGAAATAGCATTAACAAAAAGATTTGTTTACTGAATTGTAGTTGGCAAGGCTTTTACATGAGAAAACAATAGATATAGTCATTCTTGGATGTGTAACAAAAATTTGAATTGTTTTCCAATAGATAGTTCCTGAATTCTATTTAAACGCTGTGTTATGGCCTAGTCAACAAGTTTCGCCTCGTTTTCATAATTGCGTTTAACGAATCCGTCAGGAAATAGGAATAATAAGTGATCATCACTAAGTAATAAAATTTTGAAATCAGTTAAAACAATAAAATTCATAGAAATGAGGTGTTAAAATTTTGGAAGGTCTATTAATTGAATGAACGTAAGATTGAATTATTGAATTAATGAGAACATGCCGCTTTATAGTTTCACCTTTCCAGCATTATAATTGTTGGGCACCCAAGTAAATAGCTTTTCATAGCTTTTCTATACTGCAGACAACCTATACGGAAAAGGAAATAAAACCGTGAGCTTTAATGCTCGGGCTTGTGTTTGGGGTTCACAAATAAGTACCTGGCCAGTACAACGTCCCCCGTCTGCATACAATTGGATGATCTATTGGATGTATACGCAGTTAACTAAATATTACGTATAACATTTTCCCAACCCGAAATTATCGTTTCTGTAGCACATACGGATCACCCAGATTGGTCACAAGGCTTACTATTCTGAATTTGCTTGGATCCACCCCTGATGGGAATGTTCCAGTGAAAAATCGGGATAATTGGAATTTAACATTAAGACCACAAGATTTTGAGCCGCCTGCCACAAAAATGCTGGATCCGCCCCTGATTTGCATGTACAATTTCATCATTGGTCAGCGCCGCGAGGAAGCTGATCTTTCATTTACCCGTGTCTGTCTGTCGGTCATTCTGTAATGCCGCAGTTCTCTGCGCCCGTGTGGTAACACCCTCAACCCTTTCATGTTTCCAATCAAAAAAAAACCTTTTAACCCTTTTTCCGATAATTAAAAAACAACTTCTCCGCTGCCTATTATAGATTTAATATCTAATTTGTTAGTATCAGATTAGTGTTAGTATTAGAACCTTATTTATTCTTTCCAACGCCCCTTCACCCCAAATTTAAACGCAGTGCATTTTGGGATCAACCTTCTGGTTTCTTCACGTGTTAACAGTAGTCGTTTGGTTTGGTGAAATTTATAATCTATCTAACATTCATAATCGTTATTAAATTCAAGTATAAAAGCTGACAAGTTTACTTCTATACAAGTATACTTCTTCAAATATTTGTTAGTCTCTTTTATGGTTTAATTTTTGTTTTACGTCACGAATTTTGGTAATAAAGCGACTGACGAACGCTTGCATCCAAGAAAGAATTGGCCAGGCAAGTACCTTAGTTGTTTGTATTGTAGTTATAAACTAAGCAATTTTTTAATTATTTTAACTGTCAAATACTTAACAGAACTGGAGCAGAAATTTTCTGATATTCAAAATCAGTCAGTGCCAGTGTCAGTGCAGTGTCAAAGCATTTATGATAAACTTCTTCCACCGTATGATTCCTAAAAAAATTCATGTTAGATAAAATAGTACAAAAAATAACCTGTGATGTTTTTCTTTGACTAACAGTATTAACCGACATCATGATGTCGCGATGGGTAGCAATATCAATATCAATATCAAAATCAAAGAGAAGATGAAAAATATAAGTTTTATAATAGGAGAAAAATATAATATCTTAAATTTCATTGTATAGCTATATAGAATTTTAAAAAAATCAATCTATAAATCCATCATTCCAAAATTGATCAAAATCTATCATCCTCCAATTGATAAGATGTAGCAACGGCAGTTATCAACTAATAATGTTTATGGATTCATTTTAAAACGCTGATTTTGAAAACATGTAAATTATTTGGTGTTTATATACTCTAAGCAGGTAAAACGTAATTTTGTTTTAGGCAACACTCGATGGCGTACAAAATATCCCCTCACTTTGTACGTCAACATACAGGTAAAACTGTGAGGCTACGTAATTTTCAGTAAAAAAGTACATAGCTTCTATTTTCAATACAAATGAAATAAACAACAATGGCTCTCGTCTTGGAAGTTCAACAACTGTGCTACCATTTTTATTTTAGGGAAAAAATTTCACGGGAGGTGAGATAATGTCAACAAAACAAAGATGTATTATATTATGTCAAATACAATATACATTTTTTACTTTTTAAACTTTCAAAAACCTTTCCCACGGGTGAGTTATTAAAAACAGAAGAAAGAAAGAAACTGCAAAGTATAAATAGGAGTGTAAACCAAAATTCTGAACGTAAATTCTAGAAGATATTTCTTTCGAATTCAAATTCCATCAAAACATAGACCGAATTTTAGGACCGTGGTTACACATTGTGAAATTAAAGTTTTAAAATCAAATTCGGCAACCGTAATTAATGCGATTAAATATGGTACACCAAGGTGGAAGATGTACAATATTGAACTTTAATGATGTATGTCAATCAATCGTAGTAAGTTTGTGTACGTACGAGTGCACATACACCAATTTGGCAAGTCCTGACAGCAGTTTTCGTTTTGTTGTTTTCATTTCATAACGAAAAAAATATCGTCAAAGTGTTTCACCAGGTGGTTTTTATAATCAAAAATATCATCCATATGGTAAAAATTATTAAACCATATAAATTCCAGAATTCTAATATAGGCACTGTCCGTAATAATTTCTATTTTTTTTAGTATATAACTTGACTCACGAATCCGTAACAATTTGTTCTGGTGTAAATGTTGTATGAACTTAAAGTTTCACCCACAAAAAGTAAGACAACATTGTGTTGGAGTTTCTATCGAATTTCATTAAATCGGAGAATTGCAAGTCAAGCTGAAAAAAATATTAAATTAACCAATTCATCATTATTGCTCATAATCATTTTTTAGAAATCAGTGAGTGAAAAAAGGAGAGGAGAAAAACAGATTTTTCAACTAAAACTTTTGTCCTATATATATATATATATACATGTTTTTTTTATAAGAACAAAGGTTATAATAATATAAGACTTCGAATGTCTAAAAGTTAAGAACATGCTTAGAAACGTTTGTTCTTAAGAAAATATTTTAACATTTTCCAAGAAAGCAACATAACGTAGTTAAACAAGAATATTATCATCATGTTGGTTACATCAACTCAACTCCGTCAAAATTTAAAATGTCGACCAAGTCCATTGAATTTCGAATTTTGAGTATTGAATAGTGAATAAATTAAGAACATTTTAAGGCTTCAAAATTGATGAAAAAATTGAGTTGAGTGCTGTTATAAAAACAGCGTGTAGGTGACTATCCATGTGACGAATTGGTGTTCTTTCCTCTATAATTACTGAATGTTTCAACATGATGACAACAAAGCTGACTCACTTTATGACCGATGGATGCTAAGCTGATAATAAATGAAATGATAATAAAAAAAATAATTTGGGGAAAACATTGGTTACTGTCATACCCCTCATTTATTCGGTACCCACCACCTATCTCTATCACCTATCTCTATCACCTATTTTCTGTTGTTGTAAACTTTCCGCTCTTTTAAAAATACGACAAATTCATTATTGGATTTACTTCAGGACAAATTTTTGCGGGTAGACAAATGTTGAAAAAACACTTAAATTTACTGAAGTTGCAAAAATAAATGTCCCAATATTCAGAAAGTTTCAAATATTTTTACATTGTAAAAGCTTAAAAAAACATTTCATTTCACTGTTTGAATAGTTTGAGTTATATCAATATCAAAAAAAGACTTAAACTCGCTCGTGACAAATAATAACACAGAATAAACACAATCAAAGACACTGATCTCAAAAATAAATTTCGCAAAATCTTGGAAAACTACCTTAAAATTTGCATGTAATTTTGCTCTGATTGTACTTCACCAGCTTGCATTTTTGTTTTTAGTGAGATTTATGATAATATCAATGTGTTGGAATAACACTTTTTTTTACCTAATAATTGCATTTATTTTTAGTAATTCGATACTGGCAAAGAACCGCCACCTCCTTTGAGGGAGGGCCACCTTATTTGGTGGAAACTAATATTCACTGAGGAACACCAAGCTTAGCTCAAACTCGTAACACGTAGCTCAAAACTCTTAACTCAAAGCTCAAAGCTCGAAACTTAAATAAATAGTGTGATCAAAGATATTAATACACGATAAACGGTCAGTTGTTTTTATTGTCTCCTTATTGTCTTCTCCCTCCTAGCAATGATCTCTATTGAAGCATATCGCATAGCAATTGGTAGTTATTATGCTACTAAAATCTGCCAGGTTTCTAATACAAAGTTTTTAGTAATTATGCAGGGAACTCGAGGATGGCTTGTGGTATTCCAGTGTTTATACTTTACTTCATTGCGTCAGTATGATTTTGATTATGGCCGGCGATATTGAATTGAATCCTGGTCCTTTTCTTCCTGCAAAAATAGTTTGCGGATCATTTAATCAAAGCAATATTCGTTTTGATGAATCTGCTGGGAAACGGTGTGCATGCAATGCATTATGGTCCATTTGCTATTTAGTTATAAAGAATTTGCGTTTTTGGTCGCTATGGGATTTAGACTGCATATTAACACTGGGAAACGGACTGTACGAAACGTTGAGCTTTACAAGGTACTTGTCTTTTGATGACCTTCCGGACCGAGTAAGATTTAATGGTGAAGGCCTGACACTAACTAGGTATGGGGAGATAACAGGAATATTAAATTCTAATACCGAGAACTTCCTCCATTGTCTTCACTATGAAAACGGTAAAGGAACAATATTTATCGCAAGTGGCTTCGCTACATCTATAAGGAGTTTACGCAAATACGACGACAGCAAGGACGGCGACGTGAATGAAACAAAGGATTCGTTTTCCTTGTGGATTTCGTTTTGAAAGGACTATTTCATACTATACCATAGGGATAATTTTGTCAGTTAATTACATCATTAGCACATTTTCACGTTCCACACACAACTTGAAAAATTATGTTTTGAAGTTGCGGTACAACAAAGATGCATGAATAGTAGTATCTTGTATTGCTTTTATCCTGTTCCGATCGCATTTCTTTCTTTCGTAGTCCATTAATCAAACTTTTAGTTATAACAGACCACATCTTTAAACATTCGTTGCTTTGTGATTCATTGTTTTCCGAATATTCATGGATCACTCTCACGTTGCCGTCGCAGATGCGTAAGGTCCCTTATATTTTTAGTTAACAGAATTACTTACATTTTTGACTCACACGCTCGCGATTCAAATACAGGTTTAATGGTGTGTCTTTGTTGATGAAATTCAATTCGTTTAAGCATGCGGAAGATTACGTTAAAAACCTATATTTGCTGAACGCGAATCAACTTGTAAGTGTGTATTATCAGATACTAAGTTTTGATGTTTCAATAAGTAGCGCTGCTTTAATAAGGGCTCAAAAAGTTCTCAGAAACGAAAAATCTCGTTATGTGAGAAAACACCGATTGACTCTCGAAAATGAAGCAATTCAAGCAGCGAACAAATAAATTAAAGTAAATTTCAAACACGGGTTTCTAGTTTTATTTTGCACAGACCGATAGCAACAAATAGAAAAAGTAATCTTTTATTCCAACAATTACGTACATCAACAATTAATAGTACTACTTAACATGTATTACATAATTTGCGTGTGGAGCTGACTTTCAGCCGACTTTTACAAAGAAATAATAATTTGAAAAGCATTTTATTTGAAGCACTTTCTTATTTTTTGAAGGTAAAGGGAAGTACCCGTAATAACATTCAAGTTCATCTGACGCTACAAAAAACTGCACCGAGAAACCAGCCTCGAATCCAGGGTCGTACCGATGAGTTTATAGAACCCAGTGTACCAAAAGTTATACGAAAATTGTCTTGTTTAAACTTGACATGTCTAAACGCGCTGACCTTCAAGCCCCCGGCTTCTAGTTTTGTTTCACTCTCACTGGAGCGGTAATTTGGAACTTTTGCAACCCTTCCATTATGAAAACTATAGGCTGGGAGAAAAACCTAAATTTTGAGATTCGCAATTTCAAATCCTGCAATTTCAAGTCTACTGATTTTTTAGCCAATCACCATGCTTATAGAATTTTCAAAACAATAGAAACTTCTTTCAAACAATTAAAAATGATGTGCAGAAAATGTGTGGACACTCAGTAATCACACCAAAACAACGAAAAGGATTCGAAGAATTTCTTACCTTTGGCCGAAATCCAATTACTATCTTTCATTCTGTAATTCCACAATTTCAATTATACATTAACTGCGAAAACTTTCGGACGGAAAAACTTTCGGATTTTTTTTTGTCCGAAAATTTTTCCGTCCGAAATTTGGCTCTGCCGAAAATTTTTCCGTCCGAAAGTTTTCGTTATTCTGATATTTTGTTTAAATTACTGAAAACATTTAAAAGTATAGATTGGGGGCTATATGACAACAAAAATAAGGCTTAAATTTCTTAGTTTATCTTCATTCACTATGAAAATACAGTGAAAATGTACAAAACAGGAAGATTAATCTAGCAAAATGACGTCATGACTGGAATCATCAATCAGGAAATCCTGTTCTTCGTCAATTTGGAAATCTTCGTCGCCTATATCCATCATAGATTTCAGCTCAGTTCTTTCAAAACTTTCAGTTAAAAATTGATCGTCATAGTTAACTTCAACAATACTTTTCATTCTATCCAGATATCTTTTTTTATCTTCCGCAATTATAAAAGATGCTTGCAAAGGGATTTCCAAGCCACCTTTGGCTATGGGTGAACGACGGTATTTGCTGTTGGTTACCTTAGCAATTAACTTTCCACCTCGTTGTAAGAAGAAAGTTACGGCTCTTGATATTTCTCTAGGCACATGCCCAACGACATCTTCAATTAATTTTCCCTTTGATTTTAGTTTCCATGCAACAGAATACGGATCGTGCATAAGTGCTGTCTTGTTTTTTTCTTTTTCAGCGTACAGGATTTCGCCTTCCTTCGGATTCGCCCAAACGTTTCTTCCGTAAACATGCCATCCTCGGCTTGCTAACTTGCATTTAAATGTAGTCTCCATTGATTTTTAAAAGTAATAGTCAACGGCAATATAGTTTGTGTTATTATAGCGAATTTCTCTAATTTGTATACAGATGTAAAATGTTTTTCACTTTCTCAGCTGCCTTTACAATTTTTCAATAAACGTGTCAAAATGTGTAAATAATCAAACAAAGCCTAGAATTTGCACAATGAGAAGTACCTGTGATGTTCTTTTCTATCATCGTGATTTCTCAAACACGCTACATATGGGCATACACGACATGGTTTTCTTATGCTTTATAAATTTTGTCTTCTTCACACCTTCAAAATTTAACATGAACATAGAAACCATTATCAGGTACAGCATTTTCATAAGTTTCATATCAATATAACTGAAAGAAGAGTGGAGAATCTATAAAGATGTCTCTGTTGAATTATTTCAAACCTACAACTAAAAATGCCGAAGAACTTGTAGAATCATCGAATGTAGTGAATAATCTCACATCAACAGAAAGAGAAGAAATAGCTAAACAGCTTAAAGAACATTTAGGTAAGAAGAGAAAGAAGTATAGAGTGTGGAAACCAGAAGAACGAGCAGAGATAGGTAAACATGCAGCCACACGTGGAAATAAATCCGCTTTACTTTCCTTACAACAAAAGTATCCTGAACTGACGAGACAAACGGTAAGTGATTTTGCTAAAGCATATCGCGAATTGAAAAGTAAAAATAAACATTCGGAAGTGACATTTATTGAAAAAAAAAAGATTGGACGACCTAGTATTCTACCAGAAGATTTAATGAAAAAAACTATAGACACTGTAGATGCTTTACGTCTTAAAGGTGCACCGGTTTCCTCAGTTGTGGTTAATGCGGTTGCAAAAGGTATTGTTATGTCAAATGACCGAAGTATTCTTGTGGAATACGGAGGTTACCTGTCACTTTCGAATGATTGGGCAAGAAAAATTCTTTACAAACTGGAGATGATGGGAAGGAAAATGACAAGGCGAATGGCAACGACATCAAAAGCACCAATAGCTCCAGCTGTTTTAGAGGAAACAAAGTTAGACTACCAACGAAAAATTAAACAATTGCAAGCACAACATGAGATACCTGATGATCTTATTCTCAATTTCGATCAAACACCGTTGCCATATGTTTGTAGCTCAAACCACACCTTACATGAAAAAGGTGCTTCGAGTGTCCCGATAGTTGGAAAAGGAAAAAAGAAACAGATCACAGGCACATTCACTGTCTCCAAATCTGGCATATTCCTTCCGATTCAATTAATCTATGAGGGAAAAACGGATCGTTGTATACCAAAGAATGTTGCTTTTCCTGAAGATTTCAACGTAACATACACGCCGAATCATTGGAGTAATGAAGAGAAAGCTATACAGCACATAGAGCACATCGTTGTACCGTACTTAGAGAAAAAACGGAAAGAATTGAGTTTACCGTCCACGCAAAAGGCTCTTTTAATTTTCGATGTATTTAAGGGTCAAACAACAGCTGCTTTCCAAGAAGTTGTAGAGAGTAATGATTGTGTAATTGTGTATGTTCCTGCTAATATGACGAATCATTTTCAACCACTGGACTTGACTGTCAATGGTCCAGCCAAGCAGTTTTTGAAGCAAAAGTTTGAGTCGTGGTACGCAATTCAAATTACAGAGCAACTTAACAAGGGAAAGGATGTGTATAGCGTTGAAGTGCCGTTGAAGTTATCAGTATTGAAACCTATACATGCAAAGTGGGTTATTGGTCTCTATGACTATTTGCGTAATAGTCCAGACATAATTTGTAAAGGTTTTGAAGAAGCCGGAATTAATGAGGCACTGTCGATCGAGTTGTTGCCTGAAGATCCTTTTGCTGATCTCGACTAGCAAACAAACTGCATTTTGTATTTCTTCTGTTTTGGAACAGTCTTATGTTTGAAAAAGATAAATAACTTGAGTAAAAAACATCTTTTCATATCCTTTTAACTCATTTCTCTTAGTCTTAAACTGAAATTTAGAACATTATTGTTGAGAACACTTGTCCGAAAGTTTTTTTGCTTAAAAAATGCTGTCCGAACGTTTTTCCGCCGAAATTAAAAAATTTGTCCGAAAGTTTTTCCGCCGAAGTTATTCCTCCGAAACTTTTTCCGACGAACATTTTCGAAGCTAATGTAGTCTGTCCATTCACAATTTCTTTCCACACACACATGTTGTCTTTCCATCGCCAGTTTCATTCTCGTTATTCAACCTGTTTCTTAGGTCTGATGACATTTCTCTGGAGTTTGCATATTCGACAGATGCCTCTTCCGTAATGATCTTAATACCTAGACCTCCATGTCTTTTGGGCAGGGACAGAACTACTTGTTCATCATCGTTAACCTCCAGTGATTGCCGAGATGAATTGATGTCGGATAGCTCGTTTAACAGGTACCAAGAACTGTTCCATACCAAGAATCGTTCGAAGAAAATATGAAAACCTGTGTTGGTATCAGCTTTTGTAGTTGCGATGTTGGATGGGATCTCTATTTCGTTTACCCATACTTTTGCAAGTTTTCGGCTGTAATCTTCTTTGAATTCTGGGTGACCGATGACGGCTCCAAGATGTTGCTCTCCTTTTGTTGAAATTTAGATGGTAGTATCTTCAAAGATCTCCTTTCTGCTCGCTTTCTGCTCAAATTGTTCTTTTACAATAAGCCATGGCTTTGTTGGTTGAGGGTAATATCTAAACAACGGACCGGTGTCCATTATTCTTTTCCGCCATAATTCGATACTCCACCCCGATGCGCTTTGAAAGCAGCGTATCCAGCCCATTAGCAGCCATCGACTGACTGCATGCAGGGCAGTTAGAGCAATGCTGAACGTATCTCTAGCGGTAAGTTAACTAATAAGTTGACTGTCGAAGGGGATGAAGAGCCATTGAGATATGCCCCAAGGACGTTAAAACTTCCCGTTACTTACTTACAATTTCTTTCTTTATTACATTTGCTACAGCTGTAGATCGTTTCCAACCTCACCATATATTCTGGAGGTCAACTGTTTCCTCCGGCCATCCGCATCTGCATCCGCTTCGCAGCCTCCAGAATCATTGATTCGTTGATGACGTCATAGATAATGGGATTGACAGTTGGTGCTGGATATTGCAGTAGAGTGTCTTCATTTACTACTTTCACGCGGGATGTTTTTGTCCTAAGATTTCCAACGTCTCCTCGTTCAATGGTAGTTGTTAGCAATTTTATCGCACCGTTGACATTCCCTTTTTCCATTTGGTTCCTCTAAATCTTTTGGAGATCCTTGCCATGTCACTCTTTCTACGTTCTCAACGTTTCGGCTTTATCCATCAGCGATGACATGATGTCATGAATGCTGGCATGATGTGAATCGCTTTCATCCGATATCTCGTTGATCGGGCTATTTCCTTTCCATGCGTTCAATACCGTGTTACCTCTCTCATGTAATTCTTACCCATAGTCAATGGATGTTTGTCTTATTTATTTTTTTTCAAAGATTTTACAAGTTATTTCTTTCCATTCCATTAGATATATAAACAGCTTTTCTTTTCACAGTTCAGATAAACTCTTATTTAAACAATATCTTTAATCGGTGCTTCTAACCTTTGAAATCGCGTTGGCTAGGCGAATGTCATTTAGGTTGTGTTTGATTCTAAGCGAGCGTGAACCTCTAACACAAAACAATGTTGATATTAAAAGACTGTACGAGAGTTTTGTTCTTATAAAGTCCATAACTCTCTGTTCTGTTTCGCCTCTCTTCTCTGTTATCATTTCTGAAAGCCGTTTATAAAATGTTTTACATTCACGTCCCATGCCGTCACTTGTTGAAAATACCAGGGGTGTGAATGTGCCATTCTCTACATTTGTCACCCGTTCGTTGTAGTGCCTCTTCTTTTCACACTTGTTTCTTTTGAAACATTTTTCAGGATCCAGACCCCTGTACCTCCGAGCGTTTAGGTCAAAGACCCTTATATCAAAAAATGCTCTTTGTCCAGGAGTCCAGAATCCCGTTGCACTGATGTCAAGTCGTGATTCTTGGCTTCTGTTAGCGCTGCTCTGTAAAAGATGTTCACCGTCCATTTCCAACATTCTTGGTTCTTTTCGAACATTCGGGCATACTTCGTCTAGCATAACGGATGTCAGATCACGGATCTCGTTATGCCTTAATGTAACGAAGCCTCCTTTCTTGCATGACAGCGCATGTGTGATGTCAAATCGGCTTCCGCATACGCATTCGTTAGGTAGTCGAGGTAGTGACCAGTTGTATCTGATGCGTATGGAGTCTTGAAATTGCTCTTTGTTGAGTTCGTAACCCAAATCTTTAATTGGCAAGTTTGTTAGCCAATTTGACGCTCCGACCATTGAGTTGGCTTAGTTCGTTCTCTTCTGATCGTCACTCATGTCCGTTCTAATTTCTTCCAATTTTTCTTTATTTTTTTGTCGTCTTTCGTTTTTAATAGTAGCTACACTTTTCCCAATTTCTTCATCATTCATTCCTAGTATCTTGTTTTGTAACTGCTGTGTCACAGCTTTAGAGTTGTCGTGCTCAATTGGGGCAATTTCGCATAGATTTTTGAGCCCAAGGCCTCCCAAACGTGGAGGCAATGCTAACAGATCACGTTCGTTGTTGTTTATGGTTTTACCTCCTGTGATTGCTGGAATGAACTGATGCCGAATGATTTGTTCAATCGGTTGGACAAAACCCGGTATTGTCCTGATGAAGTAGGAAAATTTATGTTGATAACCACTGACATAACATGAGTAAGCAGCTTGTGGTTGTGTCACTGCTATTCTAGAAAGAAGAGACAACCCTTCCGACCATTTTTCCACCAAGCTTTTGCAATATTTTTCTTGGTATTCTTGACTTCCAATCACAGCACCAAGATGTCGTTCACCTTCAGTTGTTATTTTTATGTCTGTATCTTGAAAGACTTCTGTGGCTTTCGCTAAATTATGTTCTTTAACAATCAACCATGATTTTTTGGGTTGAGGATAGTATCCGAAATGGGGACCTATAGTTGTAATGCTATCCCACCATTCTCGTAGTGACTCACACTTCCCCGTAGCTGTTATATCATCCGCAAATGCAGCCATCTCGTCATGATCTGCAATGGCTGATATCAATTCGTCAAGGAGAGGCGTTGTTCCTGTCGCATACACTGCCATGCCGATTGGATCACCTTGTGTAGTTCCTTCTTTTGAACTCAACTCGATTCCTCCGATGACAAACAGCCTAGCAGGTGTTCGGTAGCAATTGATGACATAATTTGCGAATACTGGGCATATCATTTTTACGTTGTGCAGAAAAGCTTGACGATTTATGTTGTTGAACGCGTTTGCTGCATCTATCAAGAGTACTGCCTCTGCTTCTTCAGTTTCGAAAACCATCCTCATTTCGTGGATTGCAGCTTCTCCGCCTGCTTTTTGCCCTGCACACATTTGAACTCTGCTACTTGATGTGATTATATCCTTCTTAATCACTGACATAACGGTTTTCCCACAGATTCTGCGTAAGACTTCACCAACGCCGATAGGTCGAACACCGGGTTGTTTGTCTAACAAGTCTACACGCCAGAAACCCTTCGAGTGATTTGTCGTCTACACTCTCTGTGCATAAGCTTTTGGTTATATTTGCTATCGCAAGCCTAAGATCTCTTCCACAGTCACCATACATTCTCGATGTTACGATTTTTCTCCACCCATCAGAGTCTTGACCAGACGGTCCAGAACCACCCTTAGTTTCAAGTGCTGCCTTCATAACCAGTGATTCGTCAATTGCTTCGTACACTACCGGATTTATTCTTTCACAAGGACCTTCAAGTTTGTTGTTTTCGTCGGCTTCTCTCGCATCGGGATGTTTTTCTCTTAACAATCCAATTGTTTCGTCATTTATAGGTAGTATTCCACCACGCATATTATTTGTTAGGATTTTGATTGCACCGTTAACATCTCCTTTCTGCATTTTATCTTTAAACATTTTTGAGATAGTTTCGATGTTTCTTCTCTCAGTTGGTCTCGATAACCTTGACTGTATGGTTTCTGCTTCATCAACTAGCTCGGCAATGTTACCTTGGTGCCACAGCTTCAATCTTCTTTCCAATGCTCTTGTATGGTCTTTCGCCTTTGAATTTTTGCTTGGTTTCTGGAGGAGCAGAGCAGGCATGATATGTATTGCCTATTAACTTCGGCCCAGTAATAACGTTCTGGTTCTGGGTTATCTTCATTTCCGATCGCAATACTTGGATTAGTTGATGGCTGTGTAGGTGGTGGTTCACCTATTTCTACTCTGTTTCCAATTACTTTACATTGTCTCTGATGCTGGAGTGCACCCCGTGGAGTGCGGAATCGTTTACCACATTTTAAGCACGGAACTTTAGCAATTTCTACTCCATCATCTGTTCTTGTTGATGTGCTTATTTCTTCTTTTCTGTTGTTCAAACTGTCAATTCAGGTTTTGTTATCTTTTGGGTTTTTTCAGCAATTTGTTGCGTTGAAAAGATACAATATAACCTTCATCTGCGTTTTTTTTAACGTCAAAGTTTACGGAGCGACGGTTTTACGTCCGCCATGTTTGAAGCCATTGCATTGATATTGATTCTTATCCATAGTTCCGTTTGGCAGCATGAATAAGTTCTTTCTTCAAAACACGATCTTTTAGCAGCGTTCATTTATCACGTTGGTAATATCACTTCCATTCTCATCTTCCCAATTAAACCTTCCCGCTGATGGTAGTAGTGGTTGCTGTGGTTCTTCAGCTCTATGTTCCTGCTCTACTGTTTTGCTCTAACCATTATCACTACTACGCCAACTTTGAAGACCAGTATTGCAGAATCTGCTGACCAAGACCTATCAACAACAAAACCCGGAAAAATTTTCCTTACCAGCTCGACCCGACTCAACTAGATATAAACCGATTGAGCATCTGATGGTTGGTCATATCGATCTGCTGATGTTGCCAACTGATGCATCACATACACAAGGCGACGGTCATGCTGTAAACCGATGCGACGGCTAAATCCAACCGTTGCAACGATATTGTACAACCGTACGATGACATGACAAACCGATGCGTTGATATTACAAAATCGATGCAACGACATTGCAAACCAATATTCCGACACGAGAACTGGATTTTGGCACTGATACCGCTTCATAATTAGCCCCTCCTAGATCCATTCCACTTTTGTGGCAGAAAAACAATACATTAAACTACGCATGCGCAAACTGGAACAAACAGCATTGGCTTTTTAAAAGTATTATCAGAACGAGACTACAAAAAAAAGTTGGCGAAAAGCGCGACTTTAAAGGAAGAACTCTAGGTATATTTTAGGTTTTTACACTTCTGTTTTATTTATTTGAGTTGGTATTTTGAGAAAACATGATCTCACCCTGTTATACATGAATTAAACTTCTCCTGTTCTTTCCAGATACTCTGAATAGGCAAGATTTATATTCTGCATTTTGGACCCCTCTAGTCTCTGTAGTGGTGGTCTGATCTGCATTCCCCCGTGTCTCGTCCGTCCGTACACCCCCCTCAATACATTATGTATATGGTGTACATGTAGCTATTGATGATGATGGATGCCGCCGTCCCCCACTAAGAAAGGGTGACGTCCAAATTCATCTGACATGCCAAATGACAATTTGACGTTTTGAGTGGTGGATGGGTTCCTGAGATGTTTTCTCTGGCTGTGGCTGCGTAACATATTATACGCATGCACATATATACTACTACTACCCTGTCCGCCCAACCTTCCCCTCCTCCTCCTCCCTAGACTATTGAAAGTCTGGAGACTTGTTATTAGTGGCTAGCAAACACCAAACCATGGTTGGCCAGAAAACTGAGAATTTCAGTCCCCCCAAAAAAGCATGCATTTCACCTACATTGATGTCAAAATAAACGATGGAGAGCAGTAAAGTGAATCGGTTAATTGCTTTCTTGTCCTTACATGCAGGGCAGTTGACATGATTATACACTCCTTTATTTTTCTTTTAGACCGAGGGAAATTACATTACAATTTCTTGTCCTCTACATTATTATTATTATCAAATGTTTATACAGGATGGTTCATTCAGTCGTATAATACATAAATATATTTACACTGTTTTCAAAGAAGTCCTGTTAAATAAAAGGATAAATGTAATTATATGCAAAATAAGTTAAGTGTTTTATTTATAAATATACAGAAGTTATAAACTTATAAACTTAGGAAGTCACACGAGCTCGTAAGATCATAAGCTTATATGATTTCCCTATTTAAAGTTTATTTAGTAAAATCTTAAATTTTGAAAAATCTTTCTCAATTCGAAGCGCTCTTGGTAAATTGTTAAATGTCAATGCTCCTTGAAAATAAAAGGAGGACCGAGCAGCTTCTAATTTCACCTTCGGAACTCGTATCATATGACCATTGTTTGGTGTGTTTATTTTTGATTCCAAAATTTCGAAGTAGTTCTCAAAGTTTTTAATTGTACTTCCGTTAATGCATCGATGAACATAGGTAACTACTCGTTTCATTTTAATTTGCTTTGAAGATGGTATTGTTGAAAGTGTACCAACAATTTTCTGGGCTCGTCGTTCTAGTGCATTTGTTTTATCCTCAAGAGTAGCTGGTATCGTTCCATACGTCGCTAACGAACAGTAGGAACATATGCGGGAAAATTTGATTATTCATTATAATTGCACGAAAAATTACATGTGAAACAGGTCCCGTCTAGATTAGAATTCGTATAATCGGGTCTTTTAAATAAAATTTCTTTCCTGTTCAACAAGCTAGACTTTACGTCATTAATACTTACAACATGATTTAACATAGTTGAAATGGTAATTTTACTGTACAGTGTGTCCACAAAAAAACGGGCCCCTAGTTTAAAGCATACAACTTTTTAATAAAACATAAAAAAGATTTTAAGCTCACTTTACACAATGAATATAAAATTGGTGATCTTTACAGAATTGGCAGAAAGAAGTGGCAGAAGGAAAACTGTTGAACACAACGAAATATCCAGCAAGTCAGGCAGCTGATGATACAACAACCACAAGGCGTTTCGTGCAGGAACAACCCGACTGGACTATCCAAGAGTTCCTTCAACAACATTGTCAATAAAGATTTAAAATGGCACCCATACAAAATCCACATCATACAGGAGCTTAAAAAAGGTGATCTTAGAAGAAGAATACAATTTTGTCAGTGGTTTCAGCAGCAAGCACATAATATTCATTTTGTTCCAAATATTGTGATCGGTGATGAAGCTGTTGCCATATGTGTGGTACGGTCAGCACACAAAAGTACGCTGCTACGTGCCAAAAGGTCAGTCTCCTCCAAATTTTAAATTTGAGAAGAGTAATTCGCGCGAAAAGCTTCATGTTTGGGTTGGCCTTTGTGGCGATGGGGAAATTATTGGCCCTCGTTTTTTCAATCGAAATGTGAATGGGTGAACATACAAAGAGATGCTGGAATATGTGGCTTTCCCAGGTGTTCCGTATGTGTTTAGACAATATGTTGCCAATGTTTTCCACGATATTTGGTGATTTCAGGATGGAGCTCCGGCTCATGGGACCATGAAGTACGTCAATTGCTCCGAAAAAGATTTCAAAATGGTGTAGTCGCACTTCACCACGCAATTGAATGGCCACCTCGATCACCGGATTTAACCCCATTGGACTTTTTTATTCGGGGCTACCTAAAGCAAAATGTTTTTGCAATCCCACCGGCCAATTTAGACGAATTGAGAAGAAGAATAGTGGACGAAGTGAATTTATTGAGACTGAACCAACCAATGATAAGACATTCATTTACTTAAATGAGAAACTGGGTAAACCTTTGTATTCAAAGAAACAGCGGACACAATGAATGTAATTGAATATTTTTGTCAAAGGTCTCTAGCAACGAAGTCTTTTACATTTGTAAAAAAGTATGTGTTTTCAGTGTAAATACAACTTTACAACAATCACTTATTTTTTATGACTTTTCATATTACTCAAGTCATTAATTCCAATTCCAGCAAGCATTAATTGATCATTATCTATTTAATTGCGTGTTCTCTAATGCTAAAATCTGTTACAGATACCTATAAAATATTTTTAAGTAAAAAAGGGACCTATGTTTAGAAAGAGCAAAAAACTATCTTTCACTTGGTGTAAAAACCGCAAAAAAATAAGAAAAAGATATGCTTCCTAAAAGTTAGAGACCCGCTTTTTTGTGGACTTACTGTATATAAATAATGAAAGTTTTTAAAATGATGAATTTTTTATTCTCTGACACATGCAGGTGGTGGACATGAAATTGCAATATAATTTCTCTTGGCCTTAAGAGCACAACAAAAATGTTTTAATGGTATATACACTGCTGAGCATCCCCAAGTGACATTAAGCCCTATTTGCTCATTGTTAGATATCAAAAGAAGATGATAGAATTTTCTAAAATCCATCTATCAAAATCCATCTATTTTGTAATTAATCTTTCGTCCCTTAGAAACACAATGTGGTAGCAATAGAAGCTTTCCAAAATTTGTCCATAATACTCCCTTTATAAAGTTCTGTCCAGTAAAAAATGACAGGCAAAATAAACAGGAACATTGTCTCAATTCCCTTATTAAATACATAGATGGATCATTATTGAAAATCTGGGTGAACAAGGTAATTGGAAACATAACACGCCATCATCTAACTCCTACCTTATTACAGGAAATTAACGGAGCATGAAATTAACGGGTTTTGGCCATTTTCGCGTTAATTTTATGCCACGTTCATTTTGTGGTCCCGTAAATTTAGTGATACACTAATTTTCTGCCTCTAGTAATTTTATGACCGTTAATTTCATGAATAAAAGCCATTATATTGTAAGAAAATACGGGGCATGTGGTAAAGGGTTTAACAAGATTACAAGTTTTATTTTTCTTTAAAATTTATTAACTACTATTCAGTAACTTCTATATCACTTTCTTCACTGCCACTATCTCTACCCGTTGAATTGGATACGAAACTCAGAAAGTTTATCATGAGCTTACGCAATGCAGGTGGAAATATTAATCGTCATGTTATACAAGGAGTTCTAATGGGTCTGATTAAATCGAATATTACCAAGTATGGTTCATGTTTGGATTTCAATGTATCGCGTGGATGGATCAACTATCTCTACAAACGTATGAATATGTCTCGTAGAATGGTTACAACATCCAGACCAAAGATAACGCGTTCAATTTGGGAGGAAACTCGCTTTCTCTTTTTACAGGAGATTGCACACGCTGTTAGTTGGCATGATATCCCCGATGAACTTATAATAAATGTTGACCAAACTCCTTCAAAATTTGTTCCCACAGATAACATTACCATGACTGTCAAAGGTAGCAAACACATCCCAAGAATAGGCGCAAGTGACAAAAGAGGAATTACTGTAACTCTATCAGAAACTCTTAACGGAGTGATGTTACCCTTCCAGCTGATCTACAAGGGCAAAACCAAAAGATCACTTCCATCTGTTGATTATCCGGAGGGATTCTCATTGTCATATAACGAAAGTCACTGGAGCAACGAAAAAGAATCGCTTAAACTACTAAGAGAAGTAATCAATCCATATGTGGAAAAAGTGAAGGAAGAAATGGGATTACCAATAACTCAAAAAGTCCTATTAATTTGGGATGCCTTTAGAGGTCAGCAATCACAGTTGATAACAGATGCCCTTAACGATTACAATATTGTGACAGTCATGGTGCCAAAGAATTTAACCCACCTGCTTCAACCTCTTGATCTGACAACCAATGGTTCGTTCAAAAAGATGGAAAGAGCTGCTTTCAGAGATTATTTCACCAACACAATAACAAAAGAGCTCCAAACCAACCATGAGAAAGATGTAACAACCATTGAAGTGGATCTCCGGTTATCTACTCTCAAGCCGATTCACATGAAGGTGATGGGACAAATTTATCAGCATTTTAAAGCCTAAGGACGCCAAACTATCAACGGCTGGAAAGCAGCTGGCGTGATAAAAGCTGTCGCAGATGCAAGAAACGGCCATGTAGATGATTTGAACCCGTTTCTTTAATTGTGAAAGTATAAAATTTCAAAAAAAAAATTTTCTTTTTATTCCCTATCTCTGAACCACGTTAATTTTATGCATAAAAAATTTTGATTTGGCTTAGACCGTGTTAAGTTCATGTACTTACAAATCATGTGTTGTTAATAAACTGCTCCATTAATATCATGTAATAAGGTATTTAATTTGAGCTTTTTCTTTCAGATTTTTAGTGTCATTTAAGATGCCAAAATCTAAAACACTATATGTTTCTGGCCTGGATCCTTCACTTGTTGAAGCTAATTTGAGGGAAGAATTTTCTCAGCATGGCAGGATTGAACGAGGTACTTGGTAATCCTTTTCATGCATTATATTCTGTCTTCAGTATATAGATATGGGGTTTTGGTGGGGCACTGTATGCACCCCTAATGAGGTCCAGGGGTGTTCCAACGCTATTTCACGACTCTACATCACTAAGTGTTACATGAATCAATTTGTTTTTTTTTTAAGAATTATGAAAATGTTTTTAAGAGGATTTTTTTGGGAACTCACTCATGGCGTTCAAACAGTACCAAAACACATCTGCATGTGGTGCTGACTGCCAGTCATATAGACACCTTGAAATTGTAATCTATGACATTGTCTGATTTGATTTTTAGTGACTGTAATTCGTGACAAAGCAACACGAGTGTCCAAGGGTTTTGCATATATTGTGTGCGCAACTGAAGAGGATGCTACTGGGGCATTAAAGGAAATGGATGGCCGGGTAACTTTATTGTTTATTCTTTAATATCTTCATGTTTGTGTTTCAAAAATGATTAAAACATAGGTAGTATATATATACCACAATTTTACAGTCTGCCAATGTTAAGTGACTATACTAAGAATTACCTTGAAACAGTAATATCGTAAAATTTTTCGTCTTTATTACCTTATCACGTCTTTATCACATACGCAACACTATATTGTTGTTTCGTTGCCTGTTATATTGTGAGTGACTTAGTCCTAGTCCTCACTATGCATCATAGCATGTTTTCATTGCACCTAATATAGAGGCCACGTGCAGTGAGTGCTCAAATTTTGTAATAATCTGTATATTCTTCACGCTGGACAATAACGTTTCTACAATTTTAAGATGAAAACATTGAAAACATTGTCTTTAAGTTGTTATTTCCTTTATTCTTCTGTTGTCTTGATTTTATTGTTGAGAAGATTTTTTTCGGTTGATTGTTCGATTGCATGTGATCTTGTGATATTTCGCAAGTTTAAGGGAGCAGTCATTTTGAATGAAATTTCACACACAAACACACTATCGGTTTGTTAAGGAACAATACAATCCAGTCCTGTGTGTTTTCATTGGAAATCAAGCTATAAATTGTAATCATAATCTTTTGGAAGATTGAGACCAGAGCTTAAGAGAAGTGAGCCAATTATTCACACTATTGTTTGTTGCCCAGTTCATGGAATGTTTTTCTTGGTCTAACAAGTTTATATTGGGTTTCATTTTTGCTTTATATATGTTTATGTTTGCTTTTGGTTTCCTTTTCGCTGGTGAACTTCTAACAAAGAAAAATTCATTTTTATTTCTTAGAGAGTCTGTTTTTTGGCATCCAAAATAGATTTGCTTAAAATTGCTATATCACCTTCGAAATTGACCTAACATAATCCCTGGCTTGGGAGCTGTAAAATTTAATGATCGCTATTCTAATGCATAAGAATGTCATGTGCAATGTTTTTGTTGTTTTTATACTTGAACATTTTCTTTCTAGGTCTTAATGGATAAACCAATTAAAGTAAAGTATTCTCACAGTGAAACACCCGAGTGGTTGTCAGTATTAGAAAACCGTGGCACTTTGAAGGAGGAATCTTCACCTTCTCAACCAAGAATGATTCGAGGCGGAAGGGGAGGTCCTATGAGTAGAGGTGGTCCTATGAGTAGAGGAGGTCCTATGAGTAGAGGAGGTGTAGGTAGGGGAAGTTCAAACCATGGCCAGCCAAGTTATGGACCATCATCAAGGGGATTTGGTCAGAGAGGAGGTGCACAGGGTCGTGGTGCTGGGTTCCAAGGTCGTCCTGGAAGGGGTTTTGCTGGCCGCGGAAGACCAGGTGGAATGGAGTCAAGGTATGGCAATGGTGGTGGTCCACCCCTAACCAGAGGTGGCATGCAAAGAGGATTACCTAATGCAAGACGACCATCAAGGGGATATGGAGATGGCTATGGAAGTCGTGTAAGGGAACTACCACCATCTGCACAAGAACGAATTGACCGTGGTTATCTTGGATATGAAACTGTAGATTCTGAAGAATATGGTCAGTTGGGGAGAGGTAGTACCTCCATAATACAATTAAATCCTGTTAACTAGGACTTTGGTGTAGTGGGACTTATTTACTATTCTCTTTTCACTACCCAGATAAAAAACTTTGCTAAAGTGAAAAAAAAAATTGGTTAATCCTTGGAGAAAACCATGTTTGCTTTTTGCTTTTGGAACATTCAGCATTATCACTGCAGGAAAAAATATTGCATTAGATTTGTAAGCGAAAGTGCGACTGTTAATTGTTTACCTCCAGTAGCATTTTTTTTTAAATCGATTTGATTTTGTATCTTGTTACTGGCGAAAAACAAATGTTACTGAAAGCCAAAATACATGTTGTCAGAAACGAACCACAACACTGTCAAAACGAGTTAAAATTTTCAGGCAGTTATAAAAGTAAGAAAAACTTCCCTGAATGTTGATGACAATGCTTTAGTTTGATTAAAAGTCACACCAAAAATGTTTTGGTAACAAAAAAAGGGTCTGCGGTATGAAATTTTCTCATTTGTTTGCATAGCTGTCATAATTCATATCATAAAACTTCCTCAACTTCGTTGGAATGATTTAACCTATGTTTTTCAAGTTAGGAAATGCATTTTCAAACAGATGTCTGAAGTCTCTATGTTAGCCCCTAATAGTTTTTTCAAATTTCTCTCTGCTAAATATCATTTTCCAAAAGATTCTGGGTAATGCCTTGTACCATCTGTTCAATGAATGAAAAGTAAAAGAGTAAAATATTTTCTTCAAGATGCCCGAAAATCCCAATAATTTCTCCAAGTCAGACCATTTTCTAAATTTCCCCTTAGTGTCCAAGTTAAAACAGGATTCAGTAAAAATAGAAAGTTTGAATCTTCTGAAGCTTATATTTATCATTGTTTAACCTGATCAGCTGATAGGTAGTGCTGATAGCTCCTACCACTGCAATAAAAGATGTGAAGATAAAAGCTTTGCAATAAAAACTATTAACTGTCCTTTAGGTGAATACCCACTGCGTAGAAGAGCCACCCAATATGGTGCTCATGGAATATCTGATAAAGATTATTCTATCCCTCCTGCTCGATACTCTGCAGAGCCTTTGGGAAATGATGGGTACACAGCCAGTTACAGTGGACGAGGTGCCACCGTAAATGGTGATTATGATGATTACTATGACGCACCTGTGCGCCAACCACCACCCAGTAGAAGTCTACATGATAGAGGTGGTGGCTATATACCAGAAGGCAGGTACAGAGAGAGATCCCCAATTAGACGTGGGGCCTATGTGGATGATACATACAGCAGTCAAGTTGAATCGTACAAAGGTAGTTTGCCTCCAGTTCGAGGTGTGCATGCTGGCCGAGGTGACCCATACGGTGCACCATCTCAAGGCGAGCTTGGAAGAACATTAGATCCCTACCCTCCTGAGCGAAGATACGCAGCTCATGGCAGTTACGATGAAGACATATCTTATGAAAAATCTATTGTCAGGTCATATGGACGAGCACCTGTTGTCCAACCACCACGAGTATACAGGATGTAATGTCAGAAAGGTATACGAGTTGTTTGTCTCCAAACAGTAATTTCCTTAAAGACTATCAGGAAAAAAATTTTTGTAACATTTATAATATGATATCTTAAGGAGAGAAATTATTTCCCGGGAAAATTTTTCGCAATTTTTGCATTTACAAATTTTCAAGATTTTGGATAAATTGAATCATGGCATAAAAATCCTTGGAGGATTGATTTGCACAAATAAATCCATACAATATATAATATTGTTCCTTTGCATTAGTATATTAGAAAAGAAAATAGTGGAAAGAAATTATAACATCTAGGAGTTCCACAAATCATTGACCATTCGATGAACACCCCACCATTAGGTGAACTTGTCTATATAGGATAAAAATAAAGAAATTGGTCAAAATGGGTTACATAAACTAGTTACATGAAAAGTAAAATTCAAGAAAATAAATCCTTGCGAAAAATCCTCAGAAAACAAATTCGCTAAAGTGAATCCATGCAAAATGTAAAAAAATAATAATAACGATAACTTTTTCTCACTTCTCCCAATTTCTCTCCTTAAGGTAAAAGTACAGTGTGCAAAATCGATTAGCATAATATTTTGCTTGATTAAAACAATGCATATAAACACATCAGGAGGTCTGTCCTATGTGAAAATTACAACAATCTAAAGACTTGCATAGCGAAAAATATATAAAAACACTTAGTAAACATACTTTTTCACTTTATTATGATGCCAAATAATTGTAACCTGTTCTTGCATCTAGGTCAATAAAAGAAACACCCGAAAAACGAAACGAAAAACAAATAATGATTGAAAAATTAGCGTTGATCATCATGAAAAAACTGCTCGCAGTAGCTATGACAACCGAGTTAATGTCTGAGAAAACAAGAACTCAACAGTATATCAAGCTTTTAGAAAAACAAACAAATAAAAATTAAGAAAAACAACAACAACATAAACAATCTTGAGTAGGAATATGTAAAAAAATTGTATGGTGGGTGTATTCGTGTATGATTGTCGTAAAAGATATACTCCTGTTTAAGGAAACAATATCGACTACTTACTTAAGTATGCTGTTTCTGCCTTAGTTATGATATGTTAACATGATACTGACTGTTGTGCATCTGTACTGAAAAATAAACCCCAAGGTTGATAGAAGAGGTCAGACTTGCTAGACCTTTACATTGACGGATTTCAAAAATATTTATTCACTAAATTTCATTTTAAATACAGGAAAGTGTTAAGGATTCAACATTCAATTCAGTAAATTATTGAATTCTCCAAAAAATTTATTTTTTATTATTTATTTTATAAACGATGTTCAATCATTTGCCAAAAAAATATAAAAGTAATATTAATGTTTTCTTAGTTTGAACTTTGAACATCACATTGCTTAGAAAATACTTAATTATTTATCATTGTTTTGTTTACATTTGAATCTACCATTTTTAGCGGGCAGTATCACTCAGTAATAACTGAACCGATCAAATTTGCTAATGTTCTGCAATAACTCCTATTGCGATACCCTCTAGGTAATAATCCCAACAGGTGAAATACTGGTGAAATACTCTCTTGACACTATTATGGTGCTACCATTAAAAGTTGAAGGAAGAATTTAATTTTACTGCATTTTAAAAGAAAACGTTTAAAAATTATTTGAAGCTGGAGAATATAACTTGGTTGGATATTACAACTGTTTTAATTTAATTTGATATTTCCTTGATTCTAAAGGCCTGGTTTCACTGACATATTTTTTCAAAATAATATCAAAATAATAATATTTCGAAATTATTTTAATGTGAAACATGTTATTTTGTGTACAAAAATAATGATTAAAACAAGTTTTCAAAATTTTTGGAACAATATATTTATTTTGCAGCAATTTTTTTCAAAGTCATTCAACTGAATATTTTTTTGGTGTTCTATTGAAAAATGTCGTCAATAAGCATGGATAGATCTTTTGTTTGAAGCACTGGATTTAAGCATGTATTCAACTTTACTTAACAAACATAGATCACAAAGTAATTTTTAGCAAGGAAAAAAATGGGATAAATGGACTATTACAACAGTGTGAGTTTTGATCAAAGACAAGAAGAAGAAGAAGAAGGTGACCAATCTTTATTCTAATAACGTTTTCTTCTTTCTTTTGGAGGTTTGTTTTCTTCAGCTATAAGAGCAACTCCTACCGAAACAACCATAACTCCTCCTAATAAATCTGTTTCGTTGGCCATCATGTTTTCTTTAAAATAACCGTCCACTCATTTTTATATAAGAAATTTGCATGACGTTATTTTTTAATGTCAAAAAATATGTACGATACACAAACAATATGTTCGTAATAATGTTATTTTGATGTTATTTTGAAAAAAAACATTTTCATAAATAAAACACAACTGAAAGATTTTTCCTTTAACGACTATTTTTAAATGGAATGTTAAAACTTTCGAAGACCTAAAATTGCTGAAATAGTATTTTTCCATGGTTTAGGGAAGTGTTCTGATTACAATCTATCTTCAAATATGGAAGGTTACATCTTTTATGGGTTGACAGAAAATTATTGCCTTCTCCTGGAAGAAGTAACCAAAACGTTTATGTAACGTAACAGCTTTTTAGTTTTTGCGATGCCAATGTCACTTTATGCAAGACTGAAGGTTGTAATAAATCCAAAAACACTTTCTACAGTGTAGTCCAAAAGAAACTTTATGGATCCGTGAAGGAATCAATTTTTACATTAAAACAAAAGATTTCTGTTTAAAATTTTATGTGTTACATGAAGTCATGTTTTCAACACGATTTTTTGGAAATTTCATGTTAGATAAACAAAAGACTGTTAACTTCTAAAAATTGTGATTTGCCAAAACGTAACAGTTTCTTTTGGGCTCTGCTGAATGTGACTGGAGAGATAATATTGTGTACTATTGTAACTTTTGATATACAATATACATCACGTTTTGATTGGAAACGTGTGAACTTACATGGACTTCTATCAAGTTGGATATTACGGCACTGTTTGTTGCAGGATTGCATTTCATTTATGCTTTGCATTAAATTAAAAAAGTGACTCAAAAGAAAACGAGGGGAAAGAATAGATTATGGGACCGGAATGAATGAATGAATACACACTAAAGAATCGACGAGGTAAAAAGCTCAAAGATACTACAGGTAGAGTCTTTATTATTCCGACAATAGTGTAATATTGAATAAAAAAAAACACCTATTAAACATTAACAAAAGCACAAGTGTTGGCATCTAAACATTTTGCTGACTACCTGTTCCTGTTATGCTGTGGGTAAAAGAAATTCCACTGTTGTTGTGAATTCAAACATTTTAAAACTAGTTAAAAATATGCATTATACCAATACAATGTGTACACCACATCCTCGTCAAATACCCATTAAGAAATACCTTAACAACAATTTTTTGAAACTATATCTACAAAAATAAATTTGAAACTATTTTGGATTTCAGTTTTGGTTGCTACAAGGCTGTTTTTTGTCTCGTCTTGCGACCAACTAACTTCTCTGGAGAAACCTTTCCTTAACTTTTATTAAAATTATTTGATAGATGAGGTATAGCCTGACTCTCACCCTCACAGCCCAAAAAACTTGCAAGGTTTACACCACAAACTTTGGTGGTCTGTATATGAGACATTAACTGTATGCCACCTTTAGAAAGACCTGTTTAGGTCTGGGTTAAGGTTTGGGATCGCTTTTTTAGCTTTTGGGTCATTCTTTAAAACAATGACTCACAAAGTCGTTGCTTTGATTTTGATTAGGAGGAGACATTTTGAAACAGCCATTTTACTCTTGGTCCTATTAAAAACATAACGCAATCATTTCGACGATAAAAAACTAGATGAGAAAAAAAATTGTTTAGATGTCAAAATCAATTAGAAGTAATTTACCATCGCATTGTATTTGAAATTGGGCCAGATCAGTTAAGAATTTTTGGAAAGGAAGAAGAAAACAGAAATTGGCTTAATTATACATAAAGTGATCACAACCCAAAAATACAAGCAAATCTGAATGACTTTCAATTTTCAAATCTCCTTGATGATGTTGATCACATTCTTGAAGGTTGTTTTAATTTAATAAACTTTTATTGAAATGAATCTTTTCTTTTTGTCGTTGTTTTGCAGATGTACGAGGTCTTACAACAATGTGGTACTGTTGAGTACTGGTGCTTTGTGGGAACTGAACAGTTTTTGCATTTGGTATGATTTCATGACTGGCTCGCAAAGTGTCATTCAAGTGGTTTTCCAGGGATAACAGGTACGTTTTGAAATTATTTATTTCTTGATCATGCATAAACAAATTTTTGGAAGAATTTCCTAAATGCAATGCTTGTTCAGAGGCTAGTGCTTCTGATTAAGGCCCACAACCTGATATTTTCATTTACCCAATGTTTTAGCCTGAAATCCAATGATGACTATTACATAAAATAAATTTATGTTTAAAAATAGTAATTTTTTTTTTGATCAGATTATCTTGTATTCCGGACATGTGGGTGCCTCCATTTTCAAATGTTGGGCAATCAGGAAAGTGTTATGATTGCCCACTGAATTCATCATAAATAATAAAAAATTAGAATTTATGAAAAATTAGGTGATAAGATGCCGTATTTAATTGAAGTTTCAAAATTAAGAAGCGTGGCCACCCTCACTAGTCATCTCACTAGAGAGTCATCTTGCTCATCTCTAGAAGCAGGGTGGCCACTAGTCATGTAACATTTTAAGGTCATGGAATTTCCAAGTATTTCATGGAGAAGTCATGAAAGTTTTCACTGTGCAGGTTCATGTAGAAAAGCAGTTTTTCGTTGATTTTGAAGAAAGGAGTTCATTTTTTTTTTTTGCCTTATAAATATTTTATTCAGGAACAAAATGTGTTTAGAAGAACAGTCACACAGATCAAAGAATTTATGAGTAGTGATATTTCAAAAATAGGTTATACGGAAAGATAGTTGAAACATAAAGACTATTCTATGTTTAAATCAGCAAATTTTACGATCAATTACTCTTACCCTATTACTCCACATATAAAGCCACCCATTTAAGGGCATATCCTTAAATTGCGGATAAGAGACTATGGTCTTATAAGTTGATAGCCAATGCATTACCTAAAATCTCCAATAATTACAACTTGCCCAGAGAGAGAGAGTCATGTTGGAAATTCATTAATTTATTACATGTTCTCGTTCAAATATCATTTACTTCATCTATTGTCTATGCAATGGGCATATCTTTTAATATGTATTTACAGGGACTTCCAAGTCGTTATTTCTTTTATTTTGACTCCGTCCTATCGTCATTGCTTCGTCTTCTACCAGCTTTCAAAAGATAAAATGCTGTCTAATTTTATAAGGGCTTGGCCTTATATCCGAAAAACATTTTTTAAAGAAAAACTCGAAAAAACCCTAAATATTTCTTGATAATAAGGACATGGCCTTTGATGCGGGATAGGGTAGGGTTTTGTTGACGTTGAAGAGAAGGACTGGATAGGCTACCTTTTGTTGTTAACCATTTTCTCGATGTACATGAGTTGTTTCTGTTTCTCCAGTTTTTTGTTCTTCTCTTGACCGTATCAACTATTTTCCTTTTTTTTTAACTTCTTAATTAGAAAGGTTGGCGAGAACATAGTAACTATAATTGATCCTCAAAAGTCCTATAAAAAGTTAGAAAGGCCAGGCTCAATTCCAAATTTACCATAAAAGAAGTGTATTGTAGAGCTGTTGAACTATTCTATCTTTAAATAATAGTTTCTAAAAGGTTTTGCTTGGTTAAAAAATCATGTAATTTTCTTGTGTTGATTTTTTTGCATAAGGAAAAACAGCGAGTGTGAGCGAGATACTTTGCAGCTGGAGCTCTTTTGGCAAGATCAAATATATATTTCCTCATAGAAATTTCTATGTACAAGGAATGTTTTTTAAGGCAAATTTGCGCCGCTTCGATGTCCTAAATATGCGGCAAACTGACTGTCCTATTGCTTCGATTATTCAATTTGTGCTGTTTTTGAGAATTTTCATCGGGTCACCAAACTTTTCTTGTCATGTTTAGACATTCAAATTGTAGTGAGTAAATCAAAATGTAAACAATGATACTGTTCAAAAATGTTTTCGACTTTCTTATATGAGGACTTGTTAAACAACTTTTCAAGTTCTATCATCCCTCGAAATGTAACTTAGGACGCAAGCTTTGTTTAACCGGAACCCCACAATTATTTCAACAGAATTTTTATATTTGGTATCATTTTTTCTCTTCACTGCTAAGCTACAATCTTAAGTCTAGTGCATTCGAATAGATAATCTATCATTTTTCGAGAAAGCATTCGAAGATAAAATGTTGGATGAAACATTTTTAATCATCTAACATCTCGCACGTTTTTTTTTTACGTTTGAACCACATTCATCTAACATCAGACATTTCACGGTCGCATCGTGTCATGAATTCTAATCGAATGTCACCTTATTCACGATTGCAACGTTAGTGGAAATCGTGTTTCAAATAGTCGTAGGGAGAAGGCGCGGCGAGTTTTGGGGTTTTAGTCCGACGCTCTTAGCATTTCTATCGCAGGCTAGGAAATAATCCATGTAATTTGCAGACCGTTAGAATACGTATGTTTACATAACTATTATTGATGTTATGTTTTTACTATATGTATTTCAACATCCTTTGCATTTTGTTTATTTGTATAATTTATGACAAATATTGCAAAGTTGTTCATAATTTGTTCAAAACAAACTGAAACTAGTGCTCACATTAGTAGTCTTCAAAATATAATTTCCGCGCTTCCATCAACAGGCAAAGCAAAGTGCTAATCATAACTTTCTTGTTTTTAGTTTGATTAGTCATACGGTCACTGTATTTCATTCGTCTAATTTCTTTTTTTGCTTCTTTAGTTGTTTGTTTTGATCTTTTTTTGATAGAGAGCTCTCCCTCCCGCCTCCATTGGAATTACCCTTCTTTGGAAAAAAGGGAACTCATTTAGCTTTCCTAAGCTATTTTAAATTTCCATTCTGAAGGTAAAGCATATAGCAAATAGATCTTTTGACACCCGGAAGAAAGTTTTGTATAATGCACCTTATCGGAATCTCGGAAAGATGTGTGCTCCTTCACAGTGGTGTGCTCCTTCACAGAGGTTTTGAAATACAATAAGTATGTTTTATGGAGGTTTCCACTGTGAAAATGCATTTTTCTTTTAATAAAAACTGTTTTGATGTGCAAAAATTTCTCCATTTGGCATATTTTGTGATCAAATTAACTTCCTATAAAGATTTTCTTATCCCATTTCCATTTCGCATTTTCTATTTTCGTCTCGGCCAAAGCTCTTTTAAAAATATTTTTTACCTACAACCCCCACGACAGAGAGTGTTTACGGTTACTTTCTCATAAACGCAGCTTTCCAATAAGGTGTATTGCCGCACTGTACACAAGTACATGAAGACACCTTGTTAGTGCTGTGCCTGCTGCATGACTGGCAGTCTTTTTTTGTTGTTTTCTTTTAACATTATTGACTGGCAGTTAACTTATTTGCTTATTTCTCGAATGGACAGCTGATATGCAAAATTAAATTCCCGCGAAAAAATATTTTTCATCGATTCGCAAAATAAAGTTATCGGGAAAAAGTATTTTTTTGTGTGATTTACGAAAATAAAGTCTTGCGAAAAAGAGATGATGAGATGATATCATTTGCCTGATACCAAGGTAAGTGTTTTTGATATCTTTAACGAGGAGCAATTGTAATTTGTTCAAGGTTCAAATTAGTTAAAGATACATGTTGAACGTTAACCATCTTTCATTGGTATAAGAGGAAAGTATCTTTAATCGACAATCCCAAAAAATCAACAAATTGATGTGACAATATTAAGTGCTCAAAAGATGTTTCATTTTTCATCATTTGGGAAATTAAATTCTTGAAAAACATTTTGATATTTCGTCATTCATGAAAATAAATTCTGTTCATTTATTTTTTGGTGCTCATTTAAGAATATAAATTATCTTTTTGATTCAGAGATTCAGCGTCAAGGGAGCATCCATTTAATTTTTGACCCTTCAGAATGGGTGCTCATTCAAGCCAGTTCGTTCTGTCAGATAAGTACAGTAAGCAAATAAATATTAATACCTATTCCTACAATTCGGCATCCTTTCACAATTGTTTTCTAATCACTATGATTTGATTCTCATAGAACTAATCTGTGCCAACCAATCACTGATAGATATCCAAAGTTGTTAAAGGCCGGCGCAAACCGGACAACATGTTGGCCAACATTTCGACCAACATCGGCTGACCAACATGTTGGCCAGCATGTTGGTCCGGTTTGCTTTGTGCACAAACATGTTGGGGAAAGAAAAAATTAAGGATAAATGTTGGCCAACATTTCTTAAAAAATTAAGAAATGTTGGCCAACAAATCTGTAAAAACAGGCTAAAATGGCATGTTTGCGCGATTTGCGGTGCGTACCAACATGTTGGCCAACATGGAATTTCAATTCGAATGTGTTTTAGAATTCGAACGTCAAAATCGAACGTTCATTTAGTATTTCGAATGTTTTTTTCTATATGAACACGTGTGGCCTGCATCGCTCACTTCATTTCAAAATGGCAGACAATAAAGAAACTTCTGATGTTACACCTACAACCAAAGCAAAGAAGTTTAACTGGGACGAAGATGACGTAGAGAAACTTATTGATCTTTATGAAGCAAGACCTTGTTTGTGGGATATAGCTGATCCTACATACTCGAAAAGAGACGTTAAAGAAAAAGCTTTGTCTGAGATCAAAGACGAGATGGGGATAGAACTTAATCTTATTAAGTCTAAATGGAACTCTCTTCGGGCACAGCATGGAAGGGAGTTGGCTAAAGAATCAAAAACTAAAAGTGGCCAGAGTGCTGATGAGGTTTTTGAAAGCTCGTGGTCATACATGGGGAAAATGCGTTTTGTTGAACAAGTCAAAAAGACAGCCAAAAGTACTTCAACCTTGAAAATTTCAACCCAAGAACTTGATGATGACAAGGAGGTAGAGAGTGAACAAGAAGACGAAACTCCAGATAAAAAGTCGGTAAAAGAGACCATTCCTACAAGCACCAAACGTAAGCGCGCCTATCAAGCTGAACAAAAGCAAAAATTAATTGAGAAATGTATAGATGTGTTGGACCGTCCGAAAAATCCTGTTAAAGAGCCTGAAACGAAGGCTTGTGAGCCATTCGCTTCCTACGTATCAGAACAGTTGAAAACATTGGATAAACGACGTAGATTGTTGGCAGAGAAAAAGATTAACGATATCCTATTCGAGTTACAATTTGAACAACTTGAGGCACAATCTGGAGGGTTTCGTTTCACTCAAAGCATGACTGGACTAGTTCAAAGCCAGCAGCATTTTGCTTACACACAACCTGTACAGCAACGCTATGATAATGCAAATCAAGTCTCACAACAACAAGAGCAACAGGGAGCATATTCTGCTATGTTACGTGATTATTAAGCTTTCATTGTACAATAAAGTATGATAAGTAAAGAGCTAATAAAAGATACAGTCTTAAATAAAATAGTACATGCTTGTTTTTCCTTTGTATTTGAATATATTTGAATGTTATGCTTTTTCCCACTGCCATTCAACACTTCCTTCATTCATGAAATATTCCGTAAATGTTTCCCGAATTACTTTGGCTGCTTTGGGAGGCTTTCTTCCCCCTTGAGGTACAATCGATGAAGAGAAAACTCCAAGAGAGTTGCCTTTTTCTGATCTCCAACTTCCTTGCACGACTTCACCTCGCGAATTCACGAAATCGACAAACCCAGGGGGAGTATAGTCGTTTTTTCTGTATGATAACTTGCGAAGGAAATTATGAAGAACCAATGCACAGGCTGTGATAGCGCGAGCTTTCTCTGGTGATAGATTTAAAGGCTGTTGAAAGATCCTCCATTTATTTGCCAAAATACCAAACAGGTTCTCCGATATTCGCCTTGCGCGGCTATGACGGTAGTTGTAAATACGTTTTTCGGGTGTTAGATTGGTTTGAGGGTACGGTTTCATCATATAAGGCTTAAGGGCAAACGCATCATCTCCAACAAAGACATGTGGTATGTTAATAGATCCATAAGGTAAAGGGGTAGCTACTGGGATATTCAAACTGCCCTCTTCGATTTTTCTGCGTAAATCTGAGTTGTTCCAGACACCAGAGTCATTCATTCGTCCATTACAACCAATATCCGCGTATATACACTCATAATCGGGACCCGCTATGGCCAATAAGATAATAGAAAAAGTTTTCTTATAATTGAAATATTCAGAACCGGTTCCAGGTGGGGGTCTTATTTGAATATGTTTACCGTCAATCGCCCCTAAACAATTAGGAAAATTCCATCTTCTTTGATAAACCTCGGCTATTCTTAACCATTCATTTGTATTTGATGGTACCTTGATATACTCCTTTCCAATATACTCTGCTATCGCTTTAGTAACCTCTTCAACAATGTAAGATATTGTTCTTTCGGAAACCCTGAATTGTAAACTTAGAGAACAAAAGGTTTCGCCTGTGGCAAGGAATCGGATAGTAAGCACTAATCTTTCAGCCGGTGAAATTGATTGAGCTCCCATCACACCCGACTGTTTTGGTGTGATGTATGGTTCAATAAAAGCAAGAATTTCTTTGAATGATTCATAGTTCATTCTCATCATTTCTTTGTAGGTCTTTGTATCCTCAACCCTAAGTTCTTGAACAAGATTTGAATACAGCCCTTCATTTTCTCTTCTCCGTACCCAATTTCTTGTAGGACCACGTTTTCTTTTTTCATCGTCATCATCCAGCAACAGAAATATTGCTAAGCAGGCTGCAGCTTCTTTCTCCGACATCCTTCTCGTACGATAGTCAAAAAGCAAATGAATGAACATTTATACATGTTGGTCACTTCTTACTTAACAAAAAGCTGTCAAAGCAAACCGGACCAACATGTTGGTCTGAATTGTTGGTCGAAATGTTGGCCAACATGTTGTCCGGTTTGCGCCGGCCTTAAGAAACTTTAACGAAATTCAATAAAATAGAAAAGACTTGCAGGGGCTATTTTCACTACCTACATAGATGAATTTGATAGAAATGTTCAATATGAAAGTCGATATGTAGAAATTAAAAATGAAAGCATAGAAATCGATATTTTAGATCTAAACTTGCTAGAAGATCGCTTATTGCAGAACATGAACAAAAAGGAAAAAGGACCATTTTTTCTAAAAAATGTATGTTGTCATGTCAACAAGAATATCCTTGTGAATACTTAAGGATTCCCTCAATGCAATGAAGTCAATGCACCATTAAAGTACTGGTTTGTGGAAAGAAAAAGAACATCAGAGCACTTACTTTCTATTATAAAGAACTTGAGTGTATCTGTAAAAGTACTCATTCCTTGTGAAGAAAATGAATGTTAACACAAAGCAAGAGCAAAAGCGAAACTCCATGCTCACAAACAATTTCAAAATATGATTGTTGAATTTGATAAGCAATATGATATCCTTATATGAGATCCTTACTGTTTGTATTTTGCAAAAACTGAATACAGAAAGTTTTTAAATTTTGTTCGTTAAATCCGGTATTCGTTAGAGAGTCTACTGTATTTACGTATACATTTGTATTATTGGCAACAAGTACTTGAAAAATCTGAATACTTCCACAAAGCTGCCAGGAGTAAACTCGTTTTTTAAATGTATAACTAAAAGTTGTGATTTGTGATTTACCAGCACAAGAATCTTGACTTCTGTTAAAAAGAAAGGCTTGGTAGTTTAGCCTAACATTATCTTTAACTGATCTTTGTTTAATCCCTTAATGAAAATTTCAAGCTCACGAAATGAAAAATTTCACAGTCTTTTGCCTACATTTGAAATTGCCATGCATTTCAGGTATTATTGCAAGTTATCAAAAACTTGATGCTGTCAAAGTTTTCCACACGGGATAATCCCAACACGTTTTTAAGGACGGTTTACTAAATAGGAAATCTCGTGTTTTATATGAAGGAAATGTTTTTATAGGAGAATACTTGTTGATTTTTTTTGGAAGTTGTTGGGTTTTTTTCGGAAAAAATAGTATGTTGCGATCGTGTTCGTGCCATTAGGCTCTTGTTGTGTTAAAAAAACCCAGGGAAAGTCACCAATTTTGTTTGTTTGGGTATGTCAGTGTTAAGTTCGACGAAGTAGGAAATTATTTCTTTTTCTTTCATATTGGCAGTCATTTCGGAACGATACAATTGACAGAAACCTTTTTTTCTTTCTTTTTTTTTTCTTTTCTTTTTTTCGAAATAAGGTCCTACTCGTGTTCACACTCATCCGATTATACGAATGTAAAAGGTTTAGAAGAAAAGAATAAGAAAGAAAAACCTCGAACAATCAAGAAGTCCATCATTGTCATAAACGGATTCGGATAGTTCGTTACCAGAACATGAATTTCCCTCCGGTTTAGCTAATTGCTGCCTGGCGTATAATTTTCCCGAATTTTACGTCTCTTCTTAAAAAATGGAATATAATAATAATAGTCAACGCGGGGCCACCCTTTCATAAAGGAAAATAATTTCGAAGTTGGATGAAAAGCGAAGTTTGTTTGACAAAAAAAATGTTGGATGTTGGGTTGGTTTGTACTAGACTTTAGCAGGGTGGCTACCAGTGTTCTGGAATTCCTTGAATTGTTTTGCAATTAATTTTTTTGTACTGGAAATGTTCTTGAAAAAGGTTCAGGTTTGTTCTGGAATTGTTCTTGAATTCAGAATTATTTTTTTTTTTTTAATTACTGCTTTAGTCACCCTGCTTTTAGTTTCTTACAGAGAAAGTAATTTGCATCTGTTCCGCCTTTGTGCCATCCTGTTTAATTATAAATGGAATTTTGCGATTCGTTCCTGTTAGACTACACCTGCAAACATCTGTCTTAACTTTTTGAAGATTTTCCCCTCGTTGAAGCGAGATATAGATGAGGTTACTTTCTTTTAAAGCTCCTGTTTATGTTTCCTTTTTCCGATTTTCTCCCGATTTAGATTTTGCAATCTAAGCGTCTTTGTTTGTTTGAGTTTTTTTTGTTTTCTTCGTGGGTTTTTTTATCCTTTTTTTAATTTTCGTTGCTTTCTTTGTTTAGAAATATTATGTTGGACTTTCACGAGAATAGGAGTGTTTGAAAAATTGATCTATACATAGATCAGGTAACAGGTGTGTAATTTGAATTTTATTGGACATCTGCCGTTTTTTACGCTGCGTATAACTTTCATTCATGTTTGTTCCGAACCACGTTGTTGAACAGTAAATCTTTTTTTAGATGCACACTATAAAATAGCGTTTTTTACTGTTCAGATATATAGAAAAGAACACTGTACTGTGAAAACATCATCGGTTCCAAGTTGATTTGTTGGCGTGTCTTCTAGTAAGTTTCTTCCTATCTTCAAATATTGCTTTGGCTCCGTGTTTATCCATGCTTATGAATTGTATACATAAGTGTGTCTATGTAACAATTCCAGTTCATAAACGTCTCGGCGAAAACTCTCATGAAAGTGAAAGAACGAGACAAAAGGATTTTTTTACACTCAATCACCCAAACAAATTGACAAGGTTTCTATCATAAATTTCTGATAGTCTGAAATTGTTCTAGGAACTATATGGTGTACATGAATGTGATTTTTCGTGTTTGTTGACATGACGTCATTAATTTTGCCGTGTTTATATTCAAGATCAGTTGTCACCACCTAGTGTTTTTTTGTTTTTTTTAGATTGTGATCATGGTCTCCTCCTTTGGTGTAAAATTAACGCTGTTGGTGATTGTCGGAAGTATCTTGGTGTCTTGTAGCGGTTACACGATTCGCAACAACGACAAGGTGAGTTGCGTTGCGTTTCGTGTCGATTTCTCGAACCATTTCAACATCGATTCTGTTCTTCTGTTTACATTCTGTCCTGGGTTATTTTTTTTCAGCGAGCACCAGGTTGTCCATCCTACAAACCATGTAATTTCCACGAAGATTGTGGTGGCTGTTATTGTGTGAGGTTCTGGCATACATCTGTGTGTATGGCTCCAAGCCAATATGATTCGGTATTCGGGGAACATTACAAGAAATAATCTAAACGAATAATTAGGATTTTTCTTCTATTTTTTTTGTAAAGAAATTATTTATTTATTAAAAATTTAATATTTGTGAAAAAAAATTGACTTTTTCTTTATTGTTGTGCTACCTTCGAATACGAATGATGATATTGTTAATCGAATGTTAATTTTCTTGGGTGATCCATTCAAAAAACTGTTGTTGATATCAGACGAATCAGTTTATTTTTATTTTTCGGGCGCTTTAATTCGCGAGAACTGCAAACCCACAAATTTTGTATTCTTTGTTGCTATAATCTTCTCTGGTCTGTAAAATGTATGAAGATACACGAGATACGTGTCAAAATGTTGCATAAATAAATCATCCTGAGTTAACCCGTTTTACAATCGGAAGAAGCGAACGTTTGCATTGTGAAAGGAGATGATGATGTGTACGAGGAGGGTGTTCAGGGTAAACTCTCGTATCACAAACTTTTCGGTGAGAACTCTTATAAAAGTGTGTGAAAGAACGAGGCCAATGTTGTTTATAAACTCAATCACCCAAACAAATTCTACAAGGCTTACACCATGAACTGTACTGATACGAGATTTTACCTTGAACTATATGCGAGGAGCGGTATGCTTTTACCAAAACATATGCGGACAAGAAAAGCAGACGCAGACTGGAGAATTGCGAAAACAATTTTCCGAGAGATGAGAACTTTCATTAAAGAAATAAAACTGTAATTTTGATATTAGCAAATACGATCCTTCAGGGTCATCGTGCACTTTAGAACTGGCAGATTTTGTTAATTTCAAACATTTCCAGTGAACGGAAGGAAATTTAAATTATCACAATGATAAACTTTGCGCATAAACAAAAAGATATATTTTGGACTTAATACATATCGTAGGAAAAATTGGTCATGTGATTTCTGACCTCATCCCCAGTGCTTCTTGCCTTTTTTATCTGGAAAAGGCGGCCTTCTTCGCTGAACTTAATGTATAGAGCTTCGTGCTTGCTTATAGTGTATAAGAGAGCGTCTTGCTTAATGCGTAAGAGCTTTGTGTTTAATGTATAACACGCCCTTTATGCTCAATGTATATGGGACGTTGTGCTCACAAAAATGTTTTCAAAGCACAAAAAGAATGAAGTATAAACCTTGCAGTCATGAAGAAGGAAACTGTTTCAGAAGACGGAAATATCACGAGGCTATCTATAACAACACTTTCGCGGACTCTACTTAGGATGACAAATAAAATTCTTGAAACGCTAAAAAAATTGTGGTGCAGCATGTAAAAAAAAAAGATATCACACCATTAAAATAATATATAACCAAAAGAAGGGACGGTTTTGTCTCTCCAAAAAGAATAAATGTAATCTTTCCTCAGCATTATATCTTGTCGAGGTTCCCACCGAAACTGTTATGAATATATTTTCATATGAATAAAATTGCACGTAATCCGAAGCGAATTTTCCCACTATTGTGCAGCGTGCTTTATATAGGGCTTATATAGGCCGAAATGGAGGAGAGCACGGTCATTTAGCGTATGAAAAGAAGAACGTGCAAACAACCTAATCAACACTTATGTTTTTACAGAAAATTCATGACTCTGTACTCCTCCACTTTCTTTGACTACCCCTAGATCTGCCGCTGGATAATATATCTATAAATAACTATACGTCAAATATAAATTATAAAAAATAATAATAGTAATAATAAAAGCATATGGTAGTTTCCAAAAGAAAATCTTCTTATACTGATACGCAATCTTGCTTTTTTCTTACCTAACTTTGAAAGAAAGAACGTTAGGGAAATTTTCTCGGGAAGTTCGTCAATGGATATTTGTTTATGTTTGTTCCGTATTAGTATAAGGCACTCCGGCCGGCTTAGTGCTTATAATTGTTTTATGATATAAAATACGTTAGGGAAGACATAATATAGCATATCAGGCGGAGACTTCGAATTACAGTCGAACGTAGCAGCTATTGACAACGAATATAAAATAGTTGTTTGAAGAAAAAAGAAGCGTTTGTTTACATTTTTAAAGACGAAGTAATAATAAGAAACATGCATAAAAAAGACAATTTTTTTTTCACGAAGCATAGTTTTTACATATTTACGACTTATATATAATGTTGAAAGTATAAGACCTATCAAAGGGCATTTTATCCAGTTTCGGTTTGTTTTTTTAGATTTCCAGAGAAAAGAAAGAAAATTTAGTAAAAACTGTGTTGAACATGGTATTTTTTAGTACAATTATAGAAAGAAGAAAGTCAAGAAGGTATAAATGATTAGAGATTTGATTAATCTGTTGATTTCGGCAGTGAGTAAAATTAGTTAATACCGATGGCGTTTTTCTAATTGGCGATCTCTCTGTTCTTGGAATTTATAGAGAAAGAAAACTCAGCTTTGAAGAAAAACACATTATTCGGAGGTATGATTCTTTTTAAGATTTAATTAATACCTTATATCTTACATATGTAAATCTGTATATATTCCAAAAGTTAATTCTGCGATGGGTATTGTAGTGTGGGGTGAGTGAGATATTTTACAATTTGTGAATATTTTTATCTGAGATTTAGTATTGATAATTATAAATCTGTTCACCACAAAGTATGAAAGTATTTTTTTGATTCACTATAAAGTTAGAAAGTGAAAAGAATTAAGAATTGGTTAGGATTCAGAAGTCGAAAAAATACAGCCTTTTATTTAAAGTTTTTTATTTTATTAATTTTTTTTGTAGCAAGTTGTTTGAGGGACTTGGATCTATGACGTCATTATCATGACGTTAAAATGTATTGCCGACTACATGTCGGTCACAATTGAATTTGTGTGCATATTTTCGATGGGCTTAATATATATGACATTAAATGCATAATTATTGCGTTAACTGTTGCCGTTTTGGGCCCATATTGGCTTTGAGTTATGGCTCAAATTGATTTCTTCAGTAAAACTTTCCATTAAATATGATTCGACGTAAACATGTAATAACATTTTTAACAGACAAACTTCTTCCACGTTCTGTGATTTCTATTTTTGGCGACAAAGAAAGGAGAAATCAATAGTTTTACCTCAATACACGGGGTTATCAAATGCTTAGTATGGCGGGTAAAATATTTATGAATCGATGAAAGATTTTAGGGCGGCGTTTTGGACTGCGTTTTTGTATTTCATACAGTTATTATCAAATGATTAGCATAGCGTGTAAAAACATTTTATTGAGAAAGATGTAAAAAAATTTTACACGGTAAAAAAACGAAAAACGAGAATGTCTGAATTGTCTGAAATGTCTGAAAAACGAGACAATAGATTGGAATGTATTAATTTCATTTGCATACCTCTTTTTTTTTGCCTGATTTATTAATCTCTTTTGTCAACTCTACATTTTGAGCTATCATCATTAAAATGCGTCTGTTTCAAATGAAACATACGTTTTATGATTTATCTATATATATATTAAAAAAAATATTCAATAGATAGATATAACCGTTACTAAATCAGGACAAAAAACAAGCTTTCATATTGTTCATTTTTTTTATGTAATAGCTTTGATCAGCATTTTGAGCTCTATAGTGTGGTACTACTTATCCCTTATTCGCCACCACCATATTAAGAAGAAGAACACGGGATAGCGGTAAATCATGGGGAAAGTAAATTTGTAAAAACATTTTACACGCTATACTATATATACACCCCTATATTTTGAAAGAGGAAGAGCACGGGAGGTGTGGGTGGCAAATAATGGGAAAAATGAACCTGTAAAATGTTTTTGACCAGCATTTCGAGCTCTATAGCGTGGTACTACTTATACTTTTGGATTGTGTGATTTTATTTTCGGTCACCCCTATATTAATAGGAAAATCACGGGATGGCGGTAACTCATGGGGAAAGTGAACCGGTAAAATGTTTTTACCCGGGATACTAGTCTTCTTATACTAATACTAAATCTTGCTTTTTTCTTACCTAACTTTGAAAGAAAGAACTTTAGGAAAATTTTCTCGGGTAGTTCGTCAATGGATGTTTATTGCTTCCGTATTAGTATAGGAGGGAATCTCCCATTAGGGGAATCTCTAGCTCCATCTTACGGGTTTTTATTACTTCATGGAGTGTTGTGCCTAAAGGAAGACATCATAAAGCCACTCAGAGGAGAACGCAATGCAATGTTTTTTTGCGTTCGAAAGTTCATCAAATTTTCTCAACGTTCATTTCTTATTGAGAATGAAGATGCTGTGTGTATAATTTTTTGTTTTTGTTTTAATTTATTTATTCAACGCTTTAAGTTCAGTAATAAAGAATAACCACATTGATAAGTATCAGTAACTATTCTATCCGACGAGATAGTCGATGTAGACCTGTTGTTAGACCACCATGTGTTATCAGTTTATCATTTTCTACCGATGTCTATTTTTTTTAATGTATTTGAACGTAGCTTTTTCGTATCAGTTAGTTTTGACTACTATACCGAAATGTGTAGCTAGCAGTTTATTTGGTATTTCATTGTAGTATGTGGATTGTTATTATTAAAGTAAACGAAGGTAGCAAGATCATTATCATATTGTTTTGATAGTATTTGAATGATACCTTTTTTAGATTATAAAATTGAATAGTATACATGATCGTAATGCAAGAAGAGAGTGATTACATACATATTTACATGGTTTTTGTATCATGATCCACAAATCGAGTTTTGGGTTTTGACATTTCCACAATTCATAGTAGAATAAAGAATTGAAAGATAAAAACGTCTGAGAAGGTATTGTTTTTGTTAGCTTTAGTTAATAGGGAAATTTGAAGGTATTTTCTTATATATCAGACGTTTTATCGTGGTTAGGTAGGAGTATCCATTGGTTAGATGGTATACGTTGTATTGTCTCTTTTCTAAATCTTTTAGTTCAACTGTAGCCTTTTTGTATAGCCTTTTTGTATATACACAGACTTATCATGGCAGTATTGCGTGTAAAAATCAATTTATGGAAAACTGTAAAATGTTTTTACACGCTACACTAGTTTCTTTATAAATGAAGAATTGAATGATTGATTGATTGATTTCGTCTGATGATTCTGTATAAAAGATGTTGTATAACAGAAATTAGAACAGTTGGAATTGGTTTAGCGAAGAAACGGTAAGTTTTCGTAGAGAATTGCAAAATAGAAATCAAATTGTACTACGACTGTGAAACGAAAGTAAGTTCGTTTTGTGTAACTCATTCATTACAGATAAACCATCATGAAGACTTTGTTGTTGATATTTGCTGTTGCTGTTATTGGAAACTCTCTAGGTATATACCATATGATTGACACTTGTTTTTTCCTTTCATTTTTATATTTTGATGTCAGTTTAAATAGTATTGGCGATAGATAAGTGATAATGATATATTTACTTCCGACATTCCGGAGAAACGAAGCAGCTCATTCGGTGTTGAAAAATCGAATAAAGTTATTTTAGATTGTTAGGTCAGAAAGATTTTTTTTCTTCACAAAACTTTCGCATTTTTATACCAATCTTGATAAAAAATTTATCATATCCCACTATTTTGATTCTTTCAAATAAGAAATGTATTCAATATTTGCGTTTATTTGACGTAAATATATTGTCACCTCCATCATAAAGAAATTGAGAAATGTAAAGACGTCCACATAACGTTGTAAAGACGTGTGCCTGCTGTAGAAGAACATTGGTAAAAATTGTGGATTTCTTTCACAAAGTTTCAAGTTTCTTCCTTTCATTTCTTTTTTAGGTCACACTGTCGAAAAGAAAAATGGTGTGTATTTGTTTATTTTTTTTGACATTCTACATTTCTAGAGAACAATTTGTTCAGGATGGGATAAATTGCGATTCAAATGTTCCCTGTTATATGTCATAATGTTATGTCATATTCATTAATTTATTTATATATTATATATTATATTATATATTTAAACATTTCATGTTATATTTCTTGTTATTTCTTTTAATTTTTTGTAGATCGTGAAGAATATGTAAAAGACATGTTGATGAATCAACTTAAAGATGAAATGGGTTAGTTGATGATCTAATTAAAAGTTAAAACAGCGTTTAAATGGAAATTCGCTAAAGGTCTATTGTTGAACATTTTATTTTCCTTTCACTAGAAGATGACTTGAAATTGGAAGACCTTTTAAACGAAAACGATAGCGACGATGAAGGTGAGAACATATATGTTTCAATATGATTTTTCAAATAATTTTCTTTCAAAACGATATACTCTGTTCACGATGCCTGGTCTCTTAAGTAAGTAATTGCATGAGACCATTTAACCATTCCCTCTCTTATTTTCTATATTTTCGTTTAATATGTAAGAACTTATAATTGGCTCATATAAGGGATGGTACATATTCAAAATATTCGCAAATAATCGCTTTCCTTCCCAGTATACCATTGCTAAGTTTGAGTCAAAAATGTAAGAGCTTATAATTGGCTGACATAAGGGAGCAACGTATTCAAAATATTCGCTTATAATGGCTGGGTAATCGGGCATGTGGTGTTTTTTATAGCTCTCGATGAAATGGCAGACGAAGCTGATGGCGAGGAAAAGAATGGTAAACTTCCTCAATTTCTTCTTTTCATCTTTCGGATTTAAATAACCCTAATTCAATCTCGTTTCCAGGGATTCTCTATTCTTCGATGAAGCCTTTGGCACAAGGTTACGCTTAATTATCGTATTAGCGTATTATTTACAATTGTTTTCATTTTTAAAGATCCGAAACCGTTGTTGAAAACATGGCTATTCCGACTCGGACGACTTCGAATTCGTGGACGAAAAGTACTGAGGGTTGTAGGAACAACTTGCAAGTTGTTTCCCAACTTGTGTACAGGGAAGAAATGAAACGTAAAAAAGTGCTTCGAAGAAAATGATGTACTCACAGATGTAATTTTTTTGAACACAAAATAGAAAGTAGTTCACAAACTTTTCTTTTCTTTTTCTTTTCTTCTTTGTGTGATTGAGAAATACGTAGAAATATTATTTGCAGTTGATAAATTAACGGGATACTGACTGTGTGTACATCTGTACTGAAAAATAATTATATGCAAGATCTTTAAACCGAGTATCCCGCGTTTTCAGTTCGATAACTCGGGCCAAGTCACAGTGCGTTTCTCTTGAATTATGCGGACCAGAAATATATATATTTTTTATTTTGAACTTATATTATCTTTACTAATCGCGCCTACATTCATTTATTGGCCGTGGCAAGTTAGCTGGTCAGTAGTATTCCAAGCAAAAGAACAAATTTTGGTGGCAATATTCGATGCACAGACACAAGTTAGTGCAACGAAGGTTAACTAGAAAGACTTCCGTCTTGAAATCTGCGCGCATTAAGTTGGAAAATCCTCAGTTTTCACATTAACGAACTTGAGAAAATATTTTTAACCGAAAAAAAGGTGTAAGTAAGAAAAGCTTCTTGTGATCCATAACTCCGGCACATATTGTTTCCAGAAAGATTCCGGTACTATCAAAAGTTGGTCCAAAATTTGCCCGAATTGCCCTTGCCACGATATCAACAATAACATTAAACCACACGAAATAAAATGCCCGAGTTCTTCTTGATCGGGTTGCAAGATGACAACGTGTGAAATGTCACGATTTTCACTGTGACGTCACTTTTGTAAGGTTTTTGGGATCCCAGGACGATCGACAAAACCAATAACGATTCGCGCGCACAGTTTTCTTTACTATTTCTCTGCAATTCTGCAAAACCTTTCTTGGTTCTAACTCTTCTTGAGCAACCCCGAAGTTGCTTCATTTTTTGACAGCCTCGTGTTGCTTATAAAGTGTTGTTTATAAATAAAGCGTTTATTCAGAAACAAAGGGACTATTCCATATAGTAATACCTGTGAGCCATCAAGAACCAGACCAAATCCACCGTTAATCACTTCACCCCAACCACATCCACCGCCATTGTGAAGCGCCACCCAAGTGGCCCCACGAAAGGAGTCACCAATGCAATTTTGAACCGCCATATCTATTAATATGAACACAAAAAGAAAAAAGTAATAATTATAAGTAACCAGGAGTTCCATACTCTAGCTCCTCGATACAGGTACTGCACATTCCTTCACTAATTTTCGACGATACTGAATCGTCACTTAGTACTGTATGAATAGCATGAATTTTTGCCTCCACTGTCATCGGATTTCAGATTTTAATTCAGGGAACTGAAAGTGGTTACCAGCACAGAATGATGATCCGTCATAAATGTTTGAAGTCTCACGGAATGGACTATCGGTACCACTCACATCATGGTGATCTCTACTCAAAACAACTGCACCCTGAAAACAATAGTAAGCAGGTTGAAAGCACTCACGCTTATCGAATTCAACGGCGGTAAGACATGGAAAATAAAAGGAAATGAATTTTACTTATTCTCGAGTCTAAAGAAAAAATTTAAGATGAGATCTCCATTACATTCAACTCTCGTGTCCTTCTTCATTTATTACAACATTAAGGAGATAATAAAATAATTCTATACATCCTTCTATTAAATGTATTATTTTATCTCCTTAATGACTGGGTATAGTAATAAATAAAAAAAGAGCCTAACTCTCTCCAACAGAGTAAAATGTTCGAGGTAGCGAGAGTTAGCTGCATTAACATCAGACAATACCTTCAATCTGCCAGTAGCAATGGCTTTATTGAAAGCGACAGCTACTTCCATCCTTCCTTTTTGATCGCAGTATAGAATGCGAGCTTGTGATCCAACCACCTGTAAAATGGAATATCATATCAATAAAATCCATTTTATTACATATATATGGATAATGAAGGAAACTTGAAATTCTTTCATTATTATAGTGGAATCTCTGTAATGCGGGCGTCTCCGTATAACAGACACATACTTCATGTACGGATGGATGAATTTGAAGTCAAATTCTCATAGGTAAAGTCTCTATAAAGCTGTTATCCACATTATAGAGATTTCAATGTTTTATCATTTATCCAGGATGAACGCTTCAGTTTCAAGAGGTACTGTTATCAATCAGTGCCCTGAGAAGGAGCATTTAAAAAGCATTTAAAGGCTCGATATGTCCTACAGGATATTTCTTGTCAACAATCGTTCAACCAGACAACCACCCTACTCTCTTGCCAAATGCTGAGTAGAAGGGAATGGTCTACACTGTCAGAGACACTACCATGACTCGATCGGGGCTTGAAACTGTACCTTCTCGCACAAGAAATAAGCACTCCTACCACAAGGCTAACACTTAAAAAGCAAAATTATATGGTGAGTACCAGTTGGTGTTTTCCAGCTTCTACAACCCATTTCAAGTTATCTCTGAACTGTCCAACCACACTTTCTGGAACTGAGAAAATATTCAAAAACATCATGTGAACCAAGAAAAAGAAGAACTAAAATGAAGATATTGTCATAAAAAGGAGAGAAAGATAGAACACACTTTTCTCATCAGAAGCTAATTCTTTGAGAACCTCAGCGATACTAGTATCTCTATATTCTAAATGAAATCAGGAAAGAGAAGAATTTAGTAAAATACGATTTCAAGGTCTTGTCTCGAAATTTTTTTATTTTTTTTACCATTTTCTTAATAAAACTAAATTTATTAAATATGATCGTTCCAGGATAGATTCATTTATCAGGACGCCGAGAAATTTATTTACTTTTGAGCGTTTTATCTGTGTCCCATTTTGAGTTAGATTCGGTAAGACTTCTGGGAAATTATTTTCTTTGCGTGGGTAGTGAAAGATTGCATACTTCGTTTTGTCTACATTTAAAGAAAGATTATTGGCACCCAGGCATTCGGTTTTGTTAAGTAACTCTTTAGTAACTGAAGAAAACAAGTACTGGATATTTTTATGCATGAAAAAATAAATTAGTATCATGTCCAAACATGATTGGTTTGAGTAAGTCAGTTGCGCGCGATAGATCATTTACATAAATAATAAAAAACAAAGGTCCTAAAATAGAACATTGTGAAACGCTGCATGATACTTTTAGACATCTGGTTCTTAATCCGTTGCCATAGGAAACAAACTGTTGGCGTTCAGAAAGGAAGCTTTCGAACCAGTCGAAATATATTCCAAAAGTATTTTATGATCGACTGTATCGTATTCTTTTGAGAGGTCAATAAAAATCCCTAAAGTAAACTTTCCTTCATGAAAACCCTGTTTTACATCCTCTATTAGCCGCATGATCGCATGCTCCGTGGAATGGTTGGTACGGAAGCCAAATTGGTTTTTGTAAAATAAATCATGGCTATTTAAAAAAGAATATACCTTTCAGTAAAAAAAAACTCGGCTAAAAAAAAGTCGGCAAAAATAAAAAGTCGGCAAACAATTTAGTCACTTAGACAAAAATAAGTCACTTTTTGCTGACTAATTTCCAGACCAAAAATTACCAAGAAAGTTTGAATTTTCATAGTTTTTTCTTTCAACAAAAACAACAACAAAAAGGTAAGGTAAAAATTTAAGATTAATCAATTTCAATAACTATTTTTTCCTGCATTTGCACATTTTCTTTGTTTTGGTTCTGAACTATTGGTTCTACTTGACTCTCTTTTCCTTCTTGTTCAATCGTAGTTTGTCCGGGTACCCTTTGTCTCTCGCAGTCGTTCAATTTTACCTACATTTTACCTACATTTTAATTACATTTTTGTCGTCACTTTCCTTGTCTTTGCTTTCATCTTCTTTCATTCCTGTATACTAGTAATTATACAAGGTAGACACAAATTCTTTCATTGGTTCAAATATTTGTTCATTCTTGACAGAAAACGTCAGAACCAACGGCACCTCAAGTCAACCTGCAGGAATAGGAGAAGGCTTGTAATTCGTAGATACTAAATGCCCAGATATTTCATGAAAAAATAGCAGTGACGCGAAATTTATTAGCAATAAAAATAAAGAAGAAAAGCTAAAAAGTTTGGTCGGTAAAAAAAAAATCGTCAAAAATTGTTAGTCGGTAAAAAATGTTAGTCACATTTTCCCGACTTATTTTTTACCGATAAGGTACTCTGTTGTACATGACTCTTTCAAGTAACTTAGAAAAACAAGGCAATATTAAAATTGCCCTATAGTTTTTTAAAAGTGTTTTATCTCCAGTCTTAAACAATGGAGAAAGTTTTGAAATTTTCATTTGGTTTGAAATTTTCATTTGGTTTGGAAAAATGTCTTGTAATAAAGATTTATTAAATATATGTCGTATAATTTCTTTTATTACATGATAGGAATTATGTACTATGTTGCTGCTGATATCATTAAGACCAGGAGCTTTGTTTGTTTTTAAAGATTTCATAGCAGTGTCCAATTCTTCAAATGTAACATTTTGAAGCTCTGGAGACTTGTCAAACTGTTGAATGAAGTCTGAAATATTTCTTCTTAGCCAATGATGGCTTATGTTGACGAAAAATTTATTGAAATTTTCAGCTATCTTCTGTTCATCAAAAATGTTTTTGTTTGAGACGCTGATCACTTCAGGGAATTTTTTTCACCCTGTTTTTTCGGTGCGATGTTTTACGTAACTTACGTATAACTTTTGTTTTTTCTTTGAAGACTTAAGTATCCCTTTAGAAATCCAGGGGTTAAGTAATGTTTTAGTCTTCATATTAAATGTTTTGATTGGAAAGTGCCTTTCATAGATCTTACAGAATTTGTCTATAAAAATGTTATAGCTTTTTTCTGCACAATTTTCACTATGAATATCATCCCAATTTGTATCGCTTAGTTCAGCATTAAAAGATGTTATTAGCTCTGGGTTTATCATATTTTTATTAAACCTGTATTAAAAACTGTATTATACCTATCTAATGAATTACTATAGAAAATAATTTTTCAGGATTATTTGTCTCGCCTGTTTCCAATGTCATGATTTTCAAAGGTGTCAGTCAGTGAATTTGCCTTATTTGCAAAACAGGAGGAAATATGGTTTAAATTTCCATCCATTTTGTTTCTTAGGGTTCGGGGGTGAGGGCGCTTATGCTTGCCCTATATTGTGCCATTTGAACAGTGATAAAGTTTTTCAAATTAACAAAATTTTGAAATTTAATAATTCCTGCGACTGTTGGAGGTCTGGACTAAAAAATTATCGTTCTTAAGGTTTTTGTTTTGTTTTGGCCCCAAATCTCACAGGCATAACGAAGATAGCATAATAGATAGATAGATAAAATAGATAGATAAAAGTGTATAGAGGAGTGTATGGAGATTAATAATCCAAGTGATCTATGGAGTTTAGTACTTAATACATTAATATGTTCATTCCACAAAAGATGCTTATCAAGAAAAACTCGCAAGTATTTGACATGGTCAGATTGGAAGAGGCGTTTTCTTTTAATTTTGATTTTGATAATATTGTGAATCGTATTGTTTATGAAAGTTATGAAATAGAATAGGTTCTGCCACTCATTTAAAGAAATTCTATTAGCCAGATACAAATTGGACGTAAGTCAGAATTTTTTAATTTTCTTTAAAGAGTCATAGTCAGGAAACTAAGGGGCCATAAATAAGGTTTCACTCAAATAACGGGCGGACATTTTAATAAGTAGCCAGATTTGTTCTATGAACATCATACATTGTAAAAGGTTTTACTGGCCAACCCAAATTCACCTTTCTGTTGAGATTTTTAAAAAACACCGAAAGAACGCGCAGGCCATGATGTACACCTATTGCCAGTTTTCTGCGAAGAGAGGTCGGTTTGTTGTGATTAGTGAGACGGAGGTACCTATTTTAGAAAAAATTCAAAAAGTAGCTACATCTGTAGTACCTTTAGGCTCTCTGAAAAGCGCTAATTTCAACTTAATTTTACTTCTTAGTTGATATTTTGTAAATTAGGATACTGAAAGCAGAAATGATGTAAAGGTGAATGAAGAATCAACCAACGCGATGCAATCAATGCAATCGAGGTACAATTTTACCAAAGCAAATTAGATATTCATGCATTAACGTAAGGGCGGTCATAAGTTTTGCGGGTTCTCTTGCGGTGCCCTGCGTGGGTAAGAGTTTGACTCACGCATTCACCAGGAAAAATGACTATATACCAGCGCCTTTCATGCTTTCGGCAAATCTATGGCATATTAGATTGGTAAAAGATTCACAGGAATCTCAAAACATGTTTTGATTGGTTTGAGGAATTTCAAAACATGTTTTGATTGGTTTGTTTTTTACCTTTTTTTCTTACTCTTTATACACCAAGCCGCAGAGCTTATTTGTCACTGTCAAAGAAGTTGGAAAAGAAGTTGGTTTCGTTACGACAGTGATAAAAGAAGCTCTTCGAACACAATGTGCATTACAATCACCTACAGAAAAGGCTAGATTTTGGAGGACGGAGATTTGAAAGTCCAATGGATTTTACGTAATCCGGCTCCAGATGAAACTGGAAATTGTGTTTTGCTATGCACTGATTTGTGCCATTGCGTCATAATGTTCTCCAGAATCAGAGAGTGCGATTCTAATAGTTGTTATGATGATTCTGAAGAGGAACATTAATTTGTGGTTTTTATAGTACAGCCCCGAAAGAAACTTTACCCGTCCGCGGAGGAATGAATTTTCACCTGAAAACCCAAAATATTTGAGTGTAAAGTTTTATCTGTTACATGAAGCCATTACATTTTCAACGCGATTTTTTTGAAATCTCATGTTAGATAAACAAAAGACTGTTGGTGACTCTTCATGATTGATAAATATTTAAAGGCAGTTTACAGTTCTTGTGAATGGATCGCGCGAATAAAGGAATTCACTATTGCGCATGTGCAGAGTTTAAAAACAGAAAATTAACTGCGAAGAAGTTATTATAAAATTTCAACTTCTCCGCCCCATCGCAATGAATTTTTGTTTTGAATTTTTGTTTTGAATTTTTTGTTTTCTGTATAACAAAAAATGGCGATTTCTGCTGAATTAACATAAAGTTAGCAAAATTAGCAAATTTTGTACATTCACGCGAATGAGTCACGCCAACTGTAGACTGTTGTTCCAACATTCGTGCGATCCATTTGCGAGAACCGTAAACCCGCCTTAACGCGGAGGAAAAGTATGGTTTCTGTACTTATAATGTCATTATGAAAACTAAAGTTGCCAATAACTCTTGTTGCTTGACTTAAATTTACATAGTATTTTTACATTTTTATTCATTTTGAGTAAGTTTGCAACAACAACAAAAAATAATTCCTATGGGATGACGTCATCAAGCCCTGAATCTAAAAGTCCCTGTAACTTTTTCTGGCTCACTCTAAAAGCCATAGTTTTGGGCCAGTGTTCGATTCCTATAAAAAAAATTCAAAATTTTCGATAAATCTTTTTCCCCTTTGTGTGACCTCATCAAAACTTTAAATGGACTGGAACAAGCCCAAAGGTGACTTCAGTAAAATTATTTGAAATCCTGATATTACCATAATTCAATCCCAATAGTCATTTAAATGGTCCACTTCATTGTGGAAAAAATTTCCTATTGGCTTCTGGCTATCATTAATACATAGAATGTTAGTGTCATGTGCAAAGTGCGGTGAAATATGGAATGTTTTACAGCTAGGTGGAGATCATTTATATATCAAAAATAAAAGAAGGCCTAAGACAGACCCTTCAGGAACTCCTATATTAATTATCTTAAATTCAGATTTACAATCGTTTATAAAAACAGATTGTTCTCTGTCATGTAAGTAAGATATGAACAATTCATTTGCAATTCCACGAATACCATTATATTTTAGTTTTTTAAGGAGGATTATATGATTGAACGCTTTTTGGAGATTAATAAAAATTCCGCAAACAAATTTACTATTGACAATTGCGTGCTGATTTTTTTCTGTGATGTTGAAAAGTGCATGAAACGTAAAATGGCCTTTTTGCTAAATCCTTATTGTGAATAAAAGATGCAATTTTGCAACAGATGTAGTTTCTTTTATATAGTTTTTTTTCAAACAGAAGATTGATATTTGTGATTAGGGCGATAGTTTACAACTTCAAGAACAGAATTACTTAAGTTCTGTATTCATTCTGAGATTTCTAGTTCATTCGTCGGGCTAAGAAAATCGATTTAGAATTTGGATTTCTGAGAAAATCTGAGAATAATGTTTTCGGATAGTGAATATTTTGTTGAAGTAATTGGCAATGGATGAGCACTATTCGTTAAAATGATTGGCTATTTCATAAGGATCACTACACCTACAAGTCATTACGTCATATGCACGGAAACTGACTAAATTTTGGTAAAGAGAGTTTTTTTAATAGTGGCGAATATTTTTTTAGTATTTTTGGCATTCTGCATAAGCATGAAAAACATTTTTTCATACTGTCCAAACCTAGCGTGATTACTATACGTCCGCATTCTTTGCCGTGAAAGAAATTGGCGGACATGTATAAGTGGAGAATTAGGCAAAACTTAAACCAAATTTAGAAAGTGCGTCGCATCGGTTTTTATGAAAGTTTACTCGTAGAATAATTCAATGTTGCAGATTTCGAATTTGTGTATCATTTTCATATTTTGGTCAGAAAGGTCAATGTGGGCCAAATTTGGACCAAATTTTGGAAGTGCTTCAATTTTCACAAAAATTTGCACGTAGAACAATTCAATAGCGCATTTTTTAAATTTGTAAATTGTTTTGCATATTTTAACCAAAAAGGGCGATGAGGAACCATTTCCTTATTATGACAGTTTGGTTACAAATTAACTACTAGCAGAAAGCCATATGCCCGCCAGAGATCTAGTTATTAATTAGTATTTGGTTGGAAATTTGGTTGGAGGTTTCCATTAGTTTGATAAAAATCCGTGCTGTTCGTGAATAGTCAAACACGCAAATTGTATCTTCTAGCGTAGATAGTCAACAAGTAAGCAACATATGAGCCTGTAAAGGAGACCAACTTAAGCAACATTGAGCACAGACAAATTTTTGTGTTGCTTATAAAAAAAGCCTGTATCTTATTTCAAGTCGGCGGGTCTGGAAGATTTTTCTGCAAAGTACTTTCCATCAACTTTTGTACCAAGGTGAGCCCATTGAGGTGCAGAGCGAATTCCATATTGTGTATGTTTACTGTGTAATGATCGGCAGAAATACATTTTTTATCTGAACCTGTTCTCGGATGTAAAAATCTTATAATTGCAGCGTCTTCAAAAGAACTGGAAACAGCTGAGGGACTAATTACTAGTAGTGGCATGGAGAGGAGAATTTTTCACAAGTTCTTTTTCTTTTATTAATATGCCCCGGTAGATGAATCGGTAAATATGTTTACCCGGGCAGATAGTTCGCTATAAACTTCATGAAAATATTTTTTGATTGATTGATTGATTGATTGATTAATTGATTGATTGATTGATTGATTGATTGATTGGTTGATTGATTGATTGATTGATTGATTGATTGATTGATTGATTGATTGATTGAACCAGAAGACACCGTAAATTATATACTATCTGAAAATTTCACAGAACATTATGCGCCCCCCGCCGGGTTGCTTTTTAATGTCTGATTTCTCCATAATATAAATGCGAAGTAATTTCCTCATATCGGAAGTAGTTTCGGTATATCGGAAGTAGTTTCCTCAATTCGGAAGAAATATGATAAGGTTTCGCATTATTGCAAATGTAATATCGATTAACTTTAAAGGCGCTTAAGCAAATCAAAATCAGTTGATCTTATTGTCAACATTTCATTAAATTTAATCAATGTATCGTCTGATGATTTTCTATAAAAGTAGATGAATTACTGAAATCAGAACAGTTGTAAACAGTATTGGGAAAGAACGGTAAGTTTTCGTACAGAATTGCAAAGTAGAAATCAAATTGTTTAACTACGACAGTGAAACGAAAGTAAGTTCATTTTGTGTAACTCATTCATCACAGATAAGCCATCATGAAGACTTTGTTGTTGCTATTTGCTGTTGCTGTTATTGGATCCTCTCTAGGTATATATATAATATGATATATAGTTGACACTTTTTTTCCCCTTCATTCTATATTTTGATGTCAGTTTGAATATTATTGGCGATAGTTAAACAGCTCATTCAAAAATTGGTAAAAATGCGAATTTCTTTCACAACGTTTCAAATTTCTTCGTTTCATTTCTTTTTTAGGTCACACTGTCGAAAAGAAAAATGGTGTGTATTTGTTTATTTATGGTTTACTGCGTGGGTATCTATCGTGAAATTTTTTTTGCATTCTACATTTCTAGAGAACAATTTGTTCAGGATGGGATAAATTGCGATTCAAATGTTCCCTGTTATATGTCATAATGTTATGTCATATTCATTAATTTATTTATATATTGTATATTATATTTCTTGTTATTTCTTTTAATTTTTTGTAGATCGTGAAGAATATGTAAAAGACATGTTGATGAATCAACTTAAAGATGAAATGGGTTAGTTGATGATCTAATTAAAAGTTAAAACAGCGTTTAAATGGAAATTCGCTAAAGGTCTATTGTTGAACATTTTATTTTCCTTTCACTGGAAGATGACTTGAAATTGGAAGACCTTTTAAACGAAAACGATAGCGACGATGAAGGTAAGAACATATATGATTCAATATGATTTTTCAAATGATTTTCTTTCAAAACGATATACTCTGTTCACGATGCCTGGTCTCTTAAGTAAGTAATTGTATGAGACCATTTAACCATTTCCTCTCTTATTTTCTATATTTTCGTTTAATATGTAAGAACTTATAATTGGCTCATATAAGGGATGGTACATATTCAAAATATTCGCAAATAATCGCTGGGTAATAGAGTATAAATGTTGTATTTTATAGATCTCGATGAAATGGCAGACGATGCTGATGGCCAGGGGAAAAAAGGTAAAACTAATAATCCTCACTTTCTTCTTTTCGTCTTACGGATTTAAATAACCATAATTCAATCTCGACCTTGTGGCTTCTTGAGTCTTCGATGAAGCCTTGGGGATAAGGTTTCGCTAAATAATCGTATACACGTATTATGAAAGCTAATTTACCAACGTTTTCACTTTTAAAGATCCGAAACCGTTGTGGAGAAGATGGGGATGGCGATTTCGTGTACGAAAAATACTGAGGACTGTGGGAACAGCTTGCAAAATTTTTCCCCAACACTGTGGAAAGAAATGAAACGTAAGAAAGTGCTTCGAAGAAAATGATGTAATCAAAAATTTAATTTTATAAGCACAAAGATGTAATAAAAATGTAATCAGAGAGATCAGTTTTTTGAACACGAAATAGAAAGTAGTTCACAAACCATCAATTGTTCCTTACATTTGTGTTATTGAGAAATACGTAGAGATACTATTTGTAACTGATGAATTAGCAGGGTACTGACTGAAAATAATTATACACAATTATACACAAGACCTTTAAAGCGGGTATCCCGCGTTTCGACTTAAATAACACGGGGCAAGTCACAGTGCGATGCTCTTCAATTATGCAAACCAGTAATATTTTTCTTTCGCACTTATATTAGTTTTACTAGTCGCTCCTACATTAATTTGCTGACTGTGGCAAGTTCGCTGGTCATCAAGAACCAGATCAAACCCATCGTTAATCACTTTACCACAACCTCACTCTCCGCCATTGTGCCGCAGCACCCAAGTGGCCGCACGAAACGATTCACCAATGCAATTTTGAACCGCCATATCTGTGAACACAAATAACGAAAAAAGTAATAATTATAAGTAGCCATGAGTTTATATACTCTAACTTACTAGATAAAGGTACTGTGTGAGCTGCACATCCATTCACAACTTTTCCACCAATCTGAATAGCCACTTAATACTGTATGAATAGCATGAATTTTTGCCTCCTCTATCATCGGATTTCGAGTTTTAATTCAAGAAATTGAATATGGTTTTCAGCACAGAATGATGATCTGACATAAACGTTTATGATGGCGATCTCTACTCAAAACAACTGCACTCTGAATACAACAGTTAACAGGTTGAAAGCACTCACGTTTATCGAATTCAACGGCGGTAAGACGATTACTTAAAGACGAAAAAATAAATATCACATCAGTCAAAGTGAAAAAGTGAAAGTAAAAGTGAAAACAAATGAACTTTACCTTATTATCGAGTCTAAAGAAAAACTTTGAGATGAGACCTCCTTTACATTCAACTCTGGGGTCTTTTTTCGTTTAAAAGAATGGAAATGACACTAAGTTCTTATAAAAGGCACGTTAAGGGTCAATTGCTGCAATAGCAAACAAAATACAATTAGTTTCACAAGTTTTAATTTTGTTAATAGTTAACTTAATAGTTAAAGTAAGAATTGATTTTTATGAAGCTTCTGATCATTAACTGTAGGTGAGCCGAACAAAATAATACTTAATTTCAAATAATATACTTTGCATTGGAAGTGACTGAAACCCTCCTTTTTGTAATTCATGGGAATAAGATCCATTTTTTCGTGAATAACTGGTAAAATACCAACAAGAAAATACTTATTGAAGGTTTGGATAAGTGATTGAAAATTACTAGTCTGTGTTCGTTCATACAATTTATATAGTTTCGTAAACGGAATTGTAAACGGAGTCTAAAGCGTGGGCTAAATCCCATTTCGGCCGGAGGAGTAGGAGTCCAAGGGTGTTTGAAGAGGAATGTCATCCCGTATGAGACCACGATATATTAGTCGTTCTTAAATACTGCTATCATATACAATCCTCATAAAGAATGCAGCAAAGTATCATTACAGTATTACTGTTATATTAATTCTATATTACCTCTATAATATATTGTACTACATTACCTCCCTAATATGTCGTGGTCTCATACGTAATGAAAGAGTATTCCCTTTCGTAACAAGTTCATGCACAATGTATAACGACAGCTGTTGCACATAATATACTTTCTGAAAAGCACACAATATTAACAGCTCATTCAGATATTATGATATGAGAGAGTTTAACCACTAAGATAAACAAGTAGGTAGCTACTTAGACATGATTACAATGACCCGCAATACTGTCAAGTTTCCAATCAAATCAATCATAACCAAAATAACACATTATGACAATATCTACAAAATTGAATTAAAGATTTTCCAAAAATAGTATTTGTATATGTTTTCTGAGGAACGTTAATAATTCAATCCCCCCTTAAACTATTAACTACCTTCAACAACATTGATTGGTGGACGGGCGTCAGACAATTGTATAGATAGATAATGTATTAGATAATATATTAGATTGTTTAATCGATTCACAATGAAAATACTTTCATGCTAGCTGGTATAATGGGAACATACTCTAAGTTGTCTAAGAACTATGGCTAAACACAACCTCCTACCCAGGCTGACCACTCGAATAACAGTGTGAGGTATACCAAGATTTACCCTTAAAAACTCACCCTGAAAAATCGATCAGTTTAAAAAGGATTTTCTCATTTAGTTTTAGTCAAGTGTTACCTTGATAAAGGATCTGTAAACAGTACGACCACATTTACCACACCTTTAGCAATAACTACATAGGGAGTAGTAGACGGGCAGGTGTGAACACAGAAGATAACAAAATTGCAACAACAGAAAAGAATATATCATAACATTTGCATACATGTACATTTATCATTCATATTTTGTTCAGCTCCATATCGTAATAACAAGAGAATATGGAGATTACGCAACTGTGATGGCAACGAGGTCGGCGATGGGAAAGTGATCCATCCAAAAAGTGAACATTCAAAAATTAATGGATCATTAAGCGATTGAAGTTTGAAGAACTTGTCTGTAATAACAAAATCATTGATCGATGAACTAAAAAAGACAGAAATGCTTTCGCAAAAAAGAATAAAACAAATTCGAGTGAAACATAATCTACAGTTATCCTTGTTTCTTCACTTTTAGTTCCACTTCAAAATATAACTTATCACGTTACGTGTGGAACGTCCAAATCTATTAATGATGTAATTATCTGACAAATGGAATGAGAAGAAATAGACTTTCTTTATAAACAAAATCCGCAAGGAAAACGAATCTTTTGTGGCCATCCTCGTTCTTGTCGTATTTGCGTAAACTCCCTAATATCTCGCACATAGCCTGTCAACAGACACTTCCACTAGGTTTGTATAACAAGACTTGATCATCACTTAGTTTACAGTCAAATACTTCTAATTTTCGTCTGTTTTAACGAAAACATTCTTGCATTTTTGTATAATTTCAAACGAAAATCAGAGACTTCCAACCAATAGGTTTCATGATGTCAACTTATTAGACACACTTACTGGTAGAAGATATAAAGATGCCAGAATAAATCACACGCACATTTTCTTTTCTTGATGGCATAGACATACAGTTCTTATTTATTAGTACCAAGATTGGAAAAGGCCTTTGCAATAACACTGATGTCTTCCACTTGATGAGGTTGTGTTACAATCAGATTCCCATCGGCCTTCATCGCACGCTGTATTGCTTCTTGTGCGTGCATATTTCCTGACCAAGCACGTCGAGCAACCTGGAAAAAATAGTTATCGTCATGGCAATATGTTACGTATGAAATTAATTCGTAGCCAAAATTATAACCTCGTTGTAAAGACGACAATGAATAATAGGAATTATAATAGTAATTGCACGCCTGAAACCACTCGACGACTTCTGAAACCACTCAACGATTTGTGAAACCATTTGACGATTTAAAACAGAATGTAAAACAGAATGTTGGCAACAAATTAACTTCGCAGTTATGCAAAAACAGTGAAATTTCTCTGTAGACTGTAGACATCCCACATAGTGGACAGCTCCTTATAGCGAAAACATTTTTCAGAAACGGATGTCCAAATCTCTACTTAACGAAAACATTAAAGAGGACATATTTTTTGGTGCGGAGAGGTTTCACTTATATTGTATGCAGTTTTTCTGTCAGTTAGTTATCATACACGATCCTCGATTTCTTTATTAAATAAACAATAAAATTCTAAATCTCATCAGATCGATTTTGTATTAATTTTAGGCTTAATTAACTTGACTGACCCTTGCCCTCACTTACCCAAATTATTTCTAAGGCATACACTACGAATGTTAGTGCCTGGAACCAATACATTAACTGTATGGCAAAAAAAAAATCATCACACAGCATGCAACTTGTAAAACATCAACACCCTTATTCACTTAACCCGTTGGAAACATCCCAAGCTAACATTTTTCGTGCTCGTTCTTCAGCCTCCTAAAACGACAGAATATTAAGATGACTTCAACACTAGCAGCAAGAGTTAACCGTTCAGTTTCTACTCGAAAGCCTGGTTCACAATGTAAGAAGTTATTATGTTTCCTTCAAATACACGATATTTTTATAAGAACCAGTTAAAATCCATCGGGTTCATTTGTGCTAATTGTTTTGCCTCTTAGAGCTTATTTGTTTTTTTAATTTGCAGTGCTTATACAAAGAAATTTCATTTTAAAAAGGACTTGAACAGCAAATGTTTCGAAGTTACAACACGGGTAGCACATTTCAAAATTGTGATCTCAGAAAGGTTACATTCTAGCACATCATTTTACCAATAATTCCACACTCATGAAATTGAAAGTGCGGTGCCATTCTCGCACAAAATTAACAGAGAAATCTGAATGAAAAACAAATTTGGTTTTTCATCTTTATGGAAAACCAGTTTGATTTCAAGAAATCCTTTCAAAATCAAAGAAATTTTAGTTTACTAAAATTCCCTCGTAACGGGCTTCTACCACATATGTTTTGGATGGATAGTACTTTCGAGTGCAACCGCTGAGGCTCTTGTTCGAGTCTCAGTCATGTTGCATTTCGATACTTCACTTCGACGCGCTTTAAAAGCAGTGTATCAGCCCATTTGGAGCCATTCGACTGACTGCAGACTGGCCTTTGCACAACTTAGAGCAATGCTATACGTATCAATGGCGGTAAGTCAACTTCCTAGTTGCAATTCGGTAGAACCAACCGATATTTATAGAAGAGAGCTTAGGACGTGAGTTTTTCAAGATTTTTAATATATTTCAAACGTTTAATTAGAATGGGTCCAACTAATCTTCCCTCTTCGTGTATATTTCAAAAATTAATAATTAATGTCATTAAGATAGTTTCGAAAAATCGGAAAGAATGTCTGGTTTTAGTTTCCCCAAATCGGAAAGAATGTCAGAATTTCGTAGTCATATTTCTTGGATAATCTGCATTAACCTGGCATGTAGAATTTTCATCTTTTTGAAAGACGAAAATCAATTCAATTGTTGCTGATTGACAGATTGTTTTGCGATGACATTAAAACACATTAAAATATTTGAGAATTAAACATTGCTGGAAGTAATCAGTCAACAATCAACATGAATGTCTGTTTTTTTGGTTGTTATTTCGAACTTAAAAGATGAAAAATAAAGGGATTGACGGCAAAAAAACGAGACATTAAAACATGAAATCTTGAAAGTGTTTTACCGCGAAAATGTACGGATAAATTTCATTTCCTAAAATATTTTTCCTAATAAAAATCCTGCTGCATCATTACCCGGGGATTCTGTAAAACTTTTGATACAGAAATCAAATGGAAACACTTTACGTCAAGATGATGTTGTATTTTTATATTAATATTAGCATTCATCATCAATTACAATTATATTTTGTGTTTTCCTATTTAGAAGGATTGTGTGGTTCTAAAATTAATCACAGGGACGATGAAGATGACTCCGAATGGTAAAGAAGCCGGGGAGGGAAATGTTACTTAAAGAATAATATTTATACAAGGGGTGAAAGAAAAGAAACAATTGAAGAAGTTAGCGAAGCCAACACTTCCTCTTCCACCCTCTTCTTTAAGGTCCCTACTTCTTCCCATATTTTTACCTCTTTTCTATTTAAAGGATGTCTAGCTATCTTCTTATACTAATACTAAATCTTGCTTTTTTCTTACCTAACTTTTAAAGAAAAAACGTTAGGTAAAATTTCCCGGGAGGTTCGTCAATGGATGTATGTTTTTCCGTATTAGTATAGGGAGAATCTCCCACCAGGAGAATAGCAGAATTTCACGGTCATTTTCTCACGAGGAGCGCGTAAAACCACGCTGCTGCGAGAAGCGTTTTTTCAGTATTAGTATATTACCAAATGATGCGACGTGATTTTTTTGGCACGGGGGACATTGCATTGCACCCTAAATAGAATGCGATTTCAAGGGTCAAATATCTTGAGAACCGATGGGGATAACTGACGTTTTTGGGGCTCTGCAATATTGGCGATGGGTGACGAAAAAAAAATTGGGTCTAAAACTTTTTGGGGATGGGTGTGACGTCATCAAAATCTTTGATCGACGATATCTCGGTAACGGCACGTCGTACACAGACGATCCCATACATTTTTTTGATCATCTTTTCGAGCTCTACAACTTAGTGGTACTTATTCTTAGCAATTATGTGATTTTATTTTCGGCATCTTTTTTTAATATGCCTGATGATGATAGCGGGGGCCGCTCAAAATGTAGTGCCGCGCCTTTCGTGCAAAAACGGAAATAAATAGAAATTTAATCTTTCAATTTTCCATTGTTTACACGTAAAAATTTATGAGATTGAAAAAATCAGACAATGGAATTAAGTATTAAACTTGACGCAACTGCGATTGTAATTAAAATGAGATGCTGAAAGTCTGAAACCTGGATTAAATCTTGAAAATCCATTAAGTTATTGTCTGAAAAACGAGACAATAGATTGGAATGTATTAATTTCATTTGCATACCTATTTTTTTTTGTCTGATTTATTAATCTCTTTTGTCAACTCTACATTTTGAGCTATCATCATTAAAATGCGTCTGTTTCAAATGAAATATACGTTTTATGATTTATCTATATATATATTAAAAAATAAATAAATAAATAAATAAATAAATAAATAAAAATATTCAATAGATAGATATAACCGTTACTAAATCTGGACAAAAAACAAGCTTTCATATTGTTCATTTTTTTTTATGTAATAGCTTTGATCAGCATTTTGAGCTCTATAGCGTGGTACTACTTATCCCTTATTCGCCACCACCATATTATGAAGATGAACACGGGATAGCGGTAAATCATGGGGAAAGTAAACCTGTAAAAACATTTTACACGCTATACTATATATACACCCCTATATTTTGAAAGAGGAAGAGCACGGGAAGTGTGGGCGGCAAATAATGGGAAAAATGAACCTGTAAAATGTTTTTGACCAGCATTTCGAGCTCTATAGCGTGGTACTACTTATACTTTTGGATTGTGTGATTTTATTTTCGGTCACCCCTATATTAATAGGAAAATCACGGGATGGCGGTAACTCATGGGGAAAGTGAACCGGTAAAATGTTTTTACCCGGGATACTAGTCTTCTTATACTAATACTAAATCTTGCTTTTTTCTTACCTAACTTTGAAAGAAAGAACTTTAGGAAAATTTTCTCGGGTAGTTCGTCAATGGATGTTTATTGCTTCCGTATTAGTATAGGAGGGAATCTCCCATTAGGGGAATCTCTAGCTCCATCTTACGGGTTTTTATTACTTCATGGAGTGTTGTGCCTAAAGGAAGACATCATAAAGCCACTCAGAGGAGAACGCAATGCAATGTTTTTTTGCGTTCGAAAGTTCATCAAATTTTCTCAACGTTCATTTCTTATTGAGAATGAAGATGCTGTGTGTATAATTTTTTGTTTTTGTTTTAATTTATTTATTCAACGCTTTAAGTTCAGTAATAAAGAATAACCACATTGATAAGTATCAGTAACTATTCTATCCGACGAGATATTCGATGTAGACCTGTTGTTAGACCACCATGTGTTATCAGTTTATCATTTTCTACCGATGTCTATTTTTTTTAATGTATTTGAACGTAGCTTTTTCGTATCAGTTAGTTTTGACTACTATACCGAAATGTGTAGCTAGCAGTTTATTTGGTATTTCATTGTAGTATGTGGATTGTTATTATTAAGGTAAACGAAGGTAGCAAGATCATTATCATATTGTTTTGATAGTATTTGAATGATACCTTTTTTAGATTATAAAATTGAATAGTATACATGATCGTAATGCAAGAAGAGAGTGATTACATACATATTTACATGGTTTTTGTATCATGATCCACAAATCGAGTTTTGGGTTTTGACATTTCCACAATTCATAGTAGAATAAAGAATTGAAAGATAAAAACGTCTGAGAAGGTATTGTTTTTGTTAGCTTTAGTTAATAGGGAAATTTGAAGGTATTTTCTTATATATCAGACGTTTTATCGTGGTTAGGTAGGAGTATCCATTGGTTAGATGGTATACGTTGTATTGTCTCTTTTCTAAATCTTTTAGTTCAACTGTAGCCTTTTTGTATAGCCTTTTTGTATATACACAGACTTATCATGGCAGTATTGCGTGTAAAAATCAATTTATGGAAAACTGTAAAATGTTTTTACACGCTACACTAGTTTCTTTATAAATGAAGAATTGAATGATTGATTGATTGATTTCGTCTGATGATTCTGTATAAAAGGTGTTGTATAACAGAAATTAGAACAGTTGGAATTGGTTTAGCGAAGAAACGGTAAGTTTTCGTAGAGAATTGCAAAATAGAAATCAAATTGTACTACGACTGTGAAACGAAAGTAAGTTCATTTTGTGTAACTCATTCATTACAGATAAACCATCATGAAGACTTTGTTGTTGATATTTGCTGTTGCTGTTATTGGAAACTCTCTAGGTATATACCATATGATTGACACTTGTTTTTTCCTTTCATTTTTATATTTTGATGTCAGTTTAAATAGTATTGGCGATAGATAAGTGATAATGATATATTTATTTCCGACATTCCGGAGAAACGAAGCAGCTCATTCGGTGTTGAAAAATCGAATAAAGTTATTTTAGATTGTTAGGTCAGAAAGATTTTTTTTCTTCACAAAACTTTCGCATTTTTATACCAATCTTGATAAAAAATTTATCATATCCCACTATTTTGATTCTTTCAAATAAGAAATGTATTCAATATTTGCGTTTATTTGACGTAAATATATTGTCACCTCCATCATAAAGAAATTGAGAAATGTAAAGACGTCCACATAACGTTGTAAAGACGTGTGCCTGCTGTAGAAGAACATTGGTAAAAATTGTGGATTTCTTTCACAAAGTTTCAAGTTTCTTCCTTTCATTTCTTTTTTAGGTCACACTGTCGAAAAGAAAAATGGTGTGTATTTGTTTATTTATGGTTTACTGCGTGGGTATCTATCGTGAAATTTTTTTGACATTCTACATTTCTAGAGAACAATTTGTTCAGGATGGGATAAATTGCGATTCAAATGTTCCCTGTTATATGTCATAATGTTATGTCATATTCATTAATTTATTTATATATTATATATTATATTATATATTTAAACATTTCATGTTATATTTCTTGTTATTTCTTTTAATTTTTTGTAGATCGTGAAGAATATGTAAAAGACATGTTGATGAATCAACTTAAAGATGAAATGGGTTAGTTGATGATCTAATTAAAAGTTAAAACAGCGTTTAAATGGAAATTCGCTAAAGGTCTATTGTTGAACATTTTATTTTCCTTTCACTAGAAGATGACTTGAAATTGGAACACCTTTTAAACGAAAACGATAGCGACGATGAAGGTGAGAACATATATGATTCAATATGATTTTTCAAATGATTTTCTTTCAAAACGATATACTCTGTTCACGATGCCTGGTCTCTTAAGTAAGTAATTGCATGAGACCATTTAACCATTTCCTCTCTTATTTTCTATATTTTCGTTTAATATGTAAGAACTTATAATTGGCTCATATAAGGGATGGTACATATTCAAAATATTCGCAAATAATCGCTTTCCTTCCCAGTATACCATTGCTAAGTTTGAGTCAAAAATGTAAGAGCTTATAATTGGCTGACATAAGGGAGCAACGTATTCAAAATATTCGCTTATAATGGCTGGGTAATCGGGCATGTGTTGTTTTTTATAGCTCTCGATGAAATGGCAGACGAAGCTGATGGCGAGGAAAAGAATGGTAAACTTCCTCAATTTCTTCTTTTCATCTTTCGGATTTAAATAACCCTAATTCAATCTCGTTTCCAGGGATTCTCTATTCTTCGATGAAGCCTTTGGCACAAGGTTACGCTTAATTATCGTATTAGCGTATTATTTACAATTGTTTTCATTTTTAAAGATCCGAAACCGTTGTGGACAAGATGGCGACTTGTGTAAAGGGAAGAAATGAAACGTAAAAAGTGCTTCGAAGAAAATGATGTACTCACAGATGTAATTTTTTTGAACACAAAATAGAAAGTAGTTCACAAACTTTTCTTTTCTTTTTCTTTTCTTCTTTGTGTGATTGAGAAATACGTAGAAATATTATTTGCAGTTGATAAATTAACGGGATACTGACTGTGTGTACATCTGTACTGAAAAATAATTATATGCAAGATCTTTAAACCGAGTATCCCGCGTTTTCAGTTCGATAACTCGGGCCAAGTCACAGTGCGTTTCTCTTGAATTATGCGGACCAGAAATATATATATTTTTTATTTTGAACTTATATTATCTTTACTAATCGCGCCTACATTCATTTATTGGCCGTGGCAAGTTAGCTGGTCAGTAGTATTCCAAGCAAAAGAACAAATTTTGGTGGCAATATTCGATGCACAGACACAAGTTAGTGCAACGAAGGTTAACTAGAAAGACTTCCGTCTTGAAATCTGCGCGCATTAAGTTGGAAAATCCTCAGTTTTCACATTAACGAACTTGAGAAAATATTTTTAACCGAAAAAAAGGTGTAAGTAAGAAAAGCTTCTTGTGATCCATAACTCCGGCACATATTGTTTCCAGAAAGATTCCGGTACTATCAAAAGTTGGTCCAAAATTTGCCCGAATTGCCCTTGCCACGATATCAACAATAACATTAAACCACACGAAATAAAATGCCCGAGTTCTTCTTGATCGGGTTGCAAGATGACAACGTGTGAAATGTCACGATTTTCACTGTGACGTCACTTTTGTAAGGTTTTTGGGATCCCAGGACGATCGACAAAACCAATAACGATTCGCGCGCACAGTTTTCTTTACTATTTCTCTGCAATTCTGCAAAACCTTTCTTGGTTCTAACTCTTCTTGAGCAACCCCGAAGTTGCTTCATTTTTTGACAGCCTCGTGTTGCTTATAAAGTGTTGTTTATAAATAAAGCGTTTATTCAGAAACAAAGGGACTATTCCATATAGTAATACCTGTGAGCCATCAAGAACCAGACCAAATCCACCGTTAATCACTTCACCCCAACCACATCCACCGCCATTGTGAAGCGCCACCCAAGTGGCCCCACGAAAGGAGTCACCAATGCAATTTTGAACCGCCATATCTATTAATATGAACACAAAAAGAAAAAAGTAATAATTATAAGTAACCAGGAGTTCCATACTCTAGCTCCTCGATACAGGTACTGCACATTCCTTCACTAATTTTCGACGATACTGAATCGTCACTTAGTACTGTATGAATAGCATGAATTTTTGCCTCCACTGTCATCGGATTTCAGATTTTAATTCAGGGAACTGAAAGTGGTTACCAGCACAGAATGATGATCCGTCATAAATGTTTGAAGTCTCACGGAATGGACTATCGGTACCACTCACATCATGGTGATCTCTACTCAAAACAACTGCACCCTGAAAACAATAGTAAGCAGGTTGAAAGCACTCACGCTTATCGAATTCAACGGCGGTAAGACATGGAAAATAAAAGGAAATGAATTTTACTTATTCTCGAGTCTAAAGAAAAAATTTAAGATGAGATCTCCATTACATTCAACTCTCGTGTCCTTCTTCATTTATTACAACATTAAGGAGATAATAAAATAATTCTATACATCCTTCTATTAAATGTATTATTTTATCTCCTTAATGACTGGGTATAGTAATAAATAAAAAAAGAGCCTAACTCTCTCCAACAGAGTAAAATGTTCGAGGTAGCGAGAGTTAGCTGCATTAACATCAGACAATACCTTCAATATGAAAGTTATGAAATAGAATAGGTTCTGCCACTCATTTAAAGAAATTCTATTAGCCAGATACAAATTGGACGTAAGTCAGAATTTTTTAATTTTCTTTAAAGAGTCATGGTCAGGAAACTAAGGGGCCATAAATAAGGTTTCACTCAAATAACGGGCGGACATTTTAATAAGTAGCCAGATTTGTTCTATGAACATCATACATTGTAAAAGGTTTTACTGGCCAACCCAAATTCACCTTTCTGTTGAGATTTTTAAAAAACACCGAAAGAACGCGCAGGCCATGATGTACACCTATTGCCAGTTTTCTGCGAAGAGAGGTCGGTTTGTTGTGATTAGTGAGACGGAGGTACCTATTTTAGAAAAAATTCAAAAAGTAGCTACATCTGTAGTACCTTTAGGCTCTCTGAAAAGCGCTAATTTCAACTTAATTTTACTTCTTAGTTGATATTTTGTAAATTAGGATACTGAAAGCAGAAATGATGTAAAGGTGAATGAAGAATCAACCAACGCGATGCAATCAATGCAATCGAGGTACAATTTTACCAAAGCAAATTAGATATTCATGCATTAACGTAAGGGCGGTCATAAGTTTTGCGGGTTCTCTTGCGGTGCCCTGCGTGGGTAAGAGTTTGACTCACGCATTCACCAGGAAAAATGACTATATACCAGCGCCTTTCATGCTTTCGGCAAATCTATGGCATATTAGATTGGTAAAAGATTCACAGGAATCTCAAAACATGTTTTGATTGGTTTGAGGAATTTCAAAACATGTTTTGATTGGTTTGTTTTTTACCTTTTTTTCTTACTCTTTATACACCAAGCCGCAGAGCTTATATGTCACTGTCAAAGAAGTTGGAAAAGAAGTTGGTTTCGTTACGACAGTGATAAAAGAAGCTCTTCGAACACAATGTGCATTACAATCACCTACAGAAAAGGCTAGATTTTGGAGGACGGAGATTTGAAAGTCCAATGGATTTTACGTAATCCGGCTCCAGATGAAACTGGAAATTGTGTTTTGCTATGCACTGATTTGTGCCATTGCGTCATAATGTTCTCCAGAATCAGAGAGTGCGATTCTAATAGTTGTTATGATGATTCTGAAGAGGAACATTAATTTGTGGTTTTTATAGTACAGCCCCGAAAGAAACTTTACCCGTCCGCGGAGGAATGAATTTTCACCTGAAAACCCAAAATATTTGAGTGTAAAGTTTTATCTGTTACATGAAGCCATTACATTTTCAACGCGATTTTTTTGAAATCTCATGTTAGATAAACAAAAGACTGTTGGTGACTCTTCATGATTGATAAATATTTAAAGGCAGTTTACAGTTCTTGTGAATGGATCGCGCGAATAAAGGAATTCACTATTGCGCATGTGCAGAGTTTAAAAACAGAAAATTAACTGCGAAGAAGTTATTATAAAATTTCAACTTCTCCGCCCCATCGCAATGAATTTTTGTTTTGAATTTTTGTTTTGAATTTTTTGTTTTCTGTATAACAAAAAATGGCGATTTCTGCTGAATTAACATAAAGTTAGCAAAATTAGCAAATTTTGTACATTCACGCGAATGAGTCACGCCAACTGTAGACTGTTGTTCCAACATTCGTGCGATCCATTTGCGAGAACCGTAAACCCGCCTTAACGCGGAGGAAAAGTATGGTTTCTGTACTTATAATGTCATTATGAAAACTAAAGTTGCCAATAACTCTTGTTGCTTGACTTAAATTTACATAGTATTTTTACATTTTTATTCATTTTGAGTAAGTTTGCAACAACAACAAAAAATAATTCCTATGGGATGACGTCATCAAGCCCTGAATCTAAAAGTCCCTGTAACTTTTTCTGGCTCACTCTAAAAGCCATAGTTTTGGGCCAGTGTTCGATTCCTATAAAAAAAATTCAAAATTTTCGATAAATCTTTTTCCCCTTTGTGTGACCTCATCAAAACTTTAAATGGACTGGAACAAGCCCAAAGGTGACTTCAGTAAAATTATTTGAAATCCTGATATTACCATAATTCAATCCCAATAGTCATTTAAATGGTCCACTTCATTGTTGAAAAAATTTCCTATTGGCTTCTGGCTATCATTAATACATAGAATGTTAGTGTCATGTGCAAAGTGCGGTGAAATATGGAATGTTTTACAGCTAGGTGGAGATCATTTATATATCAAAAATAAAAGAAGGCCTAAGACAGACCCTTCAGGAACTCCTATATTAATTATCTTAAATTCAGATTTACAATCGTTTATAAAAACAGATTGTTCTCTGTCATGTAAGTAAGATATGAACAATTCATTTGCAATTCCACGAATACCATTATATTTTAGTTTTTTAAGGAGGATTATATGATTGAACGCTTTTTGGAGATTAATAAAAATTCCGCAAACAAATTTACTATTGACAATTGCGTGCTGATTTTTTTCTGTGATGTTGAAAAGTGCATGAAACGTAAAATGGCCTTTTTGCTAAATCCTTATTGTGAATAAAAGATGCAATTTTGCAACAGATGTAGTTTCTTTTATATAGTTTTTTTTCAAACAGAAGATTGATATTTGTGATTAGGGCGATAGTTTACAACTTCAAGAACAGAATTACTTAAGTTCTGTATTCATTCTGAGATTTCTAGTTCATTCGTCGGGCTAAGAAAATCGATTTAGAATTTGGATTTCTGAGAAAATCTGAGAATAATGTTTTCGGATAGTGAATATTTTGTTGAAGTAATTGGCAATGGATGAGCACTATTCGTTAAAATGATTGGCTATTTCATAAGGATCACTACACCTACAAGTCATTACGTCATATGCACGGAAACTGACTAAATTTTGGTAAAGAGAGTTTTTTTAATAGTGGCGAATATTTTTTTAGTATTTTTGGCATTCTGCATAAGCATGAAAAACATTTTTTCATACTGTCCAAACCTAGCGTGATTACTATACGTCCGCATTCTTTGCCGTGAAAGAAATTGGCGGACATGTATAAGTGGAGAATTAGGCAAAACTTAAACCAAATTTAGAAAGTGCGTCGCATCGGTTTTTATGAAAGTTTACTCGTAGAATAATTCAATGTTGCAGATTTCGAATTTGTGTATCATTTTCATATTTTGGTCAGAAAGGTCAATGTGGGCCAAATTTGGACCAAATTTTGGAAGTGCTTCAATTTTCACAAAAATTTGCACGTAGAACAATTCAATAGCGCATTTTTTAAATTTGTAAATTGTTTTGCATATTTTAACCAAAAAGGGCGATGAGGAACCATTTCCTTATTATGACAGTTTGGTTACAAATTAACTACTAGCAGAAAGCCATATGCCCGCCAGAGATCTAGTTATTAATTAGTATTTGGTTGGAAATTTGGTTGGAGGTTTCCATTAGTTTGATAAAAATCCGTGCTGTTCGTGAATAGTCAAACACGCAAATTGTATCTTCTAGCGTAGATAGTCAACAAGTAAGCAACATATGAGCCTGTAAAGGAGACCAACTTAAGCAACATTGAGCACAGACAAATTTTTGTGTTGCTTATAAAAAAAGCCTGTATCTTATTTCAAGTCGGCGGGTCTGGAAGATTTTTCTGCAAAGTACTTTCCATCAACTTTTGTACCAAGGTGAGCCCATTGAGGTGCAGAGCGAATTCCATATTGTGTATGTTTACTGTGTAATGATCGGCAGAAATACATTTTTTATCTGAACCTGTTCTCGGATGTAAAAATCTTATAATTGCAGCGTCTTCAAAAGAACTGGAAACAGCTGAGGGACTAATTACTAGTAGTGGCATGGAGAGGAGAATTTTTCACAAGTTCTTTTTCTTTTATTAATATGCCCCGGTAGATGAATCGGTAAATATGTTTACCCGGGCAGATAGTTCGCTATAAACTTCATGAAAATATTTTTTTGATTGATTGATTGATTGATTGATTGATTGATTGATTGATTGATTGATTGATTGATTGATTGATTGATTGAACCAGAAGACACCGTAAATTATATACTATCTGAAAATTTCACAGAACATTATGCGCCCCCCGCCGGGTTGCTTTTTAATGTCTGATTTCTCCATAATATAAATGCGAAGTAATTTCCTCATATCGGAAGTAGTTTCGGTATATCGGAAGTAGTTTCCTCAATTCGGAAGAAATATGATAAGGTTTCGCATTATTGCAAATGTAATATCGATTAACTTTAAAGGCGCTTAAGCAAATCAAAATCAGTTGATCTTATTGTCAACATTTCATTAAATTTAATCAATGTATCGTCTGATGATTTTCTATAAAAGTAGATGAATTACTGAAATCAGAACAGTTGTAAACAGTATTGGGAAAGAACGGTAAGTTTTCGTACAGAATTGCAAAGTAGAAATCAAATTGTTTAACTACGACAGTGAAACGAAAGTAAGTTCATTTTGTGTAACTCATTCATCACAGATAAGCCATCATGAAGACTTTGTTGTTGCTATTTGCTGTTGCTGTTATTGGATCCTCTCTAGGTATATATATAATATGATATATAGTTGACACTTTTTTTTTCCCTTCATTCTATATTTTGATGTCAGTTTGAATATTATTGGCGATAGTTAAACAGCTCATTCAAAAATTGGTAAAAATGCGAATTTCTTTCACAACGTTTCAAATTTCTTCGTTTCATTTCTTTTTTAGGTCACACTGTCGAAAAGAAAAATGGTTTGTATTTGTTTATTTATGGTTTACTGCGTGGGTATCTATCGTGAAATTTTTTTTGCATTCTACATTTCTAGAGAACAATTTGTTCAGGATGGGATAAATTGCGATTCAAATGTTCCCTGTTATATGTCATAATGTTATGTCATATTCATTAATTTATTTATATATTGTATATTATATTTCTTGTTATTTCTTTTAATTTTTTGTAGATCGTGAAGAATATGTAAAAGACATGTCGATGAATCAACTTAAAGATGAAATGGGTTAGTTGATGATCTAATTAAAAGTTAAAACAGCGTTTAAATGGAAATTCGCTAAAGGTCTATTGTTGAACATTTTATTTTCCTTTCACTGGAAGATGACTTGAAATTGGAAGACCTTTTAAACGAAAACGATAGCGACGATGAAGGTAAGAACATATATGATTCAATATGATTTTTCAAATGATTTTCTTTCAAAACGATATACTCTGTTCACGATGCCTGGTCTCTTAAGTAAGTAATTGTATGAGACCATTTAACCATTTCCTCTCTTATTTTCTATATTTTCGTTTAATATGTAAGAACTTATAATTGGCTCATATAAGGGATGGTACATATTCAAAATATTCGCAAATAATCGCTGGGTAATAGAGTATAAATGTTGTATTTTATAGATCTCGATGAAATGGCAGACGATGCTGATGGCCAGGGGAAAAAAGGTAAAACTAATAATCCTCACTTTCTTCTTTTCGTCTTACGGATTTAAATAACCATAATTCAATCTCGACCTTGTGGCTTCTTGAGTCTTCGATGAAGCCTTGGGGATAAGGTTTCGCTAAATAATCGTATACACGTATTATGAAAGCTAATTTACCAACATTTTCACTTTTAAAGATCCGAAACCGTTGTGGAGAAGATGGGGATGGCGATTTCGTGTACGAAAAATACTGAGGACTGTGGGAACAGCTTGCAAAATTTTTCCCCAACACTGTGGAAAGAAATGAAACGTAAGAAAGTGCTTCGAAGAAAATGATGTAATCAAAAATTTAATTTTATAAGCACAAAGATGTAATAAAAATGTAATCAGAGAGATCAGTTTTTTGAACACGAAATAGAAAGTAGTTCACAAACCATCAATTGTTCCTTACATTTGTGTTATTGAGAAATACGTAGAGATACTATTTGTAACTGATGAATTAGCAGGGTACTGACTGAAAATAATTATACACAATTATACACAAGACCTTTAAAGCGGGTATCCCGCGTTTCGACTTAAATAACACGGGGCAAGTCACAGTGCGATGCTCTTCAATTATGCAAACCAGTAATATTTTTCTTTCGCACTTATATTAGTTTTACTAGTCGCTCCTACATTAATTTGCTGACTGTGGCAAGTTCGCTGGTCATCAAGAACCAGATCAAACCCATCGTTAATCACTTTACCACAACCTCACTCTCCGCCATTGTGCCGCAGCACCCAAGTGGCCGCACGAAACGATTCACCAATGCAATTTTGAACCGCCATATCTGTGAACACAAATAACGAAAAAAGTAATAATTATAAGTAGCCATGAGTTTATATACTCTAACTTACTAGATAAAGGTACTGTGTGAGCTGCACATCCATTCACAACTTTTCCACTAATCTGAATAGCCACTTAATACTGTATGAATAGCATGAATTTTTGCCTCCTCTATCATCGGATTTCGAGTTTTAATTCAAGAAATTGAATATGGTTTTCAGCACAGAATGATGATCTGACATAAACGTTTATGATGGCGATCTCTACTCAAAACAACTGCACTCTGAATACAACAGTTAACAGGTTGAAAGCACTCACGTTTACCGAATTGAACGGGGGTAAGACGGGGGTAAGATTACTTAAAGACGAAAAAATAAATATCACATCAGTCAAAGTGAAAAAGTGAAAGTGAAAGTGAAAACAAATGAACTTTACCTTATTATCGAGTCTAAAGAAAAACTTTGAGATGAGCCCTCCTTTACATTCAACTCTGGGGTGTTTTTTCGTTTAAAAGAATGGAAATGACACTAAGTTCTTATGAAAGGCACGTTAAGGGTCAATTGCTGCAATAGCGAACAAAATACAATTAGTTTCACAAGTTTTAATTTTGTTTATAACATTATTTGTTATAGCAAATGTCAATTTTTTTTAAATAAACTGTTTTTAAATCTCAACAAGAACCATATGGTGTAAAACGGTAGCAGAATTTCAAAACTAAGTCGTAATACGAACAAAATAGATACAAACTCATTCACAGAGTTTTAAACTTTGTAAAGTGTAAACAAGGCTTAATAAAGAAACATCATTGCTTAAAACCAAAGAAATATACAATTGTGAGATGTAACCATGGATACTTATCTTAATATAAAATACATTTAAATACAAAATAAGAGCCAAAACAAATACAAAACAAAAACAAAAAAAACCGTCTTCATCGAAAACAATATTATTAAAAATAAAAACGAAAAATCCATCCGAAATACTGGGTTTTAGACTTTTAAAAACAAAGCAAACCAAAACGTTCAAATAACCAACAAGAATAATTATAAGAAGGTCGTTTAATAGTTAAAGTAAGAATTGATTTTTATGAAGCTTCTGATCATTAACTGTAGGTGAGTCGAACAAACTAATACTTAATTTCAAATAATATACTTCGCATTGGAAGTGACTGAGACCCTCCTTTTTGTAATTCATGGGAATAAGATCCATTTTTTCGTGAATAACTGGTAAAATACCAACAAGAAAATACTTATTGAAGGTTTGGATAAGTGATTGAAAATTACTAGTCTGTGTTCGTTCATACAATTTATATAGTTTTGTAACCGGAATTGTAAACGGAGTCTAAAGCGTGGGCTAAATCCCATTTCGGCCGGAGGAGAAGGAGTCCAAGGGTGTTTGAAGAGGAATGTCATCCCATAGGAGATCACGATATATTAGTCGTTCTTAAATACTCCTATCATATACAATCCTCATAAAGAATGCAGCAAAGTATCATTATAGTATTATTGTTATATTAATTCTATATTACCTTTTTAATATATTGTACTACATTACCTCCCTAATATATCGTGGTCTCATACGTAATGAAAGAGTATTCCCTTTCGTAACAAGTTCATGCACAATGTATAACGACAGCTGCTGCACATAATATACTTTCTGAAAAGCACACAATGTTAACAGCTCATTCAGATATTATGATATGAGAGAGTTTAACCACTAAGATAGACAAGTAGGTAGCTACTTAGACATGATTACAATCACCCTCAATACTATCAAGTTTCCAATCAAATCAATCATAACCAAAATAACACATTATCTACAAAATTGAATTAAAGATTTTCCAAAAATAGTATTTCTATATGTTTTCTGAGGAACGTTAATAATTCAATCCCCCCTTAAACTATTAACTACCTTCAACAACATTGATATGGTGAACGGGCGTCAGACAATTGTATAGATAGATAATGTATTAGATAATATATTAGATTGTTTAATCGATTCACAATGAAAGTATTTTCATACTAGCTGGTATAATGGGAACATACTCTAAGTTGTCTAAGAACTATGGCTAAACAGAGCCTCCTACCCAGGCTAACCACTCGAATAACAGTGTGAGGTATACCAAGATTTACCCTTAAAAACTCACCCTGAAAAATCGATCAGTTTAAAAAGGATTTTCTCATTTAGTTTTAGTCAAGTGTTACCTTGATAAAAGATCTGTAAACAGTACGATCACATTTACCACACCTTTAGCTATAACTACATAGGGAGACGGGCAGGTGTGGACACAGAAGATAACAAAATTGCAACAAGAGAAAAGAATATATCATAATATTTGCACACATGTACATTTATCATTCATATTTTGTTCAGCTCCATATCGTAATAACAAGAGAATATGGGGATTACGCAACTGTGATGGCAACGAGATCAGCGATGGGAAACTGATCCAAGAATATTCGAAAACTAATGGATAATTAAGCGATTGAAGTTTGAAGAACTTGTCTGTAATAACAAAATCATTGATCGATGAACTAAAAAAGACAGAAATGCTTTCGCAAGAAAGAATAAAACAAATTCGAGTTAAACATAATCTACAGTTATCCTTGTTTCTTAACTTTTAGTTCCACTTCAAAATATAACGTATCACGTTATGTGTAGAACGTGCAAATCTGTTAATGATGTAATTATCTGACAAATGGAATGAGAAGAAATAGACTTTCTTTCTAAACAAAATCCGCAAGGAAAACGAATCTTTTGTGGCCGTCCTCGTTGTCGTCGTATTTGCGTAAACTCCCTAATATCTCGCACATCGCCTGTCAACAGACACTTCCTATAGGTTTGTATAACAAGACTTGATCATCACTTAGTCAAATACTTGTAATTTTCGTCTGTTTTAACGAGAACATTCTTGCATTTTTGCATAATTTCAAACGAACATCAGAGACTTCCAACCAATAGGTTTCATGATGTCAACTTATTAGACACACTTGATGGCATAGACATACAGTTCTTATTTATTAGTACCAAGATTGGAAAAGGCCTTTGCAATAACATTGATGTCTTCCACTTCATGAGGTTGTGTTACAATCAGATTCCCATCGGCCTTCATTGCACGCTGTATCGCTTTTTGTGCGTGCATATTTCCTAACCAAGCACGTCGAGCAACCTGAAAAAAATAGTTATCGTCATGGCAATATGTTACGTATGAAGTTAATTCGTTGCCAAAATTATAACCTCATCTAAAGACGACATTGAATAATAGGAATTATAATATTAATTGCACGTCTGAAACCACTCGGCGACTTCTGAAACCGCTCGATGATTTAAGAAACCACTCGAGAACTTCACTTCTGAAACCACGACTTGTAAAACAGAATGTTGGCAACAAATTAACTTCGTCACATTAACAGTGAAATTTCTCTTTAGACTGTAGACATCCCACATTGTGGACACCTCCTTATAGCAAAAACATTTTTCAGAAACGGATGTTCAAATCTCTACTTAACGAAAACATTAAAGGGGGCATAATTTTTGGTACAGAGAGGTTTCACTTATATCGTATGCAGTTTTTCTGTCAGTTAGTTATCATACACCATCCTCGATTTCTTTATTAGATAAACAATAAAATTCTAAATCTCATGAGATCAATTTTGTATTAATTTTAGGCTTAATTAACTTGACTGACCCTTGCCGTCACTTACCCAAATTATTTCTAAGGCATACACTACGACGGCATACACTATGTTAGTGCCTGGAACCAATACATTAACTGTATGGCAAAAAAAGAAGAAAAAAAATCATCACACAGCATGCAACTTGTAAAACATCAAACCCTTATTCACGTACCCCGTTGGAAACATCCCAAACTAACATTTTTCGTGCTCGTTCTTCAGCCTCCTAAAACGACAGAATATTAAGATGACTTCAACACTAGCAGCAAGAGTTACCTGTTCCGTTTTATTCAAAGGCCTGGTTTACAATGGTTTTCTTCATAAATTGGTTTTACAATATTTGTTTTTTTCAATTTGCGGTGCTTATACAAAGAAACGTATCAATGGCGGTAAGTCAACTTCCTAGTTGCAATTCGGTAGAACCAACCGATATTTATAGAAGAGAGCTTAGGACATCAGTTTTTCAAGATTTTTAATATTTTTCAAACGTTTAATTAGAATGGGTCCAACTAATCTTCCCTCTTCATGTATATTTCAAAAATTAATAATTAATGTCATTAAGATAGTTTCGAAAAATCGGAAGGAATGTCTGAATTTCGTAGTCATATTTCTTGGATAATCCGCATTAACCTGGCATGTAGAATTTTCATCTTTTTGAAAGACGAAAATCAATTCAATTGTTGCTGATTGACAGATTGTTTTGCGATGACATTAAAACACATTAAAATATTTGATTGCTGTTATTTCAACCTTAATAGAAGAAAAATAAGTGGATTGACGGCAAAAAACAAGACATTAAAACATGAAATCTTGAAAGTGTTTTACCACGAAAATGTACGGATAAATTTCATTTCCTGAAATAGTTTTCCTAATAAAAATCCCGCTGCATCATTACCCGGGGATTCTGTAAAACTTTTGATACAGAAATCAAATGAAAACACTTTACGTCAAGATAATGTTGTATTTTTATATTAATATTAGCATTCATCATCAATTACAATGATATTTGGTGTTTTCCTATTTAGAAGGATTCTGTGGTTCTAACATTAATCACAGGGACGATGAAGATGACTCCGAATGGTAAAGAAGCCGGGGAGGGAAATGTTACTTAAGAGATAATATTTATACGAGGGGTGAAAGAAAAGAAACAATTGAAGAAGTTAGCGAAGCCAACACTTCCTCTTCCACCCTCCTCTTTAACGTCCCTACTTCTTTCCATATTGTTACTCCTTTTCTATTTAAAGGATGTCTAGCTATTTCTTTATAAATGAAGAATTGATTGATTGATTGATTGATTGATTGATTGATTGATTGATTGATTGATTGATTGAACCAGAAGACACCGTTAAATTATATGTTATCTAAAAATTTCACAGAACATTATGCGCCCCCCGCCGGGTTGTTTTTTAATGTCTGATTTCCCCATAATATAAATACGAAGTAGTTTCCTCATATCGGAAGTAGTTTTGGTATATCGGAAGTAGTTTCCTCAATTCGGAAGAAATATGATAAGGTTTCGCATTATTGCAAATGTAATATCGATTAACTTCAAAGGCGCTTAAGCAAATCAAAATCAGTTGATCTTATTGTCAACATTTCATTAAATTTAATCAATGTATCGTCTGATGATTTTCTATAAAAGAAGATGAATTACTGAAATCAGAACAGTTGTAAACAGTATTGGGAAAGAACGGTAAGTTTTCGTACAGAATTGCAAAGTAGAAATCAAATTGTTTAACTACGACAGTGAAACGAAAGTAAGTTCATTTTGTGTAACTCATTCATCACAGATAAGCCATCATGAAGACTTTGTTGTTGCTATTTGCTGTTGCTGTTATTGGAATCTCTCTAGGTATATATATAATATGATATATAGTTGACACTTTTTTTCCCCTTCATTCTATATTTTGATGTCAGTTTGAATATTATTGGCGATAGTTAAACAGCTCATTCAAAAATTGGTAAAAATGCGAATTTCTTTCACAACGTTTCAAATTTCTTCGTTTCATTTCTTTTTTAGGTCACACTGTCGAAAAGAAAAATGGTGTGTATTTGTTTATTTATGGTTTACTGCGTGGGTATCTATCGTGAAATTTTTTTTGCATTCTACATTTCTAGAGAACAATTTGTTCAGGATGGGATAAATTGTGATTCAAATGTTCCTGTTATATGTCATAATGTTATGTCATATTCATTAATTTATTTAAACATACCATATTATATTTCTTGTTATTTCTTTTAATTTTTTGTAGATCGTAAAGAATATGTGAAAAACATGTTGATGAATCAACTTAAAGATGAAATGGGTTGGTTGATGATCTAATTAAAAGTTAAAACAGCGTTTAAATGGAAATTCGCTAAAGGTCTATTGTTGAACATTTTATTTTCCTTTCACTAGAAGATGACTTGAAATTGGAAGACCTTTTAAACGACAACGATAGCGACGATGAAGGTAAGAACATATATGATTCAATATGATTTTTCAAATGATTTTCTTTCAAAACGATATACTCTGTTCACGATGCCTGGTCTCTTAAGTAAGTAATTGTATGAGACCATTTAACCATTTCCTCTCTTATTTTCTATATTTTCGTTTAATATGTAAGAACTTATAATTGGCTCATATAAGGGATGGTACATATTCAAAATATTCGCAAATAATCGCTGGGTAATAGAGTATAAATGTTGTATTTTATAGATCTCGATGAAATGGCAGACGATGCTGATGGCCAGGGGAAAAAAGGTAAAACTAATAATCCTCACTTTCTTCTTTTCGTCTTACGGATTTAAATAACCATAATTCAATCTCGACCTTGTGGCTTCTTGAGTCTTCGATGAAGCCTTGGGGATAAGGTTTCGCTAAATAATCGTATACACGTATTATGAAAGCTAATTTACCAACGTTTTCACTTTTAAAGATCCGAAACCGTTGTGGAGAAGATGGGGATGGCGATTTCGTGTACGAAAAATACTGAGGACTGTGGGAACAGCTTGCAAAATTTTTCCCCAACACTGTGGAAAGAAATGAAACGTAAGAAAGTGCTTCGAAGAAAATGATGTAATCAAAAATTTAATTTTGTAAGCACAAAGATGTAATAAAAATGTAATCAGAGAGATCAGTTTTTTGAACACGAAATAGAAAGTAGTTCACAAACCATCAATTGTTCCTTACATTTGTGTTATTGAGAAATACGTAGAGATACTATTTGTAACTGATGAATTAGCAGGGTACTGACTGAAAATAATTATACACAATTATACACAAGACCTTTAAAGCGGGTATCCCGCGTTTCGACTTAAATAACACGGGGCAAGTCACAGTGCGATGCTTTTCAATTATGCAAACCAGTAATATTTTTCTTTCGCACTTATATTAGTTTTACTAGTCGCTCCTACATTAATTTGCTGACTGTGGCAAGTTCGCTGGTCATCAAGAACCAGATCAAACCCATCGTTAATCACTTTACCACAACCTCACTCTCCGCCATTGTGCCGCAGCACCCAAGTGGCCGCACGAAACGATTCACCAATGCAATTTTGAACCGCCATATCTGTGAACACAAATAACGAAAAAAGTAATAATTATAAGTAGCCATGAGTTTATATACTCTAACTTACTAGATAAAGGTACTGTGTGAGCTGCACATCCATTCACAACTTTTCCACCAATCTGAATAGCCACTTAATACTGTATGAATAGCATGAATTTTTGCCTCCTCTATCATCGGATTTCGGGTTTTAATTCAAGGAATTGAATATAGTTACCAGCACAGAATGATGATCTGACATAAACGTTTATGATGGCGATCTCTACTCAAAACAACTGCACTCTGAATACAACAGTTAACAGGTTAAAAGCACTCACGTTTACCGAATTGAACGGGGGTAAGACGGGGGTAAGATTACCTAAAGACGAAAAAATAAATATCACATCAGTCAAAGTGAAAAAGTGAAAGTGAAAGTGAAAACAAATGAACTTTACCTTATTATCGGGTCTAAAGAAAAACTTTACGATGAGCCCTCCTTTACATTCAACTCTGGGGTGTTTTTTCGTTTAAAAGAATGGAAATGACACTAAGTTCTTATGAAAGGCACGTTAAGGGTCAATTCCTGCAATAGCGAACAAAATACAATTAGTTTCACAAGTTTTAATTTTGTTTATAAGATTATTTGTTATAGCAAATGTCAATTTTTTTTAAATAAACTGTTTTTAAATCTCAACAAGAACCATATGGTGTAAAACGGTAGCAGAATTTCAAAACTAAGTCGTAATACGAACAAAATAGATACAAACTCATTCACAGAGTTTTAAACTTTGTAAAGTGTAAACAAGGCTTAATAAAGAAACATCATTGCTTAAAACCAAAGAAATATACAATTGTGAGATGTAACCATGGATACTTATCTTAATATAAAATACATTTAAATACAAAATAAGAGCCAAAACAAATACAAAACAAAAACAAATAAAACCGTCTTAATCGAAAACAATTATATTAAAAATAAAAACGAAAAATCCATCCGAAATACTGGGTTTTAGACTTTTAAAAACAAAGCAAACCAAAACGTTCAAATAACCAACAAGAATAATTATAAGAAGGTCGTTTAATAGTTAAAGTAAGAATTGATTTTTATGAAGCTTCTGATCATTAACTGTAGGTGAGTCGAACAAACTAATACTTAATTTCAAATAATATACTTCGCATTGGAAGTGACTGAGACCCTCCTTTTTGTAATTCAAGGGAATAAGATCCATTTTTTCGTGAATAACTGGTAAAATACCAACAAGAAAATACTTATTGAAGGTTTGGATAAGTGATTGAAAATTACTAGTCTGTGTTCGTTCATACAATTTATATAGTTTTGTAACCGGAATTGTAAACGGAGTCTAAAGCGTGGGCTAAATCCCATTTCGGCCGGAGGAGTAGGAGTCCAAGGGTGTTTGAAGAGGAATGTCATCCCATATGAGATCACGATATATTAGTCGTTCTTAAATACTCCTATCATATACAATCCTCATAAAGAATGCAGCAAAGTATCATTATAGTATTATTGTTATATTAATTCTATATTACCTTTATAATATATTGTACTACATTACCTCCCTAATATATCGTGGTCTCATACGTAATGAAAGAGTATTCCCTTTCGTAACAAGTTCATGCACAATGTATAACGACAGCTGCTGCACATAATATACTTTCTGAAAAGCACACAATGTTATCAGCTCATTCAGATATTATGATATGAGAGAGTTTAACCACTAAGATAGACAAGTAGGTAGCTACTTAGACATGATTACAATCACCCTCAATACTATCAAGTTTCCAATCAAATCAATCATAACCAAAATAACACATTATCTACAAAATTGAATTAAAGATTTTCCAAAAATAGTATTTCTATATGTTTTCTGAGGAACGTTAATAATTCAATCCCCCCCTTAAACTATTAACTACCTTCAACAACATTGATATGGTGGACGGGCGTCAGACAATTGTATAGATAGATAATGTATTAGATAATATATTAGATTGTTTAATCGATTCACAATGAAAGTATTTTCATACTAGCTGGTATAATGGGAACATACTCTAAGTTGTCTAAGAACTATGGCTAAACAGAGCCTCCTACCCAGGCTAACCACTCGAATAACAGTGTGAGGTATACCAAGATTTACCCTTAAAAACTCACCCTGAAAAATCGATCAGTTTAAAAAGGATTTTCTCATTTAGTTTTAGTCAAGTGTTACCTTGATAAAAGATCTGTAAACAGTACGATCACATTTACCACACCTTTAGCTATAACTACATAGGAAGACGGGCAGATGTGGACACAGAAGATAACAAAATTGCAACAACAGAAAAGAATATATCATAATATTTGCACACATGTACATTTATCATTCATATTTTGTTCAGCTCCATATCGTAATAACAAGGGAATATGGAGATTACGCAACTGTGATAGCAACGAGATCAGCGATGGGAAACTGATCCAAGAATATTCGAAAACTAATGGATAATTAAGCGATTGAAGTTTGAAGAACTTGTCTGTAATAACAAAATCATTGATCGATGAACTAAAAAAGACAGAAATGCTTTCGCAAGAAAGAATAAAACAAATTCGAGTTAAACATAATCTACAGTTATCCTTGTTTCTTAACTTTTAGTTCCACTTCAAAATATAACGTATCACGTTATGTGTAGAACGTGCAAATCTGTTAATGATGTAATTATCTGACAAATGGAATGAGAAGAAATAGACTTTCTTTCTAAACAAAATCCGCAAGGAAAACGAATCTTTTGTGGCCGTCCTCGTTGTCGTCGTATTTGCGTAAACTCCCTAATATCTCGCACATCGCCTGTCAACAGACACTTCCTATAGGTTTGTATAACAAGACTTGATCATCACTTAGTCAAATACTTGTAATTTTCGTCTGTTTTAACGAGAACATTCTTGCATTTTTGCATAATTTCAAACGAACATCAGAGACTTCCAACCAATAGGTTTCATGATGTCAACTTATTAGACACACTTGATGGCATAGACATACAGTTCTTATTTATTAGTACCAAGATTGGAAAAGGCCTTTGCAATAACATTGATGTCTTCCACTTCATGAGGTTGTGTTACAATCAGATTCCCATCGGCCTTCATCGCACGCTGTATCGCTTTTTGTGCGTGCATATTTCCTAACCAAGCACGTCGAGCAACCTGAAAAAAATAGTTATCGTCATGGCAATATGTTACGTATGAAGTTAATTCGTTGCCAAAATTATAACCTCATCTAAAGACGACATTGAATAATAGGAATTATAATATTAATTGCACGTCTGAAACCACTCGGCGACTTCTGAAACCGCTCGATGATTTAAGAAACCACTCGAGAACTTCACTTCTGAAACCACGACTTGTAAAACAGAATGTTGGCAACAAATTAACTTCGTCACATTAACAGTGAAATTTCTCTTTAGACTGTAGACATCCCACATTGTGGACACCTCCTTATAGCAAAAACATTTTTCAGAAACGGATGTTCAAATCTCTACTTAACGAAAACATTAAAGGGGGCATAATTTTTGGTACAGAGAGGTTTCACTTATATCGTATGCAGTTTTTCTGTCAGTTAGTTATCATACACGATCCTCGATTTCTTTATTAGATAAACAATAAAATTCTAAATCTCATGAGATCAATTTTGTATTAATTTTAGGCTTAATTAACTTGACTGACCCTTGCCGTCACTTACCCAAATTATTTCTAAGGCATACACTACGAATGTTAGTGCCTGGAACCAATACATTAACTGTATGGCAAAAAAAGAAGAAAAAAAATCATCACACAGCATGCAACTTGTAACACATCAAACCCTTATTCACGTACCCCGTTGGAAACATCCCAAACTAACATTTTTCGTGCTCGTTCTTCAGCCTCCTAAAACGACAGAATATTAAGATGACTTCAACACTAGCAGCAAGAGTTACCTGTTCAGTCTTTATTCAAAGGCCTGGTTTACAATGGTTTTCTTCATAAATTGGTTTTACAATATTTGTTTTTATCAATTCGCGGTGCTTATACAAAGAAACGTATCAATGGCGGTAAGTCAACTTCCTAGTTGCAATTCGGTAGAACCAACAGATATTTATAGAAGAGAGCTTAGGATGTCAGTTTTTCAAGATTTTTAATATTTTACAAACGTTTAATTAGAATGGGTCCAACTAATCTTCCCTCTTCATGTATATTTCAAAAATTAATAATTAATGTCATTAAGATAGTTTCGAAAAATCGGAAGGAATGTCTGAATTTCGTAGTCATATTTCTTGGATAATCCGCATTAACCTGGCATGTAGAATTTTCATCTTTTTGAAAGACGAAAATCAATTCAATTGTTGCTGATTGACAGATTGTTTTGCGATGACATTAAAACACATTAAAATATTTGATTGCTGTTATTTCAACCTTAATAGAAGAAAAATAAGTGGATTGACGGCAAAAAACAAGACATTAAAACATGAAATCTTGAAAGTGTTTTACCACGAAAATGTACGGATAAATTTCATTTCCTGAAATAGTTTTCCTAATAAAAATCCCGCTGCATCATTACCCGGGGATTCTGTAAAACTTTTGATACAGAAATCAAATGAAAACACTTTACGTCAAGATAATGTTGTATTTTTATATTAATATTAGCATTCATCATCAATTACAATGATATTTGGTGTTTTCCTATTTAGAAGGATTCTGTGGTTCTAACATTAATCACAGGGACGATGAAGATGACTCCGAATGGTAAAGAAGCCGGGGAGGGAAATGTTACTTAAGAGATAATATTTATACGAGGGGTGAAAGAAAAGAAACAATTGAAGAAGTTAGCGAAGCCAACACTTCCTCTTCCACCCTCCTCTTTAACGTCCCTACTTCTTTCCATATTGTTACTCCTTTTCTATTTAAAGGATGTCTAGCTATTTCTTTATAAATGAAGAATTGATTGATTGATTGATTGATTGATTGATTGATTGATTGATTGATTGAACCAGAAGACACCGTTAAATTATATGTTATCTAAAAATTTCACAGAACATTATGCGCCCCCCGCCGGGTTGTTTTTTAATGTCTGATTTCCCCATAATATAAATACGAAGTAGTTTCCTCATATCGGAAGTAGTTTTGGTATATCGGAAGTAGTTTCCTCAATTCGGAAGAAATATGATAAGGTTTCGCATTATTGCAAATGTAATATCGATTAACTTCAAAGGCGCTTAAGCAAATCAAAATCAGTTGATCTTATTGTCAACATTTCATTAAATTTAATCAATGTATCGTCTGATGATTTTCTATAAAAGAAGATGAATTACTGAAATCAGAACAGTTGTAAACAGTATTGGGAAAGAACGGTAAGTTTTCGTACAGAATTGCAAAGTAGAAATCAAATTGTTTAACTACGACAGTGAAACGAAAGTAAGTTCATTTTGTGTAACTCATTCATCACAGATAAGCCATCATGAAGACTTTGTTGTTGCTATTTGCTGTTGCTGTTATTGGAATCTCTCTAGGTATATATATAATATGATATATAGTTGACACTTTTTTTCCCCTTCATTCTATATTTTGATGTCAGTTTGAATATTATTGGCGATAGTTAAACAGCTCATTCAAAAATTGGTAAAAATGCGAATTTCTTTCACAACGTTTCAAATTTCTTCGTTTCATTTCTTTTTTAGGTCACACTGTCGAAAAGAAAAATGGTGTGTATTTGTTTATTTATGGTTTACTGCGTGGGTATCTATCGTGAAATTTTTTTTGCATTCTACATTTCTAGAGAACAATTTGTTCAGGATGGGATAAATTGTGATTCAAATGTTTCCTGTTATATGTCATAATGTTATGTCATATTCATTAATTTATTTAAACATTCCATATTATATTTCTTGTTATTTCTTTTAATTTTTTGTAGATCGTGAAGAATATGTAAAAGACATGTTGATAAATCAATTTAAAGATGAAATGGGTTGGTTGATGATCTAATTAAAAGTTAAAACAGCGTTTAAATGGAAATTCGCTAAAGGTCTATTGTTGAACATTTTATTTTCCTTTCACTAGAAGATGACTTGAAATTGGAAGACCTTTTAAACGACAACGATAGCGACGATGAAGGTAAGAACATATATGATTCAATATGAATTTTCAAATGATTTTCTTTCAAAACGATATACTCTGTTCACGATCCCTGGTCTCTTAAGTAAGTAATTGTATGAGACCATTTAACCATTTCCTCTCTTATTTTCCATATTTTCGTTTAATATGTAAGAACTTATAATTGGCTCATATAAGGGATGGTACATATTCAAAATATTCGCAAATAATCGCTGGGTAATAGAGTATAAGTGTTGTATTTTATAGATCTCGATGAAATGGCAGACGATGCTGATGGCCAGGGGAAAAAAGGTAAAACTAATAATCCTCACTTTCTTCTTTTCGTCTTACGGATTTAAATAACCATAATTCAATCTCGACCTTGTGGCTTCTTGAGTCTTCGATGAAGCCTTGGGGATAAGGTTTCGCTAAATAATCGTATACACGTATTATGAAAGCTAATTTACCAACGTTTTCACTTTTAAAGATCCGAAACCGTTGTGGAGAAGATGGGGATGGCGATTTCGTGGACGAAAAATACTGAGGACTGTGGGAACAGCTTGCAAAATTTTTCCCCAATACTGTGGAAAGAAATGAAACGTAAGAAAGTGCTTCGAAGAAAATGGCGTAATCGAAAATGTAATTTTGCAAACCCAAAAATGTAATAAAAATGTAATCAGAGAGATCAGTTTTTTGAACACGAAATAGAAAGTAGTTCACAAACCATCAATTGTTCCTTACATTTGTGTTATTGAGAAATACGTCGAGATATTATTTGCAACTGATGAATTAGCAGGGTACTGACTGAAACATAATTATACACAATTATACACAAGACCTTTAAAACGGGTATCCCGCGTTTCGACTTAAATAACTCGGGGCAAGTCACAGTGCGATGCTCTTCAATTATGCAAACCAGTAATATTTTTCTTTCGCACTTATATTAGTTTTACTAGTCGCTCCTACATTAATTTACGGACTGTGGCAAGTTCGCTGGTCATCAAGAACCAGATCAAACCCATCGTTAATCACTTTGCCACAACCTCATCCTCCACCATTGTGACCTGGCACCCAAATGGCCGCGCGAAACGAGACAATAACGCAATTTTGAACCCCCATATCTATTAATATGAACACAAATAACGAAAAAAGTGATAATTATAAGTAGCCATGAGTTTATATACTCTAACTTACTAGATAAAGGTACTGTGTGAGCTGCACATCCCTTAACAACTTTTCAACCAATCTGAATAGCCACTTAGTACTGTGTTGAATAGCATGAATTTTTGCCTCCTCTATCATCGGATTTCGAGTTTTAATTCAAGGAATTGAATATGGTTTTCAGCACAGAATGATGATCTGACATAAACGTTTATGATGGCGATCTCTACTCAAAACAACTGCACTCTGAATACAACAGTATACTATATATTTGTACTAGTTTCGCGTGTAAAATTTTTTGACAGGTTCATTTTTCCCATCAGTTACTACCCCCAACACCCGTGATTACCATCTCTCATATAATATAGAGGTGGCGAAAAATAAGATCAAAGAATGATGAAGAATAAGTATCACTAAGTTGTAGAGCTCGAAATCCTGATCAAAAAAATGTATGGAATCGTCTGTGTACGACGTGCCGTTACTGAGATATCGTCGACCAAACATTTTGATGAGGTCACACCTGTCCCCAAAAAGTTTCAAACCCATTTTTTTTTCGTCACCGTTTTACCAAATTATCGCGGACTCCAAAAACGTCAGTTATCCCCATTGGTTCTCGAGATATTTGACCCTAAACGTCGCGTTCCTTTGGGGGTGCAATGCAATGTCCCCCGTGCCAAAAAATTCATGTTGCGTCATTTGCTACTACCAATATACTAATACTGACGAAACGCTTCTTGCAGCATCGTGGTTTTACGTGCTCCTCGTGAGCAAATGACCGTCAAATTTCTCTAAATGTATCACTCTCTAAAATAAAAGTGGTATGCACACTTGCTATTCGTAAAGAAGACTAGTATCCTGGATAAAAACATTTTACCGGTTCCACTCTCAAGAATCATGATAAGAAATATAAAAAAGCAACCTAAAAATCTTTCTGTTACATTTTCCAACTATTGAGTGAAACCGTAATATTGTCTTTGCATGGGATACCTGAATGAAATGTGAATCGTAAAAAAAATAACACCTGCTAAGGATTCAACTGAAGGGTCATTCCACCATGAATTCATTAAATGATTTATCCCAAGCGCTTGTACCATGATGTAAAACCATGATTGGCACATTTATTCTTCTTGGTCATAGATTTCGTTTTACTAAATTTTCTAAATCTAAAAAGAAAGAAATCGTATAGAACAGAAGCAAGTACATGATCATCAGAAACAGAAAAAAATCTCTTAGAATGTATATTAGCACAAAGTAACTAAATATCATGCGCCCTGACATTTCTACTACAGAACCAATTGAATTCAAAAGGGGGATTCGTAAACGATATATGTAAAGACAGAAAACAAAAACAACAAAGAGCAATAAATTAAAAGATATATGATAAGATGATATAGATAGAGCAATGATCAATGTAGCTAAAGAGTAAAATGGAATGGTCTTAATGGTCTCCCTCCTACGCTATCAAAAGAAAAAACAAACAACAAATCAGCAGCATATATTTTAAGGAATAATAGCAATAAAATCATTGCTCAAAGAACAAAAGAAAATCTGAAAAAGCTTCGGATGTGTTGTGGTCAGTTATAATTCTCTTGGTATAGTAAGTGGTGTGGGTAGGGGTAGAGGAGAAGAATAATCAATCATCATTAAAACCACACCATCTTGCTCCAAAGTTTTAACATAAATATGGCAATAATATATTGTCAGCCACAATAATTCCTCTAACAACAAACTCTAATATTACACTGTTGTTAGAAATAACTTTCCACATTCTTGTGACTATTATGCATACCATATTATAAAAAAAAAGAAAAACAAACCAAAAAAAATATATATATGCTATGAGTATTGTTACAGTTCAGACCCAAACACAAATCTATTATATATTTCATTTCTGATAGAGAAATTCATAAGCAGTAAAATAGAATCAAAATAAGATGCTGGTAGTAGGTGGAATAATTTAAATAAAGCAGACATGATGATGGGGAGGGGAGAGTTTTAACTTTCTTGAAAACAGCCACAAAAATTTGCTTGAAAAATTATAACAACAATGACACAGCAACAATAATCTCTCAGCGTAACACAACACTCTTTACTACTGTTTCACACGCAAAGAAACCCTCAGAAATAATGATTTTCCCCATTATCACGTTGCGGATTCCAAAAGGACATACATAAAGCCAGTAACAATAATCAGTATGTTCCCCTAAAATGTACATGATGCAGAAAAAGGTCAACTTTGAAAGAAATCACATATTGCACACTCTCCTTCCCCACCCACTGACCAAATTAAACAAACAACAACAACAACAACAAAAAAACAGTACTAAGTTATTAGAGATATGATATAGATACAGGAATGACTTTAAGCTATGTTTTTATTGCTATTATATATAATGTTTTTTGTTTTGTTAGTGGGGAAGGATGTAAGTAGGAGGGAGACCACTGAATGTCTTAAATCTTTATTTTTACATTGATCACATCTACCTATTCTATGATGGTTCTCTAAGTCATACCTAAGTCTAGATCATATATTTATTAATTGAGAACTGTTTGTTGTTTTTGATTGTTGTTTGTTTCATTTATTTCGTTCAATGGGAGAGGGGATCCGGAGGGAGAGTGTGCACAATGTGTGATTTCAGTATAAGTTGCTGTTTTGCTGGATGATGTGCATTTTTGGGGAGCCTACTGATTATTGTTACTGGCTTTACTTATGTCGTTTAGGAATCCTCAATTTTTATGCCATGGTGCTTATCTTGGTTCTAAAGTAGAAATGTCAGTGCACATGATATTTACTTACTGCTATTTTACATTCTAAAAGAATATTTTCTGTAATATTTTTTCTGTTTCTGATGATCAGGTGCTTGCTTCTGTCCTATATGATTTCTTTCTTTTTAGATAAGAAAATTTAGTATAAATAAAAATTATGACGAGAAGAATGAATGTGCCAATCATGGTTTTACATCATATGGTACATGCAATTGGGTAAATTATTTGATGAATTCATAAAAAAATGACACTTCGGTTGTATGCTGAGCAGGTACAATCTCTTTACTATTCACATTTTATTTAGGTATCTCGGACAAATAAATAATTTTACGGTTTCACTCAATAGTTGAAAAATATATTAAAAACATTTTTAGGTTGCATTCTTTCTTATCATAATTCTTGAGAGTGAACCGTAAAATGTTTTTACCCGGGATACTACAGTATAACCCCGTTAAGTCGGACTCTCAGGGGACCGAAATAATCGGTCTGACTTATCGGGAGTCCGACCTATCCGAACTTCGTCGTAAGTCAGACTCTACTTATTTAGTTCGACTTATCGGGAATATTCTGAAAAGTGACAACATGAAATAAAACAAATATATTGACACAAAACCTTTCTTTCAGCAACCTCGAACCCAGGACCCTTTCGCTCTTGTTAAGCTTGTAATAGGAAACTTGCGCGGAACCTGCGCAAAACCGATGAGCAAATAGAAGGCGTGTGAAATCGCCGCTGATTGGATGTTTCTGACTTCATCCAGAACATGACACCATCTATTTTCCGGATGACGACAGAAACATCCAATGAGTAGCCAGTTTCAGTCGCAGTCCGTCCGCTCATTGGTTTTGCGCAAGTTCACTAGTGTCCGTGACATTAAAATCTTTTCAAGCAAAATGGTCCTGGGTTCGAGGTTGTTTTTTCTGTTTCGATTAAAAAAAATCAGTTATTTTCTTTTGTTTTTTTCTTTTTAAATTTTCGTTCTCCACCATTGACGACATTTTTGCAGCTAAGTTGCCGATTTCTCCACTATTTGTAAACATTGAGTAATCCATAAGAGTTTCAATCGCTTGAAAAACTGCTTGACTACTAGGTTTGGTTGGTATGTCTTCACGCATTTCTGAGATTTCGACATCATCATTCCCATTTTCTTCATCAAGGACGCCACGAATTTCTTCTACAATCTCCTTTTCTGTTAGCAAACCTTCGGTCACTTGCACATCACAGTCGACATCTACTATATCTTCACACTGTAAACCAACCTGGCCATGTGCTCTTAGCTTTTCGCAAGCTTCTCGTAATTGATTGAAAGGATCATCATCTTCTTCACTGCAAACATTTTCAGAAAATCCCGATTTTGAAAAACAGTTAGCTATCGTTTCCTTACTAACCTCTCCCCAGGAGAAAACAAGAATCTTCATAGCTTCGAGTATGGAAATTACCGGAAGCTGCTTTCCTTGGTCAATTGCAGCCAAAACTTTCTGTATTATGCGGGTTCTGTACTTGGAATTTAATGACCAAATTACCCCTTGGTCCATTGGTTGTAATGCTGAGGTTGTATTAGGGGGAAGAAAGTAAAGAGTAATTGATTTGAGATTTTCAATTACTGGATGGGCGGGGCAATTATCAATGATCAGGGCCACCTTTCGACCATCATTTTCGAATCTTTCGTCTTGCTCTCTTACCCATTCGTCGAACAACTCCGAATTCATCCAGCTCTACAATGCCGCTTCGAACGTTCGAATCTTAGCCTGCCTGGTAGACAAAACCTCGCAAGAAAATCGGAGGACGGCTGGGCGGGCATACAAAGTAGTCTATCGAATCTTTGACGCTCGAAATTCAGAAAAGTCCGACTTAAACGGTGTTTTCTAACTGAAGGGACCGAAGAAAACAGTCCGACTTAACGAGAAGTTCGAATTAAACGAAGTCCGACTTAAACGGTGTCCGACTTAAGCGGACCATTTTGGCTTGAATTAGGTAGGCAAATCCAAGGGGGACAAGGTTTTAGTCCGACTTAAAGAAAAGTCTGACTTAAACCGTGTCCGACTTAACGGGTTATACTGTATATATTTACAAAGTGAAAAAGTGAAAGTGCAGGGAAAACAAATGAACTTTACTTATTATCGAGTCTAAAGAAAAACTTTGAGATGAGACCTCCTTTACATTCAACTCTGGGGTTTTTTTCGTTTAATACTACATTAAGGAGATAATAAAATAAATCTATATATCGTTCTATTAAATGTATTATTTTATCTCCTTAATGTCTGGGTATAGTAATAAATGAAAAAAGAGCCCAACTCTCTCCAACTCTCCAAAAGTGTAAAATGTCCGAGGTAGCGAGAGTTAGCTGCATTAACATCAGACATACCTTCAATCTGCCAGTAGCAATGGCTTTATTAAAAGCGACAGCTACTTCCATCCTTCCTTTTTTATCAAAGTATAGAATGCGAGCTTGTGATCCAACCACCTGTAAAATGGAATATCATAACAATAAAACCCATTCTATTACATATATATGGATAATGAAGGAAACATCACGCGAACCGAGAAAAAGAAAAAGTAAAATGAAGATATTGTCATAAAAAAGAGAGAAAGATAGAACACACTTTTCTCATCAGAAGCTAATTCTTTGAGAACCTCAGCGGCTATTTTAGCTATTTCTTGGAGATCACTTTCCAAACCACTTGTAAACACCCAGCTAAAAGAATGAAAATGACATTAAATTCTTATGAAAGGCACGTTAAGGGTCAATTGCTGCAATAGCAAACAAAATACAATTAGTTTCACAAGTTCTAATTTTGTTTATAAGATTATTTGTTGTAGCAAATGTCAATTTTTTTTAAATAAACTGTTTTTAAATCTCAACAAGAACCATATGGTGTAAAACGGTAGCAGAATTTCAAAACTAAGTCGTAATACGAACAAAATAGATACAACTCATTCACAGAGTTTTAAACTTTGTAAAGTGTAAAAAAGGTTTAATAAAGAAACATCATTCCTTAAACCCAAAGAAATATACATTTGTGAGATGTAACCATGGATACTTATCTTAATATAAAATATATTTAAATACAAAATAAGAGCCAAAACAAAAAAAAACAAAAAAAAACAAAAAACCGTATTCATCGAAAACAATTTTATTAAAAATAAAAACGAAAAATCCATCTGAAATACTGGGTTTTAAACTTTAAAAAAAAAAGCAAACCGAAACGTTCAAATAACCAACAAAAGTAGTTATAAGAAGGTCGTTTAATAGAGTTAAAGTAAGAATTGATTTTTATGAAGCTTCTCATTATGAACTGTAGGTGAGCCGAACAATTGGCTCGGCAACAAAATAATACTTAATTTCAAATAATATACTTCGCATTGGAAGTGACTGAAACCTCATGGGAATAAGATCTATTTTTTCGTGAATAACTGGTAAAATACCAACAACAAAAAATACTTATTGAAGGTTTTGATAACCGTTTGAAAATTCATAGCCTGTGTTTGTTCATACAATTTATATAGTTTTGTAAACAGAATTTCGCAGAGTCTAAAGCGTGGGCTAAATCCCATTTTGGCCGGAGGAGTAGGAGTAGGAGTCCAAGGGTGTTTGAAGGGGAATGTCATCCCATATGAGACCACGATATATTAGTCGTTCTTAAATACTGCTATCATATACAATCTTCATAAAGAATGCAGCAAAGTATCAATATAGTATTATAGTATTACTGTTATATTAATTCTATATTATCTATATAATATATTGTACTACATTACCTCCCAAATATATCGTGGTCTCATACGTGATGAAAAAGTATTCTCTTTCGTAACAAGTTCATGCACAATGTCTAATGACAGCTGTTGCACATAATATACTTTGTAAAAAGCACAGAAGATTAACAGCTCATTCGGATATTTTGATATGAGAGAGTTTAACTACTAAGATAGACAAGTAGGTAGCTACTTACACATGATTACAATCACCCTCAATACTGTCAAGTTTCTGACAGAAATTCAAAACCTTATTAGCCTTTTCTACGACGGCCAAATTTAACGCTGTCTCCTTTTATATCACCGATCTTTATTGGCGTTATTTTTCAAGGTCAAACCTTTACAGACAAACCTTCACAGACAAACATTCCATGGAGGCCCATCTAACGCATAGTCATTAAAATATAAGCCAATTAGGGCTGGCGTAAAATGGGTGAACAAGTTATTGTGTAACTTACGCCATTCTCATCAGGGTATTGTGTTACATCTTTGTAATTTATCATAAAGCAAACTAATTCCACCACAACTTTTAAAATGATAAATTCGACCTGTTGAATTCAATAAAATAAAATGAAAATCTGGTGATATTTGACAAATTTCGGTAGTCAAAAGTAACGCAAAAGTTTTGAATATATTGCACCAGCAAACAAAAGGGCCAACAAGTTATTGTGGAACTAACACCATCCCCATAAAGTTTGTATTGTGTTACATCTTTACAATTTATCACAGAGCAAAGTTGCACCTAACTAAATGGTTCAAAACCCATTGAAAAGATGTCACTAAAAACACATAAAAGAACATCTTAAAGCCGACTATACAATTTGTCGAATAACATTCACCGCCGCTTAAGAAAAAAGAGTTTTGAATATATTGCACCAGCAAACATCCTCTTCCAATTGCCATTCAAATTAAAGTAAATTCCAACAACACTTTTCACATGGCACCAATCATAATCAAGAAATACAACCAATCAAATCAATCATAACAAAAATAACAAATTATGACAATATGAACAATATTGGACAGAATACTTTCCAAAAATTGTATTTGTATATGTTTTCTGAGGAAAGTTAATAATTCAATCTCCCCTTATCTCCAAGTGAATGTTGAGGGGCCATTGGGTAACTTTTACCTACCTTCAACAACATTGAATTGGTAGACGGGCGTCAGACAATTGTATAGATAGATAATGTATTAGATAACGTGCGCAGACTGTTTAATCGACTCACAATGAAAATGTTTTCATGCTAGCCGGTATAATGGGAACATACTCTAAGCTGTCTTAGGACTATGGCTAAACACAACCTCGTACCCAGGGTGACCCCAGTCGAATATCAGTGTGAGGTATACCAAGATTTATCATTAAAAAATCTTCCTGGAAAAATTGATCAGTTTAAAAAGGACTTTCTGAATATCTGTAAACAATACGACCACATTTACCACACCTTTAGCTATAACTATATAAGGAGTAGTAGACGGGCAGGTGTGAACACAGAAGATAGCAAAATTGCAACAACAGAAAATAATTTATCAGAATATTTGCATACATTTGCATACATGTACATTTATCATTCATAATTTGTTCAGCTCTATATCGTCATAACAAGAGAATATGGAGATTACGCAACTGTGATTGCAACGAGGTCAGCGATGGGAAAGTGATCAAAAACTATTCAAAAATTAATGAATCATAAAGCAATTGAAGTTTGAAGAACTTGTGTCTAATAACAAAACCTTCGATTGATGAACTAAAAAAGACAGAAATGCTTTCGCAAAAAAGGTAAAACAAATTCGAGTTAAACATAATCTACAGTTATCCTTGTGTCTTCACTTTTAGTTCCACTTCAAAATATTACTTATCACGTTGTGTGTAGAATGTGCAAATCTGTTAATGATGTAATAATCTGACAAATGGAATGAGAAGAATTAAACTTTCTTTCTAAACAAAATCGGCATGGAAAACGAATCTTTTGTGGCCGTCCTCGTTGTCGTCGTATTTGCGTAAACTCCCTAATATCTCGCACATAAATTGTCAACAGACACTTCCTGTGGGTTTGTCTAACAAGACTTCCAACCAATAGGTTTTATGATGTCATCTTATTAGACACACTTACTGGTAGAAAATATAGAGACGCCAGAATAAATCACACGCACATTTTCTTTTCTTGATGGCATAGACATACAGTTCTTATTTATTAGTACCAAGATTGGAAAAGACCTTTGCAATAACACTGATGTCTTCCACTTGATGAGGTTGTGTTACAATCAGATTCCCATCGGCCTTCATCGCACGCTGTATCGCTTCTTGTGCGAGCATATTTCCTGACCAAGCACGTCGAGCAACCTGAAAAAAATAGTTATCGTCATGGCAATATGTTACGTATGAAATTAATTCGTAGTCAAAATTATAACCTCGTGTAAAGACGACAATGAATAATAGGAATTATAATAGTAATTGCACGCTTGAAACCACTCGACGACTTCCGAAACCACTCAACGATTTGTGAAACCATTCGACGATTTGTGAAACCACTCGACAACTAGACTTCTGAAACCACGACTTGTAAAACAGAACGTTGGCAACAAATTAACTTCGCAGTTATGCAAAAACAGTGAAATTTCTCTGTAGACTGTAGACATCCCACATAGTGGACACCTCCTTATAGCGAAAACATTTTTCAGAAACGGATGTCCAAATCTCTACTTAACGAAAACATTAAAGAGGACATATTTTTTGGTGCGGAGAGGTTTCACTTATATTGTATGCACTTTCTCTGTCAGTTAGTTATCATTAACGATCCTCGTTTTTTTATTAAATAAACAATAAAATTCCAATCTCGAGGACATGAGATCGGTTTTGTATTTCCTGGCTAAACATCCGCTTGCTATTTTCCGGTAAAAATACATAGGGATAGCCTGACACTTTCCCAGAGTTACGCATAATATCTCTAAGGCATACACCACGAAGTTAATGTCCGGAATCAAAACATTAACTGTATGGCATAAATGATGGATAAAAATAAATAAAAAATCATCATACAACATTCAACTTGTAAAACATCAACACCCTTATTCACGTACCCGTTGGAAACATCCCAAGCTAACATATTTCGTGCTCGTTCTTCAGCCTCCTAAAATGACAAACTATAAGAAGTTATTATGTATCCTTCAAATACACCATGTTTTTATAAGAACTAGTTAAAATCCATCGGGTTCATTTGTGCTAATTGTTTTGCCTCTTAGAGCTTATTTGTTTTTTAATTTGTGCTGCTTATACAAAGAAATTTCACTTTAAAGAGGACTTGAGCAGCAAATGTTTCGAAGTTACAACACGAGTAGCACATTTCAAAATTGTGATCTGAGAAAGGTTACATTCTAGCATATCATTTTACCAATAATTCCACACTCATGAAATTGAAAGTGCGGTGCCATTTTCGCACAAAATTAACAGAGAAATGTGAATGAAAAACAAAATTTGTTCCTTCATCTTTACGGAAGACCAGTTTGATTTCAATAAATCCTTTCAAAATTCAAGAACTTATAGTTTAATAAATTTCCTCGTAACGGGCTTCTACCACATAGGGTTTGGTTTGCTGCAGCAATGGTGTAATGAATAGTAACTTCAAGTGCGCCCGCTGAGGCTCTTGTTCGAGTTTCAGCCATGTTGCATACCGATACTTCACACCGACGCGCTTTAAAAGCAGTGTATCAGCCCATTTGGAGCCATCGACTGACTGCAGACTGGCCTTCGTGCAACTTAAAACAATGCTATACATATCTCTGGCCGTAAGTCAACTTCCTAGTTGCAATTCTGTGGAACCAACCGATATTTAAAGAAGAGAGCTTAAGACGTGAGTGTTTCAATATATTTAATATATCTCAAATGTTTAATTAAAATGCTTGGTCAAACTTAGCTTACTTCTTCATGTTTTGTAAGCTTTTACAACCAGTTTTAATTGTCATGTGAAAACAATTGAAAATTTTCAAAATTTGCGACATTGTAAAAATTAAAAATTAATAATTAATGTCATTAAGTAAAATCAGAAGGGATTTCTGGTTTTAGTTTCGTCAAATCGGAAAGGACGTCTGAATTTCGTAGTTCCAATTTTTCGGAAAATCTGCATTACCCTGGCATATTGATTCTTTATCTTCATGGAAGATGAAAATCAATTCAATTCTTGCTGACTGACAGATTTCTTTGCAATGACATTATTGAGGTGTCAATTTCAACATTTGAGCAACACATTAAAATATTTGAGAATTGAACATTGCTGAAAGTAATCAGAGAACAATCAACATGAATGTCTGTTTTTTGTTGTTGTTGTTGTTATTTCGAACTTGATATCAGATATCAGATATCAGAAAAGATTGACCGCAAAAAAACAGACATGACAACATAGTTACTTTGAGCAAAAACTTTCGTCATTTTCGAGAAAGTTTATCCCTCGGAAGTTTTTAAAACATGATAATCTTGAATTTTTCTTACCGTGGAAATATAAGGGTAACTTTATATTCCAAAGAAATTTCAAAAGTTTTCCAGCCGAAACAGCACCTCTAGAATCATTATGCGGACGTTCTGTGAGAAGGTCTGACACAGAAATCAGGAAGATTCGAACAAATAGAAACAAGTGCAACGCATAAAAATATTTGAAAATTCCTGAAAGTTTTCCGGGAACAATCAACCTGACTGTTTGTTGTCGTTTTTTTTGTTTTTCCGTCTTCTATTTTAAATTGACAATCCACTAAATTAATAAAGAACCCGAAGACACAGTTGAACTACACGTTATCACAGAACATGATGTGCCCCTTGGTTCCTTCTTTCTGTTTGATTTCTTCATAATATAAATAATATAATTTCAAAGACAAAGTAGTTTCGTCAAATCGGAAGAAGTTTGGTCAAATAGGAAGGGATATGAAGGAATAGGTTTCGAATCACAGGGTCTGGCAAATATAATATCAATTTACATAAAGAGCGCCGAAGCAAATCAGAATCAATTGTTCTCATTGTCAACATTTCTGAAAAATTAATCAATGTAACGTCTGGCGATTTTGTATAAAATTTGTTGCATTACAGAAATTAGAACAGTTGGAATCAGTTTAGCGAAAGAACGGTAAGTTTTCGTATGGAATTGCAAAATAGAAATCAAGTGACTCTGAAATGAAAGTAAGTTAATTTTGTGTAACTCATTCAGCATGAACTAAATTATTCATTTAACATCATTTAGATAAACCATCATGAAGACTTTGTTGTTGGTATTTGCTGTTGCTGTTATTGGAACCTCTCTAGGTATATACCATATGACACAAAGTTGACGATTGCTTTTTCCTTAAATTTTTATATTTTGATGTTAGTGCAAATATTATTGGAGATAGATAATTGATAATTATATGGGGTTCATTTCGGATAATGCAGACAAACAAAACAGCTCATTTGGTGGGACAGCTTCTTTCCCATGGTTACTAATCTCTGTATATCCATTTCGGACATTTGAAGACAAAAACGATAACCCTTGGTATCAATATCTGAAATCTGATTTGTTTTCAAAAAATTAGATATATTAAAACATTGCTAAAAATAGATTTCTTCCATTCATGTTTCATCTGTTTTTTAGGTTACACTGTCGAAATGAAAAATGGTGAGTATTTATTTTTTTATGTTTAAGTGCGTTGCTATCTATCGTGAAACGGTTTCTACACTATCTTGCTTTGAAGGAAAATTTAATTTAAGTGGGATGTTATTGGGATTCAAGAATATGTCATATTCATTTATTTGTTTATATATTTCATGTCATATTTCTTTTTATTTCTTTAAATGTTTTGTAGATCGTAAAGAATATGTGAAAAACATGTTGATGAATCAACTTAAAGATGAAATGGGTGAGTTTGGATAAAAAGATGATTGAATTGTAACAGAAGAATTCTATGGCAAGTTTTAATAAACAAAGCGTTATGCAGTGCATGGACATTAGCGGATGGAGCTTGGTTTGCACAAAACACCTCAAAATGACATAGATAACTAGATATAGATAACATAGAAAAAAGCATTTCAAATCCTTGACCAGGAGATTTTCCTTCAGTTCTTCCTTAGTCGAAGTTGAAGTTTATAGATTTTCCACTTGTACATGGAACCGTCACAGGAATTGTTCAACTTTGTCTTCTTTTTACTAGAGGATGGCTTGAAATTAGAAGACCTATTAAACGATGATGATAGCGACGATGAAGGTAAGAACATTGGATTCAGTGGGGTTTCTTAGGAGAAAAAAAACAGGGATAGAAGGTCATCCTATTAAGTATTATAAGAATGTGTGAAGATCTCTCTAAAACTTAACTCCTTTAAAGAAGCTACAACATGAATCACCTGATCTTAAGAATTATGGTGTCGCAATGTTCGTCGTAGCCCCCTTTACTTTACAAATATTTACAAAAAAAAAGCATTTCAAACTTCTACATCAGTTTCCCCTTCATATAAGTCCATTCTTGATAAGAAACCATGTGCATATGCAGGAATACAGGGCCACTGACTGGTCTTATAAGCAAGATAGATTTTCATTTTTGAAGAATGAAAACTTTCATTAGATAAACTTTTCTCTTCCAACAAAATTTTTTATGATCCATTCTGTTTTTTCACAATGTCTTGTCTATTTCAGTAAGTAATTTAATGAAACAGCAGCATTGCCCAATCTTTTAATCCATCAATCTTTTGCTTTAGCCACCATTGCTAAATTTGAGACAAATATGTAGGGGCTTATATTGGCTGATATGAGGAGGCGTTCTTCAGGAGGCAAAATTCAAAACGTACCCTTATAATCGCTGGGTGATAGGGTATAATTCACGTGTTATTTTATTATAACTGGTGTTAATTTAATCGTAACTGGTGTTATTTTAGCTGATGAAATGGCAAACAAAGCTGATGATGAGGAAAAGAACGGTAAAATAAATACTTCCTCAATTCCTATTTTTAATCTTTCAGACATTGAGTAACGCTTAATTATCTTCTTTTACAAATGTTTTTATTTTTAAAGATCCAAAACCATTGTGGAGAAGATGGCGATTTCGTGGACGAAAAATACTAAGGGTTGTAGTACCAGTTGCTTGCATCAAGTACCCCCATTTGTGTCGGGGGAAGAAATGAAACGTAAGAAAGTGCTTCAAAGAAAATAATGTAATCAGAGATATAATTTTGTAAACACGAAATAGAAAGTAGTTCATAAAACAGTTTCTTATATTTGTGTGTGTGATTGAGAAATACGTAGAAATACTATTTGCAATTGATAAATTAACGGAATAATGACTGTTTTGTGCATCTGTACTGAAAAATAATTATACACAAAACCTTTAAACCGAAAATTCCGCGTTTCGACTTCAATAACTCGGGGCAAGTCACAGTGCGTTGCTGGAGTCGCTGCTCAAATAATATAACTTCAATCCTTTCACTATTGAATCGCCAAGAATAGAAATTACTCTATTACTGGTCCTCTGGACTTTGTTTTCAACATCGATAATTAGCTCATTGTCATTATTAAATATTTAATTTACTGTCTTTGGTATTAATTACACAATCTTTAACATTTGACTTTTTTATTTTCTTTCGCGAACGCTTTCTCCTGGTTGTAAAGTTGTCATGGTTACCAGTATTATTATCAGGCTCGATTTCGTTGCTACATTTATCGCCATTAACATATAACAAATTATATTTATTATTCGTTAAAAAGTTTTGTGAAACGATCTTTTTACCATTTGCACTAACAGTACGCTTGGAAGCAACGTAATTTTCGTCTTGCCAAGTCTCTTTAATTTCATGTTCGGAGGTTCCCATGGTAACGGTTTCGGTTGTAAGAGATTGAGTGCTTTTTTTGAGCGAACTTATGTCATCAAGTAAAATGTTTATGATACTTTTTTTATTGGTCAGTGCCGCGAGGCAGCTGATCTTTCATTTCCCCGTGTCTGTCAGTCAGTTAGTCAGTGTGTAATGTCGCAGTTAATTTCGCCCGTTTATAACGCCCTTCAATATTAACTTAGAATTTTTCATTCTAATCAACAAGTTTAAAGCACATCACTAATAATTATTAAAAGATCAACTGTTAGGTTAAGAAAAAAGTTTAATCTTGTGTATATTGAAAGGCAAATGTAAAATAAAGAAATGCAGTGAATTCTGGGAAATAACTTGTGCTCCTTATTATTCAAAAGGTAAATTCAAGCTAATCTATTTACATACCGCTTTCTCGTTTCAAGTTTGTGTATATAAGAAGTTGAGATATACTATCTTACTTACTTGGCGTATATTCAAGAAATCGTTATTATTTTTGGTAAATTTGGTAACCACGACGTGTCCTGTTTACCAAAGGGACAAACTCTTGGATTGGAAGAAAATATCGCAAGGCATGTAGATGATTTATTGTTTTTTTGTTTTGTACAACACATACCCCAAGAGTTTGTGTTGTACAATCTGTCTATCTCTCTCATTTCTCCACCCCAGCTACTTACTGTTGCGAACTGTGTGTTAATGAGTGATATCTAATCATATCACGGAAAGGGTTAGAGTCAGGTTTCCTAGCCAAGGTCTCCTGTGAATCCTATCTATAACTTCTAAAAAGTGCCATCCTATCCACCTGGAATGCTGTGAGGAATTATATATATATTATTATTTTGTTGGTAAAGTCAACCTCATTAAAAATGAGTCGGTCAGACATAAAAAATAAACTGTCTGTTTTCTTCCGTCAGTTTGTGCAATCTTTGGTGTGGGGCATGAGGTGTATAATAATGTCCTTCACACATGAGAAACATAATCTTCCTTATCCTCTGTGGAACCCTATGTGGAATGAAAGCTAAGCTATAATTGTTTGCAATCTCTGGCAATCTCATTCACATAGCTGACAGACAACACGAGATTATGTTGTGGTAGACCGTGTTAATTATTTTTGAACACTACCCACTCACCAACTTAACTTTTCAATTTCGAAACAAGAACCTTAAAAGAAAAAAAAAGATAACGCTCCTTCACGGGAAAGAGATTAACCAATATCAAGTTTCATATCAATATCAATTATTTTCTTTGATTTATTTGATTGTTAATATTGATCCAAATTATGTATAGGGGTGCTGCTATTTAAGTTTAATTCTTGTCATCCCCCAACAACCATCATTATCCACTATGAAAATTTTCATTCATGTTTCTTTTTGTTTTTAAAATAAAATTAGGAGACTAAACAAGCCTTAAGTTAACACAAGACCGGACACCCACCCTACCCAACAATTTTTAAAAATACAGAAACTTCCACCACAACCAGGGTTTCTCTCTACTCCATATTATGTGTGTGGTATGGGTGTGAAGTGAATTTATGTAGCTAAGAGAACGCTATATAGCTACCTGTTTTTAGACACCCAGGAAATAGTTTGTGTATTTGTATTTTCATCAACAGGGAATTCTTGAAATTTTAAGTGTGTAACACACTTAAAAGGCCACAAGAAAGGGGAGAGGAGAGACAGAAGAGGAGGGAATAAAAATCGAAAATAGGATCGAAAATATATAATTAGAGTTTATCATGTCATAGACCGGTTGTTTTTGTTTGCGACGTTTCGACAGTTACTACTGTCATCATCGGGCGTTTGTAAATGAATGATGTAAAGTTTATATATGTTTTCAGTAGGATCGAAATTAGGATCGAAATTATTTCGGACCTGGAAGGAAGCAATGTCAATAATTTGTTTTGCGTAGAGCTGGAAACCATATCGCAGGAACATTATACGATGTACTATTAATACTGTTTTTGACACTGTATATAGTCTCTTTGACTTTTCGAGCAGTCCATCCTTTTTCCTTGTCAAGGATCTTTCTATTCTCCCAATCAAACTTGTGGTCATTAGTCCAACAGTGGTCAGCAATTTCGTTTTTGGTTACATCGCCATTCCGTACGGCTCGCATATGTTCTTTGAACGACACTGAACGACAATGAACGACACAAATAACGTGATATACCAAATTCCATGTAGTGATTGTGAATCAGATTATATAGGAGAAACAAAAAGAACATTTGAGCAACGCATCAAAGAACATAGGATCGAAAAGTTTCTCACAAAATCAATGTCATTATATAAAAAAAGCAGTAAGAATTTTCTAACCTTTAGTGCTGCATTGTATCGTTCTCTGGAACACAAATTAGGATTACACGTTTTCTGTATTTTACGCCGCAATCACAATAGTTAAATTACTTTATATAAGTTGTAGTGTACCACTCATACATTAACCACGGTTTGTGAATAGCCTCTATTCCAATGTTTTGCGGAATCAGCCTACAACTGTGGGCAAAAAATCTTGGAATTACGTACCTACGTACAGACGGACGTACAAACGCTAATGAAAGATCAGCTGCTTTCCGCGCTGACCAAAAAGTCAGTCGGGGGACACAATATATTTTTTATGGTAGCCTAATAATGAACCAATGACAAAAAACTTTCGATCCACTCTTAGCGAAGACAACTACAATTTTAACCAAGCAGCAATTAAAATAGTGGATTGAATGGAATAATAGAATGGAATATTACTCAACACCATGATGCAGCATGAGTTTGGTAGCATCCATGGTACGGGGTATGACCTTAAAGGCCTAATGGTACAAGTATTTTGTTGATGGCCCCTGATAGCTATGTGGTATAGATAGTGTCGTTGTTTAGGGTTAAATTTGTATAAAACAAATTTAAAAGAAAGTCATATCTGATTGCACAAATGAATTGTTATCAAGAGCTTGGAAGGTTGGGGCAGGGTGACCCTTTTTTATGCACCAATATTGAACATCTTTAACAGGATGCTTCCCAGTAGTAGTCGAAAACAGGATGACTATGCTTTGCTTGTGCATTTAAAAGTATATAATATTAAGGGACAGGACAAAATCTTTTCGAATGTTTTAAATACAATGTTCTCGCAATTTATTTTTGGAAATTGCTCATCAGACAGTGTTTTGTGTAAAACAAGCTTTAATTTAACTAAACAACACAAATGTAAAGTTATGTATGAACAGCGAAAAGAAGGTGATAACTTTTACCCAGTCTGGATCCGGCAGTTTTTTGTGTATGGCAGTATAACATTCAAACATTCTTCGTTCTTTAATCAAGTCCTTTAATTCTTTAATCAAGTCAACTGATGTACATGTAAGAAACAGAAAACAATAGAAACTGTTGTGAATGCAGACAAGGCCCCACTCTTTTTGACAAAATTTAAACTTAAATACCAGCACCCCTTATACTCTATTTGGACTAATATTTACAGTCAAATAAATCAAAGAAAATAATTGATATTGATATGAAACTTGATATGGGGTAATCTCTTTCTCATGAAGGAGCGTAAGCTGCCAATCTTTCTTTTCTTTTCTTTCTTTGATGGTTTTTGTTGTTTTGACTATATTAGTGTATTAACTGATTAGTTTATGCACTAAAAATTATATTTTTTCCTAATACGCTCTTATAAATTTCACCAAAAATATGACACTGTGACAGAGTTTCTATTGAACTTGTCAGAGCAAATCCGAGAATAAAAGACTTTTTATCATTTTATTTTGATAAAAATGATCCGAAAGAAAGAAAGAAACTTAACATTTCCATTTAAGATTGTTAGCTTTCCCTACCAAATCGTATTGAAGACAATGACTTCATGTAACAGACTTTACAAATCTTTTGCATTCCTTCAAAGGTGCATCAATTTCTTTCAGGCTTTACTGTATATATACCAAATATATACTTCAAGGTGGTAAGAAAATTTCACTGGAAAAAAATGGATTTCACGTGTTCTTAAAATTAAATTCTTGTGAAAGGAAATAATACTTTTTGCCTCAATGTCCGTCAAAGTATGCATGGTAATATTTATTTTTAAAAAAATATGAAGACTAATTATTTGCCAAATTAACGAAATTAAATTCCTGGGAAAAGTTTATTTTATCTCAATTCGCGAAATTAAATTTGCACGAAAACTGCTACTATGGATCAGACTATCGACCTGTAATGGTTCCAAAGAACGATTCATTATGATTCATTTTTGCAGGGCAAGATAATCGTTCCAGGAGTGAACTGCAACTAAGCCGAATATTCATACAACACTTCCTTTTGACCTCCAGTACTTGTGAAAAATAGTTAGAAATTCATCACTAGTGGATCTGAGATTGTTTAACAGTTATATAATTTATTTTTTAGGTCCTCTGTTGGTGGCATTATCTCGTATCTGCTGCCAGAACTCTTCCTCAAAACTTGAGCTTGTCAGAATTACCTGGACTTGTCCGAAGTCTTTAAACTTGTAGGCCTTATCTGAACTTGACCAGATTTTTTATTTTCAGATATTTTCAAAACATGATTTCAATTTTGCATAGCTATCTTTGTCACGTGAGAAGTATATATTCTTCAGTTGTCTTCATATATTCTTCAGTTTTTTACTTTGGCACATATTTTGTTACAATGTACTAAACATTTTTTTATAATAGATTGAGTTTATAATACATGAATAATTGTATTTAATACTCCAGTATAAGGACTTCGGGTTGAAAATCTACATTTATAAAGGATATCAGATTCGGAATAGAATTTTTTGTTTGGCACAAATTTTCTTTCTAAAATGTAGTTCTTACCGCCGCAGGAGAAAGGCTGTGAAATTTAGTAAATACACGCAGAATGTTATCTGAAGTGTTCTAGTTGTCCTTCGTAATGTGTACTAATTTTCTGGTATGCCCAACCGCGCTGACCTGCAGGCCCCAGGGCCTCTTGTTTTTAATTTATTACGGGAAGTTTCTTGCTAATCGCCACCTCAATGTAAATAGTATAGATGGACAACATTAATCAAGTTTTCTGCGTGAGACCATACATGTGTGGAATACCAATCAAAATACCCAAGAAAATGCAAATTGAAATTGTAAAAAAAATACCAGAATTTGTTCTTCCGGATTAACAATTTTTGCAGTTCAAATGTTTTGAAGTTATGAAAAAAGATCATTGCGTGAGAAAATTGGACTAATATTTAACAACTTTCACATTTATTATTAGGTATCAACAACTGCCTGGCGAAGAAAGTCACTTTCACCTCTGTCGAGGGCCACCTATTGGTGGAAACAAAAGTTCACGAAGTTTACCTCACGGAGTTGACATCTCGTATTGTATCTCGTATCTCGAAACTTGTACTGGTAAATGAAAAATTAAAAACTGAAAATTAAAATCTAATAATATACAACAAGCAATTGAAGTATAGTTGTTCAGTCTAGAACGATTTCCATTGAAGCTTACCGAATCACAGTTGGTAGTTTCTATGTTACTACAAACCTCTCCCGGGCTCCTAAGAAAGACGTTTTAGTTGATTATACCTAAGATTAGTCCTGGTCTACCTGAAAATCAAGAATTGAAACTATATTTGCCTTATCTCGTGAAGTTATCATTGCAATTGCGTACTAAACTTGTTAACTAATTTGGTAACTCTTTACCCAATTGTAGACTGCGAGTCATTTTTCGCTCTTCTTTAAGAATATCATCATATTTTCGCTTCAAAGATCGTGTTCCTAAGGCATTACTTTCAAATGTTGTGTATCATTTTAAGTGTAGTAGCTGCAATGCTTCTTATTACGGTAAAACAACACGACATTTGAAGGTAAGGGCCTCTGAACATCTGGGCGTTTCCTCTCTGACAGGTAATTCTGTTAAGACTGTCCAGTCTACGGCTATTAAGGATCATTTGCACCATTGTGGTTTGGCTTCCTTTGGCGATTTCAGTGTCATCACGTCAGCACCTAATAATTATATTCTGGAGCTTAAAGAAAGCCTAATGATCTATAAAAATAAACCTTCGCTAAATAGAAATATTTTATCATCTCCTTTATTTCTTTTTGATAAATTCAATTGAACAGTCATCTCGGAGTACTGTCTCACGGCGTATACTGATGCTCTGTTTAATTATTTTTATCGTGTTTTCTATATTTGGTATCATTTGTGATATAGTTTTATATAATGAGTTACGGAAAAACAATGGTATAAAAACTTGAATCTTTGAAAAAATTTGTTGTACTGACGACGGTGGAAGTTACCACCGAGAGCTTTACAGATATACAAGAATGAGTCGATAAATTTGTGTCGTTTTCTTTTCCTTCATGCCATTTAAAACTAATGCAAAATAAATTTCCCTGTCAAGCTGTTGTTAACGATTTGCAAGTTTTTGAGTTGCCAAATAACTTCATCGATGTTCGCATACTTGAAAAGACAATTATTTCAAAAAGGTTGTTATTCAAAAAAAATCATTATTATGCCGAACGGACAATCTCCCAAAAGGAAAGGATCTATTTGTAATGCTCCCATAAAGGCAGATGAAATTTGCAATATTTTACCGCGAGGATTGGATAACAATGGAATAGTTCAAATTGCTTTGAAGAAGATAATGTCGTTCAAATCCAACGTTCTTTTTGAAGCAGTAAGGCCTGATGTTGTCAAAGGGATTTTGATTTATTTAAAACAAAATAATGCATTGTATTCTAACATCGGGATAAATTTAGATAATGACAGTGAGGGATCACTGTTGGGTTGGAGAAATAAACAATACATTTGATGAAGATGAGGTTCATTTTGTAAGCGAATGTCAAATACCCCATTTCAAACAAGCTGATCAGGAAGAAGATGAGAATTCTTTAGGTCAATTTGGATTAACTGCCTCTGAAACTGTTTACGTTCCCGAGAAGCGTAATGAAGTCAATGATGATGCAAATGTAACTATTGCACCAGGAGAAAATAAGCAGCCCTTGCCTATAATATGTGATGATGATTGTGAACTACTTGCTCACCCGTGGTTATTTCCAACTGGAAAATTTGGATATACTCATGAAAGAAAGGAAAAATTCAGCCCTTGCAAATATTTCAACAAAAAGTTATTAAATTATAAACAAAAATTTGCTTCGGACTCTGATTATATATTTTTGTGCTCAATCGCTTACTCAGCATTTGAATTTTAACCGATCAATCAACATTGCCATGAAAAAAATAAAATCTGACGGACAAACAGATGGCGAAATTTCACAAAATTTTTAACAAAAAATTGGAGACCTAATAGCTAATGACGAAGCATTCAATTTCATGAATACTTTAAAAGGAACCCCTGCGTATTGCAAACGATTTCTTTTTGAAGTACTCGCCATGGTTAAACAGTTAGGATTGCCCACTTATGTTATGACTCTTTCTTGTGCAAATCTCAGGTGGAACGAACTAGTTGAAATTATAGGAGAATTAAACGGTATGAATTTAACGACAGAAGAGATTGAAAATTTGAACTATTTTGAAAGAATCAAAAAATTCTCAACAGTAACCCGGTTCTCTTGGCCAAGCACTTTCAATTTAGAGTTGAACATTTTTTCAAGCACATAGTTTTAAAAGGAAAAAGTTATTCATCATGCTATACGAGTGAAATTCCAAGTAAGAGGTAGCCCTCATGTTCATTGTTTACTCTCGGAGTAAAAAATGTACCTATTTTATGTGAACAAAATAAACTCGAATATGTTGCTTTTGTAGATAATGTCATCAAATGTGAACTACCTGAACAACAAGACAATGCTCATTTGTTGGACTTAGTAAAAACATATCAAACACATAGTCATTCCAGGTCTTGCAGAAAATATTAAAAATGTTGAGTGCAGATATTCGTTTGGTAAATTGTTTACAAATAAAACACGAATAGCGGAGCCAATTCTTGAAAACTTCACTGAGGAAGAGAAAGTTACAATGTTGCAAACACGAAGAGAACTTTTACATAAAGTTCAAAAATATATCAATGAAAACTTGAATCCAAGGCGCCGTAACATGTACAACCCTACAAAAGAAAACTACGACCCGCCTAAATCCTTTGATGAAATCTTAGAGGTATTAGACATTGAAAAATCAGAATATTACCGTTCACTAGAAATGTCACCTGATAATAGCTATCAGATCCATTTCAAACGATCTCCTGGTTCCTCCTTTACAAATAATTATTTTGAAGATGGTTTACTTGCATGGGAAGCAAACATTGATATTTATATTTTATATTTATATCATATCATTTATATTTATATTTATTTCATTTATATCATCATTTATATCATTGATATTTTGTTTTAGATTATTACAAAGCTGTAGTTTACATGTGTGCGTATCTCTCAAAATTCCGCCGAAGCAATGAAACAAGCAGTTAAAGAAGCACATGGTCAATCTGCTTATGAAAAAATGAAATTAGTATCCAAAGCTTACCGAACACACAGACAAATGTCTATTCAGGAAGCAGTTTCGATTGTTTTGCCAGATATTTTGTTACGTAAAACATATCCAGCAATTACCTTTGGAAATAGTAATCTTCCTGAAAATCGATATCGCGTTTGTCGAAGCGAAGAAGAAATAGCCAATATGCCTGATGACGAAACTAATATTTTCAAAAAAATATGTCAGACTCGTCTTTTAAAAACGGAAAATACGTAGTTATGGAAAATCTCTGTTTTGCTGAGTTTCTTTCCAATTATGTCTTGGATACAAAAACAATCTATGAAGACGAAAACGATTGTCAACCAGACATTCTCGTCATATGTTGTTCATGTTTTATCCTTTCAGAAATTAAACTGAATTAAATGCTACACTTTTGGGAACATATTCAGAAAAAATGTTAGATCCAGCAGTTTTAGACGTTATCAACTGTGATAAACAAATTTGTGAACCTTACGGTGATATAGTCAATAATGCGTTTGTTCATATTTTAATGAAAATTATGCAAACGGCTTAGATGCAGCTGGAGAACAAGAAAATGATTCTGTAAGAGATGAACTAGACCAACTTCCAAACGATGATGATGAGTTTGATGATAATGCTGATGATAATTATTGTGGAGCACCAGCTCATGTACCATTAACCGTTTTGGATGATGAATTGAATGAAAGAATCCGTTCTTTAAATAGAAAACAGCGAAAAAATTTTGACTTTATTAACTAATGGGCAAGACAAACAATGAAATCTATGCGAATCAAGGAAGCAACAAAACCTGATCCTTTCCAAATATTTATCACTGGGAGTGCTGGTTGTGGAAAATCACATTTATTAACAACAATCAAAATGCATTTACAGAAAGCTCTATCCTACGGTTCAGGTGATTTTAGCCAAGAGAGAATGTTAATGTTAGCACCAACGGGTGTAACCGCTGTTAATATTGATGGTTCAACTATCCATTCAGCTTTTGAAATATTACCAGATCGAACAAGTGGTAAATGCGTTTCCAAATTAAGTGACAAATGAAGAAGTACTTTAAGACAGAAGTATAGTGAACTTAAGGTAATAATTATTGATGAAATATCAATGGTGTCAAATAACCTCCTGCTGTACATTCATCAGAGATTATGTGAAATATTCGGTTGTACTCGAGATCTTTCATTCGCAGGAATATCAGTGATTTCTTGCGGTGAGTTTTATCAATTACCACTTATTCAACAAAAACCTGTGTTCTCAGAGTTTAATGATCATATGTTAAATATCGTTCATTGATAGCGATATTTCAAAATTGCTGAACTAACCGAAGTCATGAGACAACGAGGTGATTAAACATTTATTGATCTGTTAAACAATATTAGAATAGGTTTGCTTACAGACAGAGATAAAGAAATACTACAATCGAAAAGAATTGAGAAAGACGACCCGACTATCCAACAGATGAAATTCATATTTGGACTAAAAATGCTTTAGTTAATGAACATAATCAGAGAAAATTACATGAACTTCCAGGTATGGAGTATGAAATTCAAACTATCGATATATTGCTCGAGAATATCACCGCAAACGTTATTGAAAAGATCTAAAATGTTGTTTTGTTTGTGGAAATGGATTTGAATTTCATTACACTTTTTTTTGTTATTTTACCTCTCTTATACTTGTGGTTGATCATGGTATAGATAAATGTGTTTAACAAGCCTTAAAAAGGTTAGAACAAGTGGATCTCCACTGGGTGAGTACAGTCTTTCTATATTCGTTAGTCCACTCATACGTCACACGGTGTGTGGGGACTGGACGCTATAACCGAATTTTGGATCGAAGGAGGGAAGCGAAAGGCTCTAATGGCTGTAATTTTGCGAATGCTTTTGCAGTGTTGCATAGGAGTGATTCACTTCTGTCAAAAAAGTCAGATGGCAATCTTGTTTTTTTCTGGTTTATAAACAAATAACAAATTTTCATTTTAGATGGTAGGATCCCTTTAAATAACAGTAATATAATAAAACTAGTATCCCGGGTAAAAACATTTTACAGTTCACTCTCAAGAATCATGATAAGAAAGAATGCAAACTAAAAATGTTTTTAATATATTTTCCAACTATTGAGTGAAACCGTAACATTATGTCTTTTTCCGAGATACCTGAATCAAATGTGAATAGTAAAAAGGTTATACCTGCTCAGCATATAACCGAAGTGTCATTTTTTTATGAATTCATCAAATAATTTACCCAATTGCATGTACCATATGATGTAAAACCATGATTGGCACATTTATTCTTATCGTCATAACTTTTATATTTACTAAATTTTCTTATCTAAAAAGAAAGAAATCATATAGAACAGAAGCAAGCACCTGATCATCAGAAACAGAAAAAATATTACAGATCATATTCTTTTAGAATGTATAATAGCAGTAAGTAAATATCATGTGCACTGACATTTCTACTATAGAACCAAGATGGCATAAAAATTGAGGATTCCTAAACGACATAAGTAAAGCCAGTAACAAGAATCAGTAGGCTCCCTTAAAATGCACATCATGCAGCAGCACAAAACAGCTATACTGAAATCACACATTGTGCAGAGCACTCTCCCTCTCCTTTCCCACTGACAGAACATATAAAACAAACAACAATCAAAAACAATAAACAGTTCTCAATTAATAAATATATGATCTAGATACAGGTATGACTTAGAGAACCATCATAGAATAGGTAGATGTGATCAATGTAAAAATAAAGATTTAAGACATTCAGTGGTCTCCCTCCTACTACATCCTTCCCTACTAACAAAACAAAAAACATTATATATAATAGCAATAAAAACATAGCTTAAATAAAAGGAAAGATGAAAAAAACTGGGATGTGTTTAGTACAGTATGAAAACATATAATTCCAGCTGGCGGTGTGGGGCGTATGGGGAGAGAGGCTGTGTTGGATATTCAATCATCATAAAATGGGGGGACAGCTTTAACTTTCTTGAAAACAGCGACAAAAATTCGCTTGAAATATAGCAACAACAATAACACATCAGCAATAATATCTCAGCAAAACCATTTACTGCTTCACATGCAAAGAAACCCCTCAAAAAAACATGTTTCCCACATGTTCGAAATGACCGCAACGACGCAAACCTTTTTAATCACTGTAAAGAAAATGAATGCCACTTCGTTAACAATCCTCCAATTCAATTAACAGTTTCTTCGCTTTCCAGCACACGTTTACTACCAAAAACAACGACATATGTTCCATTTGACAACTTCTTCTGTGCAACCATTTAATAACTGTAGCATAAATAAGTAAAATGTTTTTCACTTTCCAGTACAGTACACGTTTCTGGTATTATAAACCATACATTTTTTCTTCCACTCGTTAATTTGTTTAATAATAACACAATTCTTCGTTTCATTTCTTCGTTTGTCTCTCGAATCAATCTTTACGAAAACAAAATCAGATTTGTTTACATTTTAAAAACCCTCGTTTCTTTCTGCATCATACGGCGGGTGGTAAACATAGTAATACTTTCTCAATAACAATACTATTCTTCGCTTTTGAAATAAAAACAAACAGAATAAACAACAAAAACAAACAACAAAAAACAAAAAACAAAAAGCAGTGAATAATCGGCAACCTCACACGCAAAATATTTTACCAAAGTAAAAGTGGGATGCACACTCGCTATTAATATAGAAGACTAGTATCCCGGGTAAAAACATTTTACCGGTTCATCTTTCCCATGAGTTGCCGCCCTCACTACCCGTGCTCTTCCTCTTTCAAAATATAAGGGTGGCGAAAAATAAGATCACAAAAGTGCTAAGAATAACATTTTGATGACGTCACACCCGTCCCCAAAATGTTTTAGACCCAATTTTTTTTTTCGTCATCCCATCGCCCTATATGGCAGACCTCAAAAACGTCAGTTATCCCCATTGGTTCTCAAGATATTTGCCCCTAAACATTGAGTTCCATTAGGAATGCAATGCAATGCCCACCGTGCCAAAATATTAATGTCGCGTCATTTGCTACTACTAATATACTAATACTGAAAAAAAAAACGCTTCTCGCAGCATCGTGGTTTTACGCGCTCCTCATGAATAATTGAACGTGAAATTTCTGAAAATGTATCACTCTCTAAAATAAAAGTGGTATGCACACTCGCTATTAGTATATAGACTAGCCCGGGTAAAAACATTTTACCGGTTCACTTTCCCCATGAGTTTAATTGAAGTTAAACTATCAAACACTCTTTAAAAATGCTTACAGCAAGAAAAGAATTCGGGTAATCACAATTGACAAGGAACTAAAATTCGGAACCCATCCAAAAACTTAGTGCTCTTTGTAAAATATCTAATGATCTGATGTGACGGCACAAAAGGGCTCCTGATATCAGTAAAATTGGGAATTCAAATACTCTCCTCTAATATGAATGGTTTGTTCTGTGGCATCAATGTCTATGAAATGTCCATCAATGTTCAATGTCTATGAATGTCTTTATGTCAAATTATTATCAATCATATTTTGAGCAGCTTCTTATGAACTCAAATTAACTTACCATCCATCAATACTGCATTCAAGCATTTACTTACTTACTTTCTTTGTTTACATTTTTAATGAAACCGGTCAATACGGGAAAATATTGACCGACCACCTGAAGTCAATAAACCAATCATTAATTTTCTATTGCGAGAAGAGTCTACACCGCCAGATACTAATTTCACTTATTACATGACAGTTTTTGATTTTTCAGGGTATTTTATTAATGCCTCCGTAGCTTTCCTCCGTAATCTCCCGAGATGTACAACACGTTCTTCAATAATCATGACGAAGGCACAATCTTCATTTAAGTGGTTGCAAATTTCTATTCTAAAATATCTACTTCACTTAAAATTTCAAATTTGCGAATTCTTTAATTCATTGTAAAAGAAATCACGAATCCAATTTTCCTTTGGCTCGAATAAGACAATAATTCCGCCTTCCTGACGATGAAGCACCCAATGAATGACCACACTCCTAATGCTACATAATGGCTTAAACAGGCTTTGGTAATTAGTTACGATTCTTTTATTCGTCACAAAAAATTCGAAGAAATAATTTATTCTGATAAAAGTCTGAAAGATATATATATACAAGCATAAGCATACTTTTTTTAATTTGTGAACATTAGCCGTTTTTATTCTGAGACTACTTAAATATTCCAGACAACTTAAATAAAAATTTAAGTCATCCCATTATAAATACAGACGTCTACTTAACTTTTTCAAAAGAAAGAAGACATAAATTAGTCTAGCATAAAACCAGACACAGACAACTTAAATAAATGTCTAATATGTCTTTAAGATTTAAGTAATGACTTGATTCTGAAAATTCTGAAAAGATGGATCCGTATAAAAGTTTCCTATCCCAGAGAAAACGTAAGCGTGAATCTAAAAATGAAGAACTGGATACTTTTATTCAGTCTAAGAGACGGAGAGGTAAAGATGATGATGTAACAAACCTTATTATTTCAATTTCTGCAACAGTGGCTGGGAATGTTCAGTGCAGGGAAAGAAAAGCACGTGGTCCAAAAAAGTTCAGGGAACAATCATGTTGGACGTTGGCTACGGCAACTTGGACGGAGAAGAGTTTAAAAAAAGGCTCAGAGTTTCTCGCGAAACGTTTGCCTATATTCTGAACATCATCTCGAAAGAAATAGGAAAGCAACCAACAAACTTGAATCAAAACCCGACAATGCCACATCGCCAATTAGCGCTAACACTATACCGCCTGGGTCACGGTTGCTTATCTTCAACAGTGGGGGATTTATTTGGCGTATCGATATTGTTGGCAGCTCAAACGTTTAACAAGATTGTTCGTTTATTGGCAGTAAAAAAGTTCGACGAATTTGTTAAAATGCCTTGTTCAGACGTGGAATGGGAAGCTGAACTCCGTGGATTTATAGAAAACTATGAGTTTCATGTGTACGTCAGTTCAATACTTAAATCCTTTTTTAGCTTCAAAAAACGGTACACTATGTCTAACATTGGACTCTTCGGACATAATTTTGTACGCGGCTGTAGGAGCCTCTGGAAGCACTCATGATGCAAGAATGTTAAGAAACACCCAGCAGTACCAGCAAATCATTAGCGGAAGAGTTATTCCAAATCGCAAATTTCACTTAGAAGGAGGAGCGGAAATTCCACTTGTGACTGTAGGAGATAGCGCCTTCCCTAGACTCCCATGGTTGTTGAAAGGATACAATGAAGTGACAAACGATCCTCAACAAAAATATTATAACAAAAAGTTATGCAGTGCTCGTGTTGTTACAGAAAACGCCTATGGAATGCTAAAAGGTAGATGGCGTATATTGTACAAAAAAAACTGAATGCCGTATGTTTAACTTGAAATATATTATCATGACATGCATTATGCTTCATAACCTATGCATTTCACGAAACGATCCTTGTGAACCACGATGGCGCCTTAAAGTAAGAGAGCTTGGTTTAATCAAGAAAAACGTCTCCCGGACAGCAGATACAGAATTTTCAGATTTAACCAGATTGAAGATCTCCAATTGGTTATGGAATATGTAAAACAAAAATAAACGTTCTTAACACTTAATCTTCACTAACCCTTTATATGCCAACCGTGAAGATTAGTTTTATCACTTTGAACTATCTAGCAGTAATAGTTCAAATTGACGAACTAATTTCGGTTGGTTCGTAGGCCAGTGTGCAGTCAGTCGATGGCTCAAAATGGTCTGATACGCTGGTTTTAAAGTGCATCAGAGTGAAGTATCGAAATACGTGATTGAGACTAGAACACAGGCCTCGGCAGTCGGACTCGAAGGTACTATCCACAAGACCATCGCCTACCTACCGATGAGGTCAATCCAAAGCCCGGCTGAAGAGAAAGTGGGAAAGAAGATTTTAATCCGTAAGATAAATGCAGTTTAAAGAAATATCCTATTAACTGCAGAAATGTATTCTGACAGTCGCTTATTTTTAATAGCCGCGATTCTTAGCTCTTTTCTTGGCTTCTATGAATTTGGATTTGATATGAGTTAGTATGCAAATTCAATCCAGAGAGCTGAAGTTTCCACTAGACTGTGTTTCTGAACCTGGTAGCCTAGTCATCCACTTTGTGGCTGCGCGTGTTATAAGTGGCGACATGTGTTATAAGTGGCTTCGACAGTTATTACTGTCGAGTTAACAATTTTTTATAATATTAAACGATCATCCATAACATGTCATTACAGTGCCCCGGTATGTTTTCCACACGAATTTCTGATCTTCCGTGAATAAAATAATTCATGATTCTCTCAGAATTTCTTACATCTCCACAGTTTTTCCTTGTATATTGTATAATTTGGAAATAAGAAATGTTTAAAACTGTTATTTCCTTTATAAATTAAATTCCCCCTTAAATTTATTTATTTAATGCATGGTTCTGTTATGCCATTAGATTCCGTAACAAAGCCTGATTCCAATAGAATCAATAGAGTTTCGTCTCCTTCTCTCTTTCTATCCTCCCAGGTACATGTGACACCTCTAAAGGAAATTTTCGTTATATTTTACAACTATACGTAAGAACTTACAACTGTTTGGTTAACATCTTCATATAACGGACACCTTCTGATGCACCAATGATGTCCTCCCCCTCCCCCTCTTTATAGAGATTCCACTGTAGAAACAAGATTTAGCGTATTTTTATTATTATTATTTTCCTAACCATAGAAAAGTTTTGGATTTCAATCTTTTTTCTTGCTGGAACGAACAAGAAACAATTTCTTTAATCAATTGAGTTTCGAAACTAAAACAAACACAAAAAGACCTTTATCTTCGCATACAAAGTAAACTTAATAAACTAAGGAAAATCTGACTAATAATATAAATTCTAACTATTATGCCACGATTTTTCCCAATTGATATACAGGTTTCCTTCTGTTTCACAGATTAGAGATCAACAGACAAAGAAAGCGTGGAACAAAAAAACCCTTGACAACCAATCACAAAATGAATAAAACGCCGAACGAGGGCGCAGGCGCTGCATAGACCTAATTGAAGATTAATTTAAATAATCACTTTCCACTTGCATTTGGAGTATTTTTCACCAATTATTTTGCGTAAAGAAGGAAATGCGTTGAGTTTTATATGTATCTGTTTTCTAATAATCGCTATTTTCATGATGCAGAAACAAACAAATATAAAAACCGAAAAAGGTAAAATTAAGGTAAACCATGGCTAGAAAGGAGATCAACCTTACTTAGATTGCATTGCTTTGGAAGAAATTCAAATTGACTGATCAAAGGGGATATGAACAGTTTCCAGAAAAAAAGGTTTTTCCAAATAAAAATCATCTAAACATACAAAAAAAAGGTAAACAAAAAAACAAAAATGTTGCGTACTAGGTTCTTTATAGGTTCTTCACTGCATAAAAAGTTTCATTAGCAAAACTGATTGAAAAAAAAGGATCGAACACATCCATCTTTTGAATAAAGTCTGCGTAATTACTCCAGTCACGTAGTATTTTAATCTATTTATTTTAATCTAATTTAATCTAATTTTTAACCTATACATAATTTTTCTAATGACGTATATCTTTCATGATTTTGTAGCTAAAGTTCATATAGACCTGCGATAATGCATTCACGAGAAGGCGATACGAAACAGATAACACGTCAGATTTTCTTAAGAGACAGTTTGTTCCTTTTGCAGCAACGCGGAACAACTAAATAATACAAAAGCTTTCCCTTTAATAAATGCCGCTTGTTAAACATATTTACTTGTCCTTGATGTGAAGAAAGACACACAGTTTCTTTATTTCAGGGATATTTTTATTGTTATGTTCTCTGTAATCTAAAAACATTGTCTCTCATACGAGGTAAGGAATGCTCATGGAAACTATTTTTCACAAAAAGTTGAATGACATCAAAAACCCTTTATGTTTTGCTATATTTTTATTGTCGGTAAAGTACATCCCAGATCCAAAATTCGAAGCGGAAGTGAAATAATGAACAATTTCTTCCAAGGGTAAAGTTATTAATTTTTTTTCATCGTTTGATGTTTCCGCTTTATCTTGGACACACGCATTTCCTTACACTAGGCGTTTTCCTATTACACTGGTATTTGTCTTTAATTAACATTCGTGGCAAGCAATACAATCCTGGATCGTGGTTGCGAGAGGGCTTGCTTGAAGTGACAATTTTTGCTTATTGAGAAGAGTTTTCTGTATTAATAATTCACCAAGATTGATTTTTGAAATTTTTTGAATGTGAATTCGGGTTTACTTTAAATTTGATGTGGAGTTTTCACGTTAATGAACGGCTTGGGAACGTTTATGGGTGGTTTGGCAACGATGATTTTCTTTTTTGGGGATTCGATTCTCTTTTCTCTATTATTTATCTGGAATTGAAGAGCAAACACTGCAAAACAAGAGATCATGAAACTAAAAAAGAACACAAAATTTATGAAAACGTGGTTCTAACTGCGAAAATAGGATACGAAACCATTAAGTCAGATAGATGAAATTAGGAACGGTAACTTTTATGTAGTAAATTAGCCTCCAGACGATAACAGAAAGTTACCTTCAATATCTTTCGTAAAATCGGTTATCTTATTGGATTTATCGACAGCTACTTTAAAACCTCCTTACACAAAAAACATCTTCTCAAGCCCATTATGGATACTGTTCTTCCGTACCTTGGTGAAGTATCTATTGAAACACGGTCTAAATTGAAAAAAATTTTCAAGGGGTCACTTAAATGATGTAAAATAGACCCCATTTTTAAAACTTCCGGTAGATTGTCATCTCTTTTCAGGTTCAAAGACAAAATTCCATCTGTACTCGTCTCAAATGTGGTTTATAAATTTACGTGCAGTAGCTGCAATGCTACATATTACGGTGAAACGTGACCACCTGAAAGTAAGAGTTGGAGAGCACATTGGTCGCTCTCCACTTATAGGTAAAAATGTGTTACCTAGCAACAGTGCTGTTAGCGATCATTAATGGGTGTGTGAAAACCGTCAATTATCTTTTGACAATTTCAGTTTTGACAAATGCGAGCAATTCTTTTGACATCCTAATAATACATGGCCAGTAAACTTATAACCGCGGTTCTTATAACGTCAAATTAAAGGTGACGTTTTGCCGAAATATCCTTGTAGAAATAAACCTATCATTAGAACTTTAGAAGCGGAAAGAGTTTTGTTAATTGAGGTGGAATTTTAACAGTTGTATTTTAACAGAAATAATTCTCAAAACCAACGAATATTTGAATTGGAGAGTGAGAACAAGAAGTTGCATGGAGATAAAGAATTTCTCAAAACATCAGCTTAAGGAATTTACAACTTTTGTGGATGTTCTTGTAGGAAAGTTGACAGTAAGGAACAAATACTACTGGTTTATTAACTTTTGGATGACTTCAAAACGCAACAGTTCAATTCGAAAAACGCTGTCCAATTTTAATTACTTGTGATCATTTAGTGTTAATAAAATTCATCATTGCTTCAGACATCAATGTCATGTCGAAAACACCATGGTAAACCCTACTTAAAACAAAATTCTCCACAGTTAACTAGAATGCGTGTAAATGATGATTCCCCTTTTGCTGTCTTTAAAAGATGTGTTTGGGATGGACATGGGGTGGCGTAAAAGTTAGACAGTTTTAGTTGGTCACCAACTCGATGCGCTGCATCGAAATGATAAGTTTAGAATATGGGAAATGTTTGGAAAAGACATTATCCTGCTCTTTCTCTACTACTCCATAGAAGAAATCCAAAATGATTAACAAGAGTAAGCAAGAGAAATGAAAGACTATCGAGTTCCTGTGTTGCTAAAAAGAGTAGTAGCGCTGACCAAAGTTTAGTTATACGCACCTCTGGATCAGATAGTAAATGGTGCATTAAGTCATGTATCCGAGTTGATGCAAAACAACGCACCTTACCTACTCAGTGTGCACAGAGACGTCCTATGGACGTTCAGTTAGGACGTCCCGGAAACGTCCCAGGGACGTCAAAAGTGAAGTCTAATCCGTCCGCTCGAATGGCATGTGCAACAGGGACTTGGAGAGGACGTTCAAAGATGGTCCTTTTCCTTATCGGAAGGAGACAACATGTCTCCCTTCTCATAAGGAGAGATGTTGGTTAAGTGAGAAAGCAGAAAATGGTTCTCTTGCACATCAAAACAGTGACAAAATTCTTCTCTTTGGAAATGATCTTTCTAAAGAATTCAGGAACTTGATCGATCTATTCATTGAATTTCCTACGGGCGAAGTTTGAATTCCATGCTAATTGGTATGCATTGTCGATGTCCAAATACACTTTTATAAGAAATCTGTGAAATAATTTTACCTGATTCTCTAGAAAACTAAACACTAGAATAAACTTGACATTCATAAAACAGGCGGATGCAGTTAGTCGGATAAGCCAACTGGTAATACCCCTTTCCCGAATATCTGTTCAACCACTGTGTTATGGCTGAGTCATCTAGTTTCGCTTTGTTTTCAATGTATACAATAGAAGATGTAACGCTATAACATTTATACATTTTTTATGTTGACGTGATGGAAACACTTATATCATACAAATTTCTAGGTCGAGAACCAATTTAATTTATTTTAAAACTCTGGCAATAAATCCGTATCTGTCTGTCTGTCTATCTGTCTATCACCCTGTCTGTCTATCACCCTGTCTGTCTATCACCCTGTCTGTCTATCACCTTGTCTGTCTATCACCCTGTCTGTCTGTTTGTCTATCTAGCTTGGTATTTGTCGCTCTACATAATAATTTTAAAATTTACTCCACCAAAACTGTAGTTGACTACCCAGTGGGGAAAATCTTAAAAAGTATCTGTGGAGGAGTGTTTTTATAGGAATTACAAGCACTATCGCCTGCTGCTTCAGTAAAAACCCTCCTCCACAGAGACTTTCTGAAGGTTTTGCCCACTGACTAAGTTAGTAATAAGACTAAGAAAGTAGGTTAGAAATCAGTGAAAAGATAAAATGCTTAGAAACGAGGCCAAACTTGACAAAAACCTCCAGAACACGGGGTTAAACAAATTTCGGGAAAGGTCTCATTTCAGGACCACGTCATCTCAAACACCCGGCCGTACTTTTAAGCTATAGTTTTTAGGACTGATTATTTCAAAGAAGATGTGTAGATTATTAATGTTACACCGACCCATCATTTCAGGTTTATACAATATCTTTGCATAATTTTGTTTCGTCACTGAATTTGAACTTCTTTTGGACATTTCAGCCTAATTGTCCTTGTAGCATTTATGTTAATGAAAGAAAGTGCACCTGGAAGAAAGCTAAGATATTGGGAGATATCAAGTTTCATTAAGTTCATATGTTTGAAAATGTCATGCTTCTAACAGACTGGTTTCCTATTAAAGCTTTTTGACCACAATTTCCCTCATAATGGATCAGCATGACTTTGCATCACAACTCTTAAACGCACCAAATACTCTATTTTCTTTCCAATTTCAAGCCACTTCAAAGAAAGAATCTGAAGAGAGGACATCTAAAAAGGAGGAAAGATGCAGCAAGGAAACCAATGATTATGCGAAAACTGAAATTACATTTAACATACTGTTAATCTGAATGAGTGTGAATCTAATGCAAAAGCTTCAATTTTATTTGTGCATTGAACATGAACAAACTTTCTGTATTATCCGCTACATGAACAAACTTTCTGTATCATCCGCTTTGACAGACAAAATACAGGCAGAAGTACAGTGAAATTCGTAAAATTCAGTGGTCTTTTAGGTGTAAATGTTTTAAACCTAAATGATTTCTTTTAATTGTATAAATTTTGTGTGAAATGCACGACTATGATGATGAATTTATCATATCTACGTTCAAAAATTATTTTCCTCATCTAATCTAATTTAGTTAATAGAAAGGGAGGCTGACCTCTTTCACGCTAAAAAATAAAAAAAATGGTAGCAAATCCAAATAATTTTCAGGCAGAAACAAAACAGATAACTCAAACCATTTAGTTACCATGGTAAAATCAAGATCAAAACAAAACGTAATGTCCATGAATGAGAATTTATGACCTATTGAACTTTGATGAATATAGATCTGTATAGATTTTAAATATTCTTAATCTTAAAAGCCAAGAACATATTAACAATGTTGTTTGACTGCCAATTACTACTTTTGCTTTGCCATTTTACTACATCAAAGTTCCGCGAAATGGCTAAAAATTTAATATAGAGAGCCTTCTTTTGAATAAAGCAAAAGATATGCTGTGAAACGCAAGAAAGTTTGATGCGTACTTCTGGCCTAAGAAATCTAAGTACTGAGATTTCAAATTTATATTTTGTATATTAGAAACATTTTTTACCTCGATAGAACTGTTTTAATGTACACATCTAGTTGTTCCGAAAGTTAAAAAATCGACATTTGTTAAATGAGTGTCCGCTGTTCAGCACAGAGTCTGGTATGGTATTCTATATCAAAAGCGCGACCAATTTCGTCCAGTTTGAAACGGTCATTAAGAGATGGAATATCTACACATGTTTGTGAAATATTATGGAAAAATAATCAAGCCATTTATTTTATTTTTTTTATTCATTTTTTATTCTTTTGTTTTGTTTTGTCAGTTTTGAACCTATAGTAATTTTATAACAAATTTAAATGCAAATTCTGCGTAGGAAAATGTATATTTCTTTTTGTAGTCCATTGGTTCTGCGAACCGACAGAAGAGCGGAAAGAGTTCTTCGAAAACAAAAACGATATTTTTCTTCAGTAGATGATTTCATCAAATTACGACTGAATAAACTTGAAGATAAAGACAGGGACACTTATGACTCTTCTTCTTAAGCAGACCTAGTAGGTTCACAGAAGGAGAATGCACAGGGGAGGGAGCAAGCATATAATTTCATGTTAATTTTTTGTAAATTAGGCAAGCTTGGTTTAAAGTTACAGTAAAAACATTAATATTAAAGCAAATGCAGAATCTCCGCAACGCAAAGACAATTTGTAATATTTTAACGGTCTACTTCGGTCGAGAGACATTTTCATTCGAACTGTGTGCTTCATGTGATTCGTTAATTTAATTCATATTACTATGTTTTGCTTTAAGGATCCAAAAATACGCAAATAAATCTTTGTGGATTGATCAATACACTGGAAATACCATAGTTACCACTTCTTTGGCCATTAGATTCATCACATTTTCCAGAATTTAGAATATTTGATTCTTCGTGCGACATTAATAACACTAACGTCACCAAATTTGTTTTAGAGACGCACCAAGAGCAGGTAGTGGTTAATGGCTAAAATTAAGGTTATGGTAATCGAGTTATATAAAGTAACGCTAAAAAGTGTTAAAAAGAACGAGACAGAACCTGGCATAAAATTCATATATTATGCATGTTTAAATGGGGCCAGGTGTAATTTTGAGAGGAATCGTATGTTAAATACGTGAATGGGGTCAGGTGTAATTTTGAGAGGAATCGCATGTTAAATACGTGAATGGGGTCAGGTGTAATTTTGAGAGGAATCGTATGTTAAATACGTGAATGGGGTCAGGTGTAATTTTGAGAGGAATCGTATGTTAAATACGTGAATGGGGTCAGGTGTAATTTTGAGAGGAATCGTATGTTAAATACGTGAATGGGGTCAGGTGTAATTTTGAGAGGAATCGTATGTTAAATACGTGAATGGGGCCAGGTGTAATTTTGAGAGGAATCGTATGTTAAATACGTGAATGGGGTCAGGTGTAATTTTGAGAGGAATCGTATGTTAAATACGTGAGACCGGCTGAGCTTTACTGCTTAAACTATGAGTAATTATATCTGATGGCCTGGTGGTTAAGTGCTTGTCTCCAGTTCGGCCTGACCCTAGCCGAGTCGTGCCAGTGACTATAACAGTGTGAATCGCTAGATTGATTTTAAACAATATGATTTTATGAAAAACATACCGGTAAAAGCTGTTATGCTTTCATAACAAGTTTTACTACTGTAGGTTTTGGAGTCATTGGTGGTGCTTTATGCTGAACAAGCAACTATCAAATTCTTTACAATTTTAAATTCTTTACGATAATATGAATTTCTCTCCATATACTTTTGTACTTCAAAAGTTCCATTACTCATTTGGCTTAAAGAATGCTATTCATGCAATGAATTTGATTAAGTGACATGAAATATTAATTTCGAATTGCACAAACAACAACCCTTTAGTTCTTAGAATGGACATATAAATTAAAGAAAAATACGAATATGAACAACTCTAACATAATAATCGACCTTTTAGACTTAATCAGCTGAAATTAACTATAAATGTGATCAACCAATTAGAACAATTTCGTATCTGTAAATCTTTACAAACAACTGTAAAGGGAAGTGAAGCTTCGACAGCGGCATGACCGGCAGCTTCTCCGACGGTGTCATAAACTGTAGGAGCAACAACAATGCACTTACTTGAAACTTACCGCCAGTCATACAAAATATACTTTGATGATATGAACTTTTTGCATTACATTATCTTTCTGAAAGTTTCTAAGTATCTCGTATTTTTATCAATGTAGGTAAGATATGCGATTGTTGTTAGAGTTTGAAAGTGACTTTAGTTTGCAGTTTCATCTTTATGGAATTCTCCCACTAACACCTAATTTATATTTTACTTTTTTGTTTGTTTTAATTTTATTTTTGTACAGGACCTGTATTTATAGCAACATTTTTTTCTGAAGCAGGCAGGAAAAATTCTAAAGTAAACACCAAGAACATTAAACACAGGCACCCCTGTGCTCATGCCAAACTCATTTCAGAAAGATTAATGGGACAAGCCCCACCAATTCATGTTAGCATAATTAGTTCATTTTTCATTTAAAGATGCTGTGTGATAATTATGAAAACATATTTACCATAATTTGAAATTCTTTTGTATTTAAGTGCTTATCTTTGTAAAATTCTGTGGCGAAACCACTACAAAGGTGAAGAACACTTCGTTGTATTTATGTCGGATTTGCGAAAAATCTACGACTTTCAAAATGTGTAAATATTTGTGTAAATATTTGTGTAAATATTCAGCATAAATTAATAAATAAATATATAAACTAGAGCTTTAATAGCTTCACCACTTTGGATTGGATAAGAAGCTAGTAACCCCCACACCTTAACAACTGCCGCTGCAGTTCTCACAACCACTAGAGCAACATGATGCTTTATAGGAGCTGTCAGTATTAAAACTATGAATTAAATGAAAGAAAACTCATCTCATATTTTCCGTCGTTTCTGTCAACTAAAAAAAACATGTTTAATCCAAGCTTCGTCAATACTCTTCGTGAATAAATTTAAATTAAAACCTGACTTGCGCAATAAAATTTCAAAGCTAAACGTTAAAAGCTTCCCGGAACATCTGTCAACATATCTAGAAGAAGTTAGTCAAATTTATGATTAGATGTCGTAGAAAGAAGGGATCGTAAATATAATAATAACTACATAAACGAAAGGAAATTTATTTATAAACATTAGCAAAGATATAACAGTCACAAAATATTCCCAAACATAAATTTTTGTTTTGAGCACTATAAAACAGAACGAAAATTAAAATCGACAATGAATGAATAAAGGATATATATTTTGTAAATATATAATCAATCATCCAGAAATCCAAATCCACTCTAATGTAAAACCTGATCTAGTCATATATTTGTACTATTCCACGTGCTTAGCTACTTATACCACCTGTAAGATAAATGAAAAGCCACGATTCTTATCCTCAACGACATAATAAGGTTGTCGAAACTTAAGTCACTTAAATGTGATCATCTACTTATTACAATATGAAGGATCCTTCGTTGCAATCAGTAATTTAAATACTGTTTTCTACTATGAACTGATAAATGCTGGTTAAAAATTATACTATAGTAAAAACCAGAATCTTTGGTACAACAGCCTGGCCACTGTTTGTTCATTACATCTCTGTCTATATGTATATATATCATCTGCAAGTGATATACTGGTATATATATCATCTGCAAGTGATATACTGGTATATATATCATCTGCAAGTGATATACTGGTATATATATCATCTGCAAGTGATATACTGGTATTTGAGTTGAACTCTTTGACAGTTCTCGTGTTATAATTTCTCGTTATTTAGATCATTAAGTAAATATGGAGGTTTACCACGTCTACGACATCTCGATTTAACCGGTTGTTTCAACCTCAGCGGTGACGGCATCCATGAATTAATAAAAACATCATCGTCCATCGATTACAATGAACTCTATTATTGTGATAACATTGTAGACGGGCCGTTTTCAGATGTGGCCGGTGGTTGCCAAAACAACGGTTACTTGAATCGAGTTTGTCGCAGAACTATTAGAGATTGACACGTGGTTTTTATTTTTCACTGTCTTTGTCCAAAATCCATTCTTCATAATGAAATAGACAATTTGCACAAATTACGTCACAACATCCATCGCTCCGTTTTCAAGATGGATATTAATGACGCATGAGTCATAAATAAAGAGAAACGATGCCTCAGGGATAAAAAATGTTTCACGTTGTTCTTTTATAACTCTTAAGTATGGAGTAATTATTAAGATTAGAAACGAGGCGATGGATGTTGTGAGGAAATTTATGAATAGATCTGTTCATAGTTTTTTTAATGTTATTATTTTTTTTATCAAAATGATAGATGTTCCTGAATTACTCTGAATAAACTCCTGGGGCGTAACTATTTACTTATTATGGAGGGCGTTTAATAGAAGAGGGGCGTTTATTCGAGGGGCGTTTAAATAAAAAAACGACACAGGAGGTGAAGGAAAGTCTAGTATGTTCTGTTCTGTTCTGTGTTTTGCAACCAAATATAACAGGTGGTTTAGTAAAGCCTGGTTCTCACTAGTGACATAAGCACGCATGTTTCAAACTAATTATAACTTACATAAGCAGGCACATAAGGCGTTCATGCTCTTCAAGAATGTGTTACTGCTGTTTTTTTTGTTTGATTATGCTATGTTTCTAATTCTTGTTTACACAAATTTTGCCGTATCAGGCTTTATCTATCATAAAATGTGTTTCGTTTTGGATTCAGTTTCGACTCGTGTTCCATTCGTTTCACATTTTAAATGTTATTTACCAATCAATTTCGAGAATCAGTTCTCACGTGATCAACTATATACTGTCACTCTCCTTCTCGTTCCTTACAATTCCTTGTATGATGTCTTACTTAATGCAAGTATTATTTTCAGAAAAGCATAAAAAAAGTCCGATAGTAGTGCCGATATTGCTTGCCATTCCTATACAAAAAACTCCTCTTCACAGGCTTTTGAAGATTTTGCCCACTGGGCGCGCAGTCATTTATCGGTAATTTCTTCGTCTATCACTTCCCTTAGAAAAGCTGTTATCAGTTTTGATCATGGTTGGGATTCGGATAAGGTTCCGGGTCTTCCTTTCTAAACTATAATCCTTCACAGAAATTACGAGACGGTCTCAAGACGGTCTCGTCTTCTGAAATGCGTGTACTCCTACGTCATCCATCCGTATACTGAAGTAACCTGTCTTAAGGCATCTATATTGGAGAAACCTGTCAGCATTACATGACTAAAGATTTTCACTACGTTTTTAGATGCAGTACTAATGTATGTAAATGCAGTACCAAATGCAACAAGTTATGGTGCCGTTTGTTTAATAATATCCATTGATTGACATTCACGTTAGAGTTGCACACAGCAATGACCAGGAAGTTGGTTTACTTGCACGTACCAAAAATTTATGTACTGGATATGGCCTCACTTACTAGGTGATTAGTAAATAGTAAGTTTGTTTTATTTGCTTTGAAGATATTTTCCTGTTCTTTTTTATCAGCTTCATTGTCGAACGGATTTTCGACTCAGACAATTTTTAAGCAAAGTTGGTTGAGAAAAGGTCTCACGATTGAAAAGTTTTTTTTAACAAGCGAAAAGTTTATCATGTCATGGACTTGATGATTTACGTTAGCCTGTTTCTGTTTATAAAGTCACGTGGTACCAAAATACGCATTGGTCTCTCTTATAAGGTATTGCTTCGAATAATCGCCGGGCGAGGGCGTTTATTCAAAGGAGGCGTTTTCTCGAAATAGGACGTTAATTCCAGGCAATGCGACGGACCAACTTTCATATTTTTTTGTAATCTTTGGTGACCTTGTGGGAAGACATTTCCCACGTTTTAAATAATACCTGATTTTATTATTCAAAAGGATTATCTGGATTAATCGGATTATATTCCGTTTTTTTAGAAGAGACTTAAAAATTAGAAATATTCAACGCCAGGCAATGTCTGCCCTTCGAGTCCATTGTTTTAAGCAGCGCTATAGAAGACTGTTCATGAAATGTATCTTGATAAACTTTCATAAACATTCCTCTGTGGAATTATTTTATTTTTAAAGATGGCGGCCGAACTAGTAATAAGATGCATCAACGGAACTACATTCTCCGAATTTCAGTTAGCGGCAAATTTATTCTTCGAAAACACCTTTCATGGTTGGTTCGATGGCGATCACGTCACTTATTTGATGCCACCGATATTTCGATGTAAATCTGAAGGTTATGTCATCCAATCCGGTTTAAACGACGGCGTCACCGGCAATATCGTCGGCGACGAGAACGAACTCGACTTTTATACGGCACTACAAACACTGAAGACAGGCCCTAAAATAGCGTTTCATAGTTTCAGTCTACGGGAGCGTCTGAAAACGTATAATAAACTTTTGTTGCCCTACTATCAACACAGACGCAATCCGTACGAGATTCACGCCAAAGAAATTTTGCGACATATTGACGAAAATTCTCGTCGAGAAGATGCCGAATGTGACTTTATGATGTTCAATAAAAAATATGGAGTCTTTTTATTCGAAGTCAAAACATCCATCAAGGGAAGACTTGACACCAAAACGCAATTACATGTCGATAATAATTTTGTAAAAGCACTTATAGAAAACGGTCTTGCTGAAGCAGGCTTCACAAACGCATGGGAGTTAGCCGAATCTGTTCCCATACATTTATTCTCGGTTTTCCCCGCTGTAACGAGACCAGAATGTAGCGACAAAAACGAGATCTTTACCGAGGATTTACGTTCGTTCAATGCATGGTGGCGACGAAATATAAGAAACTGTAAATCCGTCTCACGTCATCATGACTATAACGTCGAATACGTCATGACGGTACTGGCTGCCAGGTTTGTGGCAATGGCCAGTGGGTCGCCCATCACTATTAACGAAGCCATCGCGAACCTCGCGATTTCGTCGATGTTTATACGAAAAAGGAGCTGGACGAAATATACGGAGACCCGTTGTTGATATTTCGAGGAGGTGTTGATCGTAGACTAACCGATATTTATTGTGATTTATTTATTGATGAATTGCAATCAGTCATCGTTTCCCTGGCGGTACCCACTGATGCCACCGAATTACTTGAAAGTGTAACTCGGTCTTTTCATTTCGTGTGGTTGTCCGTGGATCCATTGCAAACGAAACACGAAGCGGCGATATCTCTCGCATTTGACGAAAATATATGGACCGTATCGAAGCTGACGCACACTTTACGAAACACGGAAAACATATCAAGAGAAGTCAGCAATTTCATCGAGCACCAACGAAACGCACGTATAACTTCCAGGCATCGGATTAAAGGGTTGTCACCCGATTGGATTAATGTAAGGCAAAGTCTTGAAGAAGAAAGTCACGTGCACTTAATCGGTATAGTTCGTCAACTGGTTGTGCGAGGCAATAGAACGTTAAAAATGCTGACTAAGGAATGGACCACTGAAATCCTTTCTCTTGGCAATTTGAACCACAATGATGTGCTGATATTCTGGAACACTGACAACCAAACAAAGATGTCACAACTTGTAGATATTCTCCGTAATTCTAATATCCCGGCTTCAATGTTATCTCCGTCATATTCACTACTCGATGATCAAGTGACCGTCGCCAATGACGCTTAAGAGATTTTGTCAATGGAGTTTCGTGTTGTCATAGCAATGTTCGTTCAATATGGAAGAAAATACGAGGAAAAAGATTTTATCGTGCCCGTCAGCAGAGCGATGTGCCATCTGATTATTTTGAGGAATATAGAGCAGCAAAGGTGACCTAAGCAGAAGTAGGTACGATTTCCGAGAATTTAATAGCGCTTTTTTATGAATGGAAAATTTGTTGTTTATTTTTATAGTTTTTCAGTCAGAAAGTCTTTTCGGCACTTTTTTCCCCCCGGATCAAATTAACGCCAAGTCATAAAACTCCATTAAATGCCGGGTGTAAAAAACACCGAGAAGAAATGATTCAACGTGAATGATTCATAAGACGTTTTTAAATTATTTTTTCAAAATGATTATTATTTATATATACACTTTTTCATCTGACTATTTCTCCGCAATTTATAAAGCTCCAATAAAAAGTCTTATAAACGTGTTTGGTAGAACGAGACATAACTCGACCCTGACCTCACTAACCCAGACAAAATTTATAAAGTTTGCACCATAGACTTTAGTTGAGAAAAGGTTACCAGATGAACTTTAAGATGATACAGTTTTTAGATTTCATGCAGTGAAAGATATTGATCTCGACGTGCATGTAACTCATAGACGTATTCAGGGTTAAAAAGTGGAGTCCAACGTTATGATATTTCTTTTCAGTCTTAAGTGTCGATTAGGTTACTTTCACGTTTTTCTTTTCTACTTTAAATGGCTAAACTCTCCTCCACAAATTTTGACTGAGCTCTAGCTACGCCTCTGTGAAACTATCCACATTTTTGCAAGTATTTCTTAGTATTGCTGAACGCTTAACACGCAGAAAGCTTTTTTTTAGTAATTTACCGAACAATTTCATTATGCTGATAAAGGTTTTTAGGCATCTTTTGAAAGTTCTTCACTTCCCTATCAATGGTATTAATGGTATTGATTTCAAATGTATTCGACATTTTTTACTAGATATATAGTTTTCACAATTTACATTACACCATTGGTATATATTTATTTTCTTTTTGTTATTTGAGTCTGTACTTATTAGATAGGTCGTATCTGCATACACTGGAGTTTCTATTTTTCTCTTCTCCTTACATACACGGCAGTGGACTTTATTACTTCTCTTCTTTTTCTTTCACAAAAATGTTTGAATGGTACTACGCTGTCATCTATAACTCGAGACTTCCGAGAGCAGGACTACCTGTCTCTTTGAGGCAGAGGAAGTGAAAGAGAAAGGGGGATCTTTTTTTCTTCGTTATGATTTTAAGCGTGGAGTGGGGCTTAGCTGTCTAATTATCGAGTCTGTTTTTTTTTGCTGATTAAACGAACATATTCATGACAAATCTTCAAGCTCTAGGAAATGTCATGGAAATTCAATTTCTAATTTGAATGTTATTGTATTTGCTGTTACAAATAATCTATAAGTTTTGATGTAATGGCAGAAGCTGGTAGAAGACAAGAACTGTTTCATCATCAAAGTTAATGAACCGAAATCTAGAGAGGCATTCCGATCATCTTTGACGTTTCAGAAAGTATGTTAAAGCTTTCACCAAGTTAAGTTTCCGATGAAATCTTGGTCTTTTGGCAGTGATTGATGCCTTAAGCGATATTGGTTTAATTTATAGCAATCTCTATTGAAAAATAAAACTTTTTGAATATAGCACCGTAAGGATGCCACACACAAATGTGTTGATAGCACAACACATAAGACTTCAAAGATGATGCATTCAAGCATTCATTCCTACGATTAAATGACAAATTTTGATTATCTTATGATGGTGAGAGTATGTATAAATATATACGAAAGAATGTCTAAACTCGTTCATACCCAGTGGGCAAAATGTACTAAAAGTCTCTTTGGAGGAGTGTTTTTTTATGGAAACCGCAAGCGATATTGCTTGTCATTCCTATAGAAAATACTTCTCCTCGTAGACCTTTTGAAGATTTTGCCTACCATCACTTTTCGCGTTATCAAAAGGCAAAGAAGCCCTCCGCAACAGGCACAGAATGTCGTTTTAACTTGGGGATGCGCAGCGTAAGTTTCACACAAAAGATTTAATATTATTTTCTTGAGCGACGTCAATGTGAAACCTTTACATTGCGTACCCAAATAATGTACCCAAATTCAAAGGCAAACATCTCGATAACAAATGGGGAAAACTGACGTAATTAAGGGTTTTAAACTTTGACCACGGGTCCTAATATGTGGTTAAAAAAATTGGGGGTACGGGGGGATTGGGGACATCATGACGTCAGTAAAATCTTTGAGTAACGATATCTCCATAACGCTTCGTCGCCAACAGCGATTTCATACATTTTCTTTATCAGTTTTTGGAGCTTTATGACTTGTTACTATTTATCTTTCGTGATTCTTAAATCTCATTTTTCGTCACCACCATATGAGACGAGCAAGGAGGTGGGACTGTAACTTAGGGGCTGTTTATACGAGAAACGACCAGCACGTATGCCCGGGCTGGCTCACTTGCCGAGTTGAATTTTATCAATTATATTAATTTTATGATTTGTTTACACACGTGACCTTTTATTGTAATTTAATTTTTTATTTATTTATTTCTCTATTTATTAATGTTTATCCAGTATAGCCTCTTCAGTTCTGATAGAACTGGTATCAACGAAGACCCTCCGAAGGATGAGTGACCTAGAGCATTTAAAGCCCCCATTTGGGCTACGGAAGCTGCATGTCATGACATTTTCTTGATCAGCTTTTCGAGCTCTATATTATGGTATTATCTATATTTCTCAATTCTGTGATTAAATTTTTCGCCCCCTAATATTGTGATTTAGAGCACGGGTGGGGACGGAGTGGTAACTCATGGGGCGAAAATGGGAGGAAAATGGGAGGAAAATGAACCTGTAAAAAAATTTTACACACTATACTAGTCCTGTATATTTAATCGTGATCCGGTAAGTAACGGAAGCCCGAGGTGTATGAGTATAGCGTGCTATAGTGCGAATTCAATTATTACTTAAATCCCCGCGTAGCTACCCTATATAGCTAGCAAATTGAAAGAAGCAACTATGCCCAAGAATCTATCAGGTAAATGTCCAGAACCGTCTAACTTAACTCTCTCTCCTGAATTACGAAGACTGTTTCAGAGTTATGACTAACCTGGGCCATTTACTTTGTCTTTTTGTTAGGAGCCAGTTGTTAAAGCCAAATTTCCTAATCGGATAATAATCGGATCCTTTTCGATTGAGATAACGATTTTCTAAAACATCAATACAAACACTTATGGAACGGTCAAGAAAATTAATTATTAAAAATATAGTAGGCACGAAGTTGTTAGCCATGAATTCCTTCGTATATGAAACCACAAATATTTCCAAACTCATAAAATCTGTCGTTTATTTCTGATGACAAACGAGAAGAGGAAAGTGTTTACACGATTACACTCTTCTCAACCACGTCATAAGCACATTGCTTGCGTTTTTTCTTACGCCATGATGGATATTATAAACATTCGAATTTAAGCGGAGTATTTTCGCCAAAAGTAAAAAAAACTTCGTGAGACTAATAAAAGTTCTAATTTTGAATGAATTATGAATGCCACCACCGTAGCTAAACCTGAAGTGCCGTATCATTAGAAACATGACGTTGTCCGTCACGGAAGTATAAGAGAAGGGCTTACAACTTTCATCTATTCAAATAAAGTAGTTTTAAGACTTCCTCAAACACAGTTAAAAATATGTGCTTCTATTGGCTTCTGAGATTTTAACAGCCAACCAGAAATGTTTTTCAATATATTCCGTTTATTTTGTAGCCAATTTTAAAACTCTGACTCCTTAGGGACACCTACAGCCTCAGCCTGGAAATGTTCAGAATTGAAGGACAAGATATTCTTTTCTTCGTAAATTTCCCGGCGTTTTCCCGGCATCTTTCTAAGTTGCGAACTTTTTGTAAAAGATGTATCAAGTTAGATACTACATAACTTTCCAAAACGTCAGCATAACAAAACATGATAATTTCGTTTCAATTTTAAAGGTATAAAGCAAATGCTTTATTGAACCTCTTACTATATTTAAATGCAAATTTATGAAGGGTGGTGGAGATAGATAGATGACATCAACTTTCGTGTTTCAGTCATTGCGCTGCTGTGTGTGAATGTGAACGAACGTTTGGTAGTTAAAATTTGAACGAATTGGTTAAAAATACAAGAATCTAAATGTTGTGTTGTTACACATAGGTGGCAACGAGCTTATTAGGTTTGTATTATCATATGAAATAATCTGTATATGTTTACCTATTTTCCGAAAGTGTTGAAAAGGAAAGGAAGTGGTGGTGTGATTTTGGTGTTTTCTTGAGCACTGGTTCCCATACACACCATATGCCTTCTTACGGTGTTCAAGGTAAAATCTCGTATCACAAACATTTCGGTGAAAACTCTTATAAAAGTGTTTGAAAGAAAGAAAGTTGTTTATAATCTCAATCACCCAAACACAATCTACAAGCTTTACACCATGAAATTTACTGATATGAGATTTTAGCTTGAACAACTACATAATATACCTTACGTGGATTTATTTTCGCGTGGACATATTTTCGCGGACACCCCTTTTGACCTAATTTCGCGTGGATTAATTTTCGCGGATGGTTTAAAAATGGGATATTTCGCGTGGATTTATTTTCGCGGACGAAGAAATTTTGAAGGCAAATTTGGTAGAAGGAAACTGAGCAGAAGCTCTTCGTTCGCTCACATTTCGAGCGCATGCATAGCATGCGAACTTCCTCCAGCACTGAGCCAGCACGGAGGAATATGGCTCTAAAAACTCCTCTAAGGAGTGCGTAAATCTGCACGATGCGGTGTGATGCGATTCCTTCTAGGTGTCAAGACTAAAAAACGACTAAAGCAGGTGTCATGAACGAGCGTCAAAAGGTGTTCATACAAAATGGTAAAAGCCACCTGCTTTTTGACAGGTTAACTTTTGTGTTCAAAAAGATGTCTAGACATCGCTTGTGTCTTGTCAGCATGTGCTCTAGACTGTTCTAGCCTGTTCCAGACTATTCTAGCTTGTTCAGCCTGTTCCCCCTTTTAGTACGTACGTAAATATTTCACGTGGGTTAACTTTCGCAGAAAAAAAAGTGTGTGGATTAATTTTCGCGGATGGAAAAAATGAAAAATTTCGCGTGGATTAATTTTCGCGGATGGTGTCATTTTTGAATATTTCGCGTGGATTAATTTTCGCGGATTTTTCGAAAATCCGCGAAATCCGCGAAAATTAATCCACGCGAAAATTAATCCACGTAAGGTATACGATAGTGTGTGTGGGAAAATTAGAATAATTGATGGAATATAGATAGGCAAAAAAAAGTATATAATTTTCAAAGCAATTTCAATGTGTTTTGTATGGCGCCCGGAACCGCTAATAAATACTTTCTAAAAACTACTTTTTTCTATAAAATATTTACTTTTTTCTACAGTACGATCAGCGATCGGTTGAAATCTCATAAAGAACAATAGAAGACAAACTTCGAATAACTTTCAAATATTATAAAAAACAATGAAAACAAAACATAGGGGGAGTTTATTATAAGAAAAAACTGGCCCAGCATAACGGGATTTGGTCTGTAGGAAGTTAGATTAGTTGAGAAAAGATTTTCTCATAAACGCACACAAACGGACTGGCAGGGTTAACTGAGCTGGTTTTATCTCTAATGCGCATGTGGAATTCAATTTTATACAATAAAACAATACTTAGCTCAGTTAAGCGTATGGAAGCCGATTGTCACATATTTTTGATATTCTTAGTATATGTTAGTATATATATCTTTGATTTTGTTGATATACTAAGTATCAAACGATATATTAAGAATATCAAGTTTTTTCCTTCTTAACTATGAATAACAACTGACATCTATAGTAGAGTCTGAATACTAGGTATATCAAATTTAAGAACGTGAATTGGAAATTGACGGGCAACGAAAAATGACAAGTCAGTAGTTTTCTTGTCTTGCTCACCATAATTGCTGACAGCATCCCAACGATAATGCTGTAGACTATATTGATAGAGAGATGGTCCAAAGATGCGAATTTGGTGGTTGTAAGTCTATTGTTGACACACAACCTGAATATAGGATGAAGTTTCAAAATTATTTAACAAAGGAAACGGGTGTTCTTGACTTTTAATTTTTCTATTTTCATGTTTAAGGTTTGTTGTAAATATAACATCATCGTCATTTTTGTATCATCGAGACCATATCTTAAATATCTATTTTGCTTACACATATATCGCAATTGCTTTTAATTACATCAAACATCAGCCGATATTCAGAGTAAAAATTGATATACAAGATATATCATTTGATATTCTTAGTATATCGTTTGATATACCTAATATATCAAATGATATACTTAGTATATCAGCTAAATCATTTGATATACTGAGAATATCAAAAATATGTGACAATCGGCTTCCACATAACCACGGGGAAAACCACGGAACCGAAACTTTCGAATAATTGAGAAAACCACGGAACCGAAACTTTCGAATAATTAAAAAGCAATCCACAAACGCAGGAATTGCAGGAATTTATTTTCACATTTCAGTGTGAAATGGATTTTTTGTGGAATTTAATTTTGCGGATTGGACCAAAATCCGGGATTCACAAAAATTAATTCCAGTAAAAAAGAATTCTCTCAAGGTATGTTCAATAACAAAAGTTCAAAACTTTCAGTTAATATACCAACATTTTCAGTCAACCTGTGCTACACTTCGAATCTGTCAACAAAAAAGATTTTCATTTTGGCCAGAAAGGGGTGTGGGGGAAAGGGACTATAGATATTATGTGAGTCACTTTAAAAGGTGATTGTAGATACTGTACAGCCTGAATGAAACTTTGCGTTTAAAGCCAAGCGGGAAGGGGAAAAGTTTTTTATTGACAGCATCATCTTAAATGACTCCTTGTATAAAAATAATTAGTAATAAAAAATGTTGTTCTCCAAATCAAGACATTACATAAAGGACACGTATATTATTAGATGACTTTCCATGTTTTAATTGCCTATCAGCATCATTGTGGTGCATTCATTATTATTCTCTCAAAGGGGTCTCTATGGACATGAAATTAAAAAATATATATAATCTTAGTGTTGTGGATGGGTAGCAGCATGCAAATCTACCTTACTCAAACCCTTTTCCATTATTAGTGGCACTGGTGGAGGGGTGAATGAAAAAACAATAAATCAGTCAGTTTTCCTTCAGCTATACTAGCAAACAAAATGTAGCTAGCAGGGAAAAAGTAACAACAACTTTCAAATTGTACTGCCAGCTGAGAACAGTCAGTGCTGGGCATAAAGAATTGCAATAAGAAAACGTTTATACAATCAAACCAGAAACTAACGTTCCTTATTGCAAGATGTTTTTTGTGTTATCAATCAAAATTGTTTGGTGGATCTTACCTCTCAGTAGCCTAGTCAACAAAGGTCTGTTTTATAACTATTTTGAAAAATGTGAATAAACGACAAAACTCAAGTTCACATGGTGCAGAGTTTTCGTCGACAGTCTTTAATTATTGATGGTAACGTTGATAGCTTGCACTCCTGCTTACACGACACGATGGTCAACAGGGAAGTTCCAATTGAGACTAACCGAAGTAAATGAATTTCTCATACAAGTGGAAGAGGAATGCAATGATTGTGATACTGGCAAGATATGAAGATATGAAAGTGAGGACGAAGATGATATTGAAATTGTCTAGGACAACAAACTATTTAGAAAAGATGATTAAACCTTTAAACAGATTTTTCTCTCTCCCTTATCAATTTCCCGCACATTATTTTTTTTAGCGCATGGGCTTAAATCTGGGTCCATTTTTGAGATTTCAAAAACGTCTTGACATTAAAATTGAGTTTGAATGCGGGGGAGTAGGGCAAAACATTAAATTTTGCCACTTCAGACACGTGCAATCAATCATGTACGCTTGTAGGTTTTTTTGTCTTTTTTTATAAACGAAATCCCTTTTGAATTTTGAAAATATTCACACACGTGCATCAAAAATCTTTGAATGAATGGACCAAAGTGTAGACAAAACTTTTCTGTTTGTGAGTCAGATTTATTCAAAATGAAAACAAGTACTTTTGCCTTAACTTTCTTAACTGCTAGAAAATGTTTGTGAATCTTGTGCTATACCTGCTGTGAAATCCGATTTGAGGTTTACGATGAAAGTGCATATCATTTCAGGTATTGGTGTTTTGGCTTTCACTCGGTTCATCCAATACACTCTCTTTTATAAGAACACACTTCATAAGAACATTGAAGGTCAGATTTAGCAAAAAAATAAAAACAAATTGAAGCTCAGATCAGGTTCCAGTTCAAAGTAAGAACTCGATGGTATATATCAAATCTCCACACTAAAGAGGTTGAAAAAATATTTCACTGTTCACTAACAGTTAAATGTTAACTTTCTAAACTTCAAATACTATCCAGGGAAATTTCTTTCTAAAATCGAAAGCTTTGTTTTCAAGTTAATAACAAAGATTAATACCATACAGAAGAGTTTTGGGTCGGGCAAAAAAATTCGTCGTGGAAAATTTTCGTCACTTAAAATTTAGACATTCGCTGACTGCTTTCTGGAGAGTGAGAATCCTGTGAGTTACAGAATTATCACGTAAACCCCAGATTTGGCAGGCATACCGCATGTGGGAGGCAAATATTGCATGATAAATGTTGATCAAGGAATTAAGTGGCATATAGTGACGAAGCTTAGATAAGACTCCATTGACCCTTTTTAGTTTCTTGGCAACAGCAGAAATTTGGGGTTTCCAATCAAGGTGTTCATCAAGATGGACACCAAGGTATTTCACACTTTGACTGGGGTAGATTCGTATACCTGGAAGTTTAAGATGAAATGCGCAGTTAAGCTGTTTAGATTTGGAGTGAAAAACAATGAACTCAGTCTTTTTTGGATTAAGTGAGATTTTATTGGCATTGAGCCAAGTAGCCAGAATTTTGAGATCAGCATTAACTTTCCTACAAAGAGACTCAACTGTAGTTGCAAAGTTCAACAGATGTGTGTCATCTGCAAAATGGTAAGTTTCAGATGACTTGATAGCGAAATGCAGATCGTTTATATACAACAAGAATAACAAGGGACCAAGCACAGAACCTTGAGGGACTCCATGCTTGACAGGCTTGAGATTTGAGTTAGTGTTACTGATTCATACAAACTGGAATCTACCTGTGAGGTATGATTTAAACCACTGGTTAGCAATGCCACGTATGCCATAGTGAGACAGTTTAGATATTAAAATGTTGTGGTCAACAGTGTCAAAAGCCTTCTGAAGGTCAACAAATACTCCACAAGCATACTCACCTTTATCTAGACTTTCCCTAATCCGCTCTACAATGTTAATGAGTGTGTGGACTGTAGAATGAGACCTACGAAAGCCAAATTTCCTGGAATAGATTTGCTTATGATTATCAAGAAAACCAATGAGACGATTGTACATTAATTTTTCAAAAAAATTTTCGATATTAGATAATAGGGTCGGCAATTACTGACCTCCAGGGGAGATCCTTTTTTGAAAACAGGAATAACCTTTGAAGTTTTTAAAGTAGTAGGAAAAATTCCTGTTTCAAACGACCTGCTGATTAATATTGAGATTGGGATTGAAATATCTCGAATCAAAAGTTTAAGAATCCTAACAGGAATGCTGTTTGGAAAGAATATCTTAAGAATATCTTAAGATATATATCTTAAGAATAGATATATAGATATATCTTAAGAATATCTTAAGATAACTGGGTTCATCAATGGATTAAATAATTTGTAAAAAGGAAGTATTATATTTATTACCAACGAAACTTCTTACTTTCGGTTTCGAAAGTGTATAGAGGTTTTTATTGATTTATTTACTTTGATAAAATGGTTTCATAGTTGCGAGAAATGTTGTTTTTCAGTGGGAAGAAGAAATATATGTGTAAAAGTGTTTTACTGCTGGAGGTTCGCAAGATATTTTTTGGAGCGAAATGGTATAGAATTAATGAGTGATTGTGAGCTCCACAGCACATTGCACTGTTTTTGTATTCTGTGTGTATTTAACAACAAGTTTTAAGAGAATTGTCAGTTTTTCAGTCAACCATTCTCTGTTCCGGGCAAGAGCCGCGATCGGAATTTTCGGAGTAACCGGTTTACCCAATGCGCATGTGCAGAATCGCTGCAGGGAAAGCAAAACAAAACTCCCTGCAGTTTGTGCGAAGTTTTGATTGTCTTCTTACTTTAGAAGGTAAATTAGACATATATTTTTCACCCTGTCATTTCCACTATAGAACCAAGATAAGCACCATAGCTTAAATTCAGCCTGGGGATTCGTAAACGACATACGTAAAGTCAGCAAACAAAAACACAAACAGTGATAAATTGAAAGAAATATGATAAGATATAGATACAGCGAAATGGAATGATCTTAATGGTCTCCCTCCCAAGCTAACAAATGAAAAAACAAACAACAAATCAGCAGCATATATTTTAAGGAATAATAGTAATAAAATCATTGCTCGAAGGACAAAAGAAAATCTGAAAAAGTTTGGGATGTGTTGTGGTCAGTTATCTCTTGGTATAGTAAGTTGTGTGGGTAGGACTAGAGGACAGGGATAATCAATCATCATTGAAACCACACCGTCGCGCTCCAAAGTTTCAACATAAATATGGCAATAATATATTGTTTTAATGAATTCATTAAATGATTTATCCCAATCGCTTGTACCATGATTGGCAAATTCATTCTTCTTCGTCATTATTTCTATTTATACTAAATTTTCTAATGTTAAAAGAAAGAAATTGTATATAACAGAAGCAAGTACATGATCATCAGAAACAGAACAAATGGTTGCAGAATGTAAAATAGCACTGATAAATAAATATCATTTGCCAAAACTTTCCCACTATTCGATCAAGATAAGAACCATGGCTTAATTTCACGCCGCGGATTCCAAAATGACATACATAAAACCAGTAACAATAATCAGTATGTTCCCCTAAAAGGTACATGATGCAGCAAAAGTTCAACTTTGAAAGAAATCACACATTGCACGCTCTCCCTCCCCACCCACTGACCAAATAAAACAAACAAACAAACAAACAAAAACATTACCAAATTATTAGAGATATGATATAGATACAGGAATGACTTAGAGAATCATCATAGAATAGGTAGATGTGATCATTGTGAGAATCATGATAAGAAAGAATGTTTAAAAATGTTTGTATTTATAATAAAAACCCAGTATATTGGACTATATCTTCAAAGCTCGCATGATATTAAGGTTTATTTGCAGTGCTCCAAATATAGATTATTGTTTACCTTTCAAACTATAACAACAGGAAATGAGAATATCAAGCAGACAGATTTCAAAATATGTTGATTTGAAAACAAAAACAAAAAACAGCTAAAGAAACTGTGAGCTGACGAATTAATTTTTTCCTGTTTCAATTCAAATTTCAAAGTTAAGAGGTCATTCTCAATCTGGTTTTACATTTGGAGTTATATGGATTAATCTTGAGAAAACACTGTCGCGTCCCGAAAAATAAATGTCCCGCTTGAACAAATGGAAACAATCAGTCCCGGGACGATATTTCCTAAAAGGACGAAACAGCTGGAAAACTATTGAATTCAAAACAAATTACAAACTTTTCGGGGGACAAACAGGAATTTGGAGTTATATTTTTTTAGTGCAAACTAATAGTGGCCTAATGTCAGCAAAAGACTTTTGAGTAGATTAGTAACTTAAAGTACAATGAATTTAGTTAATTTAGTTACTATATTAATTTCTATTTCTCTTATTTTAAGATGTTTAGTTATACAACATAAAAACTATAAATGTATATCAGTATGTTGTGAAGATAGTAAAAATAGAGGGAAAACATTTATGGCATTTAAACAACAATAAAGGAATAAAAACAAAAAGTGTATTAAAATTCAAATTGATTATATTTTTCATGAATACATCTCTACACATCAACATTACAAAGCTATTCGTCAGAGAATATATAAAATATGATAGCTATTTAAATAATAACTTAAAAACGCAAAAGTTATATATACATAAGTTACATATACTGCCCATATATATTTTAAAATTTCATGATAAAGATCGGATAGACAAAACAAGAAAAAGGAGTTAAAAATAGAAAAAAGATAAAATTGCTCAGATATCATAGTAAAATATAACTCAAATTGAATCGGTCAATAACACATAAGCAGACATTAGCAGTAATGAAACTACAAAAAATGAGCTAAGGCATATCCTTTTCAAATTGGTGCTGGTTTATGTCCTATTCTCATCTGTATTGTTACAATCATGGCTTTATCACCTTACTTGGAACAGCTTCATCCCTATGATTCAATTTTTTGTCATTTATATATTTACATAAACCATGCCAATGCTTGAACTGTAACAAAATGTTGAATACATAATATAATAGAATTTCTATAAAGCGGATTCCATTGTATTCGGATATTTGAAAACTAGATCTCCATTTGCTGTGGCAATCAAATGAAACAAATATGACTTATTTATTTGATGGTACCCATTCCGTCATGCATTTCTATTTCCTGCATTTATGTTTGATTTTTCAATAGCTGAAAACCGCATAGAATTTACACTTCTGAATTAGCTTTAGCGTCCATATAACGTTCATAAGAAATTATACAAAAACATATACATTCAACCAGTGCCAATGTTTTTTAGCCATAAAACTATTGATAACCAAATCAAAATAACTCTATTAATTTCATTTGTATATTTATCATTTTATTTGTATACATCTAATTTTTCTGTGTGAAAAAAGACAATTTTCATGTTTATTGTAATCACTTTGGTACCCAAAATGAAGCACTAGTTGTTTCAAGGAAGATTACAAATGTCTGCTTTATGTTGTGTGTTGTATTATATTGGGATTTTCATTTTAACGGTTTTCCTAATACTAACAATTAGGCGGGAATTAATTCCAATATGTTCCGCTTTCTTGACAACCTCGTTTCACGGTAGAATAGATTAGAGACGAAAAACACAGTCAAAATATAAAAAATGAGAACAAATGACTTTTGGAATGACTACGCATTTGCTGTGTCGACCTCATTAATCTTCTGCTAACTGAGGGTTAAAGTCTTTGATAGGTTGGATATCTCGGGAGAACGGATTATATTCTGGATATTATATTTGCGAAATCTACAGTTATTAAAGTGGAATCTCCGTAACTCACACAACATTGGTGCGTAAACAAAATTTCCGCTTTATAGAGACTTTAGCTGTGAAAATTCCACTGCAAATCAAAAATCAAAATCAAATCAATGCAGCTAAGTAAAATATAATTAAACTAAGCTATATATTATAGAGGTACATTTTAATATACTATCTGCAGTGATTATTCTATTGGTGTATTCTGCTGTATTCAGACACATAAAAAGTGATTATAAGCCGGTAGAGATTAGGTCTTCACATTTATATAGATTTAAGCCCAATTTCCATTCAAAAGTTTTGTCCGCGCAGACAATGTAATTCTCAACTGTAATTGGTCAATAACGTCAACGGAAGTTGAAAATTTTCAACTTTCACGAGCGTCCATTTTCCGCCTGAATATCTATATATAAAAGGTCAATAATGATTGATTTAACACATGATGAGGATATTTACTTTCTAAACAAAGACAAAGATTGTCCAAATAACAGCAAAATAACAAAGTAATGTGAAACTGTCAAGTGTTATCTTATATTTAATACTATAAGCGTTTTAAGCCCTAGGTTTGAGTCCTGAGCGAAAGAAACAAAAAACTTCAAATTTGTTTAATAGACAAAAGTGGCAACGGTTTCCGTATCTGTATGCATATTAGTATAGTGGGAAATCATTGCATTGGGGCAAATGTTTACATTTCCGTTTGTTGTCGAAAAAAACTGTCAACGTCTACGAAGGAATGAATTTTTACATGGAAACACAAAAGATTTTCATATAGCTACAGATTTATGTTATATGAGATTACTATAAAAATTCTTTTGTATTCTACACAGTTAGTTTTAGACATGTGATGGAACTGGACACCGATCCTAATTAAGTTACGCGGACATGTAAAGTTTCTTTCGCGTTGTACTGTAGACTGCAACTTAACGAGAATTGATTCGGTAAAACAGTTTTTACCCGGGCAGCTAGTTTGTAGAATTACTCTATAATTTGTGACGCCAACTGTTCGAACAACATAATTTTAAGTGTACCAGAAAAACTAGTTATATATTCTTTAACATTCCGACTTGGAAATGAAACTTTGCGGTAACAAAGAAAATATCTCAAGATTCAAAGTATGTAAAAATATGCGTATGTGTTCATAGTAAACTTAATATTAGTAGTTCACTTTTATAATCGTTTTTTTTTTTTGTCCACCCTGTATAATTACCAATTTTATCATATCACTCATCCTTCTCGATAACTCCTTTCGTAATACTCTTCGGATAATAAAAGGAAGCAGTGTTTTTGGGAAAATAAAATTGTATGACCACTATTACCATGCATTAGAATGTCATACTTATTCTGATTTGACTCGGGGAAAGGGCTGCACAGAATGAAAATGGCGCAGTTTATGAATGCGTGTTTACTAAACTTTAGAATGTCCGTCATTATCATGAAATCACACTAGTGGTTTCATTGTCAGATCTGATTTTTTGAATGAATATGTCATTGACTTGACACTGCATGGTTTATTAACTGCTTCCATGAGGTGATTTAAAAAGTGACCAGATTATCGTAATGGTGCAAACTTTAATCATGATTTTATGCCAGTGGCTCCATTTGTCAAATGAAATAACAAATTAATTCAAAAACCAAAACAAAGTATTTTTTTTTTTTTTCCCCAATTTATTTAATGTTGGTTTTACGTAGTTTACAAGATACATGATAAATATAAAATGAACTAATCAATACCAACTCGTAAGCTAACATTTATCACAAAACCCTACAAAGTTTGCAATTGCATTGCTTGATTAAGTTAATGGATTTAAGTGAGAGTTTAAAAGCATCTAATGAAGGTTTAGACTTGACACTATCTGGTAAGGCGTTCCACGAAAGACTTCCTCTAAATAAAAAACACTGATTGCCAAAGCGACTTGAACTTGATGGAGGAAGAGAGAGAAGATTTGAGTTTCGGAGACCGTAACAGATGTTTTTGACCATGAATAGTGTCTTCATAAAAGAGGGATTCAGCCCATGGAGGGTTTTGTATATCTCGCATAAAAGGTAGCGTAAATGGATCTCATGTATACGCTTAAACCCAGACAATTGTAATAGTTCTTCATAGCTTTTAGAGAAATCTTGATAAACCGCTCTAAGTGCGCGTTTATGGATACTGTCAAGTTTACTGCATGAAGATCTGCTACAAAACATCCATATAATAGGGGAATAATTAAATATAGACAAAATAAAGGAGTTAAATAAAAGTTTTAACTGGTCCTCTTGGAGAAAAGATCTAATCCTGTTGAGAGTTTTGATTCTATAACTAGCTTTATGACAGAGTGAGGAAATATGACCAGAAAAAGTTAGTTTGTTATCGATAGAAATACCAAGAAGCTCAAGAGTTTCAACAGAGGTAATTAAAACATTATCAGCATATAGACTAACTGGTAAATTGTACTTAGGCTCCCCTAAGACTAACATCTGGAATTTTGACGGATTCGCGGCTAGCTGATTTGCTTTAAACCAGGACAGAACAGCTGAGAGGTCGTATTTTAGATTTGATATAACATTCGCTAGAGAGTTGGCACAAGAATAGACGGTATTATCATCCGCAAAATTACAAATGCCAGTCTTAGTTACAAAAGATAATAGATCATTAATAAAAATATTGAATAATAAGGGCCCGAGTATGGATCCTTGAGGTACCCCTCTCAATATTAGCAGCCAAGAACTGAAAGATGAACCAACTTTGGTTCGTTGAAAACGATTACTCAGGTAGCATTTAGAAAGTTTGAGACTTTGGTGATCAAGTCCATACACAGCAAGTTTAGCAATCAAAAGCTCATGGTCAATACAATCAAATGCTTTGGACAAATCCATTAAGATTGCAAGGAAGGAAATAAAAACAAGAAAAAAGTATCAAACGCATTGCGGAAGTTTGTGGAAAGATTTCCAGACAAATAAAAATTTCTCTGTAATTCTCTGTATTTCCGTCATCACCATGTTTCAGTTATCATTAGTATTTTAAAACAGGGAAAGTTAATCTTAAAATCACACTGGTGGGAATTGACATATATTTAATAAAATACTAGGAGGGAAAAACTTATTTAAGGGACTGTTCATATGGATAAAAGTTAGGTCAGTAAGCGGGAAAGTTTTTCGACGTACTAAAAAGTTTCGTTCCGTTCATATGGAAAAAACTTTCCTAGGTAAGCGAGGACGTGCACGTGCATGACGGTATATGAACAAAAGAATAAATACAAAATTTTCCTGACTAAGCGTAAAATTTCCCCGCTTACCGTGGAAATTATGTTCATTTGAGAAAATATTGTCCCGCCTCGGTAGGCGAAATCAAAATCCCAGGAAATCCCGCTTACCGGGAAAAGTTTTTTTCTCATATGAATAATAATAATAATATTAATTTTTGTAGCATTTCTCAACGGGGGCGAGATCTCGCCAAATATAGAGTAGAAAAGTTATCCCACTTGCCGAGGTAATTTTTATCCATATGAACATCCCCTAACTCCCGCTGACCACCATAGAAATTTTTATTATGTTAGTAACAAAAATATAATTAAAATTGTTAACCATGTCAGGTCATTGCGGAAAAATGTGTTTGAGAATTAATATTTTCGTTAAACTTTGAAAGTAAATTGTTTTGTCATTCAGACTTGAATAAAAGCGAACTCATTTGATTACTTTTCTGCTTTGTTGAGCTGTTTGTCCCTTCCGCTACAACATTTAGAGTTATGAGTTGATTTGGAGTAAACAAACACCGAAATGAACAACACGAGTGAAGCAATGCACGAAATAAAAGTCACCAATCATCATGGTTTCCACAACGTTCATAACGAAAGTCAACCAAATCGGACACAATATGGTTCTCATGGCAATCACGGTTCTGCTCATATAATGCAGGTAGGAACGGGAATTACTTTATACCAGAACGTTCTCTGACGTACGCTCCTATGTTAACTTCCTTCGACTTCGGTCATAGAAATTGCTAATGGTATGTGCCTTATCATAATCACGCTTTTTATAAACAACTAGTATCCCGGGTAAAAACATTTTACCGGTTCCCTTTCAACATGAGTTACCACCATCCCATGATTTTTCTATCAATAAAGTAAAATAAAGGCGTAAAGTAAAGTAAAGTAAAGGCGTGTAAAAACATTTTACAGTTTCATTTTTCCCATGAGTTACAACCCCCAACTCCCGTGCTTACCCTCTCTCTTACAATATGCCGGTGACGAAAAATAAAATCACACAATTCAAAAGAATAGGTATCACTAAGTTGTAGAGCTCGAAAACCTGATCAAGAAAATGTATGGGATTGCCTGTGTACGACTAACCGTTACTGAGATATAGTCGATCAAAGATTTTAATGACGTCACACCCGTCCCCAAAAGTTTTAGACCCAAATTTTTTGACACCCCATCGCCAATATCGCGCGCCCAAAGTGACGTCAGTTATTCCCATTGGTTCTCGAGATATTTTCCCTTAAATATCGCGTTTTCTTTGGGGTGCAATGCAATGTACCCACTAACGTCGCGCTACTCCTATAATACTAATATCGCCTGTATCTCGACAACTCAGTTACGCACGATCTAAAATGTCACTATATCACAGTCCATACGAACATTTCGTTCCCAGTCCTTTTATTCACACTGACCTAACTAAAAAGTGGATGCACAACTCGCTATTAGTATATAGACTAGTATACCGTGTAAAATGTTTTTACATGATATGCTAATCGTTTTATAATAACTCTATGTAATACAAAAACACAGTCCAAAACGCTGCTTAAAATCTTTCATCGATTCATAAATATTTTACCCGCCATACTAAGCATTTGATAATCTTTTCTAAAATAAATCCTAACCAATTCTTAATTCTTTCCACTTTTTAACTTTATAGTCAACCAAAAATACTTTCAGATTTTGTGGTGAACAGATTTATAATTATCAATACTACATCTCAGATAAAAATATTCACAAATTGTGAAATATCTCACTCACACACTACACTGCCCATCACAAAACTAACTTTTGCTGTATATACAGATTTACATATATAAGATATAAGGTATTAACTAAATCTTAAAAAGAATCATACTTGAATAATGTTTCTTTCTTCAAAGCTGAGTTTTCTTTCTCTATAAATTCCAGAAACAGAGAGATCGCCAATTAGAAAAACACCATCGGTAATTAATTTTACTCACTGCCAAAACCAACAGATTAATCAAATCTCTAATCTTTTATTACTTCTTGACTTTCTTCTTTCTATCATTGTGCTAAAAAATACCATGCTCAACACTAAATTTTCTTTCTTTTATTTGGAAACCTAAGAAAACAAACCGAAACTGGATAAAATGCCGTTTGATACGTCTTAACCTTCAACATTACATATAAGTCGTAGATATGTAAAACTATTCTTCGTAAAAAAAAAATTGTTTTTCTATGCATGTTTCTTATTAATACTCGGTTTAAAAAATGTAAACAAACGCTTCTTTTTTCTTCAAACGACTATTTTTCACTCGTTGTCAATAGCTGCTACGTTCGATTGTAATTCGAAGTCTCCGCCTGAGATGCTATATCATGTCTTCCCTAACGTATTTTATATCATAAAACAATTATAAGCACTAAGCCGGAGTGCCTTATTCTAATAAGGAAAAAACATAAACAAATATCCAGTGACGAACTTTCCGAGAAAATTTCCCTAACGTTCTTTCTTTCAAAGTTAGGTAAGAAAAAAGCAAGATTGCGTATTAGTATAAGAAGATATTAACAAAGTTTAGTTAAGCCACAGTGACTATCAACCTTCAGCAATACCATTTAAACGATGCTTATCTAAAAATCATATGATTCGCAATTTTGTATGATTCACTTGGTAGTATTTAAAGTTATATCTCTTGTCAAATTTGATAGAATTAAAACACGTTTAGCATCAAAATTTTGCCTCATCTGATGCTTACGGTATCATTATTTTTTGCTGCGCCTTTAGTGCTACGCCAAAAATGGTAAGCCCTATAAAAACGTGCGTAACATGTGGAATGCATTTTTACTGAGTGGCAGTTGGATAAAGATGGTTGAGTGAATTTTTAAAATGAAACAACCTTTACAAAAACCAATTTGAACTCGGATATTTTCCAACAGTTATTGGATGAATGTTATTGTTTTTAGATGCATTTCCAAATTGGAAGATATGTGACACTTTTTCTTGAAGACTGGGTATCTGATTCAACAACAGGTTCTGCACCTTTTTTATTACCCTTAAATGTAACATTTATGGATGGTTCGGTTTGTGGAACATGAAATATTAACCAGTTAAAAGTTGATGTTTTTGGATTATTTTTTAGATCTGATCCTGATGATTTTAACAATGTTCCTGTTAAGTATAGCGTATGAAGGTCTAAAAGTTGGAAGACAAATTCTTCTGATTATATCTATAACCAAACATTGTTATGGTGTCCAACAGCAAATGTAAATAGTCAAAAAATTTTCAATGTGCAAACAGAACATAATTATGTTAGATACTTATATGAACATTTTTCTAAGTTTTAATCCTGTAAACGGTTAAATTTGACAGACGTTTAAGCTTTAAATTGAATATATTATTGATGACAATATTTCCTCAATTTTATTTTTCATTTTCACTACCTACATCATTTGATTTTAGTGAGACGCTTAATGGTTTGCATTTGCCAGCACGTGGACGGTCAGTGATATATTATATAATAAGAGATACTATTCAAAAATTATTAAAAATGTTTTTAATTGACTAAGGATTGTTGTATTTTAGAATGTCATTATGTTCGATTACTCATTTCATTCAAACGATATTGCACGCTGCCCAAGTATTTCTTGGTTATCTATTAATGTTGGGCTTTATGACGTATAATATTTGGTTATGCATTGCTGTCATTCTCGGTTAAGCACTTGGTTATTTTCTTTTTGGTTGGAAAACCGCTACAATCGTTAGTAGCGGCGATCATTGTAATTAATTTTATTTGATATTTTAAAACATTATTCAAATATTGCCTTTTCTTCTGCAACAAATGTTCCATTTTGTCGTAATAGTGTCCACAAACAAAGTCAACAACATTGATAAGAATCAGTAACTATTATATCCGACGAGATAGTCGATGTAGACCTGTTATGTGTTCGTGTTATCAGTATATCATTTTCTACCGATTTCTATTTTTTTTTTAATGTGTTTGAACGTAGTTTTTTCGTATCAGTTAGTTTTGACTACTATACCGAAATGTGTAGCTAGTAGTTTATTTGGTATTTCATTGTAGTATGTGGATTGTTATTCGCCTTAGGAAAACGAAGGTAGCAAGATCATTATTATATTGTTGTGATAGCATTTGATTAATATCTTTTTGTTTTAGATTATTATAAAATTGAATAGTATAGATGAATGTAATGCAAGAATAGAGTGAAAATGATGGTATACATATTTACATGGTTTTTATATCATGATGAGCAAATGGAGTTTTGAGTTCTGAACATTTCCACAATTCATAGTAGATAAAAATCAGTTTGAAAGATAGAAATGTCAGAAGGTATGTTTGATTTTGTTTGCTTTAGTTAAAGAGGGAAATTTGAAGGTATTATTTTATACCTAAGTTTAATTGTGTTTAGGTAGGGGAATATATTGTCCACGATCTCTTTTCTCAATCTCCTTTCTAAATCTTTTTTAGTAGCCAGGTGGTAAAAAATGTTCTACCTAGCTTTTTGTTTAACTGTTCAACTTCTGAAATCTCTAAATAGGTAAAATAGCACTAAAAATAGGGGAAATTATATTCTTTGTATGATCGTTCAAACACAACATTTTTGTATATAAACAGTCTGTCGTCTGTCTGTCGGTCATTCTGTAATGCTGTAGTTTTCTCTGCCCGTGTGGTAACGCCCTCAACACTTTTATGTTTCCAATTCAAATAATAACTAATCATGGCGGTATATAGCATGTAAAATCATTTTATGGAGCAAAACTGTAAAATGTTTTTACACGCTACGCTAGTATTCCTTTTATATCCATAAGGTCTGTGTTTAAAGTATTTCGCGCAGGAAACTTTCGCGAAATTCGCGAAACTATCTGTTCACGAAACCTTCTGTCCCTGAAGTAAGATACAGAAATTCTGAATCACCCCTATGACATCAGTCTTATAACATCAGTCTTATTATATCAAATATAGTGTTAAAACTCGCCACAAGAAAAATTCTGTTCTATTTATTATAAAAACAGCCAACAGGTTTCTTATAAGTCTGTTTATTAAGACTCTGTGTCTGTGTCTTCAGCGGGATTTACACTATTCCATTAATTAAACCGATTTTATGTTTTTACAACAAATCTCATAATAAGTGAAGGGATTTATCATGACCTCGTGACCTAATGATTTACAAAGAGCTACGTTTCGAGAGAACCTTCTTTCATCGTCGGAAACTTTTTCAAATCTCATATTGTAAACAGAGAATTTAATCGTTTTTTTCTTTGTTTTCGCAATTCCATTGTCTTAGAAATCAACATCAGTCCAACTATTGTTATTTCATTCCAAATGAATGTGAATATTAAGTTTTGGTGAGTGAAGATATGACGAGCGTTCAAAATCGTTGATGCTCAATTAGATTCTATGATTAAAATTCGATTCTTGGCATTTCCTTAGATGGTCACTTCCTCGACAGACGCTACCCTGAAAACAACTCACGAATGAAAGTTCAATAATAGACAGGTCAAGACTTTTTCTCGGCCGGCCATTTTTTCGAATTTTCACTGGAAGCTAGGACAGCTCACTGACATTTTTCCGACCAGGGATTTTCCGCATTTTCTGTTTGAATAATCGATTGGGTTCATCAAGCAATTTCTCACTATAAAGCTCCACACTATTATTAAGTGTTTCAAATAATGACAGGCCAGCGTAAAAAGGACCAATAAGGTTGTTATTATTACTTACAAAATCATTGAAACAATGAATTGCATAGACATGGTGAGCCTATCTTTCAGTATTTAAATAGAAACTTAGACGTGTTTCTTAATTGATTTAGCTATGAATCAAAGCGACTGAAATGGATCTGACGTATAGTCTATTTGCTACTTTTAGACCGTTTAGACCAATTTTAGACATTTGTGTAGGTCAGTGAGCATAAGTTACATCAAACGCTTTGATAAGACGTTTCACCAAAAAGAGTGTCATTCTCAATTTGACAGATAAACGCACCCTGATGAGTAAGAATCACAAGGCTTAAACAATAAATTTTGATTGTTGTAGAAGGAAAGTGTATGTTTTCACATGGTTATTGAATACATAACCCTGCACCTTTAGAGGAAGAAGACGATTTCCAAAACTGATTCAGTGTATGCCACTCATTTATCTGAGTGGCTTTGACTCAAATGATGTTTTTGAATATTTTCTCTGTTCCAGAAAGTGTGGTTGGACAGTTAAGAGATAACGTGAAATTGGTTGTAGAAGCTGGAAAACACCAACTGAAACTCTCCATATTACTTTCCTTTTTACCAAATGTAAGCCAAAAGTGCTTGTTTCTTGTGAGAGAAGTCAATGTTTCAAGCCTCCATCGAGTCATGCTAGTGTCTATGACAGTGTGGATCATACCCTTCTACTCAGGATTTGGCAAGAGAGTAGGGTGGTTGTCTGTTTGAATAATTGTTGAGAGGACATATCCCGTAGCATATATCCAGGCATTAAATGTTCTCCTTCTCAGGACAATTATTGATAAAAGTACCTCTTGAAACTGAAGCGTTCATCCTGGATAAATGATAATACAGTGAAATCTCTATAATGTGGATAACAGCTTTATAGAGACTTTACCTATGAGCATTTGACTTCAAATTCATCCATTCCTACATGAAGTATGTGTCTGTTATACGGAAATACCGGCTTTAAGGTTCTTTCATTATCCATGTATATGTAATAAAATGGATTTTATTGATATGATATTTTATTGATATTTTATTGATATGATATTTGTATTGGGTGTGATTTTATTGCTTCGTCATTGGCAGAAAAATCAGTGTAAAACTCCTATGATTAACGGAAAAATGAGGGAATGTTGCTTTTCAAATATTCATTGATAAGAAAAGGAAAAAAGAATGTTGTCCTCATGATGAAAATGTTAATTTGATCCTTCATGTCATAGTGCTTTGGCTGCTAAGTGTAAATATTAATATTAAGAACAAAAACATTATTTTAGACAACCATCCCAACAAAATAGACTAAAACAAAGCGTTTTGAAATGATTGAACGCTTGCTGTGCAACCAGAACAAGCTTCCTATTTAATTGATTTTGACATGGAGTCTACGTCATTACTAGGTTGGATATTAGGATCAGATCAAAGATGTTATATTCATATCAGCGCTTTTTAAATCAATCACAATATTTTTGCTTCCCCGAATTTTTGACGGTGAAACATATAAATGTGAAGGGTAGTAGAGTACTGACCCCCAAATGGACATTTTTCCTATAAGAAATCTCTTAATAGTCAATGCCAAAAACAATGACTCTTTAATACTAAATTTAAATAAATCTCAGTTTCTATTATTTAATAATAAGCATTTAAAGTACTTCAAACATTAAAGCTTCAAGTATTTAAACTTGAAGTTAAACAACCGACAAAACGACGATTTAAATAAAGCGCTAGCAGATGCTATATGAAAAGTGGAGAACATTAGAGTGAACGCACTAAAGCAAACAGATCTTGAGAAGTTTGTTAAAATAAAAAATTGTAATATTTTTTACTGTCAGATCGTTTATATTCAAGATTATGACCCTTTCCCCCGAGCAGTATAATTCAACACTTAGTATTTAGGGTCAAGCTAATTTTCTGTGATTGAAGGCTTTGAAAAATCCAAGCCTCAACAGAACAGAAAACTCCTTCTAGAAAGCACTTTCCATTGTTATCCATTGTTCCTTTGTTATCTGCTTAGGTAGGTTTTACATTGCATGAAAATAAGAAAGCAAGACCTTTGACCAGTGCACCAATCGTGACTCAATGTCGGGAGACAACAATAATAACGTCCAAGAAAACAAGAAAGGGGCTTTAAGATATTTTGAAAGAAACAGGTTCCTTATCCAAAGGATCTTGATAGGGTGTTAACGTTATTGCCAGGTTGGATATCAGGATCAGAACGGAAATGTTGTGTTATTCCCTTGAGAGCAGTTTGAAACAATCAGCTTTTTTTCTTTCTCTATGTTTTTAAAACTTTGATATTCTATAAAGAAACTCTTTTAAAAGGGTGTCTCCCACAGCGCGATTGAATGTCGGCGAGACAGACGAGTGGTTATTTTCTGCTGTTGTTCAATTAAAGCTGTCAATTCTGTTAATAAGCACAACATAGCAACAAAGATTCGATGTTTGCCATCTTAAAAAGAAAAGAAAAAAGTACTAGTTAGATTGGGGGACTGAAACCGACTATAATTGCTTTAAATATGGGTTCCTATGAGAGAACTGCAGTTGATTTGGAAGATCCGATCAGCAAACACACAGAAACTGAACAAGGTATGCATTTTTAAATGTTTAAATTAAAGGAAAGTTAAACTTTCGCAAGAAAAGTAGCTGTAACATATAAATAATAACCGTTTAGATTTATCACGAAAATCTTCGACTTAACCAGACAACCGCCACAATGATCAAAGCAGATGGGTAAGTTCCGCTTTTATAAAAGAATGAAATTTTTCGATAATGTCTTCAAAATTTCAGGAATAACTGCATCTTTTTTTGTCGATACAAAAAGAAAGAAAATATAAATAGTCCTTATTAATTTGTTTTAAAAAATAAGTGCGCATGTCACTAAGAGAGCTCGATAGTGGTTCTTATGAAAAAGAGAAAAATGATTTCTTGAAGGCATGGAAAGCCATTAAAGAACTTCCTCCTAGTAATCCCAACTCTTTCTGGGCGATTGCCTCCTATCATGGTGAACCGTTTAAAGACAGAGTTCAGAAAGTTGATCCAGAAATTCCACAATGGAATGGTTTTTGTCAACATGGAAATGTTCTATTTCCTACATGGCATAGATTTTACGTCCTTCGGCTAGAACAAGCGCTTCAGACAGTGTGTCCTGATGTATCTCTCCACTACTGGGATCAAACATCCAAGGAAAGCTTAGAGGAGGGGTTGCCAAAAATGTTGACTGATGAAATGGTGACAATAGACTGTGAAACAGTGCCAAACCCTTTGCTTAATTTTAAACTTCCTTGTCCAATAACAGGAAAACAAGCAAACCAATTTTATGGAAAGCCAAAGGGCTACGTAACTGTGCGCTATCCTTTGTCAGGTATCCAAACACCTGAAAAGGCTAAAAGAGTGGCAGAAGCCTACAACAAAGGGTTCACCGACAAGGAAGAAAATTTAAAGTGTTTAAATGATAATGTTAAATCAGCTTTAAGTGATGTAGCAGAACCGGGGATGGCATCCATTGAAAATATGTATTCAAGATGTCTCAGCCAGGGTGATTATAATCTGTTTTCAAATACGACGACCGCAACACAATTCGATAAGAATCTTTCTCTGGAGGAACCACATAATCAGCTTCATCTAGCTGTTGGTGGTTACGACTTTACTAACCCCAAAGATCATGATGAACATCCAAAGCCTGTGAAAGGAGCTAATGGTGACATGGGCGAAAACGAAACAGCAGCATTTGATCCATGTTTCTTCCTTCATCATTGTAACGTGGATCGAATGTTTCGGGTGTGGCAGAAAAAGTGGAATCACACAACTGAACTTCAAACGAGTAATATGATTGGAAAGCAGATTAACTCAGGAGTAATTCCGAAGGAAGGGCAAGGACCCACACCAAACCAAAAGCCATATGATATCTTGAATATGGATACCATCTTATATCCATTCCAGAATTCACTTGGTGTTCCAGTTTCCTCCAAAGATTGCATCGATATAGAAAATCAACTTGGATACACTTACTCCATTGGCTCGCTAGATAAGGAAACTTGGGGAGCGCAAGCAGGCAAAAAAATTAAGTATTCTAAGTGTCGCACTTACGCGGAAGCCAAAGCTATCATTGATGCAATTCGATGGATGGAATGCGCTGCTCAATATTTTGTCAACATCACAAACATGAGTGCTACAGACCAAAGTGCGTTATGTGCAGCCGATCATGATCATAATGACAAGACAATGCTCAGGCTGTTGTTAAAAGTTGAAAATATCCCATTTAAGGATTATGAAGGATCTTTCATGCTCACTTTACGTCGTAAAGATACCAACAAGTGCATCGGAAAGCAGGGCGTGTTAAATCGTTGGTGTCGCGATAACTGCAGTAACTGCCTGCTTTACTCCACAACGTCTGTGACTATTCAGCTTCCTCTGAATCCATGTCCAAAGTTGAAAGACCTTAAGCTTATCATGACTAGTAAGAATCCACAGCATGAACACAAAGACAAGAAAATTGCGTTGCAATCAAGCGATAAATCGAAAATCAAATGTAAGTATATTTTATGCATAGATAAAGACAATTAAATCAACAAACTTGTCACTATATGTTTTTGATACCCATATTTTAAGAATCTTCATGTAACCTATATATTTTTGATTGATTAAAGAAGATCCAAAATGGTCTATATTAGCAAAGACCCACATTTGCAGCATCCACCTAACCAGCTACTCTTCAAGAAATTTAGACATATTTTGGATCATTCTTTTTGATTATTTGTTATTTTTATGATGGTAATACAATTGAACCTGATAACCGGGTTATCCGAATTCCCCGGTAACTGAGGTTCAATTGTATTTCTTAATTTTGAGTATTTTAATATATATTTTTTATTTGAATCGGAAAACGTTGAGGTGACGAAAATGAGGTATTGCATAAATTTACGGCTGTGCTTATGTATGGAGAAATATGTTTTCAACTTAACATCAAAAGGATCAATTGGCTTAGTGAACAACAAAATCAAGCAAATGTGACGTCGTTTCTGCCAAAGTAAGCACATTTATTTAAATTTATGTTTTCAGAACTATTATATCAATTGCAGTATATCCACGTTGATTCTTGTTAATTTTTTATTTTATATCTACATATTATAATAATGAATAGCAAATAATTCATGCTATACACACACATACACACACAGATATTCTTGTATGATTAAATCATGATGCATTCTGTTAATGAGGAAAACTCTGCGTCATCTGCGTGCTTTGGACGACCTGTGGTTTATAGAAATGTTATTGTGTTTGTGTTAGTGATTTGATTGATATTAGCTATTGTAATTGTAATTTATATGATATTTAATCAGGTATTGAAATAAGAATAAAATGTGTTAATGAAAATTGAACCCATCATCTAAGACCTATTAATATGTCAGTGTCATTAGAACATTCCTTGGAAAAAAGCAATATACTTCAATTAATTTATCATCATGTGAATACACGACGAACTACAGTTCAGACCGCTCCAGATAGAAAATATGACAATAGAACTTTACAACAGGCCGGAAAATTTATAATGACTATGGTACGTTTTATTCAAAATTCACTGTCCACATAATGTTAGACAATTGATAAATTCCATAAGCACCATCTATCTTCGTAGAGGAGGTGTATTCTTGTTTACAAATTATTATATTGTTGGTCTAAATTAGTGAAAAATATGTCCCATCCAATATAAAAGAAAAAATAAATAAATACATAAATAATAAAATTATTTATAAAGTTAGCAACAGTTACATCCTATACGTTATCATTATAAGATGGATTTACTACTAAATGTGTGATCTTTTTACCTTCGCTAACAATGCAAATTGAGCTACGAGCTACTTATTTCTGTTTTTTATCCTTTAAGATTGTGAACAACTAAAACCATCTAAAATCTAATTTATAAAAATATCCAATGAAGGCATAAATATGCAGAGGGCAGTTATTATTGTCCCCTTTTGACGGTTGTGGAAGTGAAACCTGATTGATATTTCATCCAATGCAATGAAAGATCATTTCATAATTCATTTGGAAAACTAACCCTCTAACATATGAGGATATATCTTAAGGTGACTTTAGGTATTTTTCGCATATACTACTTGTCAAATAGACAGCTGTATCTTTTGATATATTTTATTCTTTTATTCGTATGAACTCCCAATCAGTAAAAGAACATTACTAAGTAATAATGAAGTATGTTAGACGTACCCAACGTCAAAAAAGTTTTGCATGCCACGTTCTTATTATCAGGATTCTTTCTCAAAATTAGAATTAATCAGTCAGTGGTCTTATTCATAAAAACGTAATGCAGAGGGTGCAATGGCTCTCGAACAGATATTAACGTAGGAAAATTAGTAATCACGGTAGATTTGGATAGAGGGACCATACACAACTATTCACATCTATTTAGGTTGTAGAAACTACCCAGTGGTCAAAGACACGTCTTACGGATGTCCTGAGGACATCCACACATTTCCGGAGGACACCTGCTATTGGGCGCATATGTAATACCGGCGGACATCTTTCTTAGACATCCTCAGGAAGTTCTAAAACAGTGTTCAGAGGACGCTTTAAGAGAACACCCTTGGGACATCAATTTTTGACATCCTCTAGACATCCTCTATAATTTCTCCGGAGGACATACTGTATTCGGCACATTTGTAATACCAGCGGACGTCTTTCTAAGACATCCTCAAGAAGTCCTATAACAGTGTCCAGAGGACGTCTTAAGAGTACACCCTTTGAACATTCTCTAAAATTTCTTCGGAGGACATCCTCTATTGGGCACATATGATATACCGGTGGACGACTTTTTAAGCCCTACTCTGGAAGTCAAAAAACAGTTTCCAGAGGAAGCCTTTAGAGGACGCCCTCTGTTAAGTACATAATATAATACCGGGTGACGCCCCATGTTGGCCTACGCAGGACGTCGTCCAGAGGTCCAAACACATGATCATGAGAACAGGTTGAAAGATGAACAATTAAATGAACAATTAGAATCTTACAATTGTCTCCTATTCAGAAACGGCGTGAAGTAGTCCCAAGTGTATATCCAACTCTCTTTTAATGTTAATAGATAATTAAGATTATTAAGTTTTAACACCTATCTATATATATTCTTATGCAATACTGTTTTTAAGATCATTTGTACATATCACTGCAGATGGTATAATATACTGAAAAGCTTTTGCTCATTTTAAACTTGTTGTCTTTTTGAATTTTTATGATTTAATATGGCAGAAAGATTAAATAGGTTTAAAAAACTCCTCTGATTACTGATTTACCAGGCATCTTTACGACAAAAAGGAAACTTTAATTACAAGGAAAGAAAAAAGACTGATAAATTACTTTCACAAAATACTTTTACAACAAATCCACGAGTTCTCAAAATACTCAACAATTCATTAATCCAATTTCTAGCACAATTGTTACTTGTGTCCCATGACGCAAGGTCAGCAGGCATAGTACTTCGATGGTCTTCCTCATTTTCATGAGATTCTGAATCAATATAACGTATGTGAACTAAATTTTCATGGATATCATCTTCAGGATCTGCGACAATAGCAACTAGTTCCTTGGTTTCGCTCAAGATTTGATTAGGTCGATCTTCCTAAAAAAAACAATGCAGTGGCTCTTGCAGCTCTTTTCTGATAACAACTTATATAATTCGCAGAGATTTTTCTAAAACGCAAATTCAAAGCTTTAATAAATTTCTAAGGCTTCAAAGAAATGCTTCTATTTTAATATTTGCAAGTCATCTATCGCCCATCATATAAAACAGTTAAAGAAAATACAAATACACTCAAATGATAACTGTTTCTGTTTTGTGTTGTAGGGTTATTTAAGGATCAGAACTTTCCACACATACAAATTCAGTACATGAAATAAACAAATATAAATAAACAAACAAATAACCTCTTCAATCCGTGGATTTTAACAGGTCAATTCTTCATATCCGGAAATTCCGGAAATTTAGATGCAGGTTCCCCTGGGATTGCTGCATTTTTTTAAATTTCTGATTAAAGACCGTAATAAGGCAGAGTTCCACTTAATTTTAGTCTTTTATTGAAAAAATTGATTATGACAAATATATTATTTATTCCAAGTGCCTTTTGAAATTTTCTTTGCGATTTTCTAAGTGCGATCGCTTGAACTCAAAAGTATTATGATTTCTTTACATCGTAAGCACATGATTAACCAGAGGTCTGCCTTTAAGTCGGATTTTCACTTTAAAAACTAGTACGCGTACCACAGCGCATTTTGTTATGAATTCCAAATTAGACGTCATATGGACGTCCTATTATTGAGATCCTCGGGATGTGTCTGTTGGGGCGTCCATATTAAGGCCATTGTAGAACTGTTAATGGACGCTTCAATTAGAATGTCTTGGAGACATCCTATCGGAAACAGTCAGAGGACTATCCAAATTAGACGTCACGTGGACATCCTATTATTGACGTCCTCAAGATGTGTCTTTTGGGGCGTCCATAAGACAGCCATTTGAAGAACGCTTCAACCGAAACGTTTTTGGGACGTCTTATGGGAAACATTTAGAGGACTATCCAAATTTGACGTCATGTGGACATCCTATTATTGACGTCCTCAGGATGTGTTTTTTGGGGGGTCCATAAGACAACCATTTTTGAACTGCTTGAGGACGCCTCAGGTGGAGAGTCTTGGTGACATTCTATGGGAAACATCCAAAGGACTATCAAAATTAGACGTCATGTGGACATACTATTATTGACGTTCTCAGGATGTTTCATTTGGGGCTATTTATACTTTCTGCCCATCAACTAAGACTTGCGCTGCAACCGTTTTCTGCCCATTCCGAATTGGTTATCCGTGTCGATAAATGTATTTTTTTCCAATAATGTTTGTTATATCCATGGCTTCGATGATGATGTATAAAATTACGTTCAATTTTGAAAAGGCTTTCAGAAAATCTAAAGAAGTATTTTCTTGTATTATTCAAGCGTGTACATTTGATATAGAGCAGTTGGTCGTCTTCCAACAGCTTTTGAATTGTTTATCATTTATTACAGTTGCAGCGAAAGCGAATACTCCTTTCTCCTTAGTTCATTTTTATATATTTCCCCATAGGGCGAAATATATGTTAAAATCGGTGTTTTCCTTCTTCTTCTCCTTCTCCGTTCACTTTTATAGCCGCGCATATGAACTTTGGATAATACAGGCTAGTGAAAGCGTGTTTATGTGATGTCGAGGCAGCCCTCTGTCCTGTTGAAGTTTGGCGTGTACTAGTGAGAGTGGAGTGCTGACAGAAATCCAAATCAATAGGACGAGTTTACCATTTATTGTTAGTCTTCCCAATACTTTTATTATTCCTTTTATCTTATTATTTGGATTTGTGTTTTAGTGTGTTGCTTTAGACATTTGCCACTAATTAGATTGGTGTGCATGAAGAGTGCTCTGCTAACCACCCTCACACACTCCACATTTATTTGTTGCTATTTGTGTACTGGTGTAGTTGAAAGACACTTGCCACTAGTTAAGTTGGTGAGCATTAATCTGTGTCTGACCACTGAAGGTACCAGGCAAATTGATTACACCTGCACAGAGCAGTTGATTTAAAACTTCCACGCAAAGTGGGTGATTACACTATTCCTGCAAAATAGCAGTTGATTTCAACTTTATACATATAGTGGGTGATTTATATTTACCCTTATTTAAAGCAAACAAACTTTTCACACACTAGATTGATAGAATAAGTGACTTAGCCAACAAACATTTTGAAAATGGCAGAATCAAACTTTAACAAAATAATTTTCGGTAATTTCCACCAAGATGATTCAAAATTTGGAGTCTCTGCTGGCAAGCAAGGTTCATGCATAGCACTAATGTCAATAACTTGGAATTGCATAAGAAAAAATATCAATATGGAAGGACATGGACTTAGATTTTGTTTTGAATCAAAGTAATAGGCTGATGAAAAAAATTAAATATCAAGAACCTTGTATGTTGATGAGGTACCTTCAGAAATTGAAATTGAATATAGTAGTGTTATCTTACATGCGGACTTTGTTTGTATTACTGATGGGTATACTAATGCTACTACTGATGTAAACCCTAATGATGCATTAACATTTTTAAATGAGGCTCTTTTTTGCAGTGATAATATATCAGGTGTCAAACTTTTTATTGAAGGTTACTGTATTGCGATATTAAAAGATGTCAATAGAAATATTTATTTATTTGATTCACACAGCAGAAATAGCCAAGGAGTTCCAGAAGTCGAGGGAACATCTATATTAATGAAGTTTTTATCTGTTGAGTGTGCTAAACAATACGCTTTTTCTACTTATGGTTATTCAATTTCTTTTCAAATTGTTTATGTAAAAATGACTCCCCCAAGTGTGGCAGAGAGAAAAACACTTGATAAATTCTTTAGTATGTTTAAAGATCTAAGTTATATGTTGCAAATAAAAACATAGAAAGAAAGGTCAAACTGGATTATTATTAAAGAAATTCAGAAATGCTTAAAGAAACAACCGAAGAGTAATATAGGAAAAATTCTAAGATAATAAAAGTAAGCAAGAAAAGCCATTATAAAAAAATTGTAAAACAATAAAAGAAATCAACAAAAGCCATTATGAAAGAAATTGTTAGACGATAAAGGAAAAAATGAAAAGGCATTAAAAAAGAAAACGAAACTATCAAAATAATTCAAGGGCAATTAAAAGACTTAAGAAGGACATAATGAGTGGTCATCAGGGTTTAGATCCTTATTCAAGAGTAAAAAAATTAAAGACTCCATCGTTGAAAGGCCATATTATATTTGTGTGTCTTGTAATCGGTGCCTTTATAAAAGATCTGTAAAAATCTATTGTGAGAAAAGTATACAAGAAATGGTTTTAACCCAAATTGTAATCCAGCAATATCTTTTGATGATTCGCTGAATATATGTAAAACATGTGATAAGAAAGTGTGTAGAAAAAAAATACCTTGTCAAAGTGTTAGCAATAAACTAACAGTATTTGATTTGCCAACACATTTTCAGGATTTGAATAAACTTGAATGTATCATAGTTTCCCGATGGATATTATTTGCAAAGGTTCGAATTATGCCAAAGGGTCAATTCCCCAAAAAATTAAGGAAACTGTTTGTAATACCCCTATTGAAACGGGCATTGTTTGTAATACTTTGCCTAGGAATATTAATGATAATGGTGTCATCTTTATGAAATTGAAAAGGAAATTATACTATAATTCTCATGTTATTGCAGAATCAGTTAGGCCTGAATTGATGCTTTCTCTTTTACAATATTTAAAGGCTGCTAATCATCTATACAATGATGTTAATATTCAGGATGTTTTTTCAGCCCCAGATAATTCTTTTGACATCAGATATATAATGATGATGAAAACGAAGACATAGATTTTAATGTTATAATAGAAAATAAGTCTGAGCCTTATCCTACCATCAATTTTATTGATAACAAAGATGTTCTTTTCATTAAGTGCAAATATGAAGTTGATGATTTTGATTCCCCTTGGATGAACATTGACTAAACTGTGTAGAAACTACACTAATATCCAAATGCTCACATGTTGTAGCTGATGACGAAAATATCATAATTGCACCAGGCCAAAGAAAGGCACTTATCAATATTTTGAAAGATGAATTTGTCGAAAAACTTGCTTTTCGTCAGGCAAATTTGGTCACACTGCTACTTGAGAGATTAAATTATCACATATGAAAGTATTTCAATCAACGGCTATTGCATTATACTCAAAGATTTGCATCAGATGCAGATTATATATTTTTTGAAAATTTTGTGTCTCGGTAAATTAATCTGAGAAATCAAATAAATATTGCAATGCGCAAAGTATCAGGTCATAATGTTACTGTGGGAAAGTTTAGTTAAAATTTTAAAGATACTGTCAAGTCTTTTGTAGTAAATGATGAAGCATATACCTTTATGAACTCTGTTAAAGGCTCTCCAGCATACTGGAAAAATATGCTTTCAGATGTTTTAGCGATGGTTAAACAACTTGGAGTACCTTCATTTTTTTGAAACTTTATCATGTGCTGACTTCCGTTGGGATGAGTTAGTAGTAATCATTTCCAAATTAAATGGTTCTGAAATATCCACTAGTGAAATTGCAGAGATGTCATGTTTTGAAAGATGTGAATTGCTAAATAGCAATCCTGTGTTGCTAACTAGACCCTTCCAATTCCGTGTTGAAAGTTTTTTTAAAGAGATTGTTATCAAAGGGTCAATTGGAAAGGTTTTATATTATGCCATCAGGGTTGAATTCCAATTCAGGGGCTCTCCACATATACATTGTTTAATATGGTCTGAAAATATGCCATCCTTATCTGTTGATACTATAGAAGAATACACTGAATTTGTTGATTCAGTTATTTCAGCAAATATACCGAGTTAACCATCAAACGATCTTGTACAAAGATATCATGTACACCACCACTCAAAAGCCTGTAAGAAGTATAATTATAAGGAATGCCGATTTGGATATGGCCATTTTTTTACACACAAAAAACAATAATTGCTAAAGCACTTCCAGAAGATCTGTCACCTGCTGAAAAAAATGAAATTCTTTTTAAGCAAAAGCTTATTTTGCAAAATGTAAAGCAGTATATTCACACAGAATTAAACCCGAAGAAAAAGAATTTCATATACCCTGAGAAACCAAATTTTAAGAATGTTTTGTCAATTGGTGAAACTCTTTGGCAATTTATTACATGTGGGCGTATTTTTCAAAACGTGAAAATTCCTGTTCGAATTCAATGAAGAAAGTACAAAAGCAATGCAGCGAAATGGAGTCCCCAAAGTATGATACTATGTGTAAGTTAGGAAAAGCTTATAGCGATAACAGAGAATGTTCTGTCCAGGAAGCTGTTTATCAACTAATGCCTGAATTATGGTTACAGAAAGGTTTCCCTCAAGTATCATTTATATATACTAACTTGCCGAATGACCGTTTTCGGAGGTTCAAAAGTGAACTGCCTGAAGATAGTCAAGATTTTTTAAAAGAAATATGCTCGAAAGACATGTAGATAGGCCAAATAAAACAATTGGAAAATTCCTAGTCATTGGCTCTTTGTGCTTTGCCCAATTTTCTGCATATTACCAGCTTGATAGTAAGAAAGACTATTCATAAATGCAAAATGATAACCAGCAAATAATTTTGAGCGATGCAGTTGTTGAAGAAAATAATGAGCAGACTGCATTTCCTAAAGTTACACCTTTAATATCATCTAAAGAATGTTTGAAATATAGAAAGGTTAAAAAGGTCTTGTGTTATTAAACACCTAACAAGCATAAGTATCCGAAGAAATATGCAAATCATATTTTGATGTTATTCTATCCATTTAGGGATGAAGAAAGTGATATTTATGTTGATAAACTAGCGGAGCCTGAGGTATTGGAGATTGTTAATAGGAATAAAGAGTTTTTTGAACCAATCACTGAACTAGAAGAGGTTGCATTAAGAACATACTAGGGTAGCGTGTAAAAATATTTTACAGTTTTTCTCCATAAATTGTTTTTACACGCAATACTGCCATGATAAGTCTGTGTATATACAAAAATTATTGTGTTTCCCCATGTTGGAATTTATCATATTTAACACAAAATTATTGTATAAATATTTTGGATCGATCATTCAAAGAATGCTATTATCCTTATTTTTCAGTGCTATTTGGCCTATTTAGAGATTTCTAAAGTTGTACGGTTAAACTTAAAGCTAAAATTCCAATGTTCAGAGATACTCCTCCCTAACCAATATATATTCCTAACCACGATTAAACTTCTGATATATAAGAAAATGCCTTTCCCTATTAACTTAATGCTAACAAAAACAATACCTTTATACGTTTTAATCTTTCAATTCTTTATTCTGCTATGAATTGTGGAAATGTCAAAACCTAAAACTCCACTTGTGCGTCATGTTATAAAAACCATGTGAATATAAACAACGCTATAAAATGATGAACTGATAACACATAACAGGTATACATCTCGGATAGAATAGTTATTGATACCGATCAATGTTAATATTCTTTATTACTAAACTTAAAGTGTTAAATAAAAAAATAAAAACAGAAACAAAAAATTTTACACACAGCATCTTCATTTCTCCTTTAAAGAAATGAACGTTGAGAAAATTTGATGAAGTTTCGAACCCAACAAAAAACATTGCATTGCGTTCTCCTCCGGGCGACTTTATGATGTCTTCCTTAGACACAACGCTCCACAAAGTAATTAAAACTCGCGAAATGGAGCTAGAGATTCCCCTAATGGGAAAAAAAACAATATCCATTGACGAAATTCCCGAGAAAACGTTTTTTCTTTAAAACTTATGTAAGAAAAACACAAGATTGCGTATTAGTATAAGAAGACTAGTATCCCGGGGAAAAACATTTTCGGTTCACTCTCAAGGATCATGATAAGATATATAAGAATACAGCCTAAAAATGTTTTAATTATATATATTTTCCAACTATTGAGTGAAACCGTAAAATTATGCCTTTGCCCGGGATACCTGAATCAATTAAAATGTGAATCGTAAAAAAACAATTTACCTCCTCAGTATACACAACCAAAGGATGATTCTTCTATGAATTCATTAAATGCTTTATCCCAATTGCTTGTACCGTGATTATGTAAAACCATGATTGGCACATTCAATATTCTTCTTCATAATTTTTATTTACACTATATTTTTAATCTAAAAAGAAAGAAGTCGTATAGAAAAGAAGCAAAAAAAATGCATTCAGAATGTAAAATAGCACTAAATAACCAAGATAAGCACCTTGGCTTAAATTCAAACTGCGAATTCCAAAACGACATACGCAAAGCCAGTACAAATAATAAGTAGGCTCCCCTAAAATGTACATGATGCAGCAAAATAGCCATTTGAAAAGAAATCATACATTACACATTACACACTGCGTCTCCCCTGCCACAGACAAAATAAAACAAACAACAAGCAAAATAAAACAGAGATCATTTAAGGAAATATGACTGTGGGCATCATGGAATAGGTAGATGTTATCAATTAAGAGTATAAAAGAAAGATATTAAGCTAATAAGATCCTCTCCTCCACTAAAAACAAAACAAACAACACACTTAAAAATATATATAGCAATATAAAAACATAGGTTAAACAACGAAATGGAATAGCTAAAAAAATTAGATCTGTGAAGTATAGATAAAAAACCTATAATATAGGCTGGTGGTGTGGGTTGTATTTAGGGAAAGGGTTAGGGTTCAATCATCATATGAGGGTAGGAGAGAGAGCTTTAACTTTCTTGAAAACAGCCACAAAAATTTGCTTGAAAAATAAACAACAACAATAACAAAGCAGCAATAATATCTCAGCGTAACACAAAACCCTTTACTGCTTCACATACAACAAAAAACATCAGAAATAACGATGCAGCTCTTCCACACAATATGTTGATGTTTCCCACATGGTCGAAATGATTGCAACGACGCAACCATTTTTAATCACAATATGTAAATACCACTTCGTTAACAATCGTCCAATTCAATTCAGTTTCTTCGTTTTCCAGCACACCATTACTACCAAAAATAACGACATTATCTTCGTGTTTTCATTCACTTTTTTATGTATATACTTCCACTCGTTAATTCCATCATTACAAAACGATCAATTCCAAGAAAAGGAAATAAATTAAAAACCATTTGCTACCATTTGTCGACTTCTTCTGTGCAAAACCATTTTTAATAACTGTAAAAGTAAGTTGTTCTTCACTTTCCAGTACACGTTTCTACTACTATTTTTCTTCTTTCACTCGTTAATTCGTTTAATAATAATACAATCCTTCTCTTCATTTCTTCTTCGTCTCGCAAATCAATCTTTACGAAAATAAAAACAAATTTGTTTACAATTTAAAAACCCTTATTTCTTTTCTGCATCATCATCATACGACTGGTAGTAACTTTACAAATACTTTCGCAACAAAAACAATATTATTCTGCGGTTTTTGAAATAAAAACAAACAACAAAAAACAAAACACAGTTCTTCGCTCTTCTTGTTCAAACAAAAACGATCGTTGAGAATATTTCAAACAAAAAACCATTGCATTGCTTCCTCCACCGTCGAGACTTTTCATTGTCTTCTTTCGCGTACAAACACTGGGAAACATAAAACAACCGTAAGATGGAGTCAGGACTATTACTAATACGCAAACGATAAACTAACTTGCTCGTGCCGTTTCAAACTTCCCCAGACAAACCTGTAAGAAACGGACCGTGAAAAATCGGCAACCTCACACGCAAAATATTTTACCAAACTAAAAAGTGGATGCACACCTCGCTATTAGTATGTAAGACTAGTATCCCGGGTAAAAACATTTTACCGGTTCCCTTTCAACATGAGTTACCACCATCCCGTGATTTTTCTATCAATAAAGTAAAATAAAGGCGTAAAGTAAAGTAAAGTAAAGTAAAGTAAAGTAAAGTAAAGGCGTGTAAAAACATTTTACAGGTTCATTTTCCCCATGACTTACTACCCCCAACCCCCGTGCTTGCTCTTTCTCATACAATATGGAGGTGACGAAAAATTAAATCACAGAATTGCAAAGAATAAGTATCACTTAGTTGTAGAGCTCAAAAAGCTGATCAAGAAAATGTATGGGATCGTCTGCGTACGACTTACCGTAACGAAGATATCGATGATCAAAGATCGTAATGACGTCACATCCGTCCCCAAAAAGTTTTAGACTCAAATTTTTCGACACCCTACCGCCAATATCGCACTCCCAAAGTGACGTCAGTTATTCCCATTGGTTCTCGAGATATTTGCCCTTAAATATCGCGTTCTATTTAGGGTTCAATGCAATGTGCCCACTGACGTCGCGCTACTCCTATAATACTAATATCGCCTATATCTTGACAACTCAGTTACGGACGATCTAAAATTTAATTATAACATTTTCCATACGAACCTTTCGTTCCCAGTTTTTTTATTCACACTGACCAAACTAAAAAGTGGATGCACAACTCGCTATTAGTATATAGACCCGGGATACTGGGTAAAAACATTTTCGGTTCACTCTCAAGAATCACGATAAGAAATATAAGAATACAACCTAAAAATGGTTTAATTATATATATTTTCCAACTATCGAGTGAAACCGTAAAATTATGCCTTTGTCCGGGATACCTGAATCAATTAAAATGTGAATCGTAAAAAAACATTATACCTCCTCAGTATACACAACCAAAGGATCATTCTTCTATGAATTCATTAAATGCTTTATCCCAATTGCTGGTACCGTGATTATGTAAAACCATGATTGGCACATTCAATATTCTTTTTCATAATTTTTATTTACATTAAATTTTTAATGTAAAAAGAAAGAAATCTTATAGAAAAGAAGCAAGAACAAAATGCATTCAGAACGTAAAACCGTAAAAAGGTTTTTTAGGCTCCCCTAAAATGCACATCATGCAGCAAAGCAGCAACTTCGATAGAAATCACACATCGCACACTCCCTCCCCTCCCACCACTGACAGAATATATAAAACAAACAACAATCAAAAACAACAAACAGTACTAAATTAATAAATATATGTTATAGATACAGGAATGACTTAGAGAAACATCATAGAATAGGTAGATGTGATCAATGTAAAGATTAGAATGTAAAGACATTCAGTAGTGGTCTGTCTCCCTCCTCCTAACTTTCTTCCCCACTAACAAATCAAACAGCATATATATACTAATAAAACCCATGGGGTGTGTTAAGTATAGTATAAAGACCTATAATTCCGGCTGGCGAGGTGGGGAGTAGGGAGAGGGGGTGCTGTATATTCAATCATTGTCATTGGGGGAGAGCTTTGACTTTCTTGAAAACAGACACAAATATTTGCTTGAAAAATAACAACAACAATAACACAGCAGCATTAATATCACAGCGTAACACAAAACCCTTTACTGCTTCACATGCAAAGAAAGCCCTCAGAAATAAGAATTTAGCTCTTCCACAACATGTTGATAATGTTTCTCACATGGTCGAGATGATTGCAACTACGCAACCATTTTTAATCACAATTTGTAAATGCCACTTTCGTTAACAATCCTCTAATTTAATTAACAGTTTCTTCGCTTTCCAACACACGTTTACTACCAAAAACAGCGACATATGTTCGTGTTTTAATTCAATTTAATGTATATACTTCCACTCGTTAATTCCATCTTTACGAAACCATCAGTTCCAAGAAAAAGAAATAAATTATTAACAATTTGCTACCATTTGACAACTTCTTCTGTGCAACCATTTAACTGTTTGTAACATAAATAAGTAGGATGTTCTTCAGTTTCCAGTACAGTACACGTTTCGGCTATTATTAACCTTTTTTTCTTCCACTCGTTAATTCGTTTAATAATAATACAATATCCTTCGTTTCCTTTCTTCGTTCGTCTCAATCTTTTCGAAAACAAAATCAGATTTGTTTACATTTTAAAAACCCTGGTTTCTTTTCTGCATCTTCCGATTGGTAGTAAACATACTAATACTTTCTTAACAACGAACAATACTATTCTTTGCTTTGGAAATAAAAACAAACAGAATAAACAACAAAAACAAAACAAACAACAAATACACTTCTTCTCTTCTTTTTCACCAAACAAAAATGATCGTTGAGAATATTTCAAAGCAAAAAACATTACATTGCATCCTCCTCCGTGGAGACCTTTCATCGTCTTCTTTCACGTACAACACGCGAAAACATAAAAAATCCGTAAGATGGAGTTGGCCAATTATTAATAGGCAAATGAAAATATTGAAAAAAAGCTTCTCGCATCATCCTGGTTTTATGCGCTCCTCGTGGGAAAATGACCGAGAAATTTCTCCAAATGTATCACTCTCTAAAATAAAGGTGGGATGCACAGCTCGCTATTAGTATATAAGATAGGGATGATATGATTCTTAACCAAGATTCTCCTGCACAGCAGTAAAACGATGAAGTTGTAGAGCTAGTTAACGACATGTTACAAAATAATGAAGATGAATTGAAACATGACCAACAGGTTCCAAATCATTTGCCACCAGCATCATTTCAATCAAGAACTCTGATGATGAATTAAGCACAACTATCCAATCTTTAAATAAAAAGCAACATGAAATTTTTGATGTTATATACACATGTGGAAACAAATTTATTCAAAACAAAAGATCTGAACACCTGAAATTTTGCAATCCTTACGAATCTTTTTAACAGCCTTAGGTGGTTGCGGCAAGAGTTACCTAGTTTTATGCTTGTATAATGTTCTAAAAAAATTGTTATCTAGAAATGGTGACATTTCTACAGCAAAAATTTAGTTATTGGTACCAACAGGTGTCGCAGCAATTAACATTGATGGAACCACTATTCCTATAGGACTAGGTATCCCATGTAGTACTTTCATACCATTAACTTATAGGCAGAGAACCAGCTTGAGACTGAAGCTTGAAGAAGTGAGTGTTAATTTCATTGATGAAATATCAATGGTGAGTTCTAAATTACTGTTACAGGTTCATTAGGGACTCTGTAAATCTATCTGATCGTATGCCATTTGCAAATAAAGCATTAATTGTTAGTGGTGATCTTTATCAGTTACCACCTGTACTAGCTAAGCCAGTCTATCCCACAGATGGATTTATTTTCAGTCTTTTAAGATTATGGCATAATTTTTAACTTGCTGAATTTGATGAAGTAATGAGACAGAAAGGTGAAAACCAATTTATAGATTTGCTGAATGACATTCGTGTTGGCTCATTAAATTTTGCTGATAGAATGCTAATCAAATCTAGATTTATTTCAGTAGACATTGTAGACTATCCGTGGGATACTTTACACATATTTGAAGAAAACTCTTTAGTTAATTTGCATAATCAGAAAATGTTTGCTTCACTAAATAACCCAGTAATCAATATACTTGCAATGGATGATTACCCTAAAGGACTCTCTCAAGCTGCTATTGAAAAAATCAGAGAAAAAAATGCTAATGAAACTGGAGGTTTAGTGTACAATCTCTCCTTAAAGATTGGAGTTCGAGTAATGCTGACAGCAAATGTTGATATTGATGATAGACTTATTAATGGTAAAATTGGTACTGTGAGACATTTGTCTTTTTGGGGGGGGAAATGTGACTCCATATTTGTACTTTTTGATGACAAAGAAGAATCTGAAATGAAGAATCTAAACAAATTAAGTTTTATGAAACAAAGTTTTGATAGTTTCATTTTCATATAAAAAAATAGGAAAATCATCATCAAACTTCGAAAAATTTCCCTTATTTCAGATGCCCCAGTTTCGAGGCCAACTTGCCTGTTTCGCATGTGATAATGTTTATCAGCTGTAGACACACTGTGTGACATATCATCAGCAATTTGCAGCAGATATGCACTACCTTTCTCTCTTGCACCAGTACTTGCAGATTTTCTAATGATATTACTTGTAAGAGTTTTCACCGGAGGTCCATCAAAGATGTTGCATCGGGTCCAAAGGTTATTCATTAGCCAGAGTCCAGTGGAGATCCTGACCAACTGAAAAAAACATTTTAACAGGACAGCGTTGTTTGGCACCTCACTGTATTTATTTATTTTTTTATTTATTCATTTATTTCAAGTTGGTTTTTACCTAGTACAAAACTAATTCAGACCAACTATAAAATACATGTAACAATGATAAAGATTAAAATATTAAAATGTTCTACAAAGTGTACAAGAACATTCGCTACCATCCCAAGACTTTATCTTTGGTTTAAACTCATTCAAACCAGAACATAATCTAAGATGTCGAGGTAGAGATTTCCAAAGAATACTTGCTCTGAATTTGAATGCTCTTAAACCGAAAAGCTTAGTCTTAATCGGTGGAAGTATTACAGGGTTCAGTGACCTTAATGCGTATAAGGTTTCTTTGTGTAAAAATAACCCCACATGAACCCGGGATTTAGTTTATTTAGACACTTGAAAACCTCCAAAAAAGTTCTTACTTTCCACACACCATACATTTAACCTTTCTACACATTTCTTGATGGTGCTCGTCTTCATCGGTCTTGTGGGCATTCAAGTAAATTATATAAAAAGTTAGAAATGAAAAAGACAAATCAGAAAATGTATGTTTGAAGAAATAAGTACCGTTTATGTTTTCTACAAATTTGCGGAACAGCAGAACCAGTGTGGTCCTAAGATATAAACATAAACTAAAGTAAACTGCACTTCCAGCTTCATGTATCATTAGCTTCAATCCATATTTAGCTCAAATGTAGTTAGATCTTAAAGGGACAGGCAATAAATACCGTAAGCCAGCCTGCAAAACAATTCTGCAATGTCTCATATAACAAATGAAGTGTAATGAAAAATCATCCTGATAAATTGATTGGAAGAATTTGAACTACATTGATCGCAATCTACCTGTTTGAGGAGTAACAGTTGGGAGAATTGCTGGATCTCTGTGAACATTTTCTTGAATTTAGAATTGACATTGTTCCTACCTTCCTCCTTTAGTTCAAAGTTATAAATGCAAACTTCACTCGCTCCATCAGGTAACAGTTCATCACTTTTCAGGTTATCAACGCAATCTTCACTCTCTTCATCAGGTAACAGTTCATCGCTTTCCAGGTTATCAACGCAATCTTTACTCTCTCTGCTAACCTTTGATCATCTACCCAGTTGCTATTATTACCTTCACTACATTGAATTTCCTAAATGACAAATAATGAATAACCACTACATGTTCGCTACCTAAAATGAAGCATTTCAGAATACTCTTTGCCATAAGCATGTGGTTTAAAATCATTATCATGTCATGATGTACTAAAAAAAGAAACTGTGCTCAAAACTGCCTGATCACCTTAATTCCTTTGAAACTTCATTTTAACTTTATATATATGCATATTATGTACATACCTCTTCAACAATGATAGGATAATCTTTTATAAAATCTACATGCAGATCAATTCTACCGCAGTTTTTTTGTTCCTCCAACTATAAATAAAAAATATTGAGATAAAAAGCTTGAACAATTTCCTCATTAACCCTAGAGGCAATTAACCAAGTCTAATTTTCTGAATATCTGAATGGACTTTTTCATTCTTATCTTCTCAGAAATGCTTATGAAAATAAGTCAATCACTATTCGCAAATAGGATTTGACAGTAGTAAGTCAAAATCATTTTATAAAATGTCAATAAAATTAATTCTGTTAAATTCTGCTACATAGTTAGACATAACAGCCTTTATTGTATAGTATAAACATTATTGTAATATTTTAGAAAAAAACAATTTACTCTTAAAAATTAAATTTTTGGGGAAAACAGGTTAGTACTTTCTGTGTGTATTCTCTCACTTAAATTTTAATTTTGTGGGGCCCACTAACTTAGAAATAGACCCTGGGTAATTTGGAATGCCTTTAATAAGTTACGTTAATTTAACGTAAGAATAACTTTGGATAACGTAAAATCCAATACAACGTTAGTCTAATAATCTAAAAATCTAACGTTAGGTGGCGGCTGGGAAGCTTGTCAGAGCACAATCATTATAATGAAAATGGGATGTCCAAATCAGCCACGGTATTTTTGTGATTTATGTTAATAAAACATCTAGGTTATCTAATAAGAACATATTTTAAACGAAATGAAATTCTATATAGAGTCCGTCGACATCTTAGAAATCCGCTTATTATACTGTTCTGCTAGACTCTGCTTTTATGTCCGTGTAATGGAAAATCCTATAAGATTTTGTTATTGTTCATATTTTGTCCAATTGATAAACGTGAAGTCAATTGAAAACTAACAAAGTTGAATTCAGATAAAAACTACAAACAAAACAAGTAATAACAGGAATTTTGGCTATACGAAATTAATTCTACAAAATATTGCTAAAACAACAACAGAAAAATTCTCTTTTTGTTCTATTTCATTTCTTGTTGTTTTTACAAAGTAGAACAAATATCATTTAGAAAAACAATCCAATGTCTGGTTGGTTGCCCAGTAAACACAAAGATGTCTTTAAGACGTTATTTCTGGTGTCAAACTGGTTCGGACGTTTTTCGACCAGTCAAAGAAGTGTTTAAGTCGTCTTTTTCTGGTCTTCATGGATTTGATAAAATCAGCAATTATTTTAAGCGTTGCTGGTTTTGTTCCAATGGTAATTAATTAGTGAAAGAACTCCTTTGTTGTCTCTGAATTAGAAAATACCTTTCGTTATACGACTCTATCATCTTTTGCTATGATGATCATAATGAGATGACAAATTAATTATCCCCTGTACATGTAAAGGATCGTCATTTAGCTGTGATTCGATTTCTATGGGAAAAATAATTGAAAAAATACGCATGGGACAAGTTTGTTCTTTGAACGATCCCTTTCTCAGTGAATATCTTTGTGTTGTGACTAGTTATTTCTATTTTTTGGTATTTGACTTTGTTTAACGTTGAAAATGAAATAAATCGGAAATGATACACGTAAGTTTGGTTCTCTTTTAACATTCTTATACAATGTAAGTGCTTTATATATATCATTTCTTCTTTTTGTGTCAGCCTTTTTGATGTTGTTGTCAGAGGAAGTACATTATGGGGGCTGGCCGGCTGCTGCACTGATGTTTTTATTAAAAGAAAGTTGATGAAAGTGAATACTCCGATTTTATTTTTATGCGCATGGATTCATTATATATATAATATATTTCATATTTTAAGCAACTATTTTAATTGACCGGCTTCAAAAAGAAACGTTTATACCTAATGATAGGTAAGGTTAAATCATATTTCGAAATTTATCAGTATTTCCGTTCCTGTTCAACATTCCAAAATAAATATTGGATAAATATATTGTGATGAGGGCATTACCGGAGAATATTGACTGACGTCAAAGTAAAGCCTGAGCTTGCGAGTGCAGTATGTGACGGAAATCAATATTCGAATGTAATGCCCGAAATAAACAGTTAGTATATGGGTTATTACCCACGTTTCTTCAAAATTATACTTCGTTTGGTACACCAAAAAAATTGTAAACAAACTTTCCTTTCACATTTTTGTGTGACATTCGATTTGTTATTAAAAGTTGAAAAATCGAATGCAATGAATTCCTTAACTCTTTCAGTTATTATTTGTCCCTACCATATTTTTTCTATCTATCTGTGTTTGTTTACATTTATGCCTCTTATTTTATAAAAAAATATTGTAGTCATGACACTAAAGCGGGCTGTACCGGGTAGTATAGACCGTAGTGACATCACATTTAAGCTTAATTGACCAATAGGATCGCGCGAATTGTTTTTTATCAAATACAGCCCTGTTACGCGGGTAATAAATACCAATATTACTTCCATATTAACGTAATATTACTAATACCACTTCCATTTAGATTCGAGTTTATGTGCAACATGGTCGATATCATTAACATTCTTGTATGTATAAGGAAGGATGACATTTTATTTGATGTCGAGTATGAAATAAAGAAATATTATTAGCTTCACCAACTCTATCTATTTTATGGTTGTTGTGTTTGGTGGTTATTAAAAATTTAATTTTACCTTCACTTCAAGGCATTCTACATTAAACAGATATTCGACAAGGTAAAATGGACATTTATTATTCAGTCGAGCTTTTGTTCTCATTCGTTATATGAAGCCTTTTAATTACTCTCGAATATCCAAAATTATACGAGATTTGACGTTACAGATGTATGATAATCACATTCATTTAAATGTTGTAACAGATTTGTGTTGTGCCTTATTGTATAGAATTCTTGTATAAAATTCTTTTAACCAGTTAACCCAAACAGAGTCAATATTACTCAGAGGCGGATCTAGACGTACGTGCAACTATAATTTTTGTGCATTCATATGTGCAGACATTTTCTCTGCGCAAAAATTTAAAGTTATTCAGAAAGTAAAGAAACCTTGGTTTATATTATTTTGCTACGACACTACACATTCTGTAAAACTATGAGAATAAATTGTGATCGTAACATCAAATCATGAAATGGTCGAATATAATAAGAAATTAAATCTAATTTTAAATCTAAAGAAAATTGTAAGTTCTCACCATTTTTCCAAAGAAACCATTAATAGGTGAATATGGGTGGTGCGTCCAATGCTACAACATGGATTCGACTTATCTCATTATCCCAAATAAATAAGAGAAGAAAAAAACTGTAGGAATAGGAATAACCGTACTGACCACAGCTTCTTCTCCAGATAAAAAGCAAAAATCCTAAAATTGTTTACCAATTTTGAAACGATATAGTTGAGCATGTGTATCCGGGTAATGCAACAGTCAAACAATTATAAACAACTTTCCTAAGATGTCAAAATCCTAAAAAGAAAGGAATAAGAGAAGAATATGTCAGGTAGATGACTGCCTTGTCCACCTTTCCTCCCTTTTAACCCATCAGTTCCCTCCTACATCTGGCAATCCATTTGCCGCAGAAAGCGGTCCCACATTCCAAATTTCCTATGCCTTAATTATGCCATCAATCTGAACTAACTAATCAACTAACTAATCAACTGAACTAAACTGTCAGCAATCTGATAAAGGTTTTCCAGGTGGGACCCCGTCACTATTCCCTCCTCCAACCCGGCCTTCATTGCCACAATTTCAGACCCTCCTCCAACCTGGCATGTGTAAGCCGCCAAAAATGCGTTTTTAAATTACTTTGTTTCAGTAATAAATGCAATATCATGTATGCATTTTACTCAAATAGATGCTCATTATTTCAGTATGAAGATAATATTCACAATACCTGTTGACAAACAACATTTCTAGTGAAGCATCTATCTCTAATATGGTCTTGCTGTAAAGTTCTACAAACCTTCACTTTGGCAGCTTCAAAGCTTCGTGTTCGTGAAAATGCAACATATAGTTGACCATAACTGAAGCAAGGCCTTCGCATGTAAATACCAACCTTTTCAAAAGTCTGACCTTGACTTTTGTTTATGATAAGTGCGTAGGATAAGCGGAGAGGAAATTGTGTACGCTTAATCTGAAAAGGAAGGTTGGTATCATTTGGGCATAGCGTAACTCTAGGAATGAGCACACGATTTCCAGCTGAGATGCCAGTGAGCACTTCACAATCGAGGATATTGTCTCGAAGATTTCGAATGACTAATCGTGTGCCGTTGCATAAACCATCCGTCAGTGACAGATTTCTCAACAGCATCACTATACTGTTCACTTTCAAGTTTAATCTGTGTGGAGGCATCTCAGAAGGAGTAAGCGAGTTGATGAACTCCATCGGATACTGGTCTGTCTCTTCTTGCTCACCCGAAACAACAGAATCGACACTAAAGTATGTGGCTGTGTCACCTAACATTAGCTTCAGTATCTGTTCGTTGATTTCTAAAGCCTCGTCATTGGTCGGTGTCAGGATTACACGACTCGATATATCCTCTCCAGCATCACTAAATATAGAGTGAACAATGTTACCATTTTCCTGTAAAACACATTCACCTGAAATTTCAATGGAATCTTTAAATGGGTCATCCACTTTTTTCGGTACGACTCCGTTTCCTAATCGAAGTAGGAATTCAGAAAATGCTATTTGTCCAGGTGCAGCTCTCATGTTGACATTTAGTTGGAAAATTTCAACCAATGGCCACAAGACGGAGCTTTTGATGCAAGCTTCCACAATTTGAGCTGGCTGTGGTCTTCTTACAACAGGAAGAGTCTGTCTGAAATTGCCACCTAAAAGAATAACCTTTCCAGCAAAAGGCACATTACTGTTACAAATATCTCTGAACATCCTGTCAATAGCTTCAAGTGCATGTTTAGGAATCATACTTGCCTCGTCAAAAATTATTATATTCTGGGCACACAGGAAATCAGCATGCCTACTATTTGGCTTGACATTGCACGTAGAGTTGTCCAATACAGGAACAGGCAAATTGAAAAGAGAGTGGACTGTCTTACCATTCTGTAACAGTGTTGGTGCAATTCCAGTCCACGCACACGTATGCACACTTCTTTCTGCTCCACGTTGCCGTACCACCCACTTATGTTGGCGTGCTTGAAATACGTAATGGTACGGAATATCAGGATATAAAAATTGACGTGCCTGTGCGTCAACTTGATTTAATTCAAACCAAGCAGTCAACTTGGTGTGGTTTTCTCCTCTCTCAAGTGCTGCTTGTTCCTGTCCTTCCATGAAAAAAATCTGCTATTCATTTGGAAGGTGAAGAGGAAGTCGAAAAATAGAATGACTTTGGCTGTGCATCGGAAAAGAACACAAACGCCAAGCCGCTTCCAGAGCAGATACGTACCTTGCATCTAAAAAGGTTTTAATCTCGTCATGATTAATACGCTCATTAATTTCAAGGTGAGCAGTATCGTGTCCTTTATAAATGTATTTGTACAAATACTTAACACTTTTAATTGAAACACAGGCCTCGAGGTTAATATGTGCATCATACTTTTTACTCAGAAAAGGATTGTATGGCACGATCCATCTGTTGTCAAGATCCATATTTCGGATTCTTACAGTTCTTCCATTATCAGGTCGGTGGTATAAAGGATAGCCATCTACATTTAAAATAGTTCCATTATTAAATTTCTTTGGAAAATTTTTACTGCACTTACCATCTTGCATGCACGGAGAGGACTCATTCAAATGACCACATGGACCATGGACCATGCAGGATTTGTTGATTTCGTAAAGTTCGGGTTCTTTGTCCCGATCTGGGATTTGTGCGGATATCAATGAGTAAATGTCGTCAGCATTGCGCAACTTAAATTCATTGGCAAGATGTAACAACATGTGCACATGTGGCAAACCCCTTTTCTGAAACTCTATGAATCCACCTGTGCTACATAAATGCCTAAAACAGATTCTTTAGTAATATCTTTTTTGAGAGCTTCAAGCTTCAATTTGAATGCACGTGCAACCAGATCTGGCCTATCATATATGGTTTGACCAGGTAACAGATAATCAATTTCAGAGCATTTTGGATTACACGTGAAAGTTAAAAACAAATCTGGTTTACCTTTTTTTTGCAACTAATGTCATAGCATCTAAGTACAACTGATCCATATTTCTAGGTGAGCCAGAAAAGGTTGAAAACAACAATATTGCTTGCAAGGAAGTTTCGTTCCTGAGAAGCTTGCTCTAAATAATCTATCAAGCCACTGTAATTGGTATTGATTGAGCCGACTGAATTCAAGTCTTGCCTCCTCGACTCTGATGTGGCTGTCGACGACAAACTGTTGGTATAGTTTTCCAGCTAAATGTAAAGCAGAAAATTCACGCCGAATAACAATTCGATTAATATAAAATCGCAACTGAGTCACATTATTACGTCTTTCAGTTGCAAACTCCGGCACGTGACAAATGCCTCGACATCCAGGATCTCCTCTAGGAAAGATCATAGGGTACATCATAGAATCAATATTTCTTGAGGTGTAAGGAATATTACGTAGCGGCTGATCTCTGGGATAAACTACAATATTCCTACCTGCTCGAGGCACGCCATCATTACCTACAAAAATTTCAGCAACCTCTTCGTGAAGTGTAGCGTTGTATCTCCTATCGTCAACCCCTTCTCGCATATACATAGCTACTACCGAGGTCTATTTTCTAATAACGCTCTTTCTTGCTCTTCCCTTTTGACCTGACCCAAGTAACGATATGCTGCGGCATAAGGCGAAACTGTGTCCATTACAGTTTGTATTTGTTCAAGTAAGTCCCTGTTACAATTGGCGTTGGAAGAGTTTTGCATATGCATGTCTAGTGAATTAGCAGCTTCAATAATATATAATTGGCTAAACATAGGTGTTCGGTTTTCGTCAGCGTGCAGTGCTCCATACCTATGCAACAGTTGTCCACAAGTCCTAAAACATGGAGGCCCATTTCCCAGTGTTTGGCGAAGATTAACAGACAGTGATGCGAAACTAAATGCATTATTGTAAACTCTAATATACTTACGAAAATGTTTTACCAGTGCAGAGTTGTCAATTAACAGTTCCCGTAACTCAATCCATACGATAGCTATCTCCTGCAAACTTCTGAGCATATCCAAGTTTTATCATAGTATTATCTTCTGGATGCACATTGTATGCTACCTCTTAAACGTTCTACTTTTTCACAATGCTAGTCTCTTGTTTTCATCCACATCAAATTGCTGTTTTTATCTAAATTTTATTTTATTTTATAATTTTTGGCAGGTCCTACACTGATAACAGAAATTGGTATTTTCCTCCTAAAATATGAACTACTACTACTACTACTACTACTACTACTACTACTACTAATAATAATAATAATAATAATAATAATAATAATAATAATAATAATAATAGTTTCGCCGTTGAACTTTATTGCTCGACAGTGTTCGCATAAAATGTTGAATTCACCTACAGAATGAGTGTTAGGTAAATTATTATTATCATTAATCCGAGCAACATTTAAAAACCCAGCCCTGTTTCGGACATATGCTCTCCGGTGACGTTGTGCATCTGCTTCACATCTAGCAGCTGCTTTTTCGGGTTGCTCATTGTCTATATATAGTTGTTGACGCTGAGCTCGAGTTTCAAGTCGAGCAGCTGCTTCTTCTGGTTGCTCATTTTCTCGATTTAATTCGTGGCGTTGAGCATCATCATCGCGTCAAGCAGCAGCTTGTTCCGGCTGCTCATTGTCTTGATTTAATTGGTGGCGTTGAACATCAGCCTCACGTCTTGCATCGCCTTCTTCGGGTTGCTCACTGGCTCTACATAATTGTTGACGCTGAGCCTGAGCATCACGTCTTGCATGAGCTTGTTCGGGTTGCTCATTAGCTCGTCGCACTCTTTGATATTGAGCATTCTTCTCCCTTCTTAAACGACGACGCATCTCAATTTGATTAGCTCTGTATCTCCTTTGACGTTCAGCATTTCTAATTTTACGGGTTGTGCAACCTCATCATCATCATTAGGGAGTTGTTGTCTATCATGATGTTGTCTTGCACCAGCAATGTTTTCATCATCTTTTAATCTTGACAAGACAAATCTTTGAGGGATTGCATAGTCGTGGTCAAAATTCATGGTTAATGTTGTTGAGAAAAATGTAAAGGAACTGTGCAGTGACCAGATAAAATAAACAATGCAATAAAAATAACAAAAGATACAACAGAGCACACAGCACAGTCCTTATTTAGCTTGTAACTAACTGTAATATCAACAAAACAGAAAATCAACTTTTGCCTGCAGAATGTATACAAAATAAAGCTACTTTCCTTTTTCTCAACTTTATTTTCTTTCTACATGATATTTCGTTTCGTGCAAAGAACCTCGAAAGTGAAGAACCTCGAAAGTAAGGAAGCGACGAAAGTCAGTAGATCAATTTCATTTTTTGTTTAGTTATGGTTACCGATAAAAACGGGGGTCGTATAAATTTAACATTCACGTTCCAAATGGCTGTATGTATTATAAAAATGAAACGAAAAACTGTAAATAAAGAACATATATGTATTTCTGTTAATGAACTTACATTATCGGCTTTATTACATACTCCAATTTACAGGATCTTATATCTATAAGACTCCCTAAAAGTAAATCTGCTCTTCGCGCTCTCTCTTTCTGTTATTGTTTGGTCTAACTTACCTCAAAACATTTCCCGGGTTGATTTTTTTTAAAATATTTTAGCGTATTAGGCCACCGTACTACCGTATCCACCATTTTGCGTGACAGACAAACAAACAAACAGACAAACAGACAAACAAACAGAGAGTCGGGTATTAATATATAGGACTAGCCGCCCATGTAAACTTTCAGTGTGCGTTCTCCCAGATAAGAAAAAAATAAAATTTCGGAAAGCTATTTGAAAGTGTTACCAGCTTATAGAACTCGAAATGCTGATCAAGAAAATGTATAGGAACATATGTCTACGACGAACCGTTACAGAGATATGCTTGAACAAAGATTTTAATGACGTCACAGGGTTCCGCCCTAAATTTTGCCCAAATCTTTTTGTCATCCCGTCGCCAATGTCGCGGACCCCCAAAAACGTCAGTTATTCCTATTGGTTCTCGAGATAATTTTCCCCAAATCTCGCGTTCGATTTGAGTCGCAATGCATCGGTTCCATATTGACGTCACACAAGAAAAAACAATTTATGTGTAATCTTACGTTACTGACTCACCGATCTCTTTCACTACTCGCGTCTACCATTTTGCGTGACAGACAAACAAACAGACAAACAGACAAACAGACAATCGGATAATACTATATAGGACTAGCCGCGAAGGCGGCGTTGCTCGCCGCCCATGTAAACTTTCAGTGTGCGTTCTCCCAGATAAGAAAAAAAATATAATTCCGGAAAGCTATTTGAAAGTGCTACCAGCTTATAGAACTCGAAATGCTGATCAAGAAAATGTATAGGATCATAGGTCTACGACGAACTGTTACAGAGATATGCTCGATCAAAGATTTTCATGACGTCACAGGGTCCCATCCCTAAATTTTGCCCAAATCTTTTTGTCACCCCATCGCCAATGTCGTGGACCCCCAAAAACGTCAGTTATTCCTATTGGTTCTCGAGATAATTTTCCCAAAATCTCGCGTTCGATTTGGGTCGCAATGCATCGGTTCCATATTGACGTAGCAAAAGAAAAAATAATTTACGTGTGATCTTACGATGCTGACTCCCCGATCTCTTTCGCTACTCACGTCTACCATTTTGCGTGACAGACAAACAAACACACAGACAAACAGAGAGTCGGGTATTTGTTCCGTACGAAGTTGGGCATCTGTACGAAGGTGGCCACTTACGGAAAACTGTACGAAAGTGCCCCGGTCTGTACGATGGTGGCCATGGCACTTAACATACCACGTATTCATTAGTATAACGATTACTAACGAACAGAATTTTGAAATAGCGAAAGTTAAAAGACAATCGAAAATATATTTTTTAATAAACGGGGAAACAACAATCCAAAATGATCTGAACGGATAGTGACTCCCTGTGGAGTCATCACACAACATATTGTAACTCCAAGAATGTTCATCGCGTGTCCCACATCCAAGGTGAAAGAACTACTTTAAATATATCTGCAGTTATAATGGACAGAAAAAAACAAAGTTAAAATTTATTAGCAAAAGCTTTTCAATATTTTATATCATCTTCAGTGCAGTTCATGTACGATAATGTGCCCCCAACGCACTTTCAAACTCCATTATAGTGCCCACCTTCGTACAGCCATATGAGAGGTGTACGGAGGTGGCCCACTGTAAAATTATGCAGGTTTAAAGTGATTAAGGGTCTCCTAAGGCTGATATATTAACGTCAAATCAAAAAATATACCCAACGTACCAGAAAACTGCCTAGTGCCCACCTTAGTACAACCATATGAAAGCTGTACAGAGGGACCCATTTGGCAGGGTAGACCTTAATTCGATTTGATTACATTTGGTTTCTCATGTATGTTCCAAGTTGTGCATACTGGCAAATATCAACCTGAACCTTTGTACAAGCAATATGGGAACCAGTGCGAGTGGGTGTACTCAACCGGCATGCTCAGCTGTAATTGTCTTTAACTTACGGCTTTTAAATACTATCAATTGTAAGTTCTTCAAATTCTTATCTCTTTAATATGCCATTGCAACTCCCACAATGCCCATGCTATATTACTTCCTTCAGAATTCGTTGAAGCATTCCACAATGTATAGTAGTGAAAATATTAATTTTGTTCGTGAAAGTCGTTTTATCATTCCCTTGAAATCTTTTCAAAGTCTTACATTGTGGTAGTTGTATGATTCATAAACAGAATGACGGGAACGACTAATTATTCTAGATAATTAGATAATGAAAAGACAATCATGCGATTTTGTGTTTATGTTTTTCTGTGAAACTATTGACATCTATAATATAATACTAGTTACTAAGTATAGTTGAGAAGAAAAATGTTAGAAATCTACGTAAAAATGGATACGTTTAGTAAACGAATTTCTCCAGGTAATGCTGCGTATTATCGTGATATAATCAAGGAATATCGTGAACAAAACATGAAATGAATGAAGATGTCCTCCAGGAAACGCTTTTCTCATAACATCTAAGTATTAATGCAGAGTAGAGTAATGTAGAGTAATGTAATAGAGCATACAAAGATTAGGATATACGCTTTTTTATAAGAACAACCCCTTAAACCAATGCTGTTTTTATGCTGTGGAAGTTCTAGTAAGTAACCACGCCTCAAATTTCAAGGAGTCACTTGATATTTAAAAATATCATTCATAAAATCAGGATTCAAAGTATGATTTAAGAACTTCGATATTTAAATATTCAAGATTTTTAGATAAGATATAATATTCAAGAGTCTATCCACGTCCTCTATGAGTTCATCCCTGTCTCTTAAATTTAAATTTTATTTTAACCAGCTTTCGAATTTTGAATACCGTATTTCTCCGCGTATAAGACCACTCCCCCCACCCGCCCCCTTCGCAGATAAGCACATCGGCCAGTGATGAATTTAAAGAAGACTTTACAGACCCTAAATCTTACTGTAATTCTGGCTAACATAGGTGTTATTTGTATTCTTCAAAGAAAGTAATTGGTCCGTATGGTATTTTCTTTCCAATATGACAAAACTAGGACCACAGATGGAGTGGAATCGCAGTGGAGTCGCAGTGGAGTTCGAAAATTAAAATGTTTATCAAAAAACCTTGTATTTTTGGTTTTGTGTTTTCATTGAAATTCTTACATGACTTCATATTTTTCATCACTACAATACTGCAGTCAACTCTTGTTGTATTGAACAAGCGAATATCCGTTATCTGAAACAAATTATGGTCCCTTGAGAGTTTGGTGGATTGATTTCAGTTTTATGCATTTCAGGATAGCGTAGTTGACTGTACTGCGTATTAAGATCACATTTCAGTTGAACCGCAAAATCAAATTAAATGGTGCAAATATCGATTTTTTTTTTATAACTGTGAAAATAAATAAAATGTCAAAAAATTCAACAACAAGACGAAATTAAAATGCAGCAGAAATTTTAGGCTGCGAAAATCTCTTCCCTTGCAAACCACATGATGGAGGAATTAGACATCAGTCAAATATTACACAAATGTATCATCATCATCATCAAACTTATTTCGTCTACTGTCCCATCCCTTTCCAGTGTTGTTGTTTTTTGCCATATGCACGACAGTTGACTTGATTTCTTTTGTTTTACTTTTAAGAATGACAAAATGCATTGACATGGGTTTTCATAATCTCAAATCAACACGATGAACAACGGGCTTAAATATTAGTGCCAGAGATCGGAAATGTTCCGGCGGAAAAATAGTATTTGTCCGACGTAAGAACCTAATCAATAGACATGATTTATCCGCCGGTAAATATCAAGTGCGTCCAATGTAAATAAAAATTCAAAGGCGATCAGTATTCTATCCTAAGTTAAACCCACACTAAACTTACTCCACGAATAAAGTATGCAAATTACTCTTTTATTTTTATTCTAAAGAACGACAAAAATGATTGAACTATGTATATATATATACTGGACCGCTGTGATGCTGCCAGCCACAAAAATCTGCCAGCACTGTAGAAACCTTAAAACAAACAAAATATGTTGACAGAAAAATGCTGCAGTTTTTCCAGATCCACCAAACATATATATAGCTTAGAAGTAAGTTTTAAAAATTGGAGTTAATGGTGATGCTGCTGTGCTACTTTCACTTTTTATAATCCAGGACTCTCAAACATCTTTTCCCATCATCATTACAAAGTATACACAAAAAGATTAATTCATTATACAGTGGAATCTGTCTAAAGCGGACACCATTGGTGCGAAAGAAAGTGTCCGCTTTAGATAGATGTCCGCTTTATAGAGAGTTTTCCTAAAACTGATTTTTATGGTCCAAATTTACCAAAAGCTGTATTTTTATCTCGTCTATGGTTCACTTCGTTCTCAGGCTATAAAACAACAACAACAACGGAACAAAAACAGGCACTGGAAATACCAGTCTTATACGAACTCATTGGGCCTGAGAAAGCCGTTGATTGGAGCAAAAAAAACATTAAAAAAATACTTGAAATTGTAAACAAAAAAGCTGAAAAATGTACAAATTGATGAAAGATATATTGTGTTACTTTGTGTCCGCTTTATGCCGAGATTTTTTAGGGGAAATCTTCATTTGGTGCAAAAAAAAAGTGACCGCTTTAGTACTGTCCGCTTTATAACTGTCCGCTTTATAGAGATTTTTTTATGAGAATTTGACCGTAAATCATTCCGTTCCACGAGATTGCGTCCGCTTTAAACAGATGTCCGCTTTATACCGTGTCTGCTTTAGACAGATTCCACTGTAGTATTAAAAACTATATTAAAACACTAAGAATACTTACAAATTCTCAAAAGCATTTATTTAACCTTATAAAGTTTCTGTCTTCTTTACCACGTTTAGAAAATGTAATCCACGAAACCCGGAAATTTTACGCCATTTAAAAAAACTGTTTTCTTAGCGAACCAATTACAGTTCGAATTGGTGAGGGAGTGTTGAAGGAACGGACAATAAGGAACTCCGATTCTAAGAAAGGTATTACCAAAGGGCGGAATTAACTGTGGCATTATACAGTGACTGACACAGGGAAATGAAAGATCAGCTGCCTCGCGGCGCTGACCAATAAAATGGGAACAACGATTCAAACAACTATCTTTAATTAAATTAAGAAACTATAATCAGGGATTCCATAGTGCTATTTTGAGAAAACTGAAAATGCCATATGCCATATAGGAATGATCTACGCAATTCGGGTAATTGCATGTAGCGACCGGCCAAAATTGATCAGGGAAAAGTGACTAAATTTAAACCCGACTTTTGTTTATCCCACATAAGGTGGTAACAGTAAAAAAAATATACGGAAATAGAATTTCAGGGAAAATATGAGAGAAGCAGGATCATGAAACAGTCCTTTTATCAAGCGTCACTAGAAAGTTTTTTTAATGGTTTGTGTACTTAGCCGTAAGTTGCGTCCTTCATGTATGTGGAAAAGCCTTCAGAGTTGTGTGTGGATTAAATTTCGCTGTTATTGTAAGAGATTATTTTGAAACTTTTTTTCTTCTTTCTATACTTTAAAACTCCCTAAAACGAGGTAATAAGAATTGCATTTTAGAGAACTATAACCTAACTATAGACTAACGCTTTATGTATTTCGTTCTCTAGATCAAACATTGCTAATATATACTAATATACAAATGGTTTGATATCTATCTATGTTTGATCTCATCTGAAGTTTGGTTTGGTTAAATACCTCTGCATACGACAACACACATCACACAGGATGCCACAAATTGACTGCCCATATCCTGGGTGTGAATACAAAATACCTGACACTGATGCTGTCATCGTCGCAGCCCTGCTGAATGCCCATGCAGTAACACATACAACCATGTCACCAGCGACCTCAGGAAGCGTTTCTAAAGTTGAAAGAGTCAGACGTCCATCAATAGCGCTTGCTGGTACATCCGAAGATTGGAACTATTTTGAGACAAGGTGGAAAGAATACAAAACTGCCACCAAGATAACTGGAAGAGATGCGGTACTGCAACTACTGGAATGCTGCGAAGAACAGCTAAGGAAAGATCTTACACGTTCATCAGTTGGCTTGTTGTCTCACAAGACCGAAGATGAAGTGCTCGAAGCAATGAGATCCTTCGCTGTTCGAGAGGAGAATGTGATGGTCGCAAGAGTTGCATTGAACAACATGCACCAAGATCAGGAAGAGTCAATTCGATCTTTTGGTGCTCGATTGAGAGGACAAGCAAGTGTCTGCAAATACATTTTGCGAATCTCCGGTAAAAGTGACGACGGAAAGCTGCAGGAGACACGACAATTTGCGTACGTCACCAATGACTCAGACAAATTTTACCTCAGCAGAAACGCCTGTATCGAACTTGGCATGATATCTGGAAAATTTCCAACAATTGGAGAAACAAACAACGCCGTGACCGATCTTGCAGACACCGAGGATGTAACGTCAGCCGATTGTACTTGCCCGAAACGTGCACTTCCCCCTCCAATACCCACTGTGTTACCATATCCTACCATCGGCGAGAATCGGGAGAAGCTCCAACAGTACCTACTCGATTATTCCAAGAACAGCACCTTCAACACATGCGAACATCAGCCATAGCCGCGCATGACTGGTCCACCTGTTAAACTCATCATTGCAGACGATGCAAATCCGGTTGCATCACATTCATCTATTCCCGTACCTATACACTGGCATGACGAAGTAAAAGCTGATCTAGACCGCGACGTTCGACTGGGCGTCATTGAACCAGTTCCCATCGGTGAACCAGTTACGTGGTGCCATAAGATGGTCGTCTGTGCAAAGAAAAATGGAAAACCGAGAAGAAGAGTCGACTTCCAGCCCCTGAACGCCCACGCCACCAGAGAGACCCACCATACGCAGTCTCCCTATCACCAGATCCGATCAGTGCCACCCATGACTAAGAGGACTGTATCAGATGCTTGAAATGGCTACCACAGCGTACCACTATGCAAAGAGGATCGCCATTACACAACATTCATTACGCCCTGGGGCCGATACCGTTACTGCAGCCTCCCCCAGGGTTATATAACATCAGGTGACAGCTACTCCCGTCGCTTTGACGAGATAGTATCGGATTTCCATGACCGAATCAAAGTGATTGACGATGCACTTTTATGGTCTGACACTCTCGAAGGATGCTTCTTCAGGACATGCAAGTGGCTTGACATCTGTGGTAAGAACGGCATCATCGAGAATCCTACCAAATTCGTATTTGGCAGTGACACCGTCGAATTCTCCGGCTTTGAAATCAACCAAACTAGTGTATGTCCCTCTCCCAATATGATGAAAGCCATCGCAGACTTCCCAGTTCCTAAAAACATCACAGACGTACGCTCCTGGTTCGGGCTTGTTAATCAGGTAACCTACGCTTTCAGCATGACAGACAAGATGGCACCATTTCGCGAGCTACTAAAACCAACGTCTACGTTCTACTGGGACGATATGCTGGGTCAATTATTCATATCTTCAAAGCAAAAAATTCTCGAGGAAATTGAGCTAGATGTACGAATCTTCGACAAGTGGAAACCTACGTGTATAGCCACTGACTGGTCAAAAACAGGCGTAGGATTTTGGCTGTTCCAAAAACACTGTACATGCCCTGGAATCACGCTCTTCTGCTGTCACGAAGGATGGAAAATAGTTCTGGTTGATAGTCGATTCACGCATCCAGCCGAGTCCCGATACGCTCCAATCGAAGGTGAGGCACTGGCTGTCGCATATGCGTTGGACAAGGCCAGGCATTTCGTTTTGGGTTTTCAAGATCTCGTTATAGCAGTCGATCACAAGCCACTTCTTGGTCTGTTCACCAATCGATCCCTCGAAAACATTCCAAACAACCGCCTCCGAAACCTGAAGGAACGCACACTCCGCTACTGGTTCACTATGATGCACATACCCGGATTGAAGAACCGCCGGTGACCCAAACCCCGAAAAGCTTCACCTTCCCGACGATATCTCTTACGTTTCCGCCACCACCACCCTTGCATCGTAACAATCCGTAACATGGGACGAAGTTCGTGTTGCGACAACCAGCGATTCTGATATGCACAGACTGGTTGTTTATTTATTTATTTATTAACGACTTTCACTGAGACATTTTAAAATGGAATAAATGGAAAGAACGTGAAAAATTAAGCATGTTAGAGGTATAAAATGTCAAGTTTCAACTAAACTATCCGAAGAAATCGCAGAAATATGATTTAGAGGGTGTACAATACGCTGACGTCAGCATTTTCTTTAAATCACCATAACTTTTTAGCAACGTATGGAAACCCCAAAGTGTTTACCAACTTTATGTTTCATTTTTTAGCAGCTTTCGATTGGTGTATTTAAAGTTAAAAAAATTTGACTTTGATTTTTTCTGACCGTGAAACCATGACGTCATCGGTCACGTGACTTTGAGGCAAAATTACGAGAGGGTCATCAGTGGTTTTGAATCACCTGCATGCCAGAGGCACATTTCCATCGAAAAATCAGAGGTAAGGTTATTTGCCAGATTTTTCCAAAATATTGCCTGTCTAAAAAAGGGAAACAATGCCTCAGGAGAATAAAATTTAGTTCTTGTATACCGCTGAAATGCAGCTGCAAGTCGTGTAATTTTCTATAGCATCCCATATAGCGGACGCCTCTTTATAACGGACACTTTTTTTTTCTTTTCCTTGAATTCCAAACCTACTTTTAACAGACACCTTTTTTGGTTCCAATAGTCATCGGTATGATTGCATGATGTTTACATTTGTGGTGGAAATGATTGACATGTGTTAAAAGTTATGTTTATGTATGACTAAAGATCACATGTTGAGTGACAGGGTTTTATTTGTTCCATTTGTATCATCAAGAATCATCAAGAAAATGAAGACTCTCATATCCCCCCCCCCCCCCCCCCCCCCCCCCCTCTGGATCAAATATCAGTAATTTGTTTCAAGCGTAGTGCATATTTAAGAACATTTGTCACAGATTTTCAGAACTAATAATAATAATAATAATAATAATAATAATAATAATAATAATAATAATAATAATAATAATAATAATAATAATAATACTAATACTAATACTAATACTAATAATAATAATAATAATAATAATACTAATAATAATAATAACAATAATAATAATAATAATAACAATAACAATAACAATAACAATAACAATAATAATAATAATAATAATAATAATAATAATAATAATAATAATAATAATAATAATAATAATAATAATAATAATAATAATAATAATAATAATAATAATAATAATAATAATAATAATAATAATAATAATAATAATAATAATAATAATAATAATAATAATAATAATAATAATAATAATAATAATAGCTTATTTTGTTTTTCTTTTCTGAATAAATCAACTCCGAATTATTGCAGTGCTCTCCACTAGACCGATTATATATTTCAATTAGGGTCGGTTTGGGGTCCGCTGGTCTGGTTTGTATTTTCACAACAGATCAGAGTGGACCATAAAGCTATGCAGATATATATTCTCAGTTGATTTCCTGTTTGTCAAATACAGAACTTGTTAAGGACTAGAATGCCATATTTTAGGATTTATATTAAAACGAATAAAAACAATAATATTATGTTTCTAAGCTTTTCGGATTTATTCCATCGATGGAATTCTGATTATGACATTTGAGTAGATTAATGCGCACATTTTCTTCATTCTTTGCTGTAGTCGAAGTTAAGCTAAGACTAATCTTATTACAGATGTTTTATCGCGGCATCTCAAAATCAAAACGTAATTTAAGAGGATTAAAATTACTAATCGAGGTAAAAAAAACTCGACTGTTCGTATTCTTACATTTGCACCTTTAAGGGCTCCCTCATCCCCCTTTTTTATCAAATTAAAAATACTTAAGTTTTTTGATTTTGTTCAGCTTCTTAATATAAAATTTGTTCAGAAGTTTCTTAATGAAAAACTTCCACCAGCACTCTATGATACTTTCAGTTTTAAAACCTCCACTTATGGCTAATCATCTATTCAGAACAAATCTCTCCTGAAATATATTTCAACGAAGTAAACGAAGTAAATAAAAAATTAATTCAAGGTAAATGTAATGTTTAAATTATTGAAAATGTATTAAAATAACTTTATTGAGAAAGCAGGCGATATTGCTTGCCATTCCTATAGAAAACACTCCTCCACAGAAACTTTTTGAAGATTTTGCCCACTGGGATATTTAATTCAATTTAGAAAGGATTCAATTTAATTCATTGACTCAATTTAATTCAAGGCAGGACCGTACTAGGGTCAACATTTCAGGTGTGCAAACTATCAAAATTTTCGGTTTCTTCCTGCTGTTATTAATGCCTACAAATCTGTTGGAGACCTCAATAAGACAAGATTACTAGTCAAAATTTATGTACATGAATGAAGATTCTTCAGCCGCCATGTCATCACGATTGGCTGATAGCAGATAGGTTTCCAATCTTTTCAAGTCTGTGTTTTACAGCACAGTACAGTTAAGTCTGTGTTTTACAGCACAGTACATTTAAGTCTGTGTTTTACAGCACAGTACATTTAAGTCTGTGTTTTACAGCACAGTACAGTTAAGTCTGTGTTTTACAGCACAGTACAATTAAGTCTGTGTTTTACAGCACAGTACATTTAAGTCTGTGTTTTACAGCACAGTACAGTTAAGTTAAGGAAAAAAATTTTCTCTCAGTTTGGCAAGACAAATAAGAAATGGTTTTCGGAAAATAAATTTTTATTCAATGTTATCTTGATTTCTTTTTGATCAACTTTTAAGCAGAGTGCTTTTTGCTTACTCTAATTACTTAATAGTCACGTTCATCAAGAATCATTTGAATGAAGGAATGAATTTTAAACACGGATAAAGAAAAAAATGAAACAGTCACAAGTGCCAAAATCCTATTGTATTCTCTTCTCCGCATTGCACACTGTCTTTAAAAATTATGAGAGGAAAGGAAACTGCTTTAAAGTACCTCTCTCGTCTTCTACAACCCTAACAATCGTTAGCATTAGCTTCCCCATCATTGAAATAATTAGGCATTTTAAAAATTTTGCTAGGACCGGCTACAGTTCGGTAGGTGGGTGTTTTCATGTACTTTTTATTTTCATGTGTTTTTAATTTTTTTTCTTTTATAACATTTTTCCATCATCCAAGAGTGTTCCTAGCCAAAGGTACCCTTATTGGACCCAGAAGAGCTACTAAATCGTACACGTATAAATGAAGCGTTACTTTTTTTTGACACATTTCGGTAAAACATGATTATTTAAATTAGATGCAACAAAAATGAGTCAGCATAAACATAGTTAAAGGTCATCCCCCTCCCCTCTCCATTTTAAAATGATCGTGTATTTCATTAGATTTCATTTTGACATTAATTAGCCATTGTTATTAGCTAACTTAATTTTGTCAAAAAAAAATACAGAAAAACTAAATACAGAAAAAATATAAATGAAAACATAAATAAATAATAATAAGACCATTGTGATTGGTCCGGATTAGGGAATCAATTGTAACGATATTGTGTGAGTCATTAAACGTGATTAACTTTTGAGGATAAATACAGGTTAGATGAGCTGTTGATTTTCATGAACAAGTAAGTGAACGAGATAAAATCATGAAGACTTTGATAATATTGCTATTGTTGTCTATGTTAGTTGGATTGTCGACGGCAGGTATATTTTTGAAATTGTTATGTTTCTGCCAGCTTTGTATTTCAATAAAACAGCACTTCAATAAAATTGTTTTTTTCATTAAGTGGAAATATTTTTCGTTTCTTGTTAATATGGTTAGGTTGTTCAAGCGCTTTTCAAGATCAATGCGGACGTCGTGATCCCAACCAGTACAAAGGTAGGGTACACGTTGTTTTTTTATACGAACACTCAATTTTAATGAATATTCTTCACTTTTCAAGTTTGCAGCCTAAAAATGTTCTTAATATGTTCCTATGTTATACACCATTGATATCTAAAATTCAACGGACTTGATTGACATTTCCCATTTTAATGGAGTTGAGTTGATACTGTTGTAAACATAATATTCTTGTGTTTGACTATTATAATGAAGTTTTCCTGTAAAATGTAAAAATATTTTCTTAAAAACAGACGTTCCTAAGCCTCCATTGTTCTTAGTATGTTCTTAACTTATAGATCATCGAAGCCCAAAGTTCTTATATCATTTGTTATTATAAAAAAAAAAACGTGTATTTTTTTAACCATAAAAATGGCAATCGCAAAGTTTACTATTTGGCTTCCTGCGTAAGCTTAGACATTACAACCAGCTCTGTTTTCTTACTGCCCAAACCTCGACAGTTTTTCATTCTGAAAGTTCATTGGTTTATACAGCTAATTTCTGATATCTGATTGGCTGAAAGGTCCTACATAACGTAAGCGTTGAACGCAGACTGAAGTTCACTTTGTTTTCTCGTCTATGATGGAAAAACGTTTTTAAAAATGTAATGGATGTAAGTCGTTTATAATTATAACTAGTATCCCGGGTAAAAACATTTTACCGGTTCACTTTCCCCATGAGTTACCGCCATCCCGTGATTTTCCTATTAATATAGGGGTGACCGAAAATAAAATCACACAATCTAAAAGTATAAGTAGTACCACGCTATAGAGCTCAAAATGCTGATCAAAGCTATTACATAAAAAAAATGAACAATATGAAAGCTTGTTTTTTGTCCTGATTTAGTAACGGTTATATCTATCTATTGAATATTTTTTTTAATATATATATAGATTAATCATAAAACGTATATTTCATTTGAAACAGACGCATTTTAATGACGATAGCTCAAAATGTAGAGTTGACAAAAGAGATTAATAAATCAGACAAAAAAATATAGGTATGCAAATGAAATTAATACATTCCAATATATTGTCTCGTTTTTCAGACAATAATTTAATGGATTTTCAAGATTTAATCCAGGTTTCAGACTTTCAGCATCTCATTTTAATTACAATCGCAGTTGCGTCAAGTTTAATATTTAATTCCATTGTCTGATTTTTTCAATCTCATAAATTTTTACGTGTAAACAATGGAAAATTGAAAGATTAAATTTCTATTTATTTCTGTTTTTGCACGAAAAGCGCGGCACTACATTTTGAGGGGCCCCCGCTATCATCATCAGGCATAATAAAAAAAGATGCCGAAAATAAAATCACATAATTGCTAAGAATAAGTACCACTAAGTTGTAGAGCTCGAAAAGATGATCAAAAAAATGTATGGGATCGTCTGTGTACGACGTGCCGTTACCGAGATATCGTCGATCAAAGATTTTGATGACGTCACACCCATCCCCAAAAAGTTTTAGACCCAATTTTTTTTTCGTCACCCATCGCCAATATTGCAGAGCCCCAAAAACGTCAGTTATCCCCATCGGTTCTCAATATATTTGACCCTTGAAATTGCATTCTATTTAGGGTGCAATGCAATGTCCCCCGTTCCAAAAAATTCACGTCGCATCATTTGGTAATATACTAATACTGAAAAAACGCTTCTCGCAGCAGCGTGGTTTTACGCGCTCCTCGTGAGAAAATGACCTTGAAATTCTGCTATTCTCCTGATGGGAGATTCTCCCTATACTAATACGGAAAAACATACATCCATTGATGAACTTCCCGGGAAATTTTACCTAACGTTCTTTCTTTAAAAGTTAGGTAAGAAAAAAGCAAGATTGCGTATTAGTATAAGAAGACTAGTATCCCGGGTAAAAACATTTTACCGGTTCGCCTTCCCCATGAGTTACCACCATCCCGTGCTCTTCCTCTTTCAATATATAGTATATGACGAAAAGTAAGATCACACAATCCAAAAGAATAGGTACCACTGAGTTGTAGAGCTCGAAAAGCTGATCAAGAAAATGTATGGGATCGTCTGTGTACGACGTACCGTTACGGAGATATCGTCGATCAAAAATTTTAATGACATCACACCCGTCCCCAAAAAGTTTTAGACCCAAATTTTTCGACACCCCACCGCCAATATCGCGCACCCAAGGTGACGTCAGTTATTCTCATTGGTTCTCGAGATATTTGCCCTTAAATATCGCGTTCTATTTAGGGTGCAATGCAATGTGCCCACTGACGTCGCGCTACTCCTATAATACTAATATCGCCTATATCTCGACAACTCAGTTACGCACGACCTAAAATGTCACTATATCACAGTCCATGCGAACATTTCGTTCCCAGTCCTTTTATTCACACTGACCGAACTTAATTTGTTATGCACAGTCGCTATTAGTATATAGACTAGTATCCCGGGTAAAAACATTTTACATGTTCACTTTCCCCATGAGTTACCACCATCCCGTGATTTTTCTTTGAAATTATAGGGATGATAAAAAATAAAATCACATAATTCAAAAGAATAGGTATCACTAAGTTGTAGAGCTCGAAAACATGATCAAAAAAATGTATGGGATCGCCTGTGTACGACTTACCGTTACGGAGATATAGTCGATGAAAGATTCTGATGACGTCACACCCGTCCCCAAAAAGTTTTAGACCCAATTTTTTCGACACCCCATCGCCAATATCGCGCGCCCAAAGTGACGTCAGTTATTCCCATTGGCTCTCGAGATATTTGCCCTTAAATATCGCGTTTTATTTACCGTGCAATGCAATGTTCCCACTGACGTCGCGCTACTCCTATAATACTAATCGCCATTAAAGTCACAACTCAGTTACGCACGATCTTAAATTTTAGTTATAACATTTTCCATACGAACATTTCGTTCCCAGTCATTTTATTCACACTGACCGAACTAAATTTGGTATGCACAACTCGCTATTAGTATATAGACTAGTATCCCGGGTAAAAACATTTTACCGGTTCACTTTCCCCATTCAGTTCACCCAACCCGTGCTCTCCTCTTTCAAAATATAGGGGTGACGAAAAATAAAATCATAGAATTGCAAAGAATAAGTATCACTTAGTTGTAGAGCTCTAAAAGTTGATCAAAAAAATGTATGGGTTCGTCTGTGTACCACGTGCCGTTACTGAGATATCGTCGATCAAAGATTTTGATGACGTCACACCCGTCCCCAAAAAGTTTTAGACCCATTTTTTTTTCGTCACCCTTTTGCCAAATTATCGCGGACCCCAAAAACGTCAGTTATCCCCATCGGTTCTCGAGATATTTGCCCCTAAACGTCGCGTTCCATTGAGGATGCAATGCAATGTTACCCGTGCCAAAAAATTCACGTCGCGTCATTTGCTACTACTAATATACTAATACTGCAAAAACGCTTCTCGCAGCAGCGTGGTTTTACGCGCTCCCCGTGAGAAAATGACCGTGAAATTTTTCTAAATGTATCACTCTCTAAAATAAAAGTGGTATGCACACTCGCTATTAGTATATAGACTAGTATCCCGTGTAAAAACATTTTACGGTTCACTCTCAAGGATCATAAGATATATAAGAATACAGCCTAAAAATGGTTTAATTATATATATTTGCCAGCTATTGAGTGAAACCGTAAAATTATGCCTTTGCCCGGGATACCTGAATCAATTAAAATGTGAATCGTAAAAAAACATTATACCTCCTCAGTATACACAACCAAAGGATCATTCTTCTATGAATTCATTAAATGCTTTATCCAAATTGCTTGTACCGTGATTATGTAAAACCATGATTGGCACATTCAATATTCTTCTTCATAATTTTTATTTACACTATATTTTTAATCTAAAAGGAAAGAGGTCGTATAGAAAAGAAGCAAGAAAAAAATGCATTCAGAATGTAAAATAGCACTAAATAACCAAGATAAGCACCATGGCTTAAATTCAAACTGCGAATTCCAAAACGACATAAGCAAAGCCAGTACAAATAATAAGGAGGCTCCCCTAAAATGTACATGATGCAGCAAAATAGCCACTTGAAAAGAAATCATACATTACACATTACACACTCCCTCTCCCCTGTCACAGACAAAATAAAACAAACAACAAACAAAATAAAACAGAGATAATTAAAAGAAATATGACTGTGGCCATCATGGAATAGGTAGATGTTATCAATGAAGAGTAAAAAGGAAAGATATTAAGCTATTAAGATCCTCTCTTCCACTAAAAACAAAACAAACAACACACCTAAAAATATATATAGCAATATAAAAACATAGGTTAAACAATGAAATGGAATAGCTATAGGATCTATGAAGTATAGTATAAAAACCTATAATTTAGGCTGGCGGTGTGGGTTGTATGTAGGGAAAGGGTTAGGGTTCAATCATCATATGAGGGTAGGGGAGCTTTAACTTTCTTGAAAACAGCCACAAAAATTCGCTTGAAAAATAAACAACAACAATAACACAGCAGCAATAATATCTCAGCGTAACACAAAACCCTTTACCGCTTTACATGCAACAAAAAAGCATCAGAAATAACGATGTAGCTCTTCCACACAATATGTTGATAACGTTTTCCACATGGTCGAAATGATTGCAACGACGCAACCATTTTTAATCACAATATGTAAATACCACTTTGGTAACAATCTTCCAATTCCATTAACAGTTTCTTTGCTTTCCAGCACACCATTACTACCAAAAATAACGACATTATCTTCGTGTTTTGATTCAATTTAATGTATATACTTCCACTCGTTAATTCCATCTTTACGAAACCATCAGTTCCAAGAAAAAGAAATAAATCAAAAACCATTTGCTATCATTTGACAACTTCTTCTGTGCAAAACCATTTTTAATAACTGTAAGTAAGATGTTCTTCACTTTCAGTACACGTTTCTGCTATAAACCACACTTTACATTTTTTCTCCCACTCGTTAATTCGTTTAATAATAATACAATCCTTCGCTTGATTTCTTTGTTCGTCTCGCGAATCAATCTTTACGAAAACAAAAACAGATTTGTTTACATTTTAAAAACCCTTGTTTCTTTTCTGCATCATCATCATGCGACTGGTAGAAACTTTACTAATACTTTCGTAACAAACAACAATATTATTATTCGCTTTTTGAAATAAAAACAAACAGAATAAACAACAAAAACAAACAACAAAAAACAAAAACAGTTCTTCGCTCTTCTTGTTCACCAAACAAAAATGATCGTTGAGAATATTTCAAACGAAAAACCATTGCATTGCATCCTCCACCGTCGAGCCTTTTCATTGTCTTCTTTTGCGTACAAACACGGGAAAACACAAAAGAGCCCGTAAGGTGGAGTCGGGACTATAACTAATACGCAAACGAAAAACCAACTTGCTCGTGCAGTTTCAAACTTCCCCAGACAAACGCGTGAGAAACGGACCGTGAAAAATCGGCAACCTCACACGCAAAATATTTTACCAAACTAAAAAGTGGATGCACAACTCGCTATTAGTATATAGATACTACGGGGTAGTGCTTGGTATTACATGATTTATGCAGCTTTCTGGATATGCATTAGCAAAGCTTCCACTCTAGAGAAACCTGGGCTGGTTACTTTTTGTTACTGTTTGTCAACTTGAATTTCATAGAGTTTGAATTTGTTCTTTATTCTTTACTTTAAGATAAAGTTTTCTTGTAGATTAGTTTGTCATCATTTTAGAGTTGGTCTTTCGGTCTATGCAACATTGTATCTTTTTTTTATATGTTTCCACGTAGCTAAACGTATAGATACTTGAATATACACTTTTCGAACTCATTTAAATTTTGATTATAGTAATCACGATTTAATTTTTTTGAAAAATTGAAAAGAGAACACGTTATCAACTTTTATGTCAAGTAAACATGAATAACTTTAATGATAGTTATATATTCCAGCTTTCTTTTGCATTTAGCTGAATGGCAAAAATTGAGGAATGTCTATAGAGGAATGTCTGATAACAACGAGGAAGGTAAGAAATATTACAAATATTATTATACCTAATATTTTCTAAAATTCAACAGTCAATAATAGAGTTGGTCTTCGGTCTATGCAACATTGTATCTTTTTTTATATGTTTCCACATAGCTAAACGTATAGACTTGAAAATACGCTTTTCGAACTCAGAACAACAGCTTGGATTCAGTTATTTGAATGAGCAATAATTATACTTTCTCATAGATCCCGTTCAAAACGTGATTGATAACATCATGTCGAAAATTCAAAAACGTTATAAAGATGCTCGTTTCAACTAACAAGAATGGGAAAAATAAGAAATGGTATGTTTTGTTTAAGCTTAGTTACCTTTTGTTATAATTTCTTAATTCGACGAAGTTGCTCAAAAAGTCTAGGGGGAGGAGTGCTTTCTATAGGAATGGCAAGCAATATCGCCTGCTGTTTCAATAAAAAAACACTCCTCCACAGAGACATTTTGAGCAACTTCGTCGAATTAAGAAATTATAACAAAAGGTAACTAAGCTTTGCCCACTGGGATAGGTTGTCATTGATTAATGCCTACCCCAAAGTTATAAGTAGGGGGTTGGGGGATGGTGGGATTGTGTATCGGAACATCGAAATATGTTGCCATAGTGACGTTTGAATGTTCTGTTTCTTTTTCAGTTCCTGACGATATCTTGGAAATGAACATCAAACGATGATTTAGAAACTTTTACTGCACATCATAACGTTTCTGACAATTTGTATTAAATATGCACAAGGAATATCATTTTGTAGCTATCACATAAACGCACACTATAATTTGAAATGGAAATAGATGATTTCGTCATAAATCACCTGTTTTAATGAAGTTGAAATTGTTTCAGTAAGTGATTCAATGTTTTAAAACACCGAACTTTTTATACCGACCAGCGATTATAACAATTACTTCGCCATTGCTTCAAATATTCAAGAATAGTACCTAAAAACCTCCGTGGTTGAATTTATAAGCCATGCCTCTGTCTCTTGACAAAACTAATTGTCAAGAGACAGAAGTTACGTTCATACATAAAGGGTTTTGTTAGCAAGGCTTTACATCGATTGAAAGAAGATAAACATGACTCAAAATCATCATCTAGATTATGATTACCCTTTCCAATAAGATGCTAAATTTCTAAAGATGAAATTTAATCGTTAATCTAAGGATTTAAGGGAGATAAAAGGATGTAATTTAATTTTTTGAGTTGATTAGTGAGGATGTCGATAACTTACGCAGAAGTGACACGACAGTTACTTCATTTAATTAAATTTAATTAAATTTAATTTACTTAAATAATATGTCCAAATGTTTGTGACTACGGTTCAATTTTAAAAAAAAATCTAACTTTTTTTTATCAATCTGGGTCATCTGTGTAATGAATCGAATAGGTGAGCTCTAGACAGGCCAGACCGGCCCGTAGACCTCTAGGTAGAATCCTTATGTCAAGTCCCTTGTCTTAGTAGTAAAATATTTACACCATTCCCATTAATGTCTTCATAATTCGGACAGAATTTGGGACTCAGGACGAATGGTCGAGGTTTCAGAACTAACGTCCCACAATTTGGACAAAAAACCCTACAATTAAGACTTTGGACCCATAACCTACAGTCTAGAACCTACTACTTAATGGTTTTATTTCAGAGAGAAAGACTGCCACTCTCTTTGATACAGAAAATCTTTTGAGCCAAGGCCGTAGACCGTATCGTTTTAATGAAGTTGAAGTTTAAGTCATTAATTGAGACAAATTGATCAACATTTCTTTAACATTTCCTTCCCACTTAGGACAATGTTTTCTCACGGTTTTTCTAACCCGGTTGTCCCCTATGATTAGATGCATCTAGCTGTTACGTACAACGGCACTTTAGAGAGTGGTACTGGGACCCTTACGGCTTATGTCAATGGAGTATATCAGGATTCTACCGCGAGTACTTATTGATATATGCTTCCAATTTTCCCGTCTTTAAGTCTGGCTTTATGTAGCAGAGTTATCAGATATATTAGATACATCAGATTCACTACACAATATGTTTTTGAATACCGTGTTTGGAATTAGTCCTTAAGGGGGAACTACCTCAAGTATCAAACATTACCCAAATTACAATTTTTCAGCTTCCATTCATGTGACTTAACAGGTTGTGTCAAAATACGGCGAGAAAGAATGCTTTCGGCATCTTATGAATAATTAATGAGCTCAAAACTATGGAGATGTACCAAAAAGTACATGGAACATTTTTGGAAGAGAGGCGTTATTTGAAGGGCGTTGCTTTGGAAGTAAATGAAACATGAAAGGCCGACGCGTGAGATGAGCGACGAAAATTTGCACAAAATTCAATTTAAGTAATTTATGACCGTAAAATTTCGGATTTCATGAAATTGGTCAATTTTGTACAGATAACACGTTCCACTGTGCGGCTAGATAATCGAGATCAAATAAAATCTCTTGGCTCATCCCGTGAAGGTGAAAGTAAAAGCACGTTCACACCTTTAGAAACTAAAATCCGATTCGGTGCACCAGATTGCACCTAAAGACGCCATTTCGCCATCTCGCCAAAGAGTGGTGGTGCTGTACAAATGAGCATTCATTCGGTGGTGTTTCTGTTGTGCATTTTAACGCAAGCAAAGTGAAATCCAGTTAATAAGAAGGCACCAATAAGGTATTCCATAAAAATGAATCCATGCAAAATACGAGAAACTGAATTATTTTCCAAAAAAATGCCGCAATTGCGAAAGTAATGTCACCGTCACATAACATCAGAGTTAGTGGCATCAAGAACTTTAATATTATGAGTCGTCAATTCAATTCATATACCCTAAGGCATAAATTTCGACGAGCACCTTTCATACGAAAAACACATTAACGAAAAAGTGAACAAAGCTAATGCTCTTGTTGGTATGTTACGGCGAACATTTGTCTACCTAGATAAGGATTGTTTCAAGCTGTTGTTCACAAGCATTGTACGTCCCCATCTCGAATATGGTGGTCCTGTGTGGAACCCTCACCTGCAACGACAGATCTCCCTTCTCGAAGATGTACAACGACGCGCAACAAAATTGATACCTGGAATGAAAAACTTAAGCTACAAGGAAAGATTGGAAATCATGAACCTTCCGTCCCTGCAATATCGTCGATATAGAGGCGACATGATGGAGATGTATAAGATCACCCATGAACTTTATGATAAAGAAGCTATTGGAAATTTTCTTCGCTTTCGATCGCAGGATGTTCCAGAACACAACTTACGTCGTCACGAATTTACGGTCACCCGACAAAAGTGTCTTGAAGACGTAAAAAAGTATTCGTTTAAAAATCGAGTTGCGGAACAATGGAACAACCTGCCACCGGACCTTGTGCAAGCACCATCTCTTAATTCCTTCAAAAGTCGACTCGATAAGTTATGGAAAAGTGCTGGTATTATGTTCGATATCGATCTGAATCTCGTCGAAACAACAGCCTGTCGACAAACGCGATATCGACAAGTCGTTGAAGATTGAACATGGTGTTAAAGGCACCATGTGCCTACTTCCAGAAATTTGTATAATAGTATAATAATAATAATTGCTTGTTATCGTCGTGTGGAAAACATCATTCACATGTCCACTTGGCTCTTATCTTTTCTTCTTTTAATGGCAACAAAAATAAACCAAAATAAATCATTATGAAAGTAAACTCTGCAGCCTCAACAAACATTTTTTAACGTTCCATCCATACACAGCGTGTGTGTATTAATAAGCTTGCTATGATAAAAAATTCGAGAAGATAAAAACAAAAACTTAAAAAAACTTAAAAAAACTGCTTTGTTGGCAAGCATTGGGTTTAATACAAGCTATCTGTTGCCAGTACCTTTATGCAAAACCGGTTTAGAGATGAAATACAGTAAAAACAGGTCTCTTCCAATAGAAAAGTTTACAAAATGATGTATACCACACATGCTACTTCACTGAACACCAGGCCCGGTTCCAACCTCTAAGCTTTAATGAACTTCTGTTGCTGAACTCCGCGAAGAAGAAGAAGAAGAAGAAGAAGAAGAAGAAGAAGAAGAAGAAGAAGAAGAAGAAGAAGAAGAAGAAGAAGAAGAAGAAGAAGAAGAAGAAGAAGAAGAAGAAGAAGAAGAAAGAAAAGTAGGAAAACCTATATTTCTCCCTATAGGGAAATATATAAAAATCACTTAAACGTTAAAGTTGCTAATTGATTTCTTTGTCAATTTTTTTACTGCAGTGGGAATCAAGTTTTAGTTGATCTGAAAGATTTCTAAATGAGGAACTGGGCCATTAAGGCCTGATTCACACTTATGAAACCAAACGCAACATACGTATGCTTATTTCAACAATCAATAGTTTTACGCGAAGGTCATTCCATATAGCCGACATCATATATAGCGGACACTTTTTTACAGGAACGGATACCTTTTCCCCATGAAGTACAGCCCTCTACTTAACGGACACATATTAGTCATCGGTATGATCGCACGATGTTGGCATTTGTGAGTTGGTTAAAAATCTTTATTGCTGGAAGATTACTGGAAATGATTGATAGGTGTTAAAAGATATGTCTATGTATGACTAAAGATCATATGTTGAGTGGCAGGATTTTAGTTGCTCCGTGTGTAATCTGTGCGGGTTTTGTTAAAATTGGAAACGAGGCGATGAATTTTATGATCTTTTTGAAAAAGTGTACTGTTCGTTAACTTTTTTTTGCATTTTTTTTAGCATGATGGATGTTCAAAATCTCCATGCAAGAATGGCGGACGTTGCCTACCGGATCACACCTCAGAAACTTATAATTGTTTATGCCGCCAGTAAATTTACTGTGGATTTATGCGAATAAAAGCCATTATGTTCATGTGGTATACAATTTTCATTGCAACACGTCCTCTCATGTATAAAAGGTGTCTTTTTCTCCATCCAGCATAACAACATCTAATACGTAACTGCAAACCTTTTAATAGCTATTGCTATTAGGGAAAATTTCCTTAATTTCATATCCCGCAAATGCTTAACTTTCTTTTTCATGTATATTTCCATTTTTATTTTAGTAAGACCGTATGCAGTTGGCGGTACAGCCCCAGAAGACGCTTATTGTTACAACCCCTTCACTTATAGTGGTGTGGATTATAAAGATTGTATAACAGATACTCCAATGCCAGATGGAACTAATTTACCATGGTGTGGCTCGAATGCAGATTCTTCAGAATATGGTGTTTGTAGTTACAGTAAGTTCTATTTGAAAATACTCCCATGAGTAGAGGAAGATAAGTATTTTCCATAATTGACGTCAGTCTTAGAACCGGTCTATTATCCCAAAATTGTCTGAATATTGCATGCTGGTTATCTTTTGTTGCGTTTTATTTGTTGATGTCATATTCCTGTTATTTCATTTTGTCATGATATGTTTTGATATGTTTTAACGATTCACAATTCAGATCAAGTTTGCTTTAACCAATCACAATTCGAATCATGGAGATCACGTTCGAAAGTAAAAACTTCGAATCTTAAAGCTTTGTTTACATTTTGAGTTCGCATTACACCAGGGCCGATCACAGCTGGAGTGGGCTGATTACAGCTAGGCGGGACAATTACGGATTAATCGTCCCTGTAGTCTCGGCAATTTTACATTGTTTTTTTTATCTGAGAACACTGCAGTCTAAAATACCATAAGTTTAAATACACACTCTTTAACACTTTAGGGTTCTGGCTTTTAATATAGTTTAAAGTATAATGTAATCATACCCTTAAATAAGCAAAATTTTCGCGATAAACATTTCTGTGATTGGTTCCGTAATCTTTTAGCAAGACTACTTCCAGCCTGGCAATTTCTTTTCGATGATGGATCCAGTACATTTGAAAACACTGGAGCAAAGAGCAACACCATCGGACCAGTGAATGTTGGGAATGTTAAAAGGGTTTATGTTCCAGATAGAATTGGGACAGTCTTTCATTCTGACGGTGTAAACAGCGCTCATGCTTCCGCTGGTCCCACAGGAAATACACATACAAATTTCACTTGTACGAAGGTGGGACACTGCCGCTTTGTAGGAGAAAAAGGGACAAAGGGACAAAAGTAATATGTAAATTTAGAGTATTATGCGAACCTTCAACTAAACACAAATCAATCATGTCTGAAGTGACTGAGTGGCCACCGGGTACGAAAACGTGGTCGCTACTACCTATAAGTGACACAGTGCAATCATCAGCTGAAGGGAAACGTAAATAAACTGGAACACCACCTATGATGTCACCTGTGATTACCTCTGCACATTGATGAAACTTTTCTAAAACAATTTTCAACTCAAAGCAGTCGACCATCTTAATTAGGAGCATGGAGAGGAAGAAAATGACAGGAATGAAAACACATGACATTACCCATTATAATATTATAACAGTAGATAACAGTTACAATAAGAGATATATAGTTTTTGTTGCGGTGATATAATATAATGTAATATATAATTATGATTTATATAATATTTATAATTTAATGTTTTTTCATTTTGTATGATGACATATCAGGATACAGTGTCTGGTCAGGTCAATGTCTGATTATATATAACAGCATGCTTTAATAGGAAAGTTCCCGACCAGTTAAATTCTCTTTACTATTCTGTATGAAATGTTGCAAGGTTTCAAAATATCTTAGATTACTGTTCAAAGTACAAGCATGTTGCAATAAGTTATCTGAGTATCTGTTGTGAGCTTATTTATTTTCTTCATCTATAAAATAAAATAATAACTTGTAAATGCATGTAATAGAAAAGTATAATGTTGTGTATGCAGTGTCTGATTTGTGAATGGATAAAGAATTAAGAACCAGTGCCAATCCAGTAAACTTATATATTTGTTTCCTCAAAGCAAAAGAATTATTACTAAAAAAAACTTAGAAAAAAATGGCAATTATTGCTAAGTATTAATATTTCATCTATGGCACACTGTTACTATTATTAGAATTCCCATTTCTTGAACTGATTATAATATATAAAAGTCATATTGGATACAGGATTACCCCTTAGCTTGCATGCAATAATCAAAACATTATATTTTTACCAAGTGCATGCATGCATGTATGTACAGACAGATAGAAAATGTTTACATTTATACTGAAATGTTACTCTTGATGGACAGTAAAATGTTAACACTTTCTACCTGTTGTCTAGGTAATTTAAATCCTCATACATTATTAAGTTTTCTGTTGATAGTTCTCCAAGCAAGGGGTTATAATGGTGGTATCAGATAACACTTCTTTGCAATAGACATTTCTGTGTATATAATGTTTTTGTTTGATTTTAAGTTTGTACACAGGGTATATATATAACTTAAGCTTCTCTCTAACCTTATAAATGCCTTTCAAATGCTTTTATCAGGTTAATTACAACCCTGTGTAAACTTTGAAATCAAACAAAATTTATGAGAATACAGAAAGTGCTGAAATGTCTATTGAAAAAAATCTTATATTTTATATTTTATATGTTATATCTTATATGTTCTCATAGATGACTTGGAAATGACATTTTTTGTCAATCTCAAAATTATAATTTAGATAGTGCCTTAAAAAGCATGTAAACATTTGAAAATCATCTATATGTATTGATGATTATCTACTAAATGTCTAACATTGCATTGTGAAAGTATACTATTATCAAGGCCAAGTTAGTGCCATTAATAACAAAGAAGGACCATTAGTTATTATATATATACAATTTAAAATAGGAAAATCTCCAAAGTATCTTTGTAAGCAAAAATGTAAACAACAGAATCTATCTAAGAAAGAGAAAAGAAAGGGTTTCAAAGTGTAAAAAAGAGCATCTAAATTACCAACCAAAATCATCTGTGCATATGCTGGTGGACCATACCTTGATCATTTAATATTTGTTGTTGAAACATTGTAATTATTGAGCAAATAGCATGAATAATAAAAGCAAAATACGTCACTTGGAAAGTCATGTATAATATAGTAGTAGTAAAAGTTTCTTAAATTTTTAGCTTTGAGGTCCATATTCCAATATATTATTCTCACACCAGTTGTCAATACCCCTACCACCACACCAACCAGCCCCACGAGCAACACAAAAAAACAATATATACCACACAAATCATACACCATATACTTCATTAATTTCTATATGTTCTACTATCATCGTCTTGGAAACAAAGACAAAAACATGCTTTATATTTTCCTCAATAAAGCAGGACATTATAATATTACAGGGTTTGTACAAGCTAAAAATTCCCTGACGTTTTCCTCCTGAAAAGTATATATAGTATATAGCTACTATTTTTCCCTGAATGAAACCCCAAAAAAATGATATGTTTTTCCCTGACTTTCTTCTGAAATAGATTGTTTCTCACATACTTTGCATTCCACAACTTTACTTCACCAACTTTCATGATGTCAAGCCACATAGAACAAACAAAATGAAGTTATGATGATAACTTTCCTAGAAGCACGTTGCTGTACCGCCATGATCACACATGTACGATGATGGCCATCATAACGGATACGAATAAATATGGCCACCTCCGTACAAGAAATATCATCGTACTAGTATCCCGGGTAAAAACATTTTACCGGTTCACTTTTCCCATGAGTTACTGACCCCAACCCCCGTGCTTACCCTCTCTCTTACAATATGGCGGTGACGAAAAATAAAATCACACAATCCAAAAGAATAGGTACCACTGAGTTGTAGAGCTCGAAAAGCTGATCAAGAAAATGTATGGGATCGTCTGTGTACGATGTACCATTACGGAGATATCGTCTATATCTCGACAACTCAGTTACGCACGATCTAAAATTTAATCATAACATTTTCCATACGAACATTTTGTTCCCAGTCCTTTCATTCACACTATTATTACTATTCACACAGTCGCTATTAGTATATAGACTAGTGTAGCGTGTAAAAACGTTTTACAGTTTTTCTCCATAAATTGTTTTTACACGCAATACTGCCATGATAAGTCTGTGTATATACAAAAATTGTTGTGTTTCTCCATGTTGGAATTATATCATATTTAACACACAATTGTTGTATAAATATTTTCGATTGATCATTCAAAGAATGCTATTAATCCCTACTTTCCAGTTCTATCTGGCCTATTTAGAGATTTCTAAAGTTGTACAGTTAAACTAAAAGCTAACATTCCAGTGTTCAGAGATTTAGAAAAGAGACAATACAACATATACTCCTACCTAACCAATGTATACTCTTACCTAACCACGATTAAACTTCTGAAATATAAGAAAATACCTTAACTAAAGCTAACAAAAACAATACCTTCTCGGAATTTTTATCTTTCAATTCTTTATTCTGCTATGAATTGTGGAAATGTCAAAACCCAAAACTCCACTTGTGCATCATGATACAAAAACCATGTATATATGTATGTAATCACTCTCTTCTTACATTACAATCATTTATACTATTCAATTTTATAATCTAAAAAAGGTATCATTCAAATACTATCAAAACAATATGATAATGATCTTGCTACCTTCGTTTACCTTAATAATAACAATCCACATACTACAATGAAATACCAAATAAACTGCTAGCTACATATTTCGGTATAGTAGTCAAAACTAACTGAAAAAACTACGTTCAAATACATTAAAAAAATAGACATCGGTAAAAAATGATAAACTGATAACTCATAACAGGTCTACATCGACTACATCTCATCAGATAGAATAGTTACTGATACTTATCAATGTGGTTATTCTTTATTACTGAACTTAAAGCGTTGAATAAAAAAATTAAAACAAAAACAAAAAAATATACACACAGCGTCTTCATTCTCATTAAGAAATGAACGTTGAGAAACTTTGATGAACTTTCGAACGCAAAAAAACATTGCATTGCGTTCTCTTCTGGGTGGCTTTATGATGTCTTCCTTTAGGCACAACAATCCACAAAAACAATCCATAAAAACCCGTAAGATGGAGCTAGAGATCATCCTAATGGGAGATTCTCCCTATACTAATACGAAAAAACAAACATCCATTGGCGAACTTTCCGAGCAATTTTACCTAACGTTCTTTCTTTAAAAGTTAGGTAAGAAAAAGACAAGATTTAGTATTAGTATAAGAAGATGGAACATATTAATATATAGGATAATGATTCAAAATATCATTATTCAGATACTGATGAAGTTTCAAAATATTTATCTTCAATTACAATATTGTCATATTCGCTATATAAGGTTATGGTCAGAGGGTGAATCCAGGCAAGCAAGGTGTGCCAAATAAATGTTCCTCCTTGCAAAGTTTCTGTATCCCCCTGACTTCATCAGAGTGTAGGGAATGGGCTATTCCAGGTTTCATCTGTATTGTCTTGGGCTAATCCAGTTTTTATCTGCAGGGGTTTGGAGTAACATTTTTAGGAGAATCCAGGGGGTTTAGCTTTCTAAATAATAAAAATTGAAAACATGATTTTCCAGGGGTTATATACTAATTTTAATAATTTCAAGGGTATGAAATGCTATGATCTTAATTTCAACGTTTAGGCTGAGAATTGGTCAAAATTTAAGAACATCCTAAGAACTTACCTAGCCTCAAATTTTCAATTTTAGTGTTTATGTGCGCTTTTTTCTTTGAAAACCCAAAGTTTACAAGAGTAGTTTGTGATTTTATCCTCTAGGCTGTCATACACCTGGCCTATGCAGAAAATATGTTGATGTTGCTTAAATTTGTTCATTTACACACTTTTTTTTAATAAGAACATGATAAGAACATTTTTGCCTAAAAAGTCTAAAAACCATTAAAAGATCAAGCCTCAGCTAAAATTTAGACGTTCTTATAAAAAAAATGTGTACATACCCCATTTCAGGTGTGGAGAAGTTTACATTCAAGGAGATAAGGAATTTTTTCCAGGGGATTTATCCAAAATAACTTACTTTTCCAATGGGTCCAGACAAAAAAGATATTGCAAACCCTTTCTTTTTTCACATTGTTGTTGTTGAGCTTTACATGTTTTCATTCTTCAGCCTCAATGTTTCTTAATTTCGATTGAGGTCAACCCTAAATTTTCGCAAAAAGGCTTATATGGCCTTTTTTAATAGACATGAGAGAAAAATAAGGCATAATGTCATCGTTAAATGGCACAATATGTTGTTTTTAAAGGTGTATCTTTAGTTTTTTGTAGACCAAAAAAATGTGTGAATTTCATTTTTAAGTTTAGGAGGTTTCCCGAGAAAATATTTTTGACAATTTTTGCGATTCCTGGGCCAAAATTTGCAAGTTTCACGTAAATTAATTAATTAATTCCCTTAAGGTAAACACAGGTCCTCACATTGTAATGTTTCTGTCATTTTTCCTGTTTGTATTTTAGTTATGTGATGAATGTAGTGGTGCTAGTGCTGATGAGCTTCCTTCTGCATTTAAAACATATCCTGTGAAATCTGAGCCAACTGAGTAAGTCCCTTCTATGATATATTTACATAGTTGTTGTCTTTTGGTAATAAAGGAAGCTTAGAAAATAAAGCTTAGACCTTGTCTCTGAATTTGTAAAACATTGCATTTTCACCACAGGAGACCGCAGCAAACCTTGGTTTATATTATTTTGGAATCTTCATATTTTATGTACTTTTCTAGTCTATTGCTTTGTCTCCTAATTAGTTGTCTAGCAGTGGCACAGATTTTAATTGATAAATCAAATCTGCAGGGTAGAACTACCCCTAGTATTACAACACTTTCTAACTTAGCAGGTTGTATTATTTTTTAAAGTAAATATATTTTGTGTTTGGGGCTTCTCATGCTATATTTCTAACCAGGTTGGTAAGTGTGTTTCATGTAAACTATGAGCTACAGATAAAATAAATTTTATCTATCAGGTATCACCTGTGACAGAAGTGCTTCAAGAATGGTGTGATGAGTTTACAAGGGAAGAGGTGCGAGCAATTCGAGGTTTGGGAAAATACACTTGTTTGTTGATCCCACTGATTGGAGGAAATGGGTTACTGAAAAGAAATCAGATCGTGTGAAACAATTTCGTGACTTGAAACCCCCATCATACAACTGCTACAAAAAGCCTAAAAGTGCTGGCTTGAAGTCTACACTACACCTCCAGAAAAGAAAAGAAAGGCAGGCTACCAGAAGCAGAGTTATTTGGTGATCGTTTAAAAGTTTACCCCAAAAGATTGAAAGCTGGTGGTACAAGTTTGTGGGTAAGTCTTTAGAGGCTATAACCAAACCCACACAATTAATTTATTTTTACTTCAAGGGAATAAATTCATAATGCAAACCTATGAAGAAAAAAACCTCTGAAACCAATTTCATGACAACTGCAACAACCAAACATGGTCCACAGGATGTGACTGTTAACTGACTGTTCGGGAAATGGCCAATATTCTGTTACAGGGGAGGAAGGGGTTCAAAATTCAGTGTATTGCTGCATACATTCTTAATCAATGGAAGGCCCTTATATCACTTCGACTTACAAAGAACAAATAACAATGCATTCACAAAAAAATGTTTCTTGCCAAAACATAGTCTTCTTATCTGTTAACTCAAAGTTGGTTATTTAACACAATTTGGGTCCAGAAACCTAACGTTCCCTCCCTCCTTGCTATAAGATTAGACCCTAAACCACCTGTGTCCGGATTATGTCTCAACCTTAGAACAGCCAAGGAAAAATAGTGGTTTAATGTAATTGCTTTCCATGTAGTTCAACATTGTATTACAATGTGAGCTACTTATTAATTAGACATTTTCATTCATTTTAATAGGTTACTGCTTCTGTTTTACATGATGAACAACAAAACGAATAAAATAATGCATGTGGTGTGTCACTTTGGGACCCAGATCGGGAAATGAAGAAAGTGTACTCTCTTGTCTTGCGTAGTGACAATAAACTTTGTCCAAACATGGTTACCAGATGCGAGGAGTGCCGCATCGCATTTCAATCGAATGATGTATCAGTCTTGAAGACTACAGGCCTCCGTGAAAGAAGCGACAAAAATGGTAAAATCATAAGGAAAGAAGCAAACGTATACCTGCATTTTGTCACCTCTTGCCTAAAACTGCATGACAAATCCTTTACATTTGCGGATGTGGTTGTTCCTAAACGAACGCAAGATTTGCTTCCAACCGGTGTGAAAGCAATGCTCCTAGCAAAGAAAGTCAAATTTGAAAGTTCCAGTTATTAATAAATTTCAGTGTTGGAAATAACTAATTTTTAAAATTTGTGATTGAAGCCAGTTTTGCAATGAGGGTAAGCTTGTGGCCCAAAGATTCTTGGGTCCAATTTTCACAATTGAGATGAAACCTGGAAGAGCCCATTGGGAAATAAACGTCCCTCCCCCAATTCACCACTGTCTCGTGTATATACAGAAAAAATAAAGATCAAAGCTTTTTTAGTAATGTTTCCATCTCTTTATAGAGATCTTACAATTCTGTTCCCTTTCTTCATTTTCCCAATTTTTCCAATTTTTGTAATAAACGCCTCTCAAATAAACACCCCTCTCAAATAAACGCCCCTCTCTCAAATAAACACCCCTCTCAAATAAACGTCCTCTAGGAATGTTTGATACTCATAAATGATCAATCTTCTTATACTAATACGCAGTCTTGCTTTTTTCTTACCTAACTCTGAAAGAAAGAACGTAAGTTAAATTTCTAATGAAGTTCGTCAATGGATGTTGGGTTTTTCTGTATTAGTATAGGGAGAATCTCCCATTAGGGGAATCTCCACCTTATGTGTTTTTATTACTTCGTGGAGTGTTGTGCCTTAAGGAAGACATCATAAAGTCGCCCGGAGGAGAATGCAATGCAATGTTTTTTCGTTCGAAAATTCATCAAATTTTCTCAACCTTCATTTCTTTAAACGAGAAATGAAGACGCTGAGTCTAAATGTTTTGTTTTTGTTTTTGATATAGACCGTTCCGCGCTATGTTTAAAAGCATAACGTAATTTAGTGTGCCGCCATATTTAGAGGATTCATAAAAAACATAAGTAAAAATGGTCGTGTGCTGTTTTCGGTTGTTCTAATAACTGAATAATTCGATTAGTTCGATGATCGTTCAATAATGGTCGATGATCGTTCGATTATGTTCGCTATTTTAAGTTTTCCGTGATTCCTGTGTCTACCATATTTCTGATGAAGCTCATCACTCATAAAAATTTTCTCCCAAATACCGTTTTCCTGAATTTCTGTTTAAGCACCGTATTTTTGCCTAAGTCAGTACATCCAACCTCGTTTTTAATGTTAAAATTGCTTTTCATCATTCCTGCAACGGCAACTACTAAACAATTATATTAAAAAAATCAGTGAAACAAGATATTGCATGAAAACGAGGCTAGAAAACATGGTATTTAGACCGAAATTCTGGAATCTGTTTTATTTACCTTAAGGACAGGATTTCTCGGAATTTATTTTTGCGATCATGTTGTTTTTTGATTAGCAAATAATTCGAAGGCATTTCGAAGATGTTACTGGTTAATTATAAGTTATTTTGATGTTCACCTTGTCAAACAAGGATGTTTGTACAAAAGATATGAAAAAACGATGATGTATTTCTTTTTAACTCCTCCTTTATAAGTCTAAGGGAACCTGATCTGGTCTTCTCAAAAGGTCCACTGCACCTGAAACAGAGAGAGGAAAAGAGCTTGCGACTTTTAAATGCGATATCTCGACTGAAACTATTGCTATAACGGCAGGAATGTATTCTGACAGCCTCTTATTTAGCGATTAACCAGCAGCATTCTCGGCTTCCATGAAATTGGATTTGATCGGATTTAGTATTCAAATTCAATCTAGAGAGCTGAAACCCTTCGCTCGACGTGGTTTCTGAACCACGTAACCTGGTCGTCCACGCTTTGACGAAAGTTTGGACACAAAGGAAATCACATGGATAGTTGTAACAGTCGGAGACATTTATAAGTGGTTGCTTGTTTTTAAAGTGGCGACGGTAGTTGTAACTGTCAAGATAACTGTCAGCGACATTTATAAGTGGTGGCGCATGTTAGAACTTTAAGAAACTAAGAACAATCAGGCTGAATTAAAATTTACTGGTTTTTATAAAAAAAGGAAGTGTACGGTGTTTGAACAGAAATCAGAGAATAGTACTTGTATTTTCCTCAGTTCATTCATGCACCAACCAGGGGTGGGGGTGTCGTTTTGTAAAAAATAAGCTAATTAGTAACAAATAATTATGGTTCCATCGATGAGTGCGAATGGCAATGAAATATTGTTGCTGTGCAACCTCATCCCCAGGGCTGCTTCGCCTTTTTTATATGCCGTCGTTTCTCATATCAAAATGGCGAAGAAGCCCTGGGGGACGAGGCTGGTTGCTGCGATGAGAGAGTTTTTAGAATCAGTCGCATATCTAGTTTTTCCTGTACATTCTTACATACACCGAACTTTGAACATCACGTCACACTATGTTCTCAACAACAAGTATAAAAAATCGATCGGACACCAATTTAAATACTAGTTGAACACTAATCGAACAATTCCATGATCCTCAAAAAATTCTGAGGTTCGATTAGCGTTCGACAATGTTCGATAACCGAACACTAATCCTTAGATTATGGTTCGATTAAGTTCGATTACATTCGATTACCATTTTTCGTTCGACTACATTCGAGTGGTTACGCCTGGTACCTTGCATGTATGTAGCCATCACTTTGTAATAGGCCAGCCATCAAAGTTGTATAAATCAACAAATACTGACTGGGCATCTAGTTTGCATCTAGGATATCACTCCAACGATAATTCATGTTCAGAAGAAAGATATAAACGTAGGAAAAGACGATCAGAAAAGCAGCTGCTTTTTACAACAACAAGAGCAGCAGAATCCAGCAATAGTAGCAGAACATCCAGAACAGCATTAGCACCAAGTTGGCGAAATGGATGAAATTAACATGCCTAAGGGAGGAAAACTCTGAACTGGAACAAGAAAACTTAGAACTGAAGGGAAGAATAGAAACTTATTTTTACAAACAAAGTAAATTTCAAAATGATGATGAACGTGTCACATATTATACAGGGCTTTCTGATTTTACTGCTTTGATGGCATTATTTGAACTGATAAAGAATGATATTGTTGTGAAAAGAGGAGCACTTACTCCTTTTGAAAGTTTGATATTATGTTTAATGAGGTTGCGTCTGGGATTAGCTGTTGCTGACTTGTCAGATAGATTTCAAATATTAAAGTCCACTGTTTCAAAAGTTTTTCTTCTTGTCCTTGATGTACTGTATGAAAAATTATCCCCACTAATATATTGGCCAGAACGTCCTGAACTTATTGCGACCATGCCAATGTGCTTCCGTGTTTAAATTGGCTGCAAGATAACAACAGTTATAGACTGCTTTGAGATATTTATTGAGAGACCCAGTAATTTATCAGATAAAAATATATAATAAATATAAAAATACAGTATAATACCTTATTGTAATTACACCTCAAGGTACTGTGTGTTTTATTTCTAAACGATGGGGTGGCCGCACAAGTGATCAACACATAACTGAAAACTCAGGATTCTTGAAGTACTTTATTCATGGAGACACTGTTATGGCCGACAGAAGGTCACTGAGACACTGGGTGCATATGGTACTAGATTGCAAATACCATCATTTACTAACGGTAAACATCAACTACGAGCAGAGGAGGTTGAGGATACAAGAATTATTGCAAATGTTCGAATACATGTCAAGCGAGTTATTGGTAATATACGTAAAAAGTATTCAATTTTAGATCGGACATTACCACTAGACATGATGGTAACAAATAACAATGATAGTGTTCCAACATAAGACAAGATTGTTCATGTAGCTTGTGGATTGGTAGTTCAGTAGTTCTTATCTGATAGTATCACATAGATAATGTTTTACTTGAATAGGTATTATTTACATCTGATTTGACCTTTCTCCCCTTCTCTCCCTTTTTAATTTTTTACATTCGGGACAAAACCATTTTCCTTTGGGAACTTTTTTTTTTTCGTATACATTTTTGATGGAACCAAATGATTTTACAAGATTTGTTATCACATTGAATCATGTCGTCCTCATCTTCATCCATCCGGCAGAAGCACCATTTATTATCTTTGCTTGAAGGTTGTTGATAATTTTCAGTGTAGTGTTTTGCTAAAAGCTCCAGCAGGATCACTTTCTGAAAGAAAATTGTAGCTTTTGAAATAATTTCATTTTGCAATTCTTTGTTAGCGGCCACTTTAGTCAGGGAATAGTCTGTCATTGTCCATACAAATAGTCTGTCATTGTCCATACAAAATAATCAAAATACTCGAGCTTTAGCACCAAAAGCTGAGTCTCAATTTGGTTATAATATGCTTGATCTTCTTTGAGCAGAACCTCACCATTACTTCCCCAGCAAAGATAAAAATTATTTTCAATCAAGTTTTCCATGGATTTCTCTCGAAAAGAATAAGGACACTTTATTTCTACTGAACACACACCACAACAAGAACATTCAACAATACCATCAGGGGATGCCCCAATGTGTGGCCAACTTGGTTTGATAACAAGCACAGAATCATTTACTCTAAAATTTCCATGCTTGTTTGAAATAGCCTTCACATAAGCAGCTTGAGCATCCTTTTCATGTTTGCATCCCCAATCTGTAGCGATGGTCCGAAATTGACTGTGATAACAAATTCTGTTAACCAAAGATTTTGATTTTGATTTATCTATGTTAGTTTTCCATACTGCTTTCAAAACTGATGCTGTAATTCTACCTTTTCGAAATAAGAACCATTTTCCACTAGTATGTCGTGCACGTGTTTTAATTTCAATTTTTTCAGCTTTCTTCTGCGGAAATTTTCAAATTCTTAAAGGTTTCATCGGAAAATTTAAGGAGCATTTCATGGTTTTCATTTGCATGTTCTGTATTATATAACTCAGTTAATAGTTTCCTGACAGGTCTAGTGGTTTAGCTTTGAATTTGTCTGCATAATCTGGAAGTACTCTTAATATTCCTGGTTTATTACTGGATTTATTCAAAGTTGAAAAAAAAAATTTCTAGTTCTTGTTTGCTTGGTTTTGTTACAACTGTTTTTTTATTTGCTTTTTTGTTATTAGTAACAACTTCCTGAATAGATTTTTCTAGTTCCTTCATTTTTCTCTTTGGAGCCCGAATATTAATTGAAATTTCAGTCCAAAACAGCAAGGCTGTTATATGTGTGCAGACTTCCGCAAGACCAGTCATACAAGTACAGTATCCACAGACTACTTCCCCATTTTCCTTCGATACAATCCATGGATTTAGGGGCGCCTCATTTAATCTTTCAGAATGCATCACCTAGAGAAAATAATTTTTCAGAAAAGGTTTTGAGTATGTGAGATACAACTGCTGGTGATACTAAGATTACAACCTTTCCTTTGACAACTTTCAACTTATGTTTTGTCCGAAGTACTTTAACGTCTGTAACCCAGCCTTCCAAAACTTGATTATAAGCATCTAAGCTTTCGTATGCTTTCATATCTTCTGCTAAAAATAGGCTCGTACTAAAAATTAGATAATTTGCTATGTCAGGATATGTTATCGCAGGGAAATGGTAGATATCAAAGAGAAATTCCTTATCGTCCACGAGGTAAGGGTCTAAATTGTCAATAAGTGCAATTTTTTCTTGATATCTTTTCCTAGCAGGAGGACATGATTTTAGATATTCATTTACAGCCATTTTCGCTTTCGTTTTCACACTGCTTTCCCGCGATAGTTTTGATTTTCATCCTCTCATAATGGCGGCACAGCTAGATTACGTAATGCTTTTAGCGTAACGCAGAACGGTCTATTTTTTATTCAACGCTTTATGTTCAGTAATAAAAAAACCCAGCAATGATCGGTATCAGTAACTATTTTATCCGACCAGATAGTTGATGTAGACATGTTATGTGTTCGTGTTATCAGTTGTGTGGTTGAACGTGGCTTTTTCGTATCAGTTAGTTTTAACTACTATGCCGAAATGTGTAGCTAGCAGTTTATTTTATTGTAGTATGTGGATTGTTATTATTAGGTTCGCCTTTAGGGAAACGAATAATATAATACACCTATCGGAAATTCCCGTGTTATGAGAAAGGTAAAAATATGTTTTAAGAGAGCTTTGACAGGGACGAAAATAGACTTCTTAGAATTAAGTTACGAAATGGGAATGAAATAAGAAAATTTTTTTAGGAAGTTAATTTGATCACAAAATAAGTCAAATGGAGAACGTTTTGCACATAAAAACATTTTATTTTATTTTTCAAAAAAAAAAATGCATTTTCACAATGAATACCTTCATAATACGCGCTTCTTTGTATTTAAACACTGTGAAGGAGCACACATTTTTCAGAATTTCCGATAGGTGCATTGATGATTTCCAACTGTTTTTTTAACTACCGTTACAAATCAGTTCCTTGCATTATATCTACGTAAGCAACGATGTAATCCAAAGTTCAATTCGCACTCAAATCCGTTAGAACCCGTTTTCACAAAGCTTACACATTGGAAAATATTGTGCCAAAAAATCTAGCAGATAGCGTCTTATTGTTTTATCCAAAGAAAAGAAGGTGCCACTGTTTACGTCAGTAGCCACGTGTAGTGTACTTAAAAGTTTTTCTGCTGACTCTGCTGAAAATTATGCAAATTAGTGGGATTGCTTCTTAACAATATCTTAGCTCTGTCGACGAATGAGATCTACTTTTCTGATTTTTTATTTAGGTGTTTCTCCGTTCAAACTTTCACTTTAAGCGAAGACGTTAAAGTGAAAAGAAGGTAAGATTCTGAGAGTAACTTAAGAATATCTCAATCAATAAGTGTAAAAGAAATTTAATGTATAATTTTTCTTGATTTGTTTAGGAAGATGGCTAACCGAGAGCAAACAGATTTAGTGCAGGCCATTTCGTAGTCCCTTGTGCACAGAGGTGTTAAAAGCAATTTTATTATTGTAACTGCTTATTGGGATGGAATAAATGACAAAAATGGAGGTTGCCAAAAATTTTAGGGTCTCACACCTGTTTTGCTGACCTTTTGCTGAAGTTCAAAATACATCAAAACAAACTATACCATTCGATAGAGAATCACAAACTCTGTGAAAAACATGTAAAAACGACATCTTGAAATTGCACCGTTCTCAATATATTTGCGATCAAAATATGTTAAAAATCAGGACCGGGAATTTACAGACCAAGCAGATAAAATGAAATATCTCGAGAACCGTAAATGGTTGGTGGCTGAATTTCGGTACCTACACTCACATTCAAGTTTCCTGTCAAAAAATAAAATATTTGGAACATTTTCTCTTTCATAATGACGGATATGAATAAAATACAGACCGGGCATCAACTGGAAACCAAGCACAAAAAGCTGAAAACTAATCAAAGCACAATACAAAAAACTGAAAATAGATTTTGTTCCATACAATTATTGATATTTTTCATCATCACTCTCACTCAAGTCGCATTCCATTTCGTCCTCGGAGTTATCGCATGTGTCATCATCGTTATTGCAGCCAATACATTTACACATGTCAGTGCATCGCAAATCATTTTTCCTATATTTACATTTATTGGTCACACACTTTGTGTTACATGAACAAACACTCAATTCGATAAGTGCCAGTGGCGAAGCGGAAAGTTAATCCGTTAATATAGGTATGTAAGCATCACCAGAACTTTCCCAACCAAAATTGTGTGGAGATGGAAGGCTTTGTTGGGTCGTTAATGACTTTTGTACAACTAATGTCACATAATGACATTGGAATATTTTATATTTTATAGCGCAGCACTGGTTGGTGGTAAATTGCTGATATCACTTTGAAACTAGAAAAACATATATCATCTTAGCTGTGGGATCGATTCAATTGTGACGGGACGTTTATTTCCACCATAGGAGATAACAACCCATTTTCCTAAAGCTTCAATTGTCTCAAGACTGGGCATGTTGGTATCTTCACCTAATGAAAAAAAATTCCCTCAATTTATGGACTTTGAAACTACAATATCTCAATCAACTTCAACCTACTTTCAAAACTTCATTTTAAAAAGTTGTTGAAGAATCTTACCTAATTTCGATAATGCGTTCAATGTATCAGCATCTGCTTTCCAAAATTCTTTCCACCAAAATGTGTTGGATTTTCCAGAACATCTGCCAGTCTGATCGCATCCAGTGAATGTGAGAAATCCCAACAAAGCTTCTGCATGACTGGTACCAATGGCTTCATAGCATGATGCGATATCAATCTTGCGAACATCATTTCCTTTATGAAATAGTAAAGATTGTGGGAGCGATGGACAAAAGTGTATCAGCAGAAGAAATACATCTGCGTCTGGTGAGAAGACTGTACAAACTGTGAAGGGATCTCGTCTTGAAACATTTTAAGCCCTGGTTGCGAGTCCTAAGTGAAAAAAACAAAAAACGTCAAATTTGTTTAATGTGGCAACGGTTTCCGTATTTGTATGCGTATTAGTATAGGGGAAACCATTGCATTGTGTCAAATGTTTACATTTCTGTTTGTCGACGAAGAAACAAGAAAAAGAAAAGTATGATAAAGTTAGATTAGTTAAAAATTGTTAAAATAACTGTAAAAGAGTGGTGTATCTTACAAATAGACAAGGAGGTATGATTATATTTTTGCTTCAGTTTTATAATTAAAGATTGTCTTTATGATACAAACTAATAAGTTTATTCCAGAAGTAGTGGCATGTAGAGGTTTTTTATTGATGAGTCCTTTTTTAATATGCCTGAGTGTCGCGCTTTTCGTGCAAAAACAGAAATAAATAGAAATGTATTCTTTCTGTCATTTCCATTGTTTACACGTAAAAGCTTATGAGATTAAAAAAATGAGACAATAGAATTTAATATTAAACTTGACACAACTGCGATTGTAATTAAAATGAGATACTGAAAGTCTGAAACCTGGATTAAATCTTGAAAATCCTTTAAGCTATTGTCTGAAAAAACGAGACAATAGAATGGAATGTGTTAATTACATTCGCATACCTATTTTTTTTGTCTCATTTATTAATTTCTTTTGTCGACCCTACATTTTGAGCGGCCCCCGCTATCATCATCGATGCGTCTGTTTCAAATGAAATAAGTTTTATGATTTATCTATATATATATATTTTTTTTTAAAACTCAATAGATAGATATAATCGTTACCAAATAAGGACAAAAAACAACCTTTCATATTGTTCAATTTTTTTGATAATTTGGGTCAAACATTTTGGGGCACGAGTGTGACGTCATTAGAATTTTTGATCGACGATATCTCCGTGACGGTAAGTCGAAAACAGACAATCCCATACATTTTTTGATCAGCTTTTTGAGCACTACAAAGTGATACTTAAACTTTTGGATTGGGCGATTTGCTTTTCGGTCACCCTAATATTTGGAAAGAGGAACAGCACAGGTGAGTTTCTGTGGTCTCACGATGTGATAACATGGAACAATATCTGAATGGTAACTAGCAAGGACAACTAGCCGGGAGACCCAGCGTCCCCCAGTTCAAAACAAAATAATCGGGGAAAATTGAGACTCATTTGATCAAGAAAGTGCTCGACTACTCTCAAACAAAGCTTAGTTTCTAGGCTACCAGACAACCAAACATAAAAAGGAACTTGAAAGAGTAATGAGATTTTCAACAAGCAACATACCTGTTTAACAGATGTTTCTTCTTGACAAATAACACATATCAAATGTTCACATCAGATCTACGACGCTTCGATGGTACATCTGCCATGTTTCAACTTGACTCCAATTATTTTTAGTGCATCTTTAAATATATAGTAAAATCATGATAAATAGCAATTTCACACAGAATCAGTTGAGTTTCTCTGAGAAATATTCGAATTGAGACTCAATTATAATAAAACCATTGCATTGCAACCATAAATTCGAAAAGAAAGTCAAGGGTAAATATACACTACAACAGAAATTCTCACACCAGAATAACAATACGCACTGTACAAAATACTGACAAATATATCACTGTTTGAATGCAAGTCATGGTCTGTATTATATTCGTATCCGAAAATGCGAGATATTTCATATCATATGCTTGGTCTGTAAATTCCCGGTCCTGATTTTTAACATATTTTGATCGCAAATATATTGAGAACGGTGCATTTTCAAGATATGGTTTTTACATGTTTTTCACTCAATTTTTGAATCTCTATTGAATGGAATAGTTTGTTTTGATGTATTTTGAACTTCAATTTTTTTTGACCGTAAAATTTGCTGAAGTCAGCAAAACATGTATGAGACCCTAAAATTTTTGGCACCCTCCAATTTTTACATTTTTTCCATGGCAATAAGCAGATTTCACTGTATTATCATTTATCCAGGATGAACGCTTCAGTTTCAAGAGGTACTTTTATCAATAACTGTCCTGAGAAGGAGAACATTTAATGCCCGGATATATGCTACGGGATATGTCCTCTCAACAATTATTCAAACAGACAACCACCCTACTCTCTTGCCAAATGCTGAGTAGAAGGGAATGATCCACACTGTCATAGACACTAACATGACTCGATGGAGGCTTGAAACATTGACTTCTCTCACAAGAAACAAGCACCAAAAGGCTTACATTTGGTAAAAAGGAAAATAATATGGAGAGTTTCAGTTGGTGTTTTCCAGCTTCTACAACCCATTTCAGGTTATCTCTTAACTGTTCAACCACACTTTCTGGAACAGAGAAAATATTCAAAAACATCATTTGAACCGAGAAAAAGAAAAAGTAAACAAGAATATTTTGCCATAAAAAAGAGAGAAAGACTGAACAAACTTTTCTTCAGCGGCTATTTTATCTGTTTCTTAAAGATCACTTTCCAAACCACTTGTACGCAGTCAGCTAAAAGAATGGGAACGACATTAAGTTCTTATGAAAGGCACGTTAAGGGTCAATAACAGCAATACAATTAGTTTCACAAGTTTTCATTTTGTTTAAAAGATTATTTGTTATAGCAAATGTCAATTTTTTTAATAATTTGTTTTCAAATCTCAACAAGAACTATATGGTAGAAGAATTTCAAAATTAAGTCGTAATACGAACAAAATAGATACAAACTCATTCACAGAGTTTTAAACTTTGTTAAATGTAAACAAGGTTTAATAAAGAAACAGCATTGCTTAAAACCAAAGAAATATACATTTGTGAGATGTAACCATGGGTACTTATCTTATTATAAAAGAGCCAAAAGAAAAAAAAAACGAAACAAAAAAACCGTCTTCATCGAAAAAAACATTATTAATAAATAAAAACGAAAAATCCATCCGAAATACTGGGTTTTAAACTTTGTCAAACAAAGTAAACAAAAACGTTCAAATAACCAACAAGAATACTTATAAGAAGGTCGCTTAATAGAGTTAAAGTAAGAACTTCTTCTTATGAAGCTTCTCATTATGAACTGTAGGTGAGCCGAACGAATGCCTCGGTAACAAAATAATACTTAATTTCAAGTGATATACTTCGCATTGGAAGTAACTGAAATCCTCCTTTTTGTATTTCTTGGGAATAAGATCAATTTTTCGTGAATAACTGGTAAAATACCAACAACAAAAAATACTTCTTGAATGTTTTGATAAGCTTTTGAAACTTCTTCGTTTATAGGTTTCGCATCACACATTTTCGCGAAAGTTTATGCCTTCGAAGTTAAAACATAAAATCTTGAAAGTGTTTTACCGCGAAAATGTACGGATTTCAGTTCCTAAAATAGTTTTCCTAACAAAAATCCTGTTGCATCATTACCCGGGGATTCGGTAAAACTTTAGATACAGAAATCAAATGGAAACACTTTACGTCAAGATAATGTTGTATTTTGTGTTTTCCTATTTAGAAGGATTGTGTGGTTCTAAAATTAATCACAGGGACGATGAAGATGACTCCGAATGGTAAAGAAGCCGAATGGTAAAGGAGGGAAATGTTACTTAAAGGATAATATTTATACAAGGGGTGAAAGAAAAGAAACAATTGAAGAAGTTAGCGAAGCCAACACTTCTTCTTCCACCCTCTTCCTTAAGGTCCCTACCCATATTTTTACTCCTTTTCTAATTCAAGGATGTCTAGCTATTTCTTTATAAATAAAGAATTGATTGATTGGTCAATCATAAAAGAGTAACTTAGTGTCGCCTTCTATTTTAAATTGGAAATCCACTAAATTAATAAACAATCCGAAGACACTGTTTAACTACGTGTTATCTGAGAACTTCACAGAACATCATGTCCGTCCTGGATTGTTTCTTTATGTCTGATTTCTTCATTATAATGTCAAAGTAGTTTCGTCAAATCGGAAGGAATATGCATAGGTTTCGCATCGGAAATATGATATCGATATACATAAAGAGCGCAGAACCAAATCAAAATCAATGGTTCCCATTGGCAACATTTCTGTAAAATTGATCAATGTAACGTCTGATGATTCTGTATAAAAGGTGTTGTATAACAGAAATTAGAACAGTTGGAATTGGTTTAGCGAAGGAACGGTAAGTTTTCGTAGAGAATTGCAAAATAGAAATCAAATTGTACTACGACTGTGAAACGAAAGTAAGTAAATTTTGTGTAACTCATTCATCACAGATAAACCATCATGAAGACTTTGTTGTTGATATTTGCCGTTGCTGCTATTGGAACCTCTTTAGGTATATACCATATGATTGACACTTGTTTTTTCCTTTCATTTTTATATTTTGATTTCAGTTTGAAAATTATTGGGGATAGTTAAACAGCTCATTCAAACATTGGTAAAAATGCGAATTTCTTTCACAACGTTTCAAATTTCTTCGTTTCATTTCTTTCTTAGGTCACACTGTCGAAAAGAAAAACGGTGAGTATTTTTTATTTATGGTTTACTGCGTGGGTATCTATCATGAAAACTTTTTTCCATTCTACATTACTAGAGAACAATTTGTTCAGGATGGGATAAATTGTGATTCAAATGTTCCTTGTTATTTCATAATGTGATGTCATATTCATTTATTTATTTCTATATTTTGTATAATATTTCATCTCATTTCTTTTAATTTTTTGTAGATCGTAAAGAATATGTAAAAGACATATTGATGAATCAACTTAAAGATGAAATGGGTTGGTTGATGATCTAATTAAAAGTTAAAACAGCGTTTAAATGGAAATTCGCTAAAGGTCTATTGTTGAACATTTTATTTTCCTTTCACTAGAAGATGACTTGAAATTGGAAGACCTTTTAAACGACAACAGTAGCGACGATGAAGGTAAGAACATATATGATTCAATATGATTTTACATATGATTTTCTTTCAAAACGATATACTCTGTTCACGATGCCTGGCCTCTTAAGTAAGTAATTGTACGAGACCATTTAACCATTTCCTCTCTTATTTTCTACATTTTCGTTTAATATAATTGGCTCATATAAGGGATGGTACATATTCAAAATATTCGCAAATAATCGCTGGGTAATAGGGTATAAGTGTTGTATTTTATAGATCTCGATGAAATGGCAGACGATGCTGATGGCCAGGGGAAAAAAGGTAAAACTAATAATCCTCACTTTCTTCTTTTCGTCTTACGGATTTAAATAACCATAATTCAATCTCGACCTTGTGGCTTCTTGAGTCTTCGATGAAGCCTTGGGGATAAGGTTTTTCTAAATAATCGTATACACGTATTATGAAAGCTAATTTACCAACGTTTTCACTTTTAAAGATCCGAAACCGTTGTGGAGAAGATGGGGATGGCGATTTCGTGGACGAAAAATACTAAGGACTGTGGGAACAGCTTGCAAAATTTTTCCCCAATACTGTGGAAAGAAATGAAACGTAAGAAAGTGCTTCGAAGAAAATGGCGTAATCGAAAATGTAATTTTGCAAACCCAAAAATGTAATAAAAATGTAATCAGAGAGATGAGTTTTTTGAACACGAAATAGAAAGTAGTTCACAAACCATCAATTGTTCCTTACATTTGTGTTATTGAGAAATACGTAGAGATACTATTTGTAACTGATGAATTAGCAGGGTACTGACTGAAACATAATTATACACAATTATACACAAGACCTTTAAACCGGGTATCCCGCGTTTCGACTTAAATAACTCGGGGCAAGTCACAGTGCGATGCTCTTCAATTATGCAAACCAGTAATATTTTTCTTTCGCACTTATATTATCTTTACTAGTCGCTCCTACATTAATTTGCTGACTGTGGCAAGTTCGCTGGTCATCAAGAACCAGACCAAACCCATCGTTAATCACTTCACCACAACCTCATCCTCCGCCATTGTGCTGCGGCACCCAAGTTGCCGCACGAAACGATTCACCAATGTAGTTTTGAACCGCCATATCTGTGAACACAAATAACGAAAAAAGTAATAATTATAAGTAGCCATGAGTTTATATACTCTAACTTACTAGATAAAGGTACTGTGTGAGCTGCACATCCATTCAAAACTTTTCAACCAATCTGAATAGCCACTTAATACTGTATGAATAGCATGAATTTTTGCCTCCTCTATCATCGGATTTCGGGTTTTAATTCAAGGAATTGAATATGGTTACCAGCACAGAATGATGATCTGACATAAACGTTTATGATGGCGATCTCTACTCAAAACAACTGCACTCTGAATACAACAGTTAACAGGTTGAAAGCACTCACGTTTATCGAATTCAACGGCGGTAAGACGATTACTTAAAGACGAAAAAATAAATATCACATCAGTCAAAGTGAAAAAGTGAAAGTAAAAGTGAAAACAAATGAACTTTACCTTATTATCGAGTCTAAAGAAAAACTTTGAGATGAGACCTCCTTTACATTCAACTCTGGGGTCTTTTTTCGTTTAAAAGAATGGAAATGACACTAAGTTCTTATAAAAGGCACGTTAAGGGTCAATTGCTGCAATAGCAAACAAAATACAATTAGTTTCACAAGTTTTAATTTTGTTAATAGTTAACTTAATAGTTAAAGTAAGAATTGATTTTTATGAAGCTTCTGATCATTAACTGTAGGTGAGCCGAACAAAATAATACTTAATTTCAAATAATATACTTTGCATTGGAAGTGACTGAAACCCTCCTTTTTGTAATTCATGGGAATAAGATCCATTTTTTCGTGAATAACTGGTAAAATACCAACAAGAAAATACTTATTGAAGGTTTGGATAAGTGATTGAAAATTACTAGTCTGTGTTCGTTCATACAATTTATATAGTTTCGTAAACGGAATTGTAAACGGAGTCTAAAGCGTGGGCTAAATCCCATTTCGGCCGGAGGAGTAGGAGTCCAAGGGTGTTTGAAGAGGAATGTCATCCCGTATGAGACCACGATATATTAGTCGTTCTTAAATACTGCTATCATATACAATCCTCATAAAGAATGCAGCAAAGTATCATTACAGTATTACTGTTATATTAATTCTATATTACCTCTATAATATATTGTACTACATTACCTCCCTAATATGTCGTGGTCTCATACGTAATGAAAGAGTATTCCCTTTCGTAACAAGTTCATGCACAATGTATAACGACAGCTGTTGCACATAATATACTTTCTGAAAAGCACACAATATTAACAGCTCATTCAGATATTATGATATGAGAGAGTTTAACCACTAAGATAAACAAGTAGGTAGCTACTTAGACATGATTACAATGACCCGCAATACTGTCAAGTTTCCAATCAAATCAATCATAACCAAAATAACACATTATGACAATATCTACAAAATTGAATTAAAGATTTTCCAAAAATAGTATTTGTATATGTTTTCTGAGGAACGTTAATAATTCAATCCCCCTTAAACTATTAACTACCTTCAACAACATTGATTGGTGGACGGGCGTCAGACAATTGTATAGATAGATAATGTATTAGATAATATATTAGATTGTTTAATCGATTCACAATGAAAATACTTTCATGCTAGCTGGTATAATGGGAACATACTCTAAGTTGTCTACGAACTATGGCTAAACACAACCTCGTACCCAGGCTGACCACTCGAATAACAGTGTGATTCACGTCGCATCATTTGGTAATATACTAATACTGAAAAAAACGCTTCTCGCAGCAGCGTGGTTTTTCGCGCTCCTCGTGAGAAAATGACCGTGAAATTCTCCTATTCTCCTAATGGGAGATTCTCCCTATACTAATACGGAAAAACATACATCCATTGACCAACTTCCCGGGAAATTTTACCTAACGTTCTTTCTTTAAAAGTTAGGTAAGAAAAAAGCAAGATTGTGTATTAGTATAAGAAGATTAGATTGTTTAATCGATTCACAATGAAAATACTTTCATGCTAGCTGGTATAATGGGAACATACTCTAAGTTGTCTAAGAACTATGGCTAAACACAACCTCCTACCCAGGCTGACCACTCGAATAACAGTGTGAGGTATACCAAGATTTACCCTTAAAAACTCACCCTGAAAAATCGATCAGTTTAAAAAGGATTTTCTCATTTAGTTTTAGTCAAGTGTTACCTTGATAAAAGATCTGTAAACAGTACGACCACATTTACCACACCTTTAGCAATAACTACATAGGGAGTAGTAGACGGGCAGGTGTGAACACAGAAGATAACAAAATTGCAACAACAGAAAAGAATATATCATAACATTTGCATACATGTACATTTATCATTCATATTTTGTTCAGCTCCATATCGTAATAACAAGAGAATATGGAGATTACGCAACTGTGATTGCAACGAGGTCGGCGATGGGAAAGTGATCCAAGAACATTCAAAAATTAATGGATCATTAAGCGATTGAAGTTTGAAGAACTTGTCTGTAATAACAAAATCATTGATCGATGAACTAAAAAAGACAGAAATGCTTTCGCAAAAAAGAATAAAACAAATTCGAGTTAAACATAATCTACAGTTATCCTTGTTTCTTCACTTTTAGTTCCACTTCAAAATATAACTTATCACGTTACGTGTGGAACGTGCAAATCTGTTAATGATGTAATTATCTGACAAATGGAATGAGAAGAAATAGACTTTCTTTATAAACAAAATCCGCAAGGAAAACGAATCTTTTGTGGCCGTCCTCGTTCTCGTCGTATTTGCGTAAACTCCCTAATATCTCGCACATAGCCTGTCAACAGACACTTCCACTAGGTTTGTATAACAAGACTTGATCATCACTTAGTTTACAGTCAAATACTTCTAATTTTCGTCTGTTTTAACGAGAACATTCTTGCATTTTTGTATAATTTCAAACGAAAATCAGAGACTTCCAACCAATAGGTTTCATGATGTCAACTTATTAGACACACTTACTGGTAGAAGATATAAAGATGCCAGAATAAATCACACGCACATTTTCTTTTCTTGATGGCATAGACATACAGTTCTTATTTATTAGTACCAAGATTGGAAAAGGCCTTTGCAATAACACTGATGTCTTCCACTTGATGAGGTTGTGTTACAATCAGATTCCCATCGGCCTTCATCGCACGCTGTATCGCTTCTTGTGCGTGCATATTTCCTGACCAAGCACGTCGAGCAACCTGGAAAAAATAGTTATCGTCATGGCAATATGTTACGTATGAAATTAATTCGTAGCCAAAATTATAACCTCGTTGTAAAGACGACAATGAATAATAGGAGTTATAATAGTAATTGCACGCCTGAAACCACTCGACGACTTCGGAAACCACTCAACGATTTGTGAAACCATTCGAAGATTTAAAACAGAATGTAAAACAGAATGTTGGCAACAAATTAACTTCGCAGTTATGCAAAAACAGTGAAATTTCTCTGTAGACTGTAGACATCCCACATAGTGGACACCTCCTTATAGCGAAAACATTTTTTAGAAACGGATGTCCAAATCTCTACTTAACGAAAACATTAAAGAGGACATATTTTTTGGTGCGGAGAGGTTTCACTTATATTGTATGCACTTTCTCTGTCAGTTAGTTATCATACACGATCCTCGATTTCTTTATTAAATAAACAATAAAATTCTAAATCTCATCAGATCGATTTTGTATTAATTTTAGGCTTAATTAACTTGACTGACCCTTGCCCTCACTTACCCAAATTATTTCTAAGGCATACACTACGAATGTTAGTGTCTGGAACCAATACATTAACTGTATGGCAAAAAAAAAAATCATCACACAGCATGCAACTTGTAAAACATCAACACCCTTATTCACTTACCCCGTTGGAAACATCCCAAGCTAACATTTTTCGTGCTCGTTCTTCAGCCTCCTAAAACGACAGAATATTAAGATGACTTCAACACTAGCAGCAAGAGTTAACCGTTCAGTTTTTACTCAAAAGCCTGGTTCACAATGTAAGAAGTCATTATGTTTCCTTCAAATACACGATATTTTTATAAGAACCAGTTAAAATCCATCGGGTTCATTTGTGCTAATTGTTTTGCCTCTTAGAGCTTATTTGTTTTTTTAATTTGCGGTGCTTATACAAAGAAATTTCATTTTAAAAAGGACTTGAACAGCAAATGTTTCGAAGTTACAACACGGGTAGCACATTTCAAAATTGTGATCTCAGAAAGGTTACATTCTAGCACATCATTTTACCAATAATTCCACACTCATGAAATTGAAAGTGCGGTGCCATTCTCGCACAAAATTAACAGAGAAATCTGAATGAAAAACAAATTTGGTTTTTCATCTTTATGGAAAACCAGTTTGATTTCAATAAATCCTTTCAAAATCAAAGAAATTTTAGTTTACTAAAATTCCCTCGTAACGGGCTTCTACCACATATGTTTTGGATGGATAGTACTTTCGAGTGCGACCGCTGAGGCTCTTGTTCGAGTCTCAGTCATGTTGCATTTCGATACTTCACTTCGACGCGCTTTAAAAGCAGTGTATCAGCCCATTTGGAGCCATTCGACTGACTGCAGACTGGCCTTTGCACAACTTAGAGCAATGCTATACGTATCAATGGCGGTAAGTCAACTTCCTAGTTGCAATTCGGTAGAACCAACCGATATTTATAGAAGAGAGCTTAGGACGTGAGTTTTTCAAGATTTTTAATATATTTCAAACGTTTAATTAGAATGGGTCCAACTAATCTTCCCTCTTCGTGTATATTTCAAAAATTAATAATTAATGTCATTAAGATAGTTTCGAAAAATCGGAAGGAATGTCTGAATTTCGTAGTCATATTTCTTGGATAATCCGCATTAACCTGGCATGTAGAATTTTCATCTTTTTGAAAGACGAAAATCAATTCAATTGTTGCTGATTGACAGATTGTTTTGCGATGACATTAAAACACATTAAAATATTTGAGAATTAAACATTGCTGGAAGTAATCAGTCAACAATCAACATGAATGTCTGTTTTTTTGGTTGTTATTTCGAACTTAAAAGAAGAAAAATAAAGGGATTGACGGCAAAAAAACGAGACATTAAAACATGAAATCTTGAAAGTGTTTTACCGCGAAAATGTACGGATAAATTTCATTTCCTAAAATATTTTTCCTAATAAAAATCCTGCTGCATCATTACCCGGATTCTGTAAAACTTTTGATACAGAAATCAAATGGAAACACTTTACGTCAAGATGATGTTGTATTTTATATTAATATTAGCATTCATCATCAATTACAATTATATTTTGTGTTTTCCTATTTAGAAGGATTGTGTGGTTCTAAAATTAATCACAGGGACGATGAAGATGACTCCGAATGGTAAAGAAGCCGGGGAGGGAAATGTTACTTAAAGGATAATATTTATACAAGGGGTGAAAGAAAAGAAACAATTGAAGAAGTTAGCGAAGCCAACACTTCCTCTTCCACCCTCTTCTTTAAGGTCCCTACTTCTTCCCATATTTTTACCTCTTTTCTATTTAAAGGATGTCTAGCTATCTTCTTATACTAATACTAAATCTTGCTTTTTTCTTACCTAACTTTTAAAGAAAAAACGTTAGGTAAAATTTCCCGGGAGGTTCGTCAATGGATGCATGTTTTTCCGTATTAGTATAGGGAGAATCTCCCACCAGGAGAATAGCAGAATTTCACGGTCATTTTCTCACGAGGAGCGCGTAAAACCACGCTGCTGCGTTTTTTCAGTATTAGTATATTACCAAATGATGCGACGTGAATTTTTTGGCACGGGGGACATTGCATTGCACCCTAAATAGAATGCGATTTCAAGGGTCAAATATCTTGAGAACCGATGGGGATAACTGACGTTTTTGGGGCTCTGCAATATTGGCGATGGGTGACGAAAAAAAAATTGGGTCTAAAACTTTTTGGGGATGGGTGTGACGTCATCAAAATCTTTGATCGACGATATCTCGGTAACGGCACGTCGTACACAGACGATCCCATACATTTTTTTGATCATCTTTTCGAGCTCTACAACTTAGTGGTACTTATTCTTAGCAATTATGTGATTTTATTTTCGGCATCTTTTTTTAATATGCCTGATGATGATAGCGGGGGCCGCTCAAAATGTAGTGCCGCGCCTTTCGTGCAAAAACGGAAATAAATAGAAATTTAATCTTTCAATTTTCCATTGTTTACACGTAAAAATTTATGAGATTGAAAAAATCAGACAATGGAATTAAGTATTAAACTTGACGCAACTGCGATTGTAATTAAAATGAGATGCTGAAAGTCTGAAACCTGGATTAAATCTTGAAAATCCATTAAGTTATTGTCTGAAAAACGAGACAATAGATTGGAATGTATTAATTTCATTTGCATACCTATTTTTTTTTGTCTGATTTATTAATCTCTTTTGTCAACTCTACATTTTGAGCTATCATCATTAAAATGCGTCTGTTTCAAATGAAATATACGTTTTATGATTTATCTATATATATATTAAAAAATAAATATTGTCTGAAAAAAAATAAAAAAAATATTGTCTGAAAAACGAGACAATAGATTGGAATGTATTAATTTCATTTGCATACCTATTTTTTTTTGTCTGATTTATTAATCTCTTTTGTCAACTCTACATTTTGAGCTATCATCATTAAAATGCGTCTGTTTCAAATGAAATATACGTTTTATGATTTATCTCTATATATATTAAAAAATAAATAAATAAATAAATAAATAAATAAATAAAAATATTCAATAGATAGATATAACCGTTACTAAATCTGGACAAAAAACAAGCTTTCATATTGTTCATTTTTTTTTATGTAATAGCTTTGATCAGCATTTTGAGCTCTATAGCGTGGTACTACTTATCCCTTATTCGCCACCACCATATTATGAAGATGAACACGGGATAGCGGTAAATCATGGGGAAAGTAAACCTGTAAAAACATTTTACACGCTATACTATATATACACCCCTATATTTTGAAAGAGGAAGAGCACGGGAGGTGTGGGCGGCAAATAATGGGAAAAATGAACCTGTAAAATGTTTTTGACCAGCATTTCGAGCTCTATAGCGTGGTACTACTTATACTTTTGGATTGTGTGATTTTATTTTCGGTCACCCCTATATTAATAGGAAAATCACGGGATGGCGGTAACTCATGGGGAAAGTGAACCGGTAAAATGTTTTTACCCGGGATACTAGTCTTCTTATACTAATACTAAATCTTGCTTTTTTCTTACCTAACTTTGAAAGAAAGAACTTTAGGAAAATTTTCTCGGGTAGTTCGTCAATGGATGTTTATTGCTTCCGTATTAGTATAGGAGGGAATCTCCCATTAGGGGAATCTCTAGCTCCATCTTACGGGTTTTTATTACTTCATGGAGTGTTGTGCCTAAAGGAAGACCTCATAAAGCCACTCAGAGGAGAACGCAATGCAATGTTTTTTTGCGTTCGAAAGTTCATCAAATTTTCTCAACGTTCATTTCTTATTGAGAATGAAGATGCTGTGTGTATAATTTTTTGTTTTTGTTTTAATTTATTTATTCAACGCTTTAAGTTCAGTAATAAAGAATAACCACATTGATAAGTATCAGTAACTATTCTATCCGACGAGATAGTCGATGTAGACCTGTTATGTGTTATCAGTTTATCATTTTCTACCGATGTCTATTTTTTTTAATGTATTTGAACGTAGCTTTTTCGTATCAGTTAGTTTTGACTACTATACCGAAATATGTAGCTAGCAGTTTATTTGGTATTTCATTGTAGTATGTGGATTGTTATTATTAAGGTAAACGAAGGTAGCAAGATCATTATCATATTGTTTTGATAGTATTTGAATGATACCTTTTTTAGATTATAAAATTGAATAGTATACATGATCGTAATGCAAGAAGAGAGTGATTACATACATATTTACATGGTTTTTGTATCATGATCCACAAATCGAGTTTTGGGTTTTGACATTTCCACAATTCATAGTAGAATAAAGAATTGAAAGATAAAAACGTCTGAGAAGGTATTGTTTTTGTTAGCTTTAGTTAATAGGGAAATTTGAAGGTATTTTCTTATATATCAGACGTTTTATCGTGGTTAGGTAGGAGTATCCATTGGTTAGATGGTATACGTTGTATTGTCTCTTTTCTAAATCTTTTAGTTCAACTGTAGCCTTTTTGTATAGCCTTTTTGTATATACACAGACTTATCATGGCAGTATTGCGTGTAAAAATCAATTTATGGAAAACTGTAAAATGTTTTTACACGCTACACTAGTTTCTTTATAAATGAAGAATTGAATGATTGATTGATTGATTTCGTCTGATGATTCTGTATAAAAGATGTTGCATTACAGAAATTAGAACAGTTGGAATTGGTTTAGCGAAGGAACGGTAAGTTTTCGTAGAGAATTGCAAAATAGAAATCAAATTGTACTACGACTGTGAAACGAAAGTAAGTTCATTTTGTGTAACTCATTCATTACAGATAAACCATCATGAAGACTTTGTTGTTGATATTTGCTGTTGCTGTTATTGGAAACTCTCTAGGTATATACCATATGATTGACACTTGTTTTTTCCTTTCATTTTTATATTTTGATGTCAGTTTAAATAGTATTGGCGATAGATAAGTGATAATGATATATTTATTTCCGACATTCCGGAGAAACGAAGCAGCTCATTCGGCGTTGAAAAATCGAATAAAGTTATTTTAGATTGTTAGGTCAGAAAGATTTTTTTTCTTCACAAAACTTTCGCATTTTTATACCAATCTTGATAAAAAAATTATCATATCCCACTATTTTGATTCTTTCAAATAAGAAATGTATTCAATATTTGCGTTTATTTGACGTAAATATATTGTCACCTCCATCATAAAGAAATTGAGAAATGTAAAGACGTCCACATAACGTTGTAAAGACGTGTGCCTGCTGTAGAAGAACATTGGTAAAAATTGTGGATTTCTTTCACAAAGTTTCAAGTTTCTTCCTTTCATTTCTTTTTTAGGTCACACTGTCGAAAAGAAAAATGGTGTGTATTTGTTTATTTATGGTTTACTGCGTGGGTATCTATCGTGAAATATTTTTGACATTCTACATTTCTAGAGAACAATTTGTTCAGGATGGGATAAATTGCGATTCAAATGTTCCCTGTTATATGTCATAATGTTATGTCATATTCATTAATTTATTTATATATTATATATTATATTATATATTTAAACATTTCATGTTATATTTCTTGTTATTTCTTTTAATTTTTTGTAGATCGTGAAGAATATGTAAAAGACATGTTGATGAATCAACTTAAAGATGAAATGGGTTAGTTGATGATCTAATTAAAAGTTAAAACAGCGTTTAAATGGAAATTCGCTAAAGGTCTATTGTTGAACATTTTATTTTCCTTTCACTAGAAGATGACTTGAAATTGGAAGACCTTTTAAACGAAAACGATAGCGACGATGAAGGTGAGAACATATATGATTCAATATGATTTTTCAAATGATTTTCTTTCAAAACGATATACTCTGTTCACGATGCCTGGTCTCTTAAGTAAGTAATTGCATGAGACCATTTAACCATTTCCTCTCTTATTTTCTATATTTTCGTTTAATATGTAAGAACTTATAATTGGCTCATATAAGGGATGGTACATATTCAAAATATTCGCAAATAATCGCTTTCCTTCCCAGTATACCATTGCTAAGTTTGAGTCAAATATGTAAGAGCTTATAATTGGCTGACATAAGGGAGCAACGTATTCAAAATATTCGCTTATAATGGCTGGGTAATCGGGCATGTGTTGTTTTTTATAGCTCTCGATGAAATGGCAGACGAAGCTGATGGCGAGGAAAAGAATGGTAAACTTCCTCAATTTCTTCTTTTCATCTTTCGGATTTAAATAACCCTAATTCAATCTCGTTTCCAGGGATTTTCTACTCTTCGATGAAGCCTTGGGGACAAGGTTACGCTTAATTATCGTATTAGCGTATTATTTACAATTGTTTTCATTTTTAAAGATCCGAAACCGTTGTGGAGAAGATGGCGATTCCGACTCCGACGAATTCGAATTCGTGGACGAAAAGTACTGAGGGTTGTAGGAACAACTTGCAAGTTGTTTCCCCACTTGTGTACAGGGAAGAAATGAAACGTAAAAAAGTGCTTCGAAGAAAATGATGTACTCATAGATGTAATTTTTTTGAACACAAAATAGAAAGTAGTTCACAAACTTTTCTTTTCTTTTTCTTTTCTTCTGTGTGATTGAGAAATACGTAGAACTACTATTTGCAGTTGATAAATTAACGGGATACTGACTGTGTGTACATCTGTACTGAAAAATAATTATATGCAAGATCTTTAAATCGAGTATTTCGTTTTCAGTTCGATAACTCGGGGCAAGTCATAGTGCGTTTCTCTTGAATTATGCGGACCAGAAATATATATATATTTTATTTTGAACTTATATTATCTTTACTAATCGCGCCTACATTCATTTATTGACCGTGGCAAGTTAGCTGGTCAGTAGTATTCCAAGCAAAAGAACAATTTTTGGTGGCAATATTCGATGCACAGACACAGGTTAGTGCAACGAAGGTTAACTAGAAAGACTTCCGTCTTGAAATCTGCGCGCATTAAGTTGGAAAATCCTCAGTTTTCACATTAACGAACTTGAGAAAATATTTTTAACCGAAAAAAAGGTGTAAGTAAGAAAAGCTGCTTGTGGTCCATAACTCCGGCACATATTGTTTCCAGAAAGATTCCGGTACTATCAAAAGTTGGTCCAAAATTTGCCCGAATTGCCCTTTTTGATTGACGATATCAACAATAACATTAAACCACACGAAATAAAATGCCCGAGTTCTTCTTGATCGGGTTGCAAGATGACAACGTGTGAAATGTCACGATTTTCACTGTGACGTCATTTTTGTAAGGTTTTTGGGATCCCAGGACGATCGACAAAACCAATAACGATTCGCGCGCACAGTTTTCTTTACTATCTCTCTGCAATTCTGCAAAACCTTTCTTGGTTCTAACTCTTCTTGAGCAACCCCGCAGTTGCTTCATTTTTTGACAGCCTCGTGTTGCTTATAAAGTGTTGTTTATAAATAAAGCGTTTATTCAGAAACAAAGGGACTATTCCATATAGTAATACCTGTGAGCCATCAAGAACCAGACCAAATCCACCGTTAATCACTTCACCCCAACCACATCCACCGCCATTGTGAAGCGCCACCCAAGTGGCCCCACGAAAGGAGTCACCAATGCAATTTTGAACCGCCATATCTATTAATATGAACACAAAAAGAAAAAAGTAATAAGTATAAGTAACCAGGAGTTCCATACTCTAGCTCCTCGATACAGGTACTGCACATTCCTTCACTAATTTTCGACGATACTGAATCGTCACTTAGTACTGTATGAATAGCATGAATTTTTGCCTCCACTGTCATCGGATTTCAGATTTTAATTCAGGGAACTGAAAGTGGTTACCAGCACAGAATGATGATCCGTCATAAATGTTTGAAGTCTCACGGAAAGGACTATCGGTACCACTCACATCATGGTGATCTCTACTCAAAACAACTGCACCCTGAAAACAATAGTAAGCAGGTTGAAAGCACTCACGCTTATCGAATTCAACGGCGGTAAGACATGGAAAATAAAAGGAAATGAATTTTACTTATTCTCGAGTCTAAAGAAAAAATTTGAGATGAGATCTCCATTAACATCAGACAATACCTTTAATCTGCCAGTAGCAATGGCTTTATTGAAAGCGACAGCTACTTCCATCCTTCCTTTTTGATCGCAGTATAGAATGCGAGCTTGTGATCCAACCACCTGTAAAATGGAATATCATATCAATAAAATCCATTTTATTACATATATATGGATAATGAAGGAAACTTGAAATTCTTTCATTATTATCGTGGAATCTCTGTAATGCAGGCGTCTCCGTATAACAGACACATACTTCATGTACGGATGGATGAATTTGAAGTCAAATTCTCATAGGTAAAGTCTCTATAAAGCTGTTATCCACATTATAGAGATTTCAATGTATTATCATTTATCCAGGATGAACGCTTCAGTTTCAAGAGGTACTGTTATCAATCAGTGCCCTGAGAAGGAGCATTTAAAAAGCATTTAAAGGCTCGATATGTCCTACAGGATATTTCTTGTCAACAATCGTTCAACCAGACAACCACCCTACTCTTGCCAAATGCTGAGTAGAAGGGAATGGTCCACACTGTCAGAGACACTAACATGACTCGATCGGGGCTTGAAACTGTACCTTCTCGCACAAGAAATAAGCACTCCTACCACAAGGCTAACACTTGGTAAAAAGCAAAATTATATGGAGAGTACCAGTTGGTGTTTTCCAGCTTCTACAACCCATTTCAAGTTATCTCTGAACTGTCCAACCACACTTTCTGGAACTGAGAAAATATTCAAAAACATCATGTGAACCAAGAAAAAGAAAAACTAAAATGAAGATATTGTCATAAAAAGGAGAGAAAGATAGAACACACTTTTCTCATCAGAAGCTAATTCTTTGAGAACCTCAGCGGCTATTTTATCTGTTTCTTGGAGGTCACTTTCCAAACCACTTGTACACACCCAGCTAAAAGAATGGAAATGACACTAAGTTCTTATGAAAGGCACTTAATGGTCAATAACAGCAATAGCAAACAAAATACAATTAGTTGCACAAGTTTTCAATTTGTTTCTAAGATTATCGGTTATAGCAAATGTCAATTTTTTTTAAAAATGTTTTTTTTAATCCCGATATGCGTAAAGTTCTAATACAAGTTCATGCACAATGTATAACAACAGCTGTTACACATAATACACTTTGTGAAAAAAACACAAGATTAACAGCTCATTCCGATATTATGATATGAGAGAGTTTAACCACTAAGATAGATGGGTAGGTAGTTACATGATTACAATCACCCTTAATACTGTCAAGAAATTTTAATACCTTATTGACCCTTTCTACGACGGCCGGCCCCTTTTACATCACCGGTCTTTATTGGAGTCCACGGTCAAACATTCACAGACAAACAGTTAATACAGGCCTTTTTAACGCCAAGTCATTAAAATTAACGTCATAAAAGGGTCAACAAGTTATTGTGGAACTAATACCATCCTCATAAAGTTTGTATTGTGTTACATCTTTACAATTTATCACAGAGCAAAGTTGCACCTACCGAAACGGTCCAAAACCCATGGAAAAGATGTCACTAAAAACACATAAAAGAACATCTTAAAGCCGACTATACAATTTGTCGAATAATATTCACCGCCGCTTAAGAAAAAAGGGTTTTGAATATATTGCACCAGCAAACATCCTCTTCCAATTGCCATTCAAATGAAAGTAAATTCCAATAACACTTTTCACATGGAACCAATCATAATCAAGAAATACAACCAATCAAATCAATCATAACAAAAATAACAAATTATGACAATATGTACAATATTGGACAGCATACTTTCCAAAAATTGTGTTTGTATATGTTTTCTGAGGAAAGTTAATAATTCTATCCCCCCTTACCTCCAAGTGAATGTTGAGGTGCCATGGGATGACTTTTAACTACCTTCAACAACATTGAATTGGGGGACGGGAGTCAGACAACCGTATCATTATCTATCATTATCTATCTATGAATTAGATAGCTTATGTAGAAAATTCTAGTTTTGCCAAAATATTTTGTCCAAGATTGTAGTTAACAACCAAGACCACCATAAACAAAAAAAGAGAGAGGAAAACAAAGAAGAGTAAAATCTTCATACCCCATTATGTCTTGTACATATGTTGGATATTTGAATATTCCCTCGGCAGCACCTGGTTTCAAAACATCTGCTCCTGCGATGATGAGATGCGATGAGATGCGATGATGAGAGGGAAATCATTGTTAAATGAGTAAACACTGTAGATGAAGGTGACGAGGACAGTTGGATGAAAGGTTGAACAAAATTAGGTTTTAGTTCATTCAAGGTTTTCTCATCTCAGTTATAAAAGTGATACTGTAAATAATATCCTGTCATGTAGATTATCAAGGGAAAAAAAGACAATGAATGATGGTAGAGTATGCTGTATAAAAGCTCGCAATTATATATTATATACCTACCAGCTCTACTAGCCTGCAACAAGAAAGCGTTTCCATAATCCCAAAAATACATACCAGCATTTACCATTTTGTTGATAGCGTCGACCTGACGACGCAGGCTAAATATCAGGATGACCAAAAATACAGACAAATGAAAACATTGCATTGAAAAATGTCATGTGATTAAGTGAAGGACATAAGATGAATTTTTAAAGTTAAAAAATCTTGCTGGTACGATATTATCTTGATAACATTGACGATAGATGACAAATTTTTGGTATTAAGGTAGCCCACCTTTCATGCACTAAGGACTTGAATCTATCCGGATCTGAATGCATCATTTCATTGGATTCTTCATAAGAAAGCTTTAAGTACATTAACAACAAAACATAGTTAAAAACTAACTGATATCCTTCAGCAACCTGGGCACACTCACTCCACAATCTTTCATACCTGAACTGGGTAATATCCACCATTAAAAGGATTGTGTAGTGAGGTCTGGTCCGAACCTAAGTCAGCCAGTCTTTCACCACTTTCTTCGTACACTTTCACAAGATGTTCCCTAATATTATCAAATATAATGATATACTTTATCATCACCATTAATGATCATGCCTAGAATGCATTACTATTGATATGTATAAAAGCAAAAAAATGTTTTAAGATAACATAAAATAACTAAATTAAACCCACCCCCCCAAAATAAGCCCAGGGCTAATTGTATGGTAGGTAAAATGCGTTGTGAAATTTTCAAAGACAGCATTATCTGAGGAACAGAAGAGTTTCAAAGACAGCATTATCTGAAAAACAGAAGAGTTTTTACACTTGACTAGGTATTATTTTCCGTTAATGCACCAATCGCAAAAGTTTACTGTCGCAAAACATTTCGAAAGGGGTCATTTGTGAAAGTCTCTTCCCTAAATTTCGTGATTTCTTCGACGATTCTTCTTGATAAGTAACAGATTAAAGTTAACTGGATAAAGCTCAATGTTTTAATAATACTAATAGCCAGTGTGCATCCCACTTTTATTTTAGAGAGTGATACATTTTGAAAAAATTCACGGTCATTTTCTCATGAGGAGCGTGTAAAACCACGATGCTGCGGGAAGCGTTTTTTTCTGCAGTAGTAGCAAATGAGACGACGTTAATTTTTTTGGCACGGGGGACATTGCATTGCACCACCAATGGAACGCGAGGTTTAGGGGCAAATATCTCAAGAACCAATAGGGATAACTGACATTTTTGGGGTCCACGATATTGGCGATGGGGTGACGAAAAGAAAATTGGGTCTAAAACTTTTTGGGGACGGGTGTGACGTCATTATAATCTTTGATCGACTATATCGCCGTAACGGTGCATCGTACACCGACGATCCCATACATTTTTTTGATCAGCATTTCGAGCTCTGTAATGTGGTACAACTTAACCTTTCGGATTGCGTGAATTTAATATTTTTCACCACCATATTAAGAGGAAGAACATGGGATGGCGGTAACTCGTTAGGAAAATGAACCCTGTAAAAATGTTTTACCCAGGATACTAGATACAATTCATCTGGAGATGGTGAATGTACATTCAACACCTGTAATGATCTCGTCAAGTCTCCAGTTAGTTTTGGAACAGTCAAAAGCAAATCAAATAACTCACCAAACATCAACAATATTACCATGGTAACCAATGCTGACAGCCCGTTTAGCAGATTTTGCATCTCTAACATGGAATGAATAAGAAACTTGACATCCATTCAAAAGAGCCAAGGCTTTTAACACAATTTTGAAATCAACCTGAGCAAAGCTTTCAGAGCAGATTGTTTATTTTTTGTTCTAGTTTATTTCAAACTTCAGTTGTTTTCAAAACAACAACCTTGAATTTCATATAGTGATGTCAGGTGTAATTTTACACAAATATGTGAACAATACAAACCACCCATCATCACAAAAAAAACTGTTAAAACAATATACCTGATTTTGACAACTAAATCCTCTAATCCGGTAGCAATCTCCATAAGCCATCTAAAAAACATGTTGAGACAATAAAATGTTACCCGCCATGAAATGCAGCAGTGGATCTAGGGTTTGTCAAAAAAAGGGCAGGAGTACAGTGTCATGAATTTTCTGTTAAAACTTTATTCTTTATTCTTTCAAGAATTCTCTTAACAATTGGTAAGTCTTTATGTTCTCCCCCTCTTAAGTTTTTTAGATTGAAAGCAGAGGCGAATCCAGAATATGTAGAAGATTGTGGAGGAGCACATTAACATAATTTCTGTTTTCAGTCTGTATCACCAATGGACTTATTTGCACGTTTTTCTTTTACACTTTTATGACCCTTTATGGCCTTACTCTCCTCCATAAATTTTGCCTAGGTTCTAAATCCACCCCTGAAATGCTTACAATGAATCAGACATGCATACTATGGCGATGTGCGAACATGTAGTCGGAAAGAAGATTGCATTTTCCCAAAACCACAAATTGAAAACTCCAAAGAATGATTAAAATGGTACCCTTGCTGATGCCTCTTTAAGAGAGCTTCTTCAGAAACCTGGCGTGAAAAAAGATTAAAATGGTGCTTACAATATGGGAGAGGAATTAATAATGCCTGTAGTGTCAAAACAATGACATGATTTTAATCTAAATTGATTTTAATGTTTCAAGTTGTTGATAATGATCCTACCTCTGCTACAACAGCAACACAGCCAGTTATCACACCGGCCTTTGGTTGTGCACCACTCATGCCACCCAACCCTGATGTGATGAAGACCTTTAACACAATTATATACAGGAACTCTTAATTGCAAGGTCTTTGGAAATAATGAAGTCAAAAAGTATGAGCAAAAAAGCACAAATGTTTACCTACCTTTCCAGAAAGATCATTTGTTTTTAAATATTTCCGACCGGCATTCAAGACAGTTATCTGGAACAATTAAAAAGATTCATATTGAGGTGGAGACCAATATATTCACCAAGGAACGGTAATGGGAAACACTTACAGTTGTGCCATGAACAATGCCTTGTGGACCAATGTAACAATAACTGCCAGCCGTCATTTGACCATACATGGTAACACCAAGAGCAAACATACGATCGAAATCTCTCAATGACGAGTGATTAGGAATGACCTGTGCAAAAACACTGTTATTAATGAGATCAGTTCATTATTCATACAGATTAAAGCAACACTCAAGTGAATGTTTTTGTCAAACTAACCATTCCATTTGTGATGACACATCTTGGTGCTGCTGGAGAACTGGGAAATAAACCTTGTGGATGGCCAGAGCACATGACAAGCGTTTGCTCTTCAGTCATTATGGATAGATAATTCATAATGATCCAAAACTAAAAAGAAAGAGTATCATTTGAGCTAGCCAACCAGGTGGTAATATAGCCTAAATTTTTTAATGGTTACCACTTATTGCACTCAAAGATTATTGTACCCAAATTAAAGGAATGTCTAAGACAAAATAATAAATTGTTAATCATAATTCGCCATGTTAGTAAACCACGTGTATACTGATGATGGTGCAGATCGAAAAGTACTTTTTTATACATTTTTTTAATCAAATTTATTGTTTTTCCTTTCTTTATTTCAATCGTTAAATAATAGATGGTTTATTAGAATTATAACAAGAATTCAATCCGAATCATGTTAAATAAAATCTGTATAACAGATTTGCATTTTCTGTTAGAAACCTGTTGCAATTTTTGTTTTACTAGAATCTATAATCTTTACCAGTTTTGACTCAATATCCCCTACTCATATTGACAGAAATATCATTAATCAAAGTGTATAATAATCAGTAATACCATGTCAATGATAACTAATTCGTAACTATTATGGTATGCGTGGTAGAGTGCTGGCCTCCAGTGCAGGAGCTCAGGGTTCAAATCCTGACCGAGTCATAGCAATGACTATGACAGCGTAAATCAATCCACTAAGCTTGGGACTCAGCTTGAGAGCAGGATTGGTTGTAAGGGGGTTGTCTAGTCGAACCGCTAAAACAGACTTGTGGATTCCATAGCCCAAATGGGAGCTTTAAATGTTCTAAGACCTCTTACGCAGGACCCTCATTAATAACAGTTCTATCAGAACTGAATAAGTCTCACATACCTGAGCCCAATTCGAAAATACATGACCATTTCCACCATACGTAACAAGTTCATGAGGAAACTGAAGAAAACAAAACAATTTTCTACCAAAATGCTTAGAATAATAGTGTTTTTTTAAATTAAGTTTACATGCCCATATGCATACTTGCGCAACTCTTCGGTCAAGATTGTTCATGATCATTAACATAATGGCTGCCGCTTGTTGAATCCTACAGGGGTACTGATCTATTGGATATGCCCTGTAAGGAATATTTTCCATGTAAACCTATAAATTGTCAATTTAGGTAGTTTGAGCTAAGTAAGTTCAAAACAAAAGGAAGGTCTATGTTTATACCTCATTTCAATTGATGGTAAGAACCTGTACATGTAAATATGACCATACTGTCGAAGTTCATCAGCAAATTCAGGAGCCAATTCATGGTGAGTACTTGCAGGGAAGTATCTTAGTGCATTTTGTAATGCAAGCTGGAAAATAGATTTAAGAAATAAAAATAACTCATAGAGTATTGCACAATTATATCAAAACATAACAGTAAAGCCCAAAAGAAACTTTACGTGTTCGTGAAGGAATGAAAAGACAAAAGATTTCCGTGTAAGTTTTATCTGTTGTATGAAGTCATTATTAAAATCTTTTGTATTTAATGCGATTTGTTTAGACACCTGATTAAACTAAGCATTAAGTTTGAACTAGTATTGTACCTAACAGAAAGGGAATAACAGAATTTGATAAAATTAATTAGTCAGGTCCGTACTTGAGAGCAATTGTGATTCCCTCAAAAAATTATATGCTCTTTATGAAATGTCAGCTCCAGTTGTGTGAAAGTTTAGTGAATTATACTATACCATTTTCAAAATTTAGATGTAACTTTAGCAGAAAAATGTTGGATGGAATAATATATAAAATTCAATTCAATTCTCATTAATTAGTCCCATTGTATAGATGACATATAGTTTATACAACATTCAACATAGAATATTAATGATCAAGTCATTGTCTACAAACATATGCACGTATCTCACAAAAACAAAGCAAACTGCCCATTTTCATGAAATAACAACATATAACAATGATTATTATTATGGTTTCTATCTAGTGAAAATTGGCCCACAAAGTTAACTTTGTGCATGCCCATGTGGAGAACAATGTATAGATAAATAAAACATTTAATTTTTCTTTCTTTTTTTCTTAATTTCCATTGGTTTGTTAGCTTCTTTTGTTTCATACACGTGCCACTTTTTGGTATTTTTGGTATTATCTCTCTACACAGAAACACTTATTTTCATGTTTCACATAAAAACGGATAAACATAAATACTCACTAATTCTTCTTCAGGAGTAAGGTTTGGAGTGCGAACTGGTGCATGAGGAACTGCATTGTCTCGTGGTCCAGGTCTTCGTGGTAAAGGGTCCAAGGGCAACCCAGAACATATTTCTTTTAATGAAGACATTACAAAATGACACTAAAACATGGGAGTTGAACAAAATCATTATGTGCCTCCTGGGCCTTAACAAAAGAAATCCTAAAAACTTATTTGTTGAATATTTTCCACCAAGCAAGTAATGAAACTTAACACAAAACACACAAGGAGAGAGATGTTCCTAAATTCTCATCAGAAAGAAGTAGCAGCTGTGCAATTGTGCGTGTACATAAGTGAACGTGAAATTCAGTAATTCCTCATTAAAAAATATTAAATTCTTGGTCCTTTTTATACAACACAAATTCAAAACTGCTTCATGAAGTAAAACACTTTCAGTTTCATAACTTAACAACAACAATGCTCCATTCCATCACACGTGCTTCCATCCTGAGTTAAACTTTCCGTCCTACGTTGATTCAAACTCGGGAATATAATAGTGAACATAGCAGGAAAACCGGGCTAATCGAAATCTCGGCAGCCAAAAATAATTCATTGGTGCTTTTGGGTGTTTTTGGTCAGCGCGGAAAGCAGCTGATCTTTCATTAGCGTTTGTACGTCCGTCCGAACGTACGTAATTCCAAGATTTTTTGTCCACAGTTGTAGGCTGATTCCGCAAAACATTGGAATAGAAAAATTTACTCGAAAATCTGAGATCGAAAATGAACACAATATACAATTAAAATCGAACGACATCGCATGCAGTGATGGCGCATCCGCATGGTTATCTGCATTACCATTGAAAAATCAGAACTTCACACTCAATAAACGAGAATTTTTTGATCGGATTCATTTACGTTACGGTTGGAATATATCTCGATTACCATCGATATGTGTATGTTCAAAGAAAAACTCCGTTGAACATGCATTACAGTGTGTACAATTTTTCTGGTATGCCCAACCGCGCTGACCTTCAGGACCCAGGGCCTCTTGTTTTCATTTAGTTTCTGTTTTTCATTCAACAAATCGCTGTTTGCGAATTTAATTACCCAAGTCAAGTCCATCCTCCTAATAAAATGTGAAGTAGTAATTAAAATACATTCAATCTCTCCGGTTGTTCAACTCAAGCAGAAAGTGAACAAGAAAAGGTGTTGAGTAGTTGCTAATGAGAGTACAACTTACTCAAGATGATATCTAACTGCTAATGAGAGTACAACTTACTCAAGATGATATCTAACTGCTAATGAGAGTACAACTTACTCAAGATGGTATCTAACTGCTAATGAACTTGCAAGTTCATCACACAGTCATGAAGGAACCGCAAATGTGATAATTTATACTAAAATAACCAAATCATTTGATGCAAACAACCACAATTTATACTAACAAGTCATCATTGTCTGAAAAACGTGGTCTTGATACCGATATGCTTCTTGATAGCGGTATTCAAATACGTTAAAGCAACCGTAAGTAACAATCCTTCAGCGATAGCCTATATAAAACAACCTCGCATGTGAAAATTATTCTTCACCCGTTTTAGCCGGACTGGCTCTTTTCCTGTTATACTCATGATTCAATTTTTATTATTATTATGGTAGGTTTTTTTTAAATAAAAGAAAGACTTAACGAGCTCGGTTCTTTTTAAATTTTCGCCCCTCTCCTCACCGTCCTTCTTAAGTTTGATTTGGTTCAACACCCATTCCCCTGACCGAAAAGAGAAAGTCATTGATGAGTTGAATTGTACCCTATTCGTACAAAATTTGGCGTGGACTTAATTTGGAGAAAAAGGGTATTTTGGGCATGAATTTAGTTTGGCGAACTGACTTTTTGATTAAATTTGGCGTGGATTTGTATTTTTTCAAACACTGCATCGTAAAATAAAATAAGGTAGATGCCCTTGTGATTGGAAAAATAATTTCTGAATCACAACATCCATCGCCTCGTTTTCAAAATGAATTATAATGACATTTGCGTCGAAAACAAAAAGTTACAATTAGAAACGATACCTCGATTTTTTTTGCGACCCAGTGGGCAAAATCTTCAATCAAAAAATCAAAATCTTCTGTGGAAGAGTATTTGTTTATTGAAATAGCAGGTGATATTGCTTGTCATTCCTATAGAAAACACTCCTTCTCATAGACTTTTTGAAGATTTTGTCCATTACTTGTAGGTACAACAGTTACAACATTACACATAAGGAATGAAGTTGTTTATTCGCATAGTTTCTATGATATATTAATATTAGAAAAGGAACTAAGAGAATTAAAAGACATAGAAAATAACAAAGAAAAATAATATATACTAGAAAAATAAATGACAAATAAAAGAAATACAAGAACGTCAATTATTCATGAAGCATGACTCAAAATCTCTCAGTTTATGAAGTGTGAACGTCCAGACTGGAAACCTTGCAAAATTCGGTGTGGTGAGGCAGACCACGACCTTTTTAAACGGTTTCTTTTAAAGGCTTTTTATCCTATAAGTTTTGTGGTTAGGATTCCTACTTTTATATATCAGTGGTCACACCTACTTTTATATATCTTGACCAAACAAAAAGAAAAAGAAATTACCTGGCTTGGCGATCGAGATACCTTATTGGGGAAAAGTGACTTATACTTTTTACAAGTTGCAAAGATTTTCCACGACTTATTTTTTCCCAGACTTTTTTAACCCTGATTTTTCCCTGATAAGGTACGTGGCCTCACTTGCTGGAAACCACTTCTGTAGCGTTTTGAAGATGCAAATCACAGACTAATTGTTTTGGAACATGACCTAGCCAGATTTGATAGTTCATGCTTCTCCGAAAATGAAAATATTTCAAACGATTTCTAATAATTTGTAAATAAAACGAACCTTTCATTCTATCCTGAAACCAAAATCCGACAAATATATTACAAGTACATAGCTATACTAAGATCATATATAATATATAATCGATACAAGTATCGAAGGGAAAAATTGGGGAAACTAGCCTGGTCAACTTCAAGTGGAATACAGTCTTGTCAACTTTCCTCTTTTAGTCGTTCCCTGGTCAGTTCTAGTTCTTTAAGGTTTTGCTCGAACATTTCGACTTCGTCGTAGCGTTGTTCCTTGTATGCTTGTCGGATGTAACCTTTCACATTTTCAATTTGTTGTACAATAGGATCCGACGATTCACTGGTGGATACTTGAACTGGTCCCCAACTCGTCTCCACCTTTCTAGATATAGCCACTGCCTGAAATACAGGACGCATGTCTTTTCCGAACGATTTGAACTTTGCTTTGGTGTTATCAAGAAAGTTCGTTTGTTTGTATTGCCCTCCAGCGTCAACATAGTCTGTGGTCGGTGCAGGACTCGGGCTGTTTCTCGGGGGCGTATCGCTTTTGGAAGTGGTCGGCGCATTAGTCGCTTTTAACCGCCCTCTTTCTTTGGCTCTCTGTTGTAACATGATACTGTGCTGTTCTTTCGTGGGTAGACCAGGCATCGTTAACATATTATTCACCAAATAATTTGAAGCGTATGCGCGGACAGATCGTTGTAACTTTAGAATTTGTGGATGAGGTTGTTTTTCTTTCTCCAAGCCGAGGCTTTGAATACGTTTGCTGGATAAGAAAAAAAGAAAACACCAATGAACTGTTCTCCTCCTGTGTTCTCCTGAGGGTTAAATGACATACAGTAAAACCTCTTCATAGCGGAAATCAAATATTATATATAGCAGAAACATTTTCCAGAAACGGATGTCTTCTCTCCTTGAAGTCCAAATCTCTACTTAACGGAACATTATAGTGGACATATTTTTTTGGTGCAGGGAGGTTTGACTGTACAAAAAAATTATATTGTATGCACTTTTTCTGTCAGTTAGCCATCATTAGCCAGATCCTTGATTTCTTTATTAAAATAAACGAAAAGTTTTTAATTTTCCCCTATACAGAGAAAATTGACTGCATTTTGGTTTTGACAGATACTGAGTATGAAATGAGTATGAAGAGGATACCTTAAGGCTTCGACCGTCTCGTAAGATTTCAAGAGTTTAACTCTCATCTCCATAACGGTTTCCAGACCGTAATCCGTTTCACCAGCACTAAAAAACAGTAACTTTATAATAGTCTTTCCGACAACGAAAATATCACGATTTTTTCGAATATCACCATTATAATGTCACAAATCAAAATCCTTCAGAATTGTGTCACTGATGTCACTGATGACGTCATGTGCTATAAGACATTAGATTACCCAACATAAATCATCAGGTCCATTACATAATAAATTCTTCACTTATTATGAACTATACTGGTCCAACAAACAAAATTCCCAACGGCAGTATTTTAGTTCTGACATTTTCTTTCGCTTAAACAATTTGCATACCTTGCATAAAACTGGGAAAATGACAAAATAAATGTTATTTTTTGTTTCTATGGACGTGCATGATAGAATACTTTAATTTAAATGTAATGCAGCTCCAGAATATCATTAATATCAAGATTTGATTTCGTGACATATATAGTGTTAGGTTTGTGACAAATAGTGTCAAGTTGTGAGATAAAAGACTGAGTTTACAACTTAAAGTGTTGACTGTGACAGATAGTGTCAATTGTGACCAATATAGTTTCAATCCGACGTATAGTCCCACTACAGAAATCAAAAGCGGTTGAATTAATCGAACTTGTGAATCCTTACTTAACTGAGTTTGCCATTTTCAAGAATAGTGGTTGGATCAAGTCAGCTTCCCTCATTGAAATCTGCATTTTCTAGAATATATACAAGTTTATCATCAACAATGCCACAAAGTTTGTTTTCCCTTTATCAAGTAAAATATAACAAAATCATTTTGTCATTTGCAGATACTACATAAAGTAAATACAAAAAGGTGAAAATGGAGCTGCTCACGTTCAAACTAATTTTTGCATGATTGACTATATAACTTGCCAATAATGGCGTGCACACATCCAACTTTAATCACAAAGATTCACTGACATGTTAAAAAGTCTGTTTCACGACCTCTTCACAATCGATCCTTTGTTTAGAAAGTTTGATATGGCACTTTGATTAGTTTGAGTAGGACTAATTCTGTGTTCCAATTTACGTCACTAATTATTTTGAAATAATGAAATTGCTGCCAAGATGGTTCCAAATATCCTGTTGCTATGACTTCCGAATTCACCTTTCGCACACTATAAGTTTTGTTAGCCTCAAGACGATTGTGGTTCACAGTGCACAAAATAAATAAAACAAAGCTAAAAACCCAGCACTACAAGAGCTCTTACTTAGTGGAATGGAAAATAATAAATCTTCAGCAAAAAAAAGCCTCACCTCATATAACTGCAGTAGCACATTGTTCGCTTTTTTGTCTTGTGTTAATTTATTTTGTCTAAGAAATTAGAATGACTGAAAATAACTTTTTATGCTGCCCGCACCGTATTTACTTATATTTATTTTTCACCTTTAAGCGGATTAATTTCCGTATGGATTTAATTTTGAGGATGACAAATTTTTGAATTTCTTTTGCATGCATCAACCATATAACACATACACTACCTTATTAACAGAATATGACAGGGATCACAGGCTTTGAGCCCATTATCACCAGCTGTATTTCCATCCAGTTTTATGTAACATGGTGACAATGTTTGATCCAACTTTATTACGTCACCTAAAAACAGCAAAAGAACATTTTTGCATTTCTGTTCCACATGTCACTTGTATTGAGGAAGAGGACCTACATGTATCTAAGAGGCTGTTTACATGAAAACCATACTGAACTCAGACCAGGCAGAGATTTCAGTACGGGTTATAAATTCATTCCTATAAGTGGTATTGAGCTTATTTCAGTGTACATGGTGACACTGTACTGAAATTTCAGACTGGTTTAAGTTTAGTCCTGTCTTTAGCATAGTCTCAGTTTTGGCATGCACATTAAGAGTTTTTTTATTGTTCTTTGTCACCATGTTTTAATTTACCAGTATGAACTTATCTCATGTGAACAGAAAAGATTTCAGACTATACTGAAATCTCAACCTGGTCTGAGTTCAGTACGGCTCTCATTTATACTACCTCTAAGTAAGCCTGCAAGTATCATGTTATTAGTTTGAAAATAATACTAACATACAAAAATCTTTCAACTACTGAAAACTGTTTGGGGCAGTACCTACATGCAAGGTTCATATCCAAGTTTCCGATGCAATTCTCACAGATCACTTTACCACACAGTCTACAATGATGCCGTCTGTAAATTAAATTAAATTTCTTGGAACAAATTGGACAAAACTTGGTCGAATTATCGTCTTCCCATGGAACAACTGCCTTCTCAACATCTTGAAATGGAAAATTTAAATATTTTATTATGTGAGCATTTCAAGCTTTATAATAAATTGAAACAGAAGCTTTATATTTTCAGGAGATTAACAACATCATAATGTTGTTTAAAATGTAGAATCCATCTCATGTACAAGAGACCATTCCCCAATAGACCTCCAAGCACTCAAAATCAAAGAAATTCTTAGGAGTATCACAAAGGGTTAAAGGAAACTAAATTAGAAAAACCTAATGAACTTTATTACCTTTTCTTGTTTTCAGAACATTTGGCAAAGACGAATCAGATGCATAGACTCCACTTTTTATGAGCTAAAAGGAGAAAGAAGAAAATTTCATCTCACAACCATGATCATGTAGAATGGCAAGGAATTTCAAAGAAACTTCAGGATTTTACCTTCTCCAGTCGAATCAAGAGTTTATTTGTTTCAACGACACATCTCTCCATCGTTTCTTTTCGTCTCTGCCGAAATAAATTTAAATGTGAACAAGTTTGTCCTAAAGGGAACAACAATCATTTTATACTCATTTTATACTCTTGCTTTCTCTTAATGTTTGTCTTGAGGAGTTCTTATAACAATAATTTCAAGCTGCCTGCCTTAAGCCACAATCACCAACTTTAACTGAACAACCATTGTGAAATTGTATTTATTCGGAATGATTAACACCTTCTTCAATCTCTTTATCGAAAGAAGAGATTTACAACAATGCATACTAAACTTTCTTCTGCGTAGATATCTCTAATATCCTTACTCCCAGACATTTGCAACTTTTTGTTCAAAACAGGTAAATTTGTTAACCTTTGGAGTGTTGAATACCTTTTTAATGGACTAATTTGCAACTTTTTCTTTAATGGTTTATCAATATTATTGATGCTTACCCCTTGTTACCTCTAACCCCAACTTTGTGATCTACTGCATGATATCATAATTTTTAAAAAGGATACCTATCCCTAGATTAGATTCTAGCTTTTGAACTTTTGTACATGCACGTATACAATACAGCTATAAAGAAACTTTACATGTCCAGATAAGATAATTAGCTTTCACAAAGGATCGGTGTCTTGAGAAGTTAACAGTCTTTTGTTTATTTAACATGCATTTTCATGTTCAGTTCAATTCAGATTAATAGATTAATAATAACTTCATGTAACATAAAAACTGTACACAAAATCTTTTGTGTTTTGCATCTTAAAATTCATTCCTTCGCGAGTGTATGAAGTTTCTTTCGGGCTGTACTGTTATCTATTATTTTGCAGATAAATTCTTCTACTCTTATTAAAGCCAATTGCAGGCGTAATAAGATAAAGAAGAATTGCTCAAGATAAGGAAGTATTAGATGCTTACCAAACGTTTGTGTTTCCCATAGAGCTATATCAATCCCTCCAGTTTCTGGTGTCCCACGAGAGACTGCGACCTGAATGGAATTTTCATGTTGCGGTTCCACCACTATTTCATCTTTCAAAAGTTTCCTTTTAGCTTTTCCAAAGACACTGCGTAGTTGATGTAGAACATCTTTGTCATTTGAGTGGAAAGTTTCAAAATGAGAAGCCAAATGAGTCGGTGATTTTAAATCTTTTAAACAGATCGGACATAAAAATCCCTCTTTTATAGTTTCGTCCATGGTAAATGACTACAATTTTGAATACATGGTCCTGTGATAAAAGATGCCACTTCAGTTAAAAAGTATATAATATGCAAAAAATTTTTGTAAAAGTTTTATTATTATAGCGAGTAATACCTTAAACAGGAAAAATTATTCCAAAATGATTTGGAAAAAATCATTGCATAATATCTAGTTATATAATGGTCCTGTAAAACGATAAATTATTCAAAAACTACTAACAACTAACAAACTATTAACAAGTAAACTAACTATAGATAAGTTTACCGAATAAGTTAATCATGATTGAATGCTGACCAGAACCCTTATCAATGATTAACCAGCGATGTCCAGGGACTTTCTCACGAATCCTAGAAGATGGTCGTTTCCTGAACTGGACTTTATTGGGAGGGGGTGGGGGGTCTTTAAGTTAACGTCCAAAAGACGTTTTCCATAGTCAACTTCTGGCTGGTCTTTTAAATCATAAAATAATATATATTAATCCATTGCAGCGCCATTTTCTACCAAGTTCAACTTTATAAAAAGAGTATGAGGAACAAATTCTAATTTTAGTGTAAATATATTTTATTTTGTTATTTTCAATAGGAGGACGAAGAGTAGTAGATCGGTAAAAGAGATTAGTCAGGGCGCTGGTGGTCAAAAAAATTGGAAATGATGTGGACATTCGCAATCCATGCTAAAAAGACTCTCTTTGATTGATACTTCCAGAATATACTTGCTGGACTTTCTGAAATTCCTTCATAGATGCACCCAGTTGCTTTAATATTGAATTAACGCCCATCAAATGGGCGTTGTATTAAATAGGCATTCAGGTAACCAGAAATTACAAATTGAAATTTTTATCACGATTCTTATCTTATTTGCTACATATAAGAATCACCATAACACAACAAAATCTTTTCAAACCGTTTTTAAGACCTTCAACCTTGAAAGAGGGCGTAATGCCAATAGCCTTAACAATGGCAACGTGCAAATGTAAAAAAATCCATCGCTGTATTTATGATTCGATTCGGTGATTGGCTATTTTATATCTAGTTTCTAAGGAGTGTTAGTTTTAATTTCTGAACAAAGAAAGTGAGGGGAAAAGAGACTGGGAATGAGGCTAAATGCTAGATGAGTACCGCGCACAACTCGAATGAAAAAATGCTATAATATACAAACTATAATTTATAAATCTTCAATATCAGAAATATAATCGTCTGATGACGCATCATCTTCATCGACCGTCTCCGCCGATTCATAAATTTCATCGCCGCTGCTGCTATTTGTTTCGTCATTGTCGTCGTCTTCACTGCTACTTCCATTTTCGCAAAGTAAGAAAAAACATAAATCTGTGCATCGCAAGCCATGGGTTCTACACAGACAATTTCCTTTTTGACATTTCGTCTTTTTACAGTTGCAGGATATAAGCTCCAAAATTTCGCTTGGTGCTGGGTCATTCAAAAGCCACACTACCTCCAACTCGCCATTTACCAATTTCCACCCATACCCATCAGGATTTGGAACAACAGGATTTTGTTCAAGCCATCTTTTAATGATAGCAGTAACGTAAGATACCCTCTTGCAATGATTTAACAAGGCATCTCTGGTGGGTGGAAGCTGCTGTGGTTCCGGTGATTTCTTCTTTGCGCAAAATTTCAAATAACGAGCTTCGTTGGTGTTTTCTGCATCTATGCTATACATGCGACACACAAATTTTTCTAGCACCGTAAACAAGGTCGCATCAAATGTAAAACTGTTACCAAGCTTCTGAAACACTTTTTGAAACTCTGTTGATGCTTTCATTAGATTGAATGCCTTGACTTTTCTAATGCCATGAAAGGCACTGGTGTAGTCATTTCCGGAGAATGCGTGAAATGCCGGAATTGCCAGACAAATGCCTTTGCCAATACTCGCAGCTAATGACTGCACGTCAATTAATCTTTCCCGTTCGGCTGCACCCATTATCACGTACAAGCGAGTATCCAGTAAAAAGTTGAAATACAAAGCATACAATGCAAAGCATACAATGCAATCCACTGTGTAGATGCAAGATGACTGTACGGCATCATCACGGGCATGCTTGCAACAAAGAAAGACTTTGGTGTCACCCTCTTCTTGGTGTGTTTCCAACTCACGCACAATGGTACAACGAACTTGACCATTTTCGACAACTAATTTGTAAAACAAATCTTCCACATTAATGTATAACATACGATTCGCCAAACTATCGAGGTATCTTGTTTTATCAGACCAATCTTGTAACAGGAAGCGGACTAGATCCGTTTTGTTTTCTCCACTTCTCATGTATTTCTGCCATTGCTTTGGTCTCTTCTGGTCTCTCTGCTGAATTTTGACATTGAGGTACCCATCATTTCCTCTTCTCTTCCGCTCATAACCTTTGATGGACTGGTCATTGTATTGGTCGGTGACGAAGTAAATCCGTTCACTGGTGTTGCTGAGAATTCTGAATAAAACAAAATGGGCAACATCGCCAAATGTGTCAAGCTTAACACCATCCAACTGTTGCAGCACAACCATACCATCAAACACTGAAGCACAGTCAGAAGGTTTTTCCACTGTTGATTCGTGTTCAGATTCGACAGCTCCAAGTAATTTTGACTTATCTGTCTTAACCAAACCTCCATCGGGTTGAGCAAGTGCCCAAGGCACGGGACTTAGGGAATACGAAAGAACGCCTCGCAGCGACGTGCCTTCTCTCTGCTTGGCAATAACCAGTAACCTTCCAAACATTGAACGTTCAGCAGCAATCATAACAGTTTTTTCCTTTAACGCACAAACCTTTTTTACCTTAAGATCCTTGAAAGTTTTCAATTTACATTTTTTGATCGGGTCATAAAACGGTATAGCGTTGGAAGAAATTCGATCTTTCAGGAACTGTTCCACAGATCTTTCACCAATACCCTCAGCGGCTAATATGTCGTTTTCAATAGCTTCTGTTGCTTCAACGCCAGAACACAAGTTGACCAATGTTTCTCTGTAACAGAATGGATTACCCCATGAAGCCATGATATCATAAGAACGTTGAGTCGCATTTTCATCGAATTCCATCCTGGATTTCCCCAAATCTTTTGGTGGATATATCCTGTTGGAAATTGAAATACTCTTTTCAAGTTTTGAGATGCAGCTCGAAATTGTATGGCTAGTCAAAACCCAACGCTGCACGGTTCCAGTCGAGGTGCTATAACCTTTAATACTACCATGCCCTTTCTGCTCCCGATTCACGGTATGTTCGATACATTGGTCGGATGGGACCATATTGAACTTTCCGATGGAGCGTTTTACAGCAAAATTACCATTGCTAATGTAGAATAAAGTAGCAGTGAAAGTATGGATGACAAAAGAAAATGTCACTACTTGCAGTTACGGATACCTGAAAACATGTAAACTCACATAAATTGTTCATGGATAGCAGGGTGTGTTTGCGGCAAATCTTTCATCTCCGCCCAATACAAAGTTAAATAACGGGAATAATTTGGTCTGTCATACGCAAATATCCACCGCAATATTTCTCGCACAGATTCTAAATGTAGTTCCCAATTCCCCATCTTTGTTGCTCTGATAAATGCAAAGAAGACGTTTATCATCTTGATAAACGAGAACCAAAATACAGCTGTTGGGCCAGATATCTTAACATCTTCCAAAACCAACGCGTGATCGTGAGTATAAAGAAGGATATCTTCATGGTTGAACAGACCCATAAACACTTCAAGATTGAACTAGAAAATAAAGGAATCACAAACTGTGGTTCAAGATAATGAAAAAGAGCGGCTACTAATTTCTAAAAACGTTAAAATGGAGAAAAAAAGCTACCTGGCGTATACAGTCTTGAAAATCCATATCGTGTATCATCATATTCAAATCGACATCCTTTTCTGCCAGCCAGCTTTCCATGTTGTCAATTCGAAGTCGAGTGATCGCGTCATACAAGGTTTTAAGCACTCGTACAGCTTTATTGTAATGTTTGCCATTGAGAACACGTTCAACGGAGTCTTGTCCTAAATTAGATGGTTCACATTGAGCACTTTGTATACCAAACACAAGTTAATTTATTTATCTCGAATAACCGCTTTACCTAACAATCCAGATTCGATAATCCAATCTCTCAATCCTCCATCGGCAAATCTCTTCCCAATGACAGCCAAAAATACACATGCAGTGTGGAACACACCCATTCTTAACACAGTAAAACGCTTTAAGTTTATGTAACTTGGATTCAGTAGTATTTCGACAGCTTTTGCATATATTGCCTGGTCCATCACTACGTTCGTTTCCGAGAGTCCAATCTCTTTCGCCTTGCATTTGGATTGAATCAAAATTTCTAATACTGTATCCATTTTCGTCGGCGACTCGTTTATTGCGGGTAAATATATCACTGTATGCACTTGCTTGGGTCAGGTTCAATTAGGTAATTAAACCCTGACCAGTTCGGAATTAACTGCTGATTTTCAAATATTATGGATTGCTTTCTCAGAAAAATCCAAAGAAAATCGACAAAGTTCGAAAGCTCTCCATCTTCTTTTTTGTGGTTAAATTGCGATTCTTGTAAATGAGTGTGACAACATTGGCAACGGTTCAGCGACAAACGACCTTTCCCGCGTGCTGGGCCGCTCCGCAGTCTCGCTGGCACAGACATTAATCTCTCTTTCAGTTTTCAGTTGAATGATGATACCGTTGGTGCAGTGCATGCTAATGCCAGTTAGGCTTTCCGGGTTTATGTCGTTATTGTCCCAAACGAATGTCACAAATGTTGACGCTTGAACAGATGTTGGACAATAGGATTTCCTCATTCGCTAAAAATGTTTCAACGTACAACACTTCGTCGTAAGAGATACAATGGCCAAACCTGTTTAACAGCGAATCAAGGCTTTTGATCCCGTTTTTCTCTTAGTACACAAAGAAAGCAAAACGTGTTTTGACGTTCTGTGTTTCGCATTTGTCACGTTATAAATCAAATCGGAGCCAATAGAATCAATGTACTTTTTCTGCCTCACCTGCCTAGATTTTCTAGATGACAACAGACTTGTCAAGAAAAGGTTGAGAAAAAGCGGAATGGTGGTTGTTTCCAGAATCAAATCATCTGCAGTGGGGGGCCAGCTGTCATAGGTTAATGGTGCTGATATCATTTCTTCACGGATAATTTTCGCCACGTCTTTCACCTTGTCTTCCTGACTAACATGAATGTTATTTTGGTTTCTTTCAACTTCCAATTTACGGGCAAAAATTGAAATTATCTCCCCTTTCGATATGCTTTCATCAAACAGGAAAGTTCCACCATATTTCTGTGACCAGATTCCAATGTTCTTCCCGAATTCGTCTTTAATTATATTTTGGAACGTTCGTGGGTCTACCATTTCTTGGTTATCACAATGTTTGTAGTACTCTGAAATCATTTCTTTCAGCTGCAATACTTCACGGTTTCCAACAACACGTTCTGTGATGACAGCAAACATCTCTTCCAACGCCTCAGCCTGGAACTTTGTTCTATCAGCAATTGTTCTTCCTGGAATGTGTAAGAACGATAACAGCTTCTATGGTAACAGAGTTCCAAAGCGACGATGCGTTCCCATTCTACACCAGAAACTGCTGCCACAAGGCGTGGTAGGTCATTCTTTTTTATTGCATATTCCTGAATGGTCAGAGCCGCCATCTTAGTAATGCACTTTTCAAGATTTTCGTATCCGTTTCCAGAAGACTTAGTTTTGTTCTTGTAGCAGATACAGCATTCTTCGTCAGCGATGATTTTACCTACAAGTGTTTAAAATACTTAACAGTGCAAGAAATTTCTATACTTTTTCGGTTCTCGATGATAATTTTTTGCAACTGAAAAAAACTATATGCTTTCACGGGATAAACTTTCCCAAAACGACTACTGCAAGATATTGAAATATCAACTAGCTGAAATCCTCAGTCCTGGATTGAGTTTGAAAAGCATAAGTGAAATCTATCAAGCCGGGAGAAGAGTCAGGAATCCAAGCTAACTATTGACGATACAGTGGACTCTCTCTATCTCGAACTCGTAAGGGACCAAGGAATTTGTTCGAGATAGAGAGATTTCGAGATAGAGATCAGCTTGAGGGCTACAGAGATATCCAATGGAAAAATTGTTCAAGATAGGGAGAAATTCGAGATAGAGGGTGTTCGAGACAGGGAGAGACCACTATATATATCGTAGTCTCTTACCTCTGCGGTCTCGTTTACGGGTTGACGATCTTTGAGTCGTAAGTTCTTCTGCGTTTTCACTTTCCTCATGTTCATTTTCGGGTGTGTTTTCTGCTTGAGCAGTAAATTTTTGAAGACTCTTTTTGTGAGTGTAGTTGTTGTAGCACTTCGGATGAAATGTTAAGTTAGAGATATGTTCTTTTTCCAGGGTTTCTGTGATTGTTTTGTCTCTTCTTATTCCACTAAAAACAATAACGTTTGTCATCAAATTGCTGTTTTTATCTAATTTTTAATCATCTTATCTAGTATTTTATTTTATTTTATAATTTTTGGCAGGTCCTACACTGATAACAGAAATTTGTATTTTCTGACGTAGTCAACCTCCTAAAATATGAAATAATAATAATAATAATAATAAAATCCACTTTCCCAATCATGTGTCTGTCAATAAACTATCGAAGTCGATAAACTATCGAAGTCTCTTACCTCTGTTTAAGGCCTCGGACAACTTGGAATGCAGACACAAACCGTTTCTCTTATTTTACTTGAGAAAGGGTCTAAGTTTGAGGTGGCTTGTAATGAAGAGCAATACAATTAAGGAAAATAATACGGGATACATGCCTGGCTGCCTTGAGTCTTGCAAGAGAATATTCGGTGACTTTTAGCAAAGGCTCTTCATTGACTGAATACCTCCAATCGTGAATAATGCAGAGAGTTTGCTTTCTTTTGGGAGATAAACTTAATCGTAAAACTTGACCCTTACTATTTTCGCTCATTGCTCAACGAGGTCAACAAGACCAGCAAACTTGTTCCCGCGCTTGGATTAGATTAGATTTGGTTACATGGAAAAGGAGCTTCAAAATCCGCACTCAACAGACGGGGAGGCTAAATTTTCTTAAGAAATTCTATAATTGTGTTCGATTTTTTCTTAAAACAATTTACAATTTTGCTTCATTATTATTTTATGTGGATTTGATCATAAGAAAATCTACTTTTATTGAATTGCTATTGAATTTACCATAAAAAAGACCACAAATTCATAATTACCCCCTGTTAAAATATAAAAACATTCGATTTTCTTTTCGAGTAGACATAATCATGGCGGACTGATCTGTGCCCGATTCTGGCGTTCGAGATATATTATTTTTTTGACTGGAACAAAGCTGTAAAGGAAATTCAGGATAGCCAGCAAGATTTTTTATATTTCTTAAGCTTTATAGAAGATATCTTACAGCGCAGCGAATAAATTACAGGAAATTTACAGGAAATTTTCTAATGAATATGAAAAAACTAAAAATGGCATGTTAATAGTTTGGAAAATAGTTTTGTTCGATTATTCTGAAAAACTTTTTTAAAATGTGTTATCCTATCTTATTTATGTTATCTTTTCTTATTTTAATGGTTATAACTTTCAGGTCTTTCTTCTTCGTAGCTCCGATCGCCCTTATTACAAAAAACAATGAACTTTTTAGAAAATCCCTTCTGCGCCCGCCGCGGGCGCACGAAAAAACACGTCAAGAACTTGTTGAAGCTTGGTTTTCATTCACTGATCACTGATAAAGACTGAAAACAGAAATTAGGTTTATGTGCTCCTCCACAATTTCTGACATACCCTACTAGAGCTCCGCCGCTGCATTCTTACCTCAACCTTTTGATGTGCCTCATGATGTGCAGCCGAGCTTCCGTCTTATAATATAGGGCGCGGCCTCGCTTTCCTCTATCATGATATGGTGCAGACACAAAGCAACAAGCGGGGCGGCTCTGATATGATAAATGTTTTTTTCAATTAATTAATACTCCTTTTTTGACGGAGCAGCCAGATCAAGATAAATACAAACAATTACTTCCCCATCACATAATACACAAATTTCTTTTCGTTTTACCATTTTAACCGACATTCAGTGGTGATCAAATTGATGTCGTCCTGCTCAGTGAATAATTTCTTCGATGACCTTTTGATCCACGAAGACACAGCAGCTCGCTTCTCAACAAACTGAAATTCAGCCGACAAAATATGATATATGATTATGATATAACTTTATTTATAGTCGATAAAAATGTACAAAAGCCGGATCTTATTGCAGAAAGTTTTAAAAGATGTTTCATTTTTCACACCGCCACTGGAAGGACCTCCCATAACTGTGCACAGATATATAAGAAACAGATTGTACACCAAATCTTGTCGATCTAATTTTGTTTCGCAAATTGTACCGAGAAAATATTTGCATATAGGAGGGGTTGAAGCCAATTTTAGTCTTAAATATCTTCCTCAGCAATATCTCACAATACTGACGGTGCATAGTCTTACAGACTGACTTCTCTTGCGCAGAATCAGAACCCAACGCAAGGGCTTTGCTTTGCACTCGTTCTATTTTAGAGATTACCTACTAGCAAAGGACCAAATTAGAAACAATATCTTGTCTCAGAGGCTACAAACGAATTCGCTATAATACTTCGTTTATCCAATAAAGGCTTAAATATAGATATTCGTCTTAAAGCAGATAACTTAGCACTGGCTCTCTTTTACAAGGAATTAACATATTTTGTTAAAACAGGGATCCCTGGTTAAAGAAAGCGCACTGTCAAAGACTCCTAACAATTTCACATTGTTACATTTCTTCAAATCGTTACCATTAAAACTTACTACAATAGGATAAAGTTTTGCTTTTCAAAACACACAATTAATTGACACTTATCAGCATTAAGCTGAAAGCCATTTCTACAAAACCATTCAGACACAAATATTAAGGCTTTTTCTACCTTCTGCTTCACTTCAGTGATATTAGTGAAGTGTATTTGTCAGCATAATTGCATATGATCACGTCATTAACACTCAGATCTAGCATGAAATCGTTCAAATAGATGTTAAAAAGCAAAGGTTCAATAATTGAACCTTGAGGCACGCCATTAATACACAAATTCAACCACGAACTATACTCTGCAGCACACATCATCCGTGTTATGATATGGATTACGTCTCGTGATGTGAAAGAAGTACGATCGCGTTGTGACAGTGTTGTGACGGGTTACTATCATGATATTCACACGAGTGTAGCAATCATCAGCTACGGCACCGAACTACGGTATGATAGGTGGGAAAAACATCTCCGCCTCGCTGAAAATTTAAGAAATCTGCAAAATAGAAATCGAGGCTAAAAATAAAAGGGATCCATTATTGCAAATTTCTGTAGATATCAACGAAGAATCCAAAAGAAAAAGGATTTTTTAACATAAAAACTGATTGAAAGGAATTCGGAAAAAGTGGATTTCTCAGAAATTTCAATTCAATTCAAATTTTCCTTCCACTGCTTGTTTCTACCATTTTTGGTTTCCTTTAAATGACGGATGAAAATCTCCAATGTTTCAGAGGCCTTCAACATGATTGGTTTCACGCCAATTTCGTGAAAAGGCAAAGTAGCAATTTTTGTAAGAATTAGTTTGCCGACTCTTTTACAAAATCGATATTGACGTGGCCTGAGTGGCCTGACGAAAAAAGTAAACGAGGTCCTTAAATACTAAAAATTATTTGAAAATGGGGTTAACTGTATCTTCACTTTTTAATAGGCTATTTGGTAAACAGAGTATGAGAATTCTAATGGGTAAGTGAACTTCGTTCCGTTATATTATTTTTATATTTTCACGATTATTCATTTTTGTGGTGGTGGCCCCTTCTGTGGTGAACACCAGTGTAGTGTTTTTAGAACCCCTTGATCTTCCCCAAATGATGACAGACTAATTTAGCCTGTTTTTAATGAAGCATAGAGAAATTCATCAATTTTTTTCCAGGCATTAATTGGTTTCATTTCCCATGATGTTGAAAAATTAAAATGGAATTATTAACACCCAATTATTAACCGATTCGCTTTAGTGCTCTCCATCACTGTTTTTGACATCAGAGTAGGTGGAAAATATAAGGGGCTTCATAGAAAAAACTGATTTTCATCATACAAAATTTTAAAAATCCAATGAGAATTGTGTGCACATGTTCGCAGAAACAGGACAAACTGTTTGAAAACATTTCTCTCTTGGTGAAGATTTTTTTTTTTTTAGAAAAGTCTTTCTTTCACATCCAGTTTGAGTCCAATTTTAATTCTTTTGGGAATTAATTCATCCGAAGGTAGTCAAGAACAAGTTAAGAAGTATAAAACCGAGTCTGTTTTTTCTGCATTATCTTCTCAATGTTTGAGCAAAATTGTGCACAACAATGTGGTGGAGAAGCCACAAACAGACCATCCGGATTGAAAACGATTCAATCTCATTTACCCGCTTAAAAATGATTTGCCCTGTTTATAAACAGGATGACTAAGCGTTTAAAATCAGGATGGCGTTTACTACTGAGACAGAACAGATCCGCTGTGACATATATAATACTGTTTTTGATATGTCTCTCTTATTTGAAAGCACTTCACTTTCAGAAATAACATTTGACAGAGCAAAGTTTATAAACACTTTTACAAAAAATACTGTCTTTTTGAAGTACAATGGGCGCAGGGAAGTCACATTTACTAGAACTGCTGCTTAAAAATATTCATTATTGAAAAAAAATTTATTCCCAGATTTAAAATAAATAATTTCATTTGGAAATTGATGGTAAAAAAAATGTATCATGTTTTGTACAACAGTATCAACTCAAAGTTGAGTGTTCTTATAAAGAAAAATGTGTAATGGAAGATATAAAAAGTGTTTCTCTTTTTTATCCCATAGTTGGTTTGGACGCTGCAGGTAAAACAACAATTTTGTATAAATTAAAATTGGGTGAAATCGTCACAACTATTCCAACCATAGGTAAGTAATCAGTATAAATTATGTTTAATCGGGCTTTCCAATCTGATGCAAATCCATCCGATATATCCATTCAATGTTTTCATCTAAACCCTTACAAGTCAACTCTTTATATCCCCAAACAGGATATATGAATATTAGCGCCAGACAGCAGACATTGTTCGGCGGAAAAAGAGTATTTTTCAGATGGAAGAACGAAATCAACAGACATATTTGTCTGGCAAGAAATACAAAATGTTGGTGCATCGTAAATAAAATATGAAACATAATCTTGGGTTGATTGTGCTTACGTTACAACTTTTATGTTTGTGTTTTACATGATGTTTCTTTTTTTCTTGTTTGATTTTTGATATTTTGATATATGTGATATTTTTATACACAATATATTTATCACTGTGATGTTTAGTGGAAACAAACCAGGTCATTTAAGTAACAATATAATATTCAGGCTTGCCTAATATGTTTTAATGTATACATGTCGCTGTGCTTTCGAGTTGTGTGAACTTTGAAAAAGTGGTACATTGAGAAAGACATTTGAAAATAATCCATTTGGAAAAAACTTTTTCTTTTCAGGATTCAACGTTGAAACTGTGGAATATAAAAACATCAGTTTTACAGTATGGGATGTAGGTGGTCAGGATAAAATCCGTCCACTATGGCGACATTATTTTACAAACACACAAGGTCTTATATTTGTTGTGGACAGCAATGACAGAGAGCGTATATCCGAGGCTGCTTCTGAATTGAATAAAATGGTAAATTGTTTTATTGTTTCACTAAAATTCTTTAAAATTTTGATTTTTGATATGAGTCTAACCCATGCAAACATAGAGGTTGAGCCAGGGTATAATGATGTTTCATAGCCCAGTGTTACAATACAATTTAGTACCTGGCAGTGTTGAGACTTCTTGTAATAGACCACTATGATTGGTTAATTGACGTCACGTTACCGTTCAATATTTTCCCGTATTCCCGTATCGGCTTCATAAAAATTGTAAACACAGAAATAAAATGATGAGGAAGACTACATTTGCAGGGACAGAAAATATAAGAAAACAGAAAGAGAATAATATTTTATTCAATTAGAACAAAATAGTTTTAGCGGGGCTATAAACCTTATTAGCTTGTAAATACTTGGGAAAATATTGAACTGTATTGTTCATATGACATGATGTCACAACATGATGTCACAACCTTGATCAATATTTTCCCGTATTGATCGGCTAAACGGTCAATAAGCCATTATAATCATTATAATTAATTAATTGATGTCACATAGCCGGTCAATATTTTTTCCTGTACAAGGGTGTTCAAGGTAAAATGTACCACCAACTTTTCCGTGAAAACTCTTATAAAAAGTGTTTGAAGGAACGAGGCAAAAGTTGTTTATAAACTCAATCACCCAAACAAATTCTACAAGGCTTACACCATGAACTTTACTTATAAGAAATTTTACCTTGAACTATATCTTATAGACCAGCTCTATAAAAATTGTAAACAAAGAAATAAAGATGAAAAAATATAAGAAAACAGAAGGAGAATTTATTGATCTATTTTGAATCCTTAAGTATACAAAAAAGATTTAAGCAGGCTTATATGGCTATCAGTCAATATGGGGAAATATTGATGGTGTTTGTGTTGTCATGATAATAAGTTATTAATACAGTTAAACTGAAAAGTTTAAGTTAAGCATATTTTAGTGAAATTTGTGTTTCAGGAGCATTTTTCTATTTTTCTGTCATATTGTGTACCTTATAATTATAATGTTTTCTGGAAATTGTGGGTAGTCTTGAATGATAGAAAATAGATTTTTTTTTTTAATTTATCTTACCAAGTGTAGTTATACTCATGCATACCCCAGATTTTAAGGCAAGAACTTGCACATACCAGACATCATTGTGCTATTATGATTGAATTCAATATTGTAACTCCATTTTATCTCCTTGTTTTGATTCCAGGTTAACGAAGATGAATTGAAAGATTCAACGATTTTAATATTTGCCAACAAACAAGACTTACCGAATGCACTATCAGTATCAGACATAACCGAAAAATTAGGACTTCATAATTTGAGAGGAAGGAAGGTAAAAGCCTTGTTCCATTGTTCTGAAATATGTATAAAGTTTGTTTCTATCTCATTTGAATACTTTTGGAAAAGCTCTCCTTAAGGTCCTGTCACACTATAAGACAAATTATGCTCAAGTAGAATTTTTTTTCGTAATGAAAATTTAACAGCCCTTCAGTGCAGGGAAGTTTCTAATGGTTATGGCTTGAATTTCACAGTTATTCTTGGTCAAACTGTAACCATCTGCGATATCTCCGTAGTCCTAACATTAACCTTGATTGTTTTCTGCAAGTATACGATGTTTCATTTTAGTGGTACGTACAAGCAGCTTGTGCAACGGAAGGAACCGGCTTATACGAAGGTCTTGATTGGTTGTCAAACGAACTTTCGAAATAGACTGCTGTTTCTATTGGTCGGACTAGAGCACATCTTGCTCCAGTCCACTCATTAAATGTTTAACATTACATACAAACTGCCCGCCATTCGGAAATACAGAAATTAATTTATATATTTTCTTTACAAGATTTCATTTTTTTTTTCTAACTTTTTACTAGATATAAATTCTATCCTGTTTATCTCCTTGCGACTTTCGAATTTTCGACAACAATCTGTGTTGATCACGTTTATTTCTTCTAATCTTAAATACTGCTCACCTCACCTCACTTATTTACTCGTAATTATGTTTCAGTTTCGGCAGCCGGCTATTCCACTCTGTAATTGTGTTGTTGCTTTGATAAAAATACTTTTGAACACGCGAAGTAGTAACCACAAGTAGCCATAGTAATTATCTCGTTCAAATCCTCAATTCCCCTTGAAACGCTGTTGTTCATTTCAAACAAAATTCCAGGGAGTTGTTTGAAAACATCGTGCGTTGAACTGGAAGGGGGTTTCCAGGACAACTGTTCGGTATAAATATGGTGGCCGAGTTATGGATTTCTTCGCCTTTGTTTAGTTTTCAATGCTAAGACAAATGTAAGCGAGGCAATGTTTTTTTTAACATTCCAGTTTAGTAGAATTAGACAGGGAATTTTTTGGAAAAAACTGGCAAATAACCTAACCTTTGATTTTCGATAGAAATGTGTCCCTGACATGTAGGGGATTCAAAATCACTGATGCCCCTCCCGTGATTTTGCCCCAATACCTAATCCTGACTATGAAGACCGGCTTGTCGTTTTGTTTCTCCATTAAATTTTAGATGAAGTTAATTTGGCCCCAAAATCTCCTTTCTCGAGTCGTGTCGTTCTCGATGTTTTTATTGGGTATTCAAATATAGGCATCTAAAAAAATATCTGGTTTTAGATGTATGTTTGTTGGATGAAAATAGTCGTTTTAGATGTTAAGTGGCATTCTGTTTAGAGTTAGAGTTTCTGTTTATTCTCGTGTAAGATTTGTAGTAAATGTTTGCATTAACATGGTACCGCGCCCGCGCCCCCACTGAGCTGATCGCATTTTGTTTTTATTTCTTGTCTTTTACATTTTTGACCAAAGCGAAATTGTTTTGTGCATGTAGTACCTAATCTGTGTAATTGAAAAAGCTCGCGTAGGGTGAGTACTACCATTTTAGCATAAAAGTGCTGACTCTCTGCAAGTGTTTGAAAATCACTTAGATATTTTTCATGGTCTTTCACTCTATAAACAAGTTACCGGGACAGCAACTCATCTCCCCAGATGATTTACTTAAAAAGCTCGATTTCGAGGGAATAACCCACGAATAATGTGATTCTGCTGAATACACAATTAACAAAATTTTAATAACTAAATGTGACCACCGGCAAATTTTGCAGAACGGATTAACATCTAAAACGACTTCAGAGAAGTATTTCTCCATAGTTAATACACTCAAATGAATCAATTTTTAAAATTGAAAATTCGAATTAAAACCTTAAACGATTGGTCGAAAATAAATATTATATAGACGTTTTCGAAATACTGCGCAATTCTGAATATTAGCCCCCGGTTATAAGTTCCAAAATGTCAAAGAAAAATATGCCCCGGATATATGCCTCTCCCGACATAAGCTCTTCCTTCACTAACTGCACCTGAAAATTTGACTCAAGTAATTTCCAAATTTCGTTGTTGTGTCCGCAGATCGTGTAACCTTTGGACTGAAAGACAGCAAATATGGACTCTTCTTCCTTCAATGCTGGATGTCTTGTTTATATGCCCTCACACTAAAGACTCTGGGTTTGAATTTATGTAAGTCCAGCAGGGCTTTTATAACCGGGATTTTACACTTCAATATACTTTTTTACAATTTTCTTACCCAAGAGTTTCGTTTCGACATTTTGCAATGCGATTAAAGGAAAGAACGTGAAAAATTAAGTAAATTAGAGGTAAACCACCTTAAACTTCAACTCGATTATCCCAAGAAATCGTCGAAAGATGATTTACAGAGTACATACTAAGCTGACGTCAGCATTTTCTTTAAAGGGCCATGACTTCTTTGCAATACAAGTAAACCCAAAGGGTTTACCGACTTTTTGTTCTATTTTTTACAACCTTTCGATTGGTGCATTCAAAGTTAAAAACTTTTATTTTTGGTTTTTTACTGACCGTCAAACCATGACCTCGTCGGTCACGTGATATTGGGGTGAAATGGCGAGAGGGCCATCAATGATTTTGAATCACCTACATGCCAGAAGTTATTTGCCAGTTGTTTCCAAAAAATTCCCTGTCTAAACAACGAACCCTGGAATGAAGTAGAAATCAATTCGTTAAATCGAGAGTTTGTTAGGGGAGGAGGGGAAAGAGAGCTTAGTTCGTTAAACAGAGATTTTTGTATCGGGATTTGTAATATCAAGATTTCACTGGACCATAAAATTTTGATAGTTAAGACCTTGCCTGATTGTATTTGTGATAAAGGACACATAATGAAGAGCAAAAACAATAACAATTTCATGGAAATTGGACGTTTTCCACGGATGCTGAGTGAAGTGGGGATTGTATTAACCCCTGGACCTGATCTCGTGACACTCGTAGGATGAACGCAGACACTCGCGGGATGAACGCAGACACTCGTGGGGTGAACGAAGAAACTTGTGGGGTGACAGAAACCACGAAAAGAACTGGTTGTTGTGGGTAACGGAAGAACTGCGTGTACATGTGTAGGGTTTCCTTTTTCTCATAAGCAGAAATTAAAATGCCACGAATGTTACTGGCCTTAAAATATCACAACGCGTTCAGGACACTAGATAAATAGATGAACGGTCACTTAACCGAAATCCAGAGTAACAGAATTCCGATCATCCACCAGGGTCCTGATATATAGTGACGGGAGAAGGTTGAAACATGGAAACTAAAATATTTATTAGAACCAATATACTTGTCAATTAAACGAATGGTTTGCAAACTACACACGAGATCGACATTCACAGTGCATTTTACGTGACGCCATGATTTCATTACGTAATATACAGGACTCGAACCTGCGACCTCTGAATGAAACAGTACTCTACCTGCTGAGCTAACATTACGTATTATAAAAAATAATATTCACGTGTATTGATGTAATAAGAAAAGCTGTTTCTTGAAGTTTACAACTTTGTTCACGTTGAAATATGTAGGACTCGAACCCACGACTTCTGGTTAGAAACCAGCGCTCTACCTACTGAGCTAATATCACCACGTGCAAAGCATGATGGTTTTTAAATCTTCCAAAAAGGGAAACAGCATTTCTTAAAGAATAAAATGTTTCCATGGAAAAACATGGCGTCACATAAATTAAACAGTAAGCACGAACACAAAAACACAAAACATATAAAACCAACGTTTGAAAAAGTTTATAAAGTTCTGGATTGTTTTGGAGGAGTTAAAACCAAATTTTTAACTCCTTACCGCAGGTTAAAGCCGTAGAGCAATCTTCTAAAGCTTCTTGAACCAAACTTGTACAATTCTCTCTGCGAATCTGTGCGGCAGATGGTGTACGTATGAAGAAATCACGTATTTTCTGCCATCGCGTTCTTTCTTTGGTCACATTCATCGATGTGAAATCCTTCAAATCATTTTGAACATCAGCAATATTGCTCATTTGTCGTTTCTAAACGAAACTCTATCCATTGATTTCCCACAATTCATTTGTCCAAACATTTCAGTACAATATCGAAAGTCTTACCTGTAAAGCAGTGAGCGCTTCTCGAATATTAAAACGATGAAGGTTCTTCCATAGATTATCACATTCCAAGCGATTCATTTCACTTGACAATTCATCAATCGTTTCATTAGCTTCCAATAAGTCTTGTTGCAATTCCTCCACGTGGTTTTCAACTCTCCGTGCTCCTTCTTTCACGTCTTTATACACTTTCGCAAGTTTAAGATTTTGTTGACGAAGAAATTCCTTTTGAAATTTTAAACCTTTTTTTAATTGATTGATTTTCTTTTTCTTCCACGATAACAGAAGAAATCCAGTTGTGGCGTACTTGCTGGAAGATTTGTTTCCAGCAATCCCTTCCACGTCTTCGGAAATGTTTTCCAATTTTAAATTGAACATGTTGAATGAAAATTATAACAGAAGACAGAAAACGCTTCTTGAAAGAGTCGCTAAGAATACAAATGACGTCAAATAACTTGATAAATCGTCATTATTTAAGAGATTTGGTGATGGTTGCTATGTCCACTTCAGGTTGAAAAACAAAACATCTTTGAAACCACTTTTCTTCAGCATAACCTTATCAGTCCTACATCTTACACCGGCCCTAATGTAACGCTGGTCCATTTTACACCGGTCTTCATCGACTTTTTTGTGACGGCTTTTGTGCAACCTTGAACCCAGAGTATATGGGTACCCTTATATCGAAAAGGCAAGAGACCCTGGGTTAGAGGTTGGGCTTTTGTGCTGACGGTCGAATTATTGGCATAAGGCATCAGTGAGTAATAAGGGTTTACTTTTGAAAAGTACATGACCAAATTCTCAGTAACATAATTTTTCTAACGCAAAACCATGAAAATTAACGACTCTAAGGGCCGGCGTAAAAATGTCCAATAAGGTTAAATAATGAAAATTAAAGACATTAAGGGCCGGCGTAATTAAGGTTAGTTACAGTTTGAGAACGTTTTTGGTTTGTAACTGCAAACAAGAAAAACAAAGATTTAGACATATGTCTTAACATAATATTTTTTTAGCTTTAACCAGGTTTTCACTGGACGGAATATTCAGCACGGAGCGGCTATATTGTTTTCTCTACATGATCACTAAAATACATCTTTCTCGAGTTTCTGATTAAACATCATGTCTTGAACTAGTTAGTGCATCCAACCTGGATTTTATGAAACTTATTGTTTCGATGTTTTAACTTTATTACTTAGTAATTATCTCTATTACTAAAACTTCCTGTAGAATGGTAAGAGGGAATCTAAAACGAGGCCGGATATACTTACTAGACAAAAACACGGGGTTTAAACAAAAAATTCGGGAGGTGTATCGAGCCATTTGATAAGTTAGCGGAATATCCTGCGTCGGAAGTTAAATTTGATCCTACTTTTCCACTGACGCTTGTGGCGGCCGCAAGTGGAATATTCCGCCTAGTGTAATAACGCGGCTTTACGATCGATTATGAGCATTTCCTAATAAACTCGACAAGGTGGCGAGTCACATTATAGGATAGGAATTTCTAATTTGAAAGAAGAAAAAAATGAAAACAATATCATGCTTATTTCAGGTTCACTATTCACAAATCTATGTACAGGGCGCTCTATACAATCTGTCTTTTGACCAATTGTTATCGCACAAATATCTAAAGTTTGATTGACCGAACTATCTGATGATGCAAGGCGAAACCACAAAGTATGTCCGGTATCACTGTCATCGCACTGAACTGAACGAAAAATTATCGATTGATCACAGCTGCGGCGTGTTATACTAATGCGCGCCATCTTTGGTGATTGTCGCTTCATCACTTCAGCGGAACACTTGTTTGAATTTACATCGCAACAACAACGAACTTTACACGTTTTGCAAGACGAGTTTCCGTTTTTTGTCGTGTGTGAATCGATTTTGGGAAAACAGATCACTTTCGTAGAACGTGACGAGATTGTGAATGTTGATTTGACGAGCCTGTATTATAGAAATATAGAATTTAATAGATTAGTAGTTATACTTACTGAGTATGGGCGACGTCGACGATAGGCCATGATTATGACCAGAAAAAAAAAACGTTCAAAGTCATGCTTACTCTGTCTAAGAAATCCTCTTCTTGTATTTCAATGATCTCTGGTTCGCTTCTGTATCTGTTTTTATGGAAGGCAATTTGATCACGCACCAGCTGCTTCAACACGAATAAAAGCAGCTCATTGTTGTCTCGCTTGAACGCCAAGTAATGTGCAAATGTCTAAAAGTAAAATGGATGAATAATCGAGAAAACAAAACAATAGGCATGCTCTCTTCCATGTGGAATAATGATTGTTACACAAAAGTTGGGAAATATAGACTGACGGAACAATTATTACCTCTCTGACCATTTTACGCCGTTTATTTAAATGACGAGACGTTAAATTTGGGACGGCGTAAAAGGGTCGATATGGTATTACACATAAGTTGAGAAATGCTGGCGTCATTCACCTCACAAAGTAATGATACCTCAACGAAAATCTTTTATCATACTTCAGTGCTAATTGCAAAACAGAAAAGATTAAGAACAAACCTTCTTCATGTTACGCATCACGGAATATTTCTGTGTATCTATAAAACTTTCCAACATAACTCGAATGGCCATATTGACATCATCTTCGTGTACGTATTCACGAAGATGGAGACGAGCATGTGCTTCTGCCATTCGAATCATCGACTCGATATGTCGAACTGTAATTGGTATGCTTCCAGTTATCTATGTGAAATAAACGAGGCGCTTACTAGGATGGTTTTGTTATTCTAGTGTGGCCAACGGTATAGGATGCAGTAAACGTGGTCACTTGTACACACTTAGAAAGATGACTAAAATCGAAAGCAGAAAAATCTGAAACAAAATGTTTATCATACGGTGGTAGGATATTACCACAGATGAAGACAGTTACGTGTTAAAACGCAATTAAGTAAGGAAACACAAAAGTACCGACCATCGATTCTCTTCGTAGCGCTGCAAACATCTTGGCAACCTTGTCTTGATCCATATTCAACAAGTTCGGGGTGACTTTATCTTTAGCATATATGATGTATTTCTTAAGGAGTTCTTGGGATATCAACTCCACTTTCGGTTGATTCAAAACAGCCTGCAAATAAACAGAAAACTTTTCAAGGAACTCTAGGTTTGTTTAACAAGACTCGATCATCAGTTTGTTGTCAAAACTTTGTTATTTCTGTTTGGGTCAACGAGAATATTGTTGCGTATTGCCTCGTTCTTTCAAACAAAAATAAGAGACTTGCAACCAAAAAGTTTAGACAAATGAAGAGTAAACAGGTCACTTAATTTATGACAACAATAACATGTCACTTAATTATGACTTCAGTTCGGAATTGCACACCTCAATTTACTTACAATGTTATCACTCTCTGCATTTTCTTCACCTTCCATTGAAGGATGATGTTTCACGTGGCTGTTCACAACAAACCGTGCCAGCATCTCGTCTTGTACCGGATCGACGACATCACGTACAACACACAATATGTCAAAACGTGATAAAATCGGTTCTGTTAAATCCACCTAGAATTATTATCAGTTGAAAAACACTGAAGATTTCCTGTAAACTCCACTGCAGGGTGCACGCATAATCACTAGAAAATTCCTTGGTCTGGACACTTGGTTGAAATACATCACGCTATCAAAGCGAGTGCAAAATGAAATATAAGTGTACAGATTAGGGAATTTTCTAAATACTATGGTGTAACCAAGCAACCATCCCAGTGGGCAAAATCTTCAAAAAGTATATGAGGAGGAGTGCTTTCTATAGGGAATGGCAAGCAATATCGCCTGCTGTTTCAATAAAAATCACTCACTTTGAAGATTTTGCCCACTGGGATATATGATAAAGACGGGTATAATATCTGTCATTCAGGAGAATAGATGAGAAAGAGAGGAAAACATACTTCAAACTAAAAACAGTAAAGTAAAAAAGAGAAAAGATGAAATGTGATGATGGGATAGTAATTTTGACATTTTAGGATTTTCCATAATTGATCATTGCAATTTTGAATTTCATTTAATTATATTTTCAAGGGTTGACATTTAAAAAGAAGAACCTGAAACCCAAAATGTGAAAAACTGACAGATCACGAACGATTATATGATATATAAAGAACCAGACCAACAACAACAACAACAACGTACATTTTCAGCGAATGTTAAAGACGAGTCGTATCTTCCACCAATAGGATTAGCTGCTGCTATGATACTGCAACGAGCCTATAAAAAACAAAAGTGGTCTCAAGACAAATTCACTTTTAAAACTTTTAAATCAGTTTGCAACGAAAATAACAAAAAAATTGATGTTATGTCATGTTGCATAAAAGCCAATCATAAATTTCTACTGAGGAAGCAAGAATAAGAGGACATATGATTTAATATCCTTCAAGAGTTACCTGCAGTGTGGTGACAATTCCAGCTTTGGAGATGGAAATACTTTGTTGCTCCATTGCTTCATGAATACTTGTACGATCAGCATCAGTCATCTGAAACAATACATAGCAAGGTTATCGAAGTAGATTGTCTTTTCATACACAGTAAATGTCTCATTTTCCAACCACCAATATTTGTGGTGTAAATCTTGTAAAAGTTGTTGGATGTGATCCAATTGGTTGTTGATTTAATAGTTAGTCAAACAAAGGGTTAGGATCAGGCTATGGCTTGTTCTGTCAAACGCTTTTAAGTTTTCACCAAAGATGTTTGTTGGTCTTGAAATGATACAAAAACAGGCTCTTTTGGTAGTCTCAACAATGGAGATACTTTAAAACATGTTTAGATCATCAATTCTTCAAACACTTCAACCAAACTCGTGTCAATGTTAACAAAGTTGTTCTGTAAACGATGCTTCTTCTGCTATTAAACTGATAAAACATTTCCTGTCAATAACTTCTGTCTTCTCGTAAACATTACAACAATCAAACAAAACAAACAACAGAAGAAAAAAAACAGGCTAGCCACAAAAAGAATTTACGGTTACAGAAAGAGGCCATATATATACCTTGTCAAACTCATCGATCAAACAAACTCCACGATCAGCTAAAACCAACGCACCAGCTTCTAAAGTCCATTCTTTTGTAACAGGATGCCGCTGTACATAGGCTGTCAGACCAACAGCACTCGCACCTTGACCAGTCGTAAAGATGGGGCGAATAGCAGTTTTTTCGAGATACTTTAAGAATTGCGACTTTGCTGTACCTGGATCGCCACACATCAAAATATTTATATCACCACGAAGCTTGTGTTTACCACCTAAGACAAAGAAAATGATTGTTAGAACTCAATTGCTCAATAAAATACACTAACATTAGCAGATTTTGAATAGTAGATTTTGAAATGAACCTGGATCTTTTGGAACTCCACCAAACAAAGCTAAAGCAATAGCTCGCTTTATATCTTCATGACCATATATTGATGGTGCCATACTAGCCATAACCTGAAAAAACATAAACGTTTTTTTCTACCATGGAATGACGTGGAAATGATGGAAGTTTGGCAGAAGAGTCAATGCAAGGTTATCAAACTTCATCAAAAGTCCCTCATGGATTGTTAAATTAAAACTTTACAAATTGATAGAAAGTTAGTTCAATTTTCAAAACCATATTATATAACCATTACATTTTGAAAAATACATTTTTTTAGATATAAACAGCAACTGAATTTTACATACTCTGTCACTGATCCTTTCATCTTTCGAAAGTTTGACAATTTCTCGGACATCTTCATCAGTTAAACTTGCCACAGCCATCTTGTCGTCCTGCTTGGTAATATAATTTCCTTCAATGACAGTTGCAAAGACAGGGAAGCCATGTGAAATGTTCAACGCACCATCGTAGTTGTTGCGATAGATTCCGGTAATTTCCTATTGAGAAATCAAATTCAAAGTGATGCAAAAAATCTCCTATAAAGTTGCATAGGGAGGGAGGGAGGCATATTTCATAGTTACAGTTTCATAGGTTGGTCACTGCAAACAAGAAAAGCAACTCCAATAACCAACTGCTAATCAAAACGTTCTTTGAGAATTTGACATAATATAAATCAGTAGATATTTTAGACGTTTTATATTTTAGCTTAGACTGATACGTTCTTATGGGGTTATTCTGGTAACCACTGCGTGTAATAATGTTTTAATAATAATGTTGGAGAGCTAACTATAGCAGCACTTACAATCTCATCCCCCGGCTTACACGAATCAACTAGATCAGCCAATAGAATTATATCTTTTGACCTCGGCAAACGACCTGCAGCAATTTTAGAAGGACTTTCTTGAATTTTGATCTTTTGATAATTTTGATACAAGGTCTACAAATACGGACACAAATGGTTTATGGATACAAATTCACAGTAGAACAAGAATGTGATAAAGCAATATTATATATTTTGTATTGATCAAATTACCTCTTCCATGTTTATTTCAAATGGGCCTCTTGACTGACACTGCGGACACGAACCAGGCTTCATTTCCTGGTTTTGCCCTTGAAAAAACGGACCCAAAATGAAACGACACTTGACACAGTCATATTTAATCATGTTAAGCTGAGGAAGGATTCCTGTACTGCAAGTGACAACCCCACTCGTTCGGATGAGCTGATTTAGATGAAGTTGCCTGTATAAACACAAAAACAAAAGGAAAATATGATACTTGCATACAAATACCTAGGAAACCTCTCTATTTCTGTTATTGTCAACGTTTTGATATTTAGAAATTTTCAGAAGAGAAATAGCCAGGTTCAACCTCATTAGGGTCGTTACCATAATCCATACACTCAGATATAGAAAATTTTTTATCTAAATCTACATAAGTGAAAAACATGAAAACAACAGTGTTTCAAATGCTTCGAACTCAAGGGATATAATTTCAAAAAACAACAACTGATGTAGCAACTGATGGAGACGATTAATTAATTCGCATATTTAACAATAGACTAAATCTCATTGGATGTTTTTATTTGAATTCAAACTCAACTGTTATCAACTGTCATTTTGGGTTGAACCTGGCAAATATCAGTTACTAAAAATAATCAAAAGGGTAAGGGTGAGAGTCAGGTTTCCTAGCTAGGGTAGCAGCCAGTAAATCAGAAATCAGAAATCCAAAACAAATGCCACAATTATTTCTTTTAATGTATAAGATGGTATCTAAAAGAGCTACCTTAACGACCTAAGATCTTCCATTAATGGTAACTCTGCAATACGAACATGAATGTCTGATGCAATACGCTCATAATTCTTGAACATGGATAGGACAACCTCTTTCGCAGCTTCGTCAAAAATTCTCAGCATTTCTGCTGGAGCTTCAGGTAAAAAATACGCTAACACTTGATGTTCATTGGCCAATGTGTTATAATCGACGATTAGACTCTGTTTGTTATTTTCGCACATTTGTCGTATTTTGTTACGATAAACATTGTCACCTCGGTCATCGCAAAATGTTTTTAGAAATTGCTTAAATCTGTTCTTGATTTCCAACCGTGGTGCAGCCATGACGACCCATTCACGAACTGTGTGACCTTTCATGTCTTCTAAATTCTCGATACTTTCAATCATCTGAAACAAAGATAAACATCACAATATCTTCATGAATGTCAACAGTATTACCAAAAAACAACACTAGTAACCCAAGTGCCTTGAGTACCAAAAAAGTGAAAAGTTTCATTTAGACTTTAGGTTGAATAAATAAGTATGCCTGGATGTGTATGTTTAAATAAAGAGACAAGCACGATGATGAGTTTTTAATCGAAAAGCTTCTGCTAAGTATTTTTAAATTTTAAATTTGTCTCTTTGTTCATCGATTAAAACATATAAACTTTAGAAACATTTTTTAAACAGAAGAAAACAGAAATTGGATTCTCCCCAAAATCTAATTCAATTGTCAAACATGTAATGATATATATCTCTATTTATAGGAGCCCTTGGGGACAACAGAACTCTCTCAGAGCTTTTTGGAAGATTCTCATGTACCTCTTCATCATCTGCATACTCTCGTTCGGCAGCACGTTCTGCCAAACGTCTTCGTCGAGCTGATGTCGGTTCAGCATCATCATCTTCACTTTCATCTAAAGAAAAAAACACGGAATGATCAAAATAAAATCCTTGCTGAAAAAAAAAACAACAGGAAAAAGTTATCACAATATAAAAAATCATTCTAACCATACAACAATCCTCTCCTCATCCTCCCAGTTGCGTAACCCTCATCGCGGTCGCGTTTTCTCATTAATCGTTCAGCTTCTATACGACCTTCAACACTAAGTTCACTTTGATCATCGTCATCCACGACAGATTGATCGTAAACATCAAGTTGTGGAATGGCACGATAGTCACTAGTGAATGAAATTTATTATCGCATTTAGTAGCAGTCTTTTAACGGTGACTGTGAATGTAAAGGGCTTTCAATTAGTTAGTTTAACAGATGTATGATGTATGTACAGATGGATTATTTTATAAATGTAAAAAACAATCTGGAAATTTAGTTGAAAAATAAACCCCCCTGAAACTTACTCTTCCATGTTGTCACCAAACAATTCTTCTCCCTCCTCTTCTTCTTGATTGCCTACTTCATTGCCCAACAAAACATCAGTTTCATCTTCAAAAGGAGCCAGGTCATCACGTCCTGGACTGGACGTAACAAGACCAGTTCTTGGACTCTCATCACCACGTCGTGGAGGGGAACCAGTATCATCCTGAAATTATAATTTTAACACCTCAATTTAAAAAACACGATTTGCTAAATTTAAATTATATGCTTGCAATCATGGAGTTTGTTGTGAATTGATTTTTTGATTTTAAGACAATAATGATAATCCAGAGGGGTATGTAGAATTATTTGAATTCACTCTCAAATGCTTTTTATTTGTTTTTCTCCTGTATATATGTTGATATTTTTATTTTTGAGAAGATTATGCGATCATTGCGAAAGTTAATTTCCAATATTTCTCTTCCATTGTGCCTCGTCAGAAAAATTCAATCAGAAACTTTTTGTTGTAAATAATAATCTTTCAAAAGATTAATCAGAATATTAATCTTTTATAAGAAAGATTGGTGTTCTAAAGTTTCTTTAAATATATATACGCCATGTATATGACGTAAAAGGAGAGACAGGAAATATTAGAAATTAGAAAAACAATATTTGAGCATAATTTTCATTTGTATAATCAACACCATGCGGCGACTCTGAAAATGATATAACTTGTACAGTCGTTCCTCCGAAAAATAAAACACTCCAAAGAAATGAACTACTAAATAAGAAACTGGACTGTATTCTCTTCAGGGAAGACGTTAATGATGTCATTATTTATGTTTGGAAACAAACAACAACAACAAAAAATAAAATAAAGGATCTATCCACATATACAGGTCAGCGTGTGGGCGGGCGGGTAAGATCTTTTATGCCAGAATGCAGCAAAACGTGTACCAAATAAATATGTAACTTGCCCCTAAGGAATCTAAGCAGTGTTAATGTAAATGTATTCAAAAAGGAACTTGACAGATTCCTCCCCTGCACAAAATTCCAGATGAACCTAGTGCTGCCCCAGGCCATACAAATCTAAGAAGAGCAAAAGTTCAAACTCTATGGTAGACATGGTGGTGGTATGGAACATCGATCAGGGACAAGCATTTAAATGCTCATCTTGAAGGATCTTTTTTCAAAAGCTTACATAAGGTACAAAAGGTACGTTTGTAGTAAGTTTTGTATTATATATTTCAATTCAATTCATTAATTTTGCCATTATTGCTTTTTACAGGTAGTAACTAATTACAAAATTAGTACAATCAGGACCCCATTTAGTCAAAACTATTCTAGGGAGGTGGGCACCTGTGGTATACATACATTAGGGAGGTGGGCACCTGTGGTATACATACATTAGATTTGAGACTACTATAAAAGAGTAAAAAAACTAAGTAAAAATACATTCATTTAACAATCAAACTAATAAAGAAATAATGGTATAGTATCTTTGAAGAAGAAAAACTACTAAGACTATGTTTTATCAGTAATGACCAAATACATAAGAAAGGACTAGGGATTTAAGATTGGAAAGTTTCATTGAAGACAGGCTTTGTCCATAATGCAACTGTAAATTATTCCAATTACATATAGCTTGGTATCTTATTAGTTTGTAACCAAATTTATAAGTTATTTTAATCAGTGTTGATTTGGGTTTCAAGGCAGTGAGGATCTTTTCCAACAAATAAAACACTAGTGTCATCAGCAAGAAGGCAAGACTTGCCAAAGTGAATAGCATTTGGAAGGTCGTTTATATAAATTAAAAATAAGAGTGGAACCCCCGTAAGATATAACATAAAGAAGAAAAGTGGCCAGAAATTGAGACAAATTGGGATTGGTTGGATAAAAATGACCTAAACCACTCATCTGCAATTTCTCTGATTTCATAGAATTTTAGCTTATCTAATAAAATTTCATGATCAACGGTGTCAAAGGCCTTCTGAAGATCAATGTATAGTCCACATGCCAGATTAGCATTGTCAAACGCATATCTTATTTGTTCTGTGAGAGTTAAAAGAGCATGAGTAGTTGAATGTTTTGTTCTAAAACCAAACTGTTGTTTGAAGAAGAGATTGTTTTTCGAAGACAGCAGAGATGTGAGAGTGGACAAGTTTTTCCACATTTTTTCCAAATTCGACAGCAAAGAGATCGGAAAGAGGTCGTTAATTGTTAACTTCAAAAGAGGAAACTTTATTCTTGAATACTGGAATCACCTTTGCAGTCTGAAGTGATTCTGGAAAGGTACCTGTTTCAAAAGATAAATTGCAAATGCTAGCCAGAATTTCAGAGATATCAAATATTAGGGATCGTCTCAAAATGTTCGCGTTAATTCGGGGTTTTCATTTTCGTCCTTAATTTGCTCTAAATTGTCCTTGAATGTGCTTGTATTTGAAAATATTTGACCTGAAAGTGTAGCGAAATCTTCCTAAATTTGACCTTGTAATCATTCCTTAAACAATGACGAATTTCTTACTATCGTCCCAAATTCATCCTAAATTCGATCATTGTTTCCTTGTTTCGCTCAATGTTTTGGCTTGTTTTAAACTACGTTGTTACACATTAACATGAAAAAATTTAAAGGAATTGCATGTATAGATTTTGTTAATGTAAATATAGCTTTAAACTCACTTGTGTATGAAGAAAAAATATTGCAATGGAAAACCAGTCTTTTGTTCATAAGACCTACTCTGTGTAATGAGTTGAAACAATTTAATAGTGGGTCTTGCATTGTTAGGGTGAATCAATTTTTAATACACAAGGGATTAAAGAGTTATTCCTTTTCAAAATTGAACACCTGTAGAATGTGAATCTGTAAAATTTAAGCTACATTTCCATTATAGAAATGTCAATTGTCTTTTTCATTAATGTAAGAGCAGCTATATCTGGAAAAACGCTGCGAAAAAACGCTTTTGTATGTGTGTAAATGGGACTTAATAAAAAAACATTATTGTAAACAAAACTATTTCTCCTTGAACAATCATTTTTAGAAAGTTCTGTTTTCTTTAAAATTTGTTTCATTTTTAAAATTACTAAAAGTTGTGCTTATCCTCGTAAGATACGAACTTTGCAATATCACAACATGAATTTATCATATGGCGAGTTGTTTATTCTAAACAATGCAAATTTCCAAAATAATAAAGAAACATTCTGAAGATGTATATATTTGAATTCGATACAAGACTTCATTAGACTTTTGTCCTTAAATTCGCTCTTAATTCGTCCTTAATTTGTCCAAGATTCACTCTTTATTATTCTTAAATAAAATTCATCTTCTCACTAATTCGTCCTTTTGAATTCGATTTTTTATAGAAAATCGGGAAAAAAATTGTTTATAAAAGAGAAGGTTGAAAATTTTCATCCAAATTCATCTTTTTACAGGATGAACTTTTTGAGACGATCCCTTAGCAATTTTAAGATTTTATTATAAATGCAGTTTGGTCCATCAGATTTATTTGGATTTAGGGAACTGAGGTTAACTTCAATCCTGCTGATGGGTTTGAAAAAAAGGAATTAATTGGAGCATATTTTAGATAGCTTTTATGTCTAGGAAGATGAAGGGATAATTTCACGAATCTTACCAGCGATTGAGGTAAAGAAGTTATTAAAGTGATTTACACGGGGTCTGGTGGTGTTAGGGATCCATTACTATCAAGGGAGATAGTGTCATCTTTGTTTTTATTCTTAATATGAATAAGATCTTTTATTCCTTTCCAGATCATCTAACAATTTTTGATATTGACACTAAAATAAGATTTATAGTTTTTTTTTACTTGAGCGAAGTAGATTAACAATTTGATTTCTATAAACTTTATATTGTGTATAATATTGCTCCTTCAATATTTTTAGCTATGATAAAGGAGTTGCATAATTTTTTTCATTTGTTAATTGATTTCTTGATCCCCCAGTTACCCACGGCTTTCTCTTAGATTTTATATACTTGTTTTTTATTTATTTTTCTTGTAGGCAGATGTTGATCAAAAAGCCCGTTGACACCATTATGGAAAGAGTTAAACGAGTGGTTAGGATCATTTAGATCAAGTTCCAGTTTAGCTTTCCAGTCTTGGGAGATAAAATAATCTAGTTACAAAGTTATTCTCTCAACAACAACTCAGATTCGTATTAGTGTAACTTTATACTCCTAGTCACCAAATGTTTATTGTCAGGAAAATGTATAAAGGAAATAAGAAAACTTGGTTTTACTTACAGACATTATTATTATGAAGATATTTTTCCCACAAAATTTTTAATTCAAATGAAGTGTAGTGTAAAGTAAACTCTCTGCTTTCTCGTGAAAATCCCGGTTATTTTCCCGCGCGAATAACTAAGTCGTTCACATTTGCTGACGAATCAAAACTAACGATACCTTTCGAAAATATTCCGAGGTGGCTGACCACGGCTAAAACAAAAGAGAAGCCCGAAATAGCTGATGCGAAAATTGAAATATCCTGGGTACAAACTTGGTAAAATAATATATAGATTTTTTTCTCGTGATTGCTGTTATTGTCGAATCAAATGATGTAATTCTTTAACTGCAAACGGAACTTTGTAAGGCCCTTTTAATAATCCGAAACCTAGTGTGTATTTAAGCGGGGTTTATTTGAGTGTGAGAGATTATTTGAAACAGTATACGATGATCACACATTAAAAATGGGTCTTATTGTTAACGAATGCGGCAAAGTTATTTATACTGAACAAAATCTCTTCGGTGCCTTCCTCCCGCGCGATAGGACAACAGTCAGCAACTTCAAAGGGTCATGAGTCTGAAAGGGAGGTATATGAAAGATGGTGTAAAATAAATGCTATGTACAGTACTGAGTGTGTTTTAAGGCTAAACGGCATTCTGTTCTCTGAACTGACACGGAATGATAGATGACATGAAATACGCATGACAATATTTAAAATATAAGGAAATTTTAAGACGCGATTTATTTGCTCAAAAATATAGCACTATCACTTGGTTTATTTGACATATTACGCAGACTGTATTGCGTCAAAATAATAATGATCAATTACATTACATTACTTGCTTTAACATTTTATCACACATTTTAACATTCAAACGGCAAAACACCACTAACTTTTTTTGACAGTATTATTTATAAGCCAGAAATTGATATTGACCCCTCCGTGTTGCCCTGGGAATTTTGTAACACGCCGGTGCTCATAAAGGCTCCTGTATTAAGTACACCAACCAACACTTCCAGAAGTCAGCGCATGAACTACACTTTTCACTGCACTCACAACTACTTGACATCTCATGAGTTACAAAGCTAGTGTACTATTTCAAGTTAAAGAAACACAAAAGAAATATATTTTGAGTGTTATTCACCATGTGGACATGTTGAAAACTTGAAGATCGTATTTGCCCATTTTGTCGTATCGCTGACGGAATATGAAGATCGATCGCTCCAAGGTCAAAAAGGGGACTTCCGAAGTGGTTAGTTTTTTTATAGTTCCCTGTAATAGCTATGAGTTTATGTGAAAAGGACTAGTAACCATGTTCTAAAAATATGTTATTTATTAGGAAATTTCTTAGAGGTCTAAGCTCTCAAATTTTTGTTTTGAGCAGCATTTTAAATAATATGATATCATACAGTTTATCTGCCACCACCAATTTCAGACAGGATGTAAGCCCAATTTTTTTTTATCCCATACAATCTTTTATCAATTGATTTAAAAGAATCATACATGTTGGAATGGAAAACTTATTTTCATCACTGGCATGAAAAGAAGGGCACAGAAATATTTATAAATTAATGTTTTTTAGCAGAATATCTTTGGAATAGTAAAAGCCTAATTTACAATAATAGGGATGAGAACAATAAGCGGGAGAGATGACTGGATAGCACCTCTGATGTCTGTGCTTTCTTTTTTCAATTTCTAGTATATATACAAGGTTCAGATGATAATCAAATAAATCTGATGTCACTCATTGGAAGTTGAATTAATCAGCTTTATCTTCCAGATGTAATTCATGCAACAGTTTTGTTTAAAATAGTCTGTCAACCGATTTGAACCACCATGTTCTCAAATTGAAGCCAACACTTAATCCACTATGCTATCTAAGATTTATAGACTTGCCTATTTTACAAAACATAAATAATTCAGATGGTTGAATTGAAAGATGAACAACTACTCTCCAAATAAAATCAATGTGTACAAATCAATTAACGCATGAAAACATTTTTTAGTATTTTTTAGCTTCTTTAGATTTTACTTTGGAAAATATAAAGAAAACACATATATAAAACGTTTCCACATCTCCGCCATTTTCTCTCATAGCTATATAAAAAAATCGGAATTTTGGACTGCCAAACATCTAGTTTTTCGAATTTGTTGACCAACTGCTGGTCATGTAGACACGTCAATAAAGTTTTGCAGATAAACACTCGTATTTTGGTGAAATATTTGTTGTGGAAAAAAATGTCCTGTAAATGTCCTTTTGCTTAAAATATATTAAATTCATGGATATGTGTTGTAAACTTTTTGCTGGAAAAAAATTAATTAATTCACAGGAGGTTTTTTGGTTAATATTCCGATATGGCATGGAAGAAGCTTTTTTGTAAAATCTTTCAGAACCTGGAAAGTATTTATATAACCTGATTTAAACTCGCTGAAACAGATATTGAATTTGACAAGCATGATGAAATTTTCAATGACTGATGAAAAACTAATAATAACTGGCTTCTTAGTCAATTACTTCTATCATACCTCTATATCGTCATTATTCATTAACAATATTAGAGGGTTTTGTGAAGTGTCAGAAGATGGTTAAACACATTCTTGAAAAACTTAAAGCTTATAGTTTTAAAACACTTTTATAATCAAGAATGAAACCTGTAGTGCTACCATGGAAATGATTTGCATTAAGATCAAATCATACGGTTGCTCTTGTCAATTATACATTTTTCAATTGATTTAGCCTGAAGATTGCAGTAAAATCATAAGTTTCTTGAAAACATGCAGTGATGAAGAATTACTGAATCAGTTAAAACAGATCAATGTATGGTATTTTGGCAAGGTTTGTTGCAAATTATTTCTTTCTTCATAACACTCACTATTATCTTTTATGGCCAGAAGATTAAGATCTTTGTTGTTGTCTTAGGCCGTTGTTAAGTGATAGTTCATTCATTCTCAAAGGTACCCATGATCACAATAAACACTATTAATAACGCATGAAAGTTTATTATTAAGACTCTCTTTCCAAAAAAAAGTAAGATAAAAATCTGATTGTGTTCTTTTAGCAAGATTCAACTGATTTATTAATTTATAAGTAGAATGTTTTTCACTCATAGCTAATTTCTATTTGTATTAAGTTTTAATGTTTGTTTCTATTTCACTTTCGGTAAGTTAGCTTCAATGATGTTTTACTCACTGGAATGCAGCGTTCTAAGAGCAAACACCTTCAATTATTTATGTTTTCTTCTGACTGCACGTGACTGTCTTTTGTTTTTGTTACGCTTAAGATAAGAGAATGTTATTTTTGTTTTTGTTCCAGGCATATTTTTGAAATGTTTATAAATTGGAAAATGTTTATTTGAGTTTTTTTAAAACATCTCATTTGAGATCATAGTTAACTTTTTCAACACGGTTTTCCACTAGGCAGAATATTCCGCTTGCAGTCAAGTGACTTTTATTTTTTTAATAAATTCCACCCAAAAATATACTTATTTCATATATTTTCTTTATACTTTCTTTTTATTATTATTTCCTTTTTTGTATTTTGTGTATAGTTCACCCATTCTATATATACAGCAAAAATCTTTGTCTTACAGTTTACATCCAGAACGGGTGGTGTATTTTAAATATATAAACAAAGAGAATCTCCACTAGGCGAAAAATGTCGCGGCAAGCTATTTTTATTGTTGCAGCAAAAAGTAGAAATACTTTCCGTTCAATCCACATTATCCGCCATAACTCCCATTTTTTACGAGGCGGAAAAAATCGCCTGCCACGACTTTTCTGCCTAGTGGAGGTTTGGCTTTAATCTTTATTGATTTTAGAAGTTTGATCTTTTTTAACATGTTTTCTTCATGTTAAGTTCTTGTTAAACACTGCAAAAGAAAGACTATGAGTATATAATACTAAATAATGCTAAAAATGGGAAGTTGTTCAATGAAGCTGTATCGTAATAATAAATAATAAAGATAAAGTGCGCACAGCACTATAAAATTGGCTACGTGAACGAACTATTAACTAACAGCGGCCTTACTTTCGATAGTGTATAGATTTTACTTTGAATGGATAATAATGCTTTGCGTTTAACTTTTCATAAGTGTCCTTAATTTATATACCATATTTCTTCAACCATTGAATTGCAATGTTATGGGCTTGTTTGGCGATATTGAAGAATACATCCGAATCATTCTTCAGCTGTTTCATATCAGTTTACCTTAAAAAAACATTTAAAAATGTACTACTCGTAATAATCTTTTCCATGAACATTTTTTCAACAAAAAAGAAAGAAAAGAAAACCCTTCTGAATAAGCCAAAATGAAATTAGGTTGATACTTTGTATTTAAAAAAAGAGGCTTATTTTTCAAGGAAATATGGTATATATACATATATAATTGTGTTGGCATTTTTTCCATTAGTGTGAACTCTATCATTGGATTGATATTTTGGACCGGTTCGATACTATTTTGGCAACAGTTGCAAAACCTCTGGATGGCAGACAATGGGTATTTCAGTTTGATGTGCTTGGCGAAATACTTGGTAAAGAAAAAGGGGTATGATCATTTAATGTTGCTGGTGTTTTCATGAAATATGAAACACCATTTTGTCCCCATTCATCTTTATTCCTACAATATCTTAGTACCTTTCAGTTACTATGGATGTTATGGTTGCTAGGTTTCCTGACTGCTATTTAAAGGTGGATTTCCACTCAACACTTTTCTCCAAGGAATGGAACGGCAGCCAAATTTGTGCATGCGTAGTTTAGATGTTTTTGTCACGTGAATAGAAAATTTTCTTTTCTGACACTGAATGTTTGCAGTTCAACAGAGCTGAACTTTTTCAATGGAAAAAGTTAAGAACCAATTAGATTTCCATAATTTTTGTGTTCAGTCTACATTGATACAAATCAAACATTTTTGATGCACAAAAATAGAGCAGCATGAAAACGATATCACATGCACAGAAAGCTTCAATAATCAAGAAAACTTAATGATAACACAAAATCGAAACAACCTAGCAGTGACTGCTTCGTCTCCAATACGACATTACTTACCATTTGCATCTGATGCTTTCACTAACAGACAACAACCTGTTAATGACAACAAAGGCATCTCAACTTGTTTCATCAAAGAAGAAAGAAGTTATCCGTATTTATGAAATGTCACATGCAGAAGTTCTAAAGAAAATCTGTAAAAGCCTCTGGGGCTTGGAGAAGAATTGGGGCTACATTCAATTTCAATGGCACAGTTTAGAAAATTTGGTGTTCTCCCCTTTTGCTGTTGTTTCACACAGTCAGTGTCTCCATGTTTTAGCAGGGTTTTTTAATGTACAACAATATTCGATATTTCAAAACAGAAGTGTTTATAAAGGTGTTACGTTAGATTTGAATTAAGATACCAGAAAAATTTGAGTATACCTTTTAGAGAAGACAAATTTTACTACATTGCACTTCATTTTCTGTTGAACATACTGCCATGTATATTTTAAAAGTACATATGTTTATTTATAACGAAAGTTGAGCAAGCACAATGGGCAAAATTAAGGGACAACATTTGAGAATGTGTGAAGAGAAGAGAGTAATGTTTACAATCTGGAGAAGCTCAAAAAACATAACCAACATGTGCATATTTCAAAGAATGTTGTCTTTTATTACTGATGTGGTTGTTAATCGTACTACTGAAATCAATATTAGTAATGATTTATTTGCCCCTCTGGCATCACCATTGCTAAGTTCAAGTGGAACATCCTCTTACCTGAGTCATGTGACATAAGAAATTCATGTACAGATAGCCAAACAGTTGAATCTTCTGGTGAGCCAAACACCCAAAAATAAAAAAAAAGGATGTTGATGAAGTGGATGCTCTGCTGATTAAATCGTTAAAATCATGCTGAAAAAAATGACCATCTTATGGAGAAAGATACAGACACATTGAGTCTCATTCTAAGTCTTGAGAAGCTGGATGAAAAATATTATATATCTCCTTGTTTCTCATCCTGCTTTGGTATTTTTGTGTACTTGTGTGAACCAAGCTGATGTTGTAACATCACTCACGTCCATGACTAATTGAGTACACTCCCCCATCACTTCCAGCATCTCCAATATCAAGTAAAATAAACTCATCATTTGCATCACACAGGAGGTTTTTTGCCATAAGGACAAGTGAGTGAGTGTTTATAATTGAAAAACGTGCAGCCGGATCAAGCAGGCACCTGCATGACAACATGCTTGCTGTCAATAGCTCCTTTCTCTCAAAAGTCATCTATTAATTTCCAATCATTTCCAGTATTTGAAAATTTTTAATAACTTGGCATAAGAACATTCTAAATGACTTGTGACGTTCCTCTACTTACGTCAAGTGGTCCACGTGTGATAGAAGTAACTTGTGTAGCTATGTTTGTGTGAGCAATTTGTCAAATTTGAAAAAGAAAAAACACTGAAGTTGTTAAAGTTGAAGTCCTTTCTCATCTTAAAATCATTTCATAATATCGTAAGATTTCAAAATTTAACTCAATTTATAGCAGATGCCTGTTTATGTCTTGTTAAAAAGACAGACGTTATGACAGACAGTTTACATTTGGTACTTTTTTATTCATCTTGTGAAATGAAAGAAATGAAAAATTTATGTCTGATTGTGTAATTCCAAATAAACATCGAACATTTCCTTTCTTTAAAATAGAAACAACCTGTTTAAGGAAGAGAAATAATGTCTATAGAAGGCTGGTTCTCACAAGGTTTGCCAATGGAATTGAAATTAACAAGATGTTTATACAAAATGAATAATCAAATACATTTTGAATATATTTATATTGTTTGTCAGTCTAGTATTCATAATATATAATTAGAGTTTATCATGTCATAGACCGGTTGTTTTTGTTTGCGACGTTTCGACAGTTACTACTGTCATCATCGGGCGTTTGTAAATGAATGATGTAAAGTTTATATATGTTTTCAGTAGGATCGAAATTAGGATCGAAATTATTTCGGACCTGGAAGGAAGCAATGTCAATAGTTCGGACCTGGAAGGAAGCAATGTCAATAATTTGTTTGGCGTAGAGCTGGAAACCATATCGCAGGAACATTATACGATGTACTATTAATACTGGAATTGTTTTTGACACTGTATATAGTCTCTTTGACTTTTCGAGCAGTCCATCCTTTTTCCTTGTCAAGGATCTTTCTATTCTCCCAATCAAACTTGTGGTCATTAGTCCAACAGTGGTCAGCAATTTCGTTTTTGGTTACATCGCCATTCCGTACGGCTCGCATATGTTCTTTGATGCGTTGCTCAAATGTTCTTTTTGTTTCTCCTATATAAACTGATTCACAATCACTACATGGAATTTGGTATATCACGTTATTTGTGTCGTTCATTGAGATCTTGTCTTTCGGATGAGATAATATGTTACGAAGAGTTTCCGTTGATCGAAATCTGCATTTGATGTTGTGTGCACGGAATATTCTCTGTAAAGCATTACTGATACCAGATACATAAGGAATACTAATAGTGGTCACCGGTTCTTGTTCTGTTGATTCTTCGGTGTTTGAAGTTCGAGTATTGTTTATTCTATTTTCAACTCTTCTAACAATCGTCCTGTCATATCCATTTGCTTGGAGAATACTAGACTGACAAACAATATAAATATATTCAATTTGATTAAAACACAATATGGAGATTCCACGTTAGCTTCAGTGCGGAAGTTGGAAAAGACTTGAGCGAAGTACGCTAGGTACTCGAACCATCTAAGATTCTCGCTTCGATGTCTACATAATAATTTGACGCCAAATGATCTAAGAATTCATTGCAAAGTCAAAACTGAGAAAAGCCGTCAGATATTACGTCGTGCCAGCAAAGTCTTGCTTCAAGAACGAATCCATCTCAATCATGTGACAAGAGAGAAATTAAAACAGTCAATGGAAGAGTTGGACCAAGAAATCAAAGATAAAACAACATCAGAAGAATATGAACTCATCAAATCTGTTCATAATAAGACATTTGAAAGGGAGATGGAAGTCGCTAGAACTAGACAGGTTAGAAAATTCGCAAACCTACATCCACAGAAGGAAGATACCGAACAGAAAGTAGATAAATCAAGATGGATAATGAACTTGTCATCAAAACAATTGTCATCTGATGAAACCAATATTTTGTCGAAGGGAATGAATTTTAGTATAACACCAACTGAAATTCCAACAAAAGAAATTGTTGCAAATGTAGAGAGTGGTATCAAAAACCTACCAAAAGAGGAAGCTGACAATATACGAGCTAAAGTCAGTCTAACTCTACAACAATCGAAAATACCAACCGACAACATCAGCCGAAAAGACAGAAAAGCTCTTCGTAATCTTCAGAAAGATACCAGTATCATGATTCTACCAGCTGACAAAGGACGAACAACCGTGGTATTAGACAAACCCAACTATATCCAGAAATGTTACGATCATATAAACAATGGTCCATACAAAACGCTCAAGAAGAACCCAACTGAAACAATCAAAAAAGAAGTACGACAAAAACTTCAGAAACTACATGACAATGGTTTTATCGATCAACAAACATATTTCAGATTAAAACCAAGCGATTCTCCACCACCTCGATTCTATGGTCTGCCGAAGATACACAAAACTGGAATACCTATACGACCAATAGTCTCATGCACCGGTACGCCGTTGTACGACTTATCAAAATACGTAGCAAAGATATTATCATCATATACACAAACTAACCGATGCAAGAATTCAAAAGAGTTTTCCGACTTTGTTAGAACAAAAACTGTCAATGTTGATGAAGAAATGGTATCATTCGATGTTACATCACTTTACACAAATGTACCGATAAATGACACGATCAATATAATTAGAGATTTAATCTCTAATGACTCAAACTTTTCATCCAAAACGAAAATTCCACCAACAGAATTTTTGGAATTGATAACGCTTGTACTAACAAAAACGTGGTTTCTATTCGATGAAACTTATTACACTCAAACAGATGGAGTTGCAATGGGAGGTCCGGCATCTTCTGTAGTTGCTGAAATCTTCATGCAAGCGTTTGAGTCCACAGCCACAACAACCGCTGACAAACCCCCAAAAGTATGGAAACGTTTTGTTGACGATGTTTACGCTATAGTGACACGAGATTCATTGAATAATTTTCATCAACATCTAAATGGATTGCACCCGAAAATAAAATTTACAATCGAGCAGGAATCGAATAATTGCATCCCATTCTTGGATACTCTTGTAAAAAGAAATCAAGACGGAAGCATTTCAGTGAACGTATATCGTAAACCAACACATACAGACCAATATCTAAACTGTAACTCAAACCATCAACAAAGTTGCAAAGAAAGTGTTGTTGCATCGTTAATAAATCGGGCGAAAGATATTGTTAGTAATGACGATGATCGTGTTGAAGAAATGAAACATATCAAATCGGTTCTCCAAGCAAATGGATATGACAGGACGATTGTTAGAAGAGTTGAAAATAGAATAAACAATACTCGAACTTCAAACACCGAAGAATCAACAGAACAAGAACCGGTGACCACTATTAGTATTCCTTATGTATCTGGTATCAGTAATGCTTTACAGAGAATATTCCGTGCACACAACATCAAATGCAGATTTCGATCAACGGAAACTCTTCGTAACATATTATCTCATCCGAAAGACAAGATCTCAATGAACGACACAAATAACGTGATATACCAAATTCCATGTAGTGATTGTGAATCAGTTTATATAGGAGAAACAAAAAGAACATTTGAGCAACGCATCAAAGAACATATGCGAGCCGTACGGAATGGCGATGTAACCAAAAACGAAATTGCTGACCACTGTTGGACTAATGACCACAAGTTTGATTGGGAGAATAGAAAGATCCTTGACAAGGAAAAAGGATGGACTGCTCGAAAAGTCAAAGAGACTATATACAGTGTCAAAAACAATTCCAGTATTAATAGTACATCGTATAATGTTCCTGCGATATGGTTTCCAGCTCTACGCAAAACAAATTATTGACATTGCTTCCTTCCAGGTCCGAACTATTGACATTGCTTCCTTCCAGGTCCGAAATAATTTCGATCCTAATTTCGATCCTACTGAAAACATATATAAACTTTACATCATTCATTTACAAACGCCCGATGATGACAGTAGTAACTGTCGAAACGTCGCAAACAAAAACAACCGGTCTATGACATGATAAACTCTAATTATATACAAATACATTTTCTATAAAAGTTTTTTTAAAACATGATGGAGTATTATTAATACAGGAGAGACTTTTAACGCGAGCTATTTAACGCTCTCCTAAAGTATTTGTGTGTGTGGGCGTGTGCGCATCCAATCTCTTGCATCTTCTAACTGGTCTGACTAAAAAATGAAAACGTGGTCATGTAAGCACATTTCTTGACTAACAAATGAAACTCTCCTTTCCTTTTTACACTTGAAAATTTTTAGAACCCACATACTTTTCTTGTACATTTTTCTTTGCGATTGTCTTCTTAATAATAACAGCGAAATGGTTCTACTGCTTAAATGCACCATATGTGTTTATGTTCTGTAGCTTCTAAAAGTATCGCTATAATTCCAGTGGAAATCAATTTTCTGTATTTTACGTTCTATTTGGTTCCGTTTCCCTGGAAAAAGTGTCGAGTGGAAATCCACCTTAAATTTCTTTGGTCTTACATTGATATTTTTACAATTGTAGGCTCAGAAGCAATGCCTCATATTCCAGATTTTGAAGTTCACTGCCTTGTTAATTGAACATTCTTATGCAAGGCATTTGTACAATTCAATTGAGGTATGTATACTATTGTTGTTGTAATCATTTATAATAGACGTTTCCTGTGATCATAGTTATAAACAGATTTCTCTTATTCGACTTGTTTCAGTATTAAAGTCTGTCTTAAAAGTTTATGCTTGGCATAAAAAATTCTCAGCACTGTCTTGACGAATATCAATAAATTTACCCTTGTTCAAAATATATTTCAAAGTATGCTTTGAAGTATAACTTTCATAGCTTAATTTTGGTATGCTAAAACTTTCATACGTATTTTTCGAAGATTTAAAGTTATAAGACAGGTGTTTTGGATTTTAATAAATTACTTTTACAACCAGGTTTTTAGAAGTCATTCACCCGTCTCTTTTCAAAACATCACTGTTTTTAGTCAAGCCCTTATGACTTTAAATCTTCAGAAAAATATGAAAATATTTGTGACAGTTTCGGGGAAAACCAATACAAGCAGTAATGATGATGATTATCAATAAATATCAACAATAATCATAATTATATTATTAAATATATTGTTTTTTTATCATTATCACAAATTACCACCTGTTGTTTTTTTCCTGAAATCGTCACATATTTATATATTATATATGAGTTATGCAGGTTATGTAGAAATTTTTCTTCTCTTTTTTCTACTTACAATCTACGAAAGCATATTCACTCTGAAATGTCTTTGGACAGAGAGAAAATTTGTTGATATTCATCAACACAGCACTGAGAAATCTTAAAAAATCTGTTCAGTGCACAAACTTTCAAGACAAACTTTTGAAGATATTCGCTATTTAACAAGCCTCTATTGTATTGAAGCAAGGAACAATTTTAAATTCAAAATCTGCAGAGGACTACAGTGCATGCATTTTTATTAATGATTGTTTGAAAAGGAGACTAGTAAGAGAATTGACCTTGTGGTAAGTAAGTGGTTTAAACAGGAACTCTGGAAACATCTGTTGTGATGAAATTTTTTTTACTAATTATTTTGCCATACTTGTTGCAGCATTTGATCAGCTTACTCGATTGTGCAGATGGAAACATAATTTTAGCTGTACTGAACCTCATCTATGTGTTCAGCAAAAGATCCAATTACCTATCTCGCTTGCCAAGTGAACGAAAGAAACTAATGCAAGATAAATTAGTTGATCTGGCTCAAGTAAGATTTTAGATTTTAGATTTTTTACCAGATAAACTGCTTTCGAAAAGATAAACAAAATTTTGTGATGTAATTCCTTTGAATTTGAAATGTGGACTACTTTAATGTTGTTGATTCTATTAAGAGAAGAACATTTTGTGTCAATCAAAGCTGTTATAAGAAGCTGTTATATACAAATATACTTTTAGACATGGGGAGGTTCAGAAGCTGGATGCGCACTAGAACAATGTTGCTTAGAGGTAGTGTAGACACTAAATTCTTATAAGTAGAAATTTTGTCTGATGTCTGATGGCTATTTCGAAGATCTGTTATTAATGCATTCGAACCGTAAAATGATTAGAAATATGATAGATATGATTTAAAATTAATAAAAAATACTAAGGTGATAAGGATTTATATCTTATAAATGTATATCTTATATATCTTATATATATTTTATTGGAAATAAAGTTTATTGCTTACTATACAAGCTTCAATTCTTGGCAATTCAGGATGTTCCTGCCGGTGCTGGTAATGTCTATTTTGAATACTACCTCCCAGATGCTCACGTTTACGATAATGACAAGAGCAACAAGGTTTATTTTTATTTTTTTCAGCAAGTGCCAACATATCAGAGAAATAAGGGAAATCCTATTAACAATGACCTGTTCACTGCTGCCTCATATCGTTTAATAAGGATTTTCTTGTACATTAAATTTCAGTGTAAAAGTTTCAAGACAGCTTGATTATGGCACCATTGTATTTATTTGTTTCAGCTTACATCGAATCGGTTTTGCATCGACTTAAAAAATGTTCACCAAATGGCATCAAATGTTGGTTTTATTATGGAAAATATCTTAAAGACCAAAAAAATCCCCAACAGCGTGCAGGTGATTATGAAGCTTTTGAGTCTTGAATGTTTGCTGTGTTTCCAGGCCTCGAAATTTCAGGGTACTGATCGTTCCGGTTCCCTGGAGGTACCCTGAAGCTATATTAAACCTATTATTGGGTACCATGAATAATCATGGTCATTATTTGAATGTTAAAATAATCAGTTGTATAATCACAATGATATTATTAGTGTCCTCGTTTAACATCTTTTCTGCCATCTTTAGAAGCTGAATGTTATAGCTTGAAATTGTTACCCTAACTATTTGATCGGAACCACTATTTCAGTTGCCAGAGAAGTTGAAATTTCGAGTCCTGGTTTCCGTCTATCTATTGTCTTATTGAAGTCAATCAACTTGCATGTGCAAGGAATTCACTTCATGTTTTTAACAATTCTGTATGTTTTTTGTTTGTTTTTAGATGTTGTTCTACCATCGCTTAAGGTTAGCACATGCCATGGTGAATCATGAGAAACGATTACAGTTTGTGCAAGCTCGATTGCAAGCTTTATCGATTCTAGGTGAGTTCAACTGAGTGTAAAGCACTTCGTCCCTAGGAATAATTTGTTGGAGAGCTGAGTGCAGTATATAAAGAATGGCACTTTTTTGTATTTATTATTATTTTATATTTACACAGGTTAAATTCCTTCAGAATAATATATAAGTTCTGTTTTAAATGGATAACCTTTTAAAAAAAAGAAGTTTAATCAATACAAATATCAAAGAACGATAAAGTTAAAATAGCAAATATGAGAAAAAATAAAATTTTAGAAAACTTAAACTTGTGTTTGATTAAGACAAGAAGAGTCCCCATGACGATCGGGGCTACCTGAAAAAAATCCAAAGTGTCCTGGATCGGTGGAAAAAGCATAACGCTGCTTTCGTCTTTTTTCATATAGATGTATGCTTTACACTAAAAGAAATTAGATTGATGATATCAAGTTTAGTCATTTTCAGGGGGCGTTAATCGTGGATTTCATTCAATTTTTCAACTTTTACCTTGGTGTTTATTCGAATACACTTGGTGTTTAGGGAATGTTCATGTTTTAAACCACGAAATACATTGTCTCTCTGTTTTAGTATATTCTAATGCAACAGTACATGTCAACACACTAGTATATGATGCTCTTATTGAAGAAATTGTAAACACTCTTAAAGTGAATGACGTCTCCTACAAACTCTCCGTAAGTACTTATTTTGATAGACTCAATTTTGGTACCCCAGCTTAGTCAAATACAAATTGTAATGTCTCTTTGATACGAATTGGAAAAGTTATAATAAAGGCAAAGGTGTAAGAATCCGGAAACTCAGAAGTTTTAATGTGAATAAACACCTTATTCTAGCTTAAAATCTAACCTTCGCACCTATATATGCATTGTGAGTTCCTATATACTGGTGTTGGTATTGTAGACATGGAAGAGTCAGACACAATACGTCAGACACCATATTCACTAGCTTACAACCTGCTTATTTTTTGAATCCATCTATTTGTTGTATTTAATTAGGAAGTTAAAGCTTCATGTCTGAAGACATTAACAGCAGTTATCCATTTGGACAGAAACCCAAGGTTGCAATCAATCATTGACGCCACTGGTGCAACATCGTATCACGGATTCTTACCGTCTCTTGTTCGTCAGTGTATACTGCATATGACAGGTATTGCTTGGTTGTTTTGACATAGTCAGGGCACTTACGTAAAAAAAAAGTAGATGAGTTTGAAAAACATTTCCGTTGATCAGTCGAACTGTCTTATCAGTGAAAGCCTCTTGGAAAATCTGGTGTAAGTGAGCTAAATCGCACTTTCTGTATTATCCTTTAGTAAATACAGGTGATTTACGGTACTGAAAATATTTCCTTGGTAGTAAATTTTGATCACTTGTGTATCTGATCTTGCCAAAATAACTTTATAACTAAATTTTACGAATTTTGGCCAAAACAGCCCACATCAGGCCGTTTTGGCGTATGTAACAGGTGTGTAACATATTGTACGTACCAAATCTATTATTTATAGATTATTTAGCTCCGCTCCCTAAGTAAGAAATATGAATAAACAGTTTCTAGTAGATTTGTTTTTCCACCTGCAAGGAAGATTGTTTCATACATACTATGTACCTTGCACTGTTTGAAGTTTGTGCAACTGCGAAGCTGTTTATTTGAATTTGAACTTGAGTAATGAAGGTCTGACGATGAAAATGAAGAATTTATTAGAACACAGATAGTGAAATCTCAGATGATGAAGTGTGTTTTTCAACTTAGGTTTATAACTTTTTTTGCTGTCATATGCCATAATATGGCATTATTCTATTGGTTGCCTTTTTCAACATGTTTTTGTGATAAAATAGACCTGGAAAAAAAAAGTTGATACAGCTTTAGCTCTCTTTGTTTTCCGGTAACTTTTCTCGAAGAAATCAAAGAATGTTAAAATATGAAAAACACACAAACCTATCAATGTCTCCCACGATATACAATCCAGCTAAAGATGCTACACGGCTTAAGGCAACATAAACTTGACCAGAATTGAATCGTCGTTGTCGAAGCATATCAAGACTAAATACAATTTTAGGAAATGTTTAAATAAATGAACTTTTTCCCTTCTGTTTTGATTTGCCTTTACAGGAAACTATAAAAATAACTATTAACTAATCTTCGTCAGAATGTTTCTGAATGTGAGGTCCCCTATGCGGAGGGGTGTTTTCTATAGGAATGACAAGCAATATTGCCTGCTGTTTCAAGAAAAAAAACACTCCTCCACAGAGACTTTTTCTGGCATGACTAAAGGACAAGGAAGAACATTCAAGAAGACCAGAAGACTTTTTTGCATGTTTATAGCGTCAATATCAATGTCCGAGAGTTTCATAAATTTGTACCAATTTCCCATTACTATATTTTTCCCTCAGTGCCATGACTAATAAGCTTATTTTATTGTCAGATACAGTACAACCTGGAAGAAATTTTATGTGCTCATAGAGGAATGATATATTACATGAAAACGTTATATATCGTTGTTTACAGTTTTATAAATTCCTTAGTGTTCAAAGCAATTTGTTTAAACACACACTTGATCTGAACATGAAAGCTTGTCTTAAATAAACAAAAGATGTATAACTTCTAAAGGTGATGAGTCTATAGGAAAGCTAATTACCTGACATGGACACATAAAGTTTCTTTCTGGCTGTACGGTCATTTTTCTTTGGTTGAAAAGATGAACATCTACAGTTTCTATTCAACTAATTTGATGTTTTTAGATTCAGTTTATGAACCTTTTCCACAACAACTAGCGACATCTTTGTTTTCGTTTCTTTACCATCTGGCCAGCTACGAATCAGGCTGTGAAGCATTGGTTGCATCTGGATTAATGGAATCTCTACTAAAGGTTGTGTTGTGGCCGGGAAAAGATGACCACATAACAGTGAGTATTTGTGTTGTGTTTTGTTTTTGTTTTTTATATTTTGTTCAGTCATTTCTTATACTAGCATGATCAATCCCAGTGAGCAAAATGTTTAAAAAGTCTATGAGGAGGAGTGTTTACTATAGGAATGGCAAGCGATATTGCATGCTGTTTTAATAAAAACACTCCTCCACAGAGACTTTTTAAAGATATTGCCCACTGGGATGTTATTGAAGTTTCGTTATTTGTGACTGTCCAAGGGAATAAACTAACATGAATTTATAGATATATCTATATTACCTATAATTTTTTACCTATAATCTATGTTATAGATAAAGATTACTTATGAATTACCTACAACTTTATAATCTATAGTTTATTTATTATAAATTATAAATTTATTATAGATAGGTAAACTTATAGCTAATTCTTTTGTTTTCAGAATTGATTATCTATAATTTCAATCTATAAATTTCATGTTAGTTTTTTTCCCTTGGGCAGTCATATTTATTGAATTATTGCTGCGTGTTTTTGCATAGCTTCACATCTACGGCAGTTATAGGGATTATAATATATGTTTGACATTCTCTTTCAGTTTGTGACCCGTGCTGTAAGAGTTATTGACTTGATAACAAACTTAGACATGGCAGCATTTCAGACGCACAATGGTTTGAATGCTCTTGTAACACGACTGGAGGTGCATTACTTAAATTTGTTATATCTAGTTTCTGTATTGTTTTACTGTTGAAGCTGTTATAAAAGAACTTAACCATGACTTTTTTCACCTGCTCTAATATTGTACCCAATGAACTTCTGTATGGTCTTGTATGATCAAGTGATTCCCCAATGATTTCCAGGCCTATCTTTTGTTTTCTTTTCTCTTGGAACAATTGCCTATTAAACCTACAAACGTGGATGTTTATTTTTGATATGTGCAGTTTATTGTTCAATGTGTGGTTTATATATTTCATTAAAATGCAATTGAGTTTACCTCTTCTTTGGCTTTAGTTACAGCTCACTCCAAGGACTTTTGACCAGTTCCATAAACCTGCGATAATTTCTGGTTTCAAACATTGATTTATAAAGTTTCTGACTGGTTCTTTGCAGGACAAGATAATCGTTCTGGGAGTGAACTGCAACTAAGGACGAAGCATCTTCTTTATTTTGAGTCTGAATAGTTGAGAAATTTCTTTTCTTTTTTCAGTCCGAAGTGAAGTTATGTAGTGAGTTTCATGGTCCAGTACTTTCTTCAGAATTAACTTTCACATCCAGTTCGGAAATGTCCATTTCTGAACAAGGAGATTCTGATCATGCTCAAGAGACGTATACATCTCCATTAAATCACGTGGAATCCGTTTTGCCACTTGAGAGGGAATCTCCATCATATATGGCCAACAAAAACCAGAGTACAGATGTTGAAATGATAGGTAAGTGTGACCATGAGTTGTGAGAAGTAGTTTGGTAATTTGTTCTAATCTATAATCATGAAGACTAAAGCCAGAAGAAGCTTTATATTTTGGGAAATAAATGTTAAATTTGGCTGCCCTTTTCATTATTAAACTGCATGCTCACGATTGTTCTGTGTTTGTTTTGTTTATATTTATTTGAATTTGTCATTTTTAGATGAAGGTGTGAAGAGTAAGTCCACCCCTCAATTGCAGTGTCTACCACAGAGAGCAGCTCTCCTCAAATCCATCTTAAACTTTCTAAAGAAAGCTATTCCAGATCCAGCATTTGCCGACTATACAAGATCACTCATGGATGAGAATTTGCAGAATGCCCTGAAGCTTATCATAAGTAATGCAGAATATTATGGTGCTTTGCTTTTTCTTCTTGGTAAGTTGGATAACCTTATATCAATATATATATATATGAAGTTTGAAAGAAAAACAGTCTTTCTTTAACCAAACAAAATTCAGAGACTTTTTTACCAAGTAACAAGTGATCTACCTCCTATAGTATCCTACTATTATTTAATTACTAGTATAAATAACTAGCTGCCCGGGTAAAACATCCCGACTCATTTCTCAGTACGTCCACCCAGGCATTGACTCACCTAAATAATAAAACAAAAGCAAAAATATGATCATACCTCTTCTTATATGTCTACTTCTTTTACATACTGATAAAAATAATTTTAATAACTTTTAACTGATCTAACTTTACCATACATTTTTGACTACCTTTCTTTTTCTTTTTCTTGTTTCTTGTTGATGGAAATGTAAACATTTGAAACAATGCAATGGTTTCCCCCTGTACTAATACGCATACATATACGGAAAACTTTTTTATTTTTTTCGCAACCGGGGCTTAAAACCCTTATAGTATTAATATGTGGATATCACACAATTGCAGTGCTAAATAAGTCATTAATTAAATATTATTTTTTATTTTTTTAATTTAGCTACTGATGTTATTACAGTGTTCATTTTTCACGAACCATCTCTTCTTTCGAGTCTTCAGGACAGTGGTTTAACTTGGGTCGTTCTCAAGGCATTGATTATCAAAGATGTAAGTGGATATCTTTTATTGTTAACATTCTTCTTATTATTATTTATATTTATTTATTTTAAGATTTCCATGGCACGAATGTTTTTTATATGTCTTGTAAACCTTTTTGTATCTTGCTGCTTCACTTCTACATAGGTACCTGCAACTCGTGAAAACTTAGCTTCGTTACCAAATACTTTGAGTGCATTGTGTCTGAATACTCGAGGTTTAGAGGCATTTGTCAATTGTAAACCATTTGAACGATTGTTTCAAATATTGATTAGTCCGGAATATTTGCCTGCCATGAAGAGGCGAAGAAGCTCTGATCCCACTGGTACTCAAATATTTCATTATTAATTTTTATCGAAATTTTACTCTTTTACAAAACCAAATCTTGAAATATAAGAAAGCTAATACTGGAAAATTTAGTACTTGACTAAATGTGTTTATTACTATTCACAGGTGATACTGCTATGCATCTTGGGTCTGCAATGGATGAACTTATGCGCCATCAGCCAACACTCAAAACAGATGCTATGAAGGCAATCATAAAAGTAAGATAATAGATCCTCTCTCTGCGTTGATTGTATTCTGAATTTTGCTTAAAACTTAAAACTGCATAAGTAAAATTAATTCATGGTAAAAATGTAAAAAAAGGAAGTTATTCTAAAAGTATAAACATCAGTTTTTTTCTATTGTAGCTGCTAGAAAAACTCTGTGAAATGGGCCATGATCCGAACATCATTGCGTTTCATCCAACTGATAAAATAAAATCTGTCCGAGCTCTACAGCGCGATACAGAAGTGTCAACATCAGCAAGTGCAGAGGATCCAATCTCTGACGATGATGAAGAAGAATATCGAGCACTTCTTATAAGAAAATCTGATCAAAAAACACCTAATCATGATTTTTGCAAGTAGGGATTTTTCCATATCATTTCTATTCCAATTGCTTAGTTATCTGCCTACTCCAATCAACTCGTAATATTCTTTGTATTATTGCACAGAGTTTATTATAACTTTTTTATAACCTTTTATTTGACCTGGTATTCGTTTTTTAAATTTTATTTTACATGTAACTAGAATAGGTCGTGAGATAATTGAAGTCATCTGTCAGTAGATGTTTGTGAGCATAGTGCATTCGGAAAATTTGCATATGTTAAAAAGTATTCTTCTTGATATGTCATTTCATTTTAAGGGCTAGTCAAAAGGATGAGAAGGCTTTTGTCCCGTTGCTTGATTACGTTTTGAATGTAGTAAGTACTTTCATACAGTTCAAGTATTATTTTCTTAGGGTACTTACTTCCTTCTGTAAGCCTTGTAAAATTTGTTTGGGTCAATAAAGGTCAGGGTCAGCTGGTGCCTCGTTCTTTCAAACACTTTCGTAATAGTTTTCACCAGAGGAGTTAGTTACGTCTGGAAATGATACATTAACGGCCTTCTCTTGTCATAATCTGTTTTTCAAATTTTAATTTTTCATTTTCCCTAATCGTAGACCAAATTTTTGGATAATATATTGAGCAATAACGGAACCGATGATCACTGTATTGAATTTGTCCAATTGAATGGATTAAAGCCGTTGTATGGGCTCCTCAACATGTCAAATTTCCCGTTGGAATTTCCGTTGATGCCTGCGTGTCAGTCAATCGCTCCAGTTTGCAAATCAATTGCGGTAAATTTCATTAATGTTTATTCTTGAATGTTCTGTGGAAATGAGCGGAAATGAGTGTCATTATTTATTAGGGTAAAAGTTAAATTTATGACATGATAGGGTAAGCAAAATTATTATCCCCCGCTACAAATTGTTCTACTTCAGTAAGGATTAAAAGTTTTCTTATAATTTCTGTCCCTGCAATGTAGAGTCTTTTTCATCATTTTATTTCTTTGTTTACATTTTTGATGAATATTGATCATCAGTCACTTGATGTTACTTGTTACTTAACCAATAATAATGATCGAGAAGGCCGCAGGGCTATAAAAACCAGTAGTTTTCCTTTGTTTCCAAGTTAGGCACAGTTTCTTTTGGGTGTCATGTCTGTAGGGGAATGGAAGTAGATGTCTTTTCTGACCTCAATAACATTTATTTTATTGCAGATGTTAGCACAAGAAAGTAAAGTTTTCAAGGAAGGACTCACACAATTGGAAGCATTGCTTGATAATCTTGACTCTTACTACTCCTCAGCTAGTGTGACTGGATCTGCCCTGTTAAAAGAACTTTCTAATGCTGACGATCCTCTGCAAGCATTATACGATGCTCGAAAAACTCCCCTTGTCCACTTGATGTCTACAGTTCATGCTTTTGTCAATACTTTTGTGTTCATCAGTCGTGGTGCTCTGGTAAGGGTTTGGTGTAATTATTTTTTGGTAATGACCATAAAGATTTTTTTTGTATTCCAATCCTGTATTATTAACTTTACAGTTACTTCTGGCGACAATTATAAAAAAACCTTACTGTAGCAATTGCAGGCATATTCTGGTTGATGGCAATTTAGGAAGGGGGTGACCTCAGAAGACTTGTAGTGAAGTAGCATAAGGACAGATTTAAGAGAAAAGAAGTCAGTAGGGTAGGATGGAAGTCTGTCATCAGAATCCATCTAATACATGCAAGCATGGTTAAAGTTAAGCCAGGTATTATAATGATGATGATGACGATGATGATGATGATGATGACGACGATGATGACGATATTCACAAAATCATTATTTTGATACAAAAACAATACAATCACTTACTTCTATGATTTGTTTCAGTCGGATGTTCGTAGCATGTCCATCCAACAGTGGGGCTCTGAACTTGGAACGAATGTGGTGCAAAAGCTCTGTAAATTGTACACGAGACTTGTTTGGGAGAGCAGCATTTTGTTGACGTTATGTACACCAAACACGAGTGCCGGTGAAGAAGATCTTTCTTTTGCTGAGGATGATTTGAAGAAACTAAACATTAAAGATTACTCACTGAAAGATGGTGGTAAGGGTTTCTCTTATTGACATGCTTTTCGATTATTTTTCAACAACTGTATTTCCTCTGTCACCTTTTCTTCTTTTAAATGCCTGTGTACTTATTAATTTTTTTGATTTTGGTTGGTGCTTAATGGAGACAGGTTAATTGCATTGTTAAATTAAATGGAACATTGGAAATGACTAAGGAAAATGTATTTAATATGACATGTGTATTATACTTACCATAATTCTGTGGTTGAGTTTCTTTTGATACTCGTTCGTTTCAGATTCAACTGAAGTTGCACTTAAGAAAGATGTAAACTACCTAACGTTATTGAAATGGCTGTTGACGTCTTCATCACATCTTGGACGTGCCTTGGCTGAGTTATTTGGCTTGCTAGTTCATCAATGCGTTGGTTCTCAAGGCCAACGTTTAAGACGCCATCCACATAATTCAAATCAGCCAACAGCTCCATCCTTACCTGCCCAACAGATTGCATCTCGTTTAACAAAACTCCTTGTTCAAGGTTTGAACTGGAAATGCCCTGAGGAAATCCCTGTGCCTCGTCTAAGGTATTACATATTTTATTTTGTTTTTTTTCTGACTGTCTTCCACTATATTTCGAATGAAATGAATTTCATGTTGTGTTAATCCTTTTATTACTACAGGTTGACGTTTTATATCTGCTCAGTTGGATTTGCAACACCCATGCTCTTCGACAATTCAAAGAACCCCTACCATTTAATGTTGCAACAATTTGAAAATGGTGGAGGCTTAAATGCTCTTTTTGAGTAAGTTTCTTCTTCCTTCCTCTTCTTCCTTTTTCGAGACATTGCTTCATTATAGTTAATATTATACATATTAATTTTGTTTTAGAAGGTTTCAGTGGATGATGAAGGAATTTCTGAGTAATCGAACGGAAGAAGATATAAAGAATGCAGGTATAAATGTGATGCAAAATGTGTCGTGGTGGGTTAACCCTATTCTGCACGAGGGGGGAATTGGCCCACGGCATTTTTGAATATAAATAACTTTTTAAGGCTTAAACCAAATTCGCTGAAATTTTGTGATTTTTCCTAACTTTTCCTAACTTTTATTAAGGTTTCTGAAAATTATCTTTTTTCCGAGGGTGGGCGTTTTGTCAAACATGGGTGTCAACTTCATTTTGTAATGAATTGAACTTTTGTGATTACCAGTTCAACTTTATCTGCTACTTATTTTTGTGTAAGAGAGCCCTTCTCTATCTTATTTCAATCAGTTTTCAAATTTTTGATTAATCACCAAATTCTCCTAACATTAAAACAATTTTAACAAGGACCAAAATTTATTCTTGTAGCAAATAGGTTACTTAAAGTATGTACTAAGATTAATGCCATAGGCATTAATGGTTAAGCAGATATAAGACATTATCTAGGTCCGGGCCAAATTGAAACTCGTTCAATGTAATGTCTTCCCTTTTGAAAACATTTTTTTTTTGTTCCGGTTGATTTCATAACAACAACTTTGAATATATGGTATACTATGGTATGGTATTTAAGTTCAGTTGTAATTTCAAGTAGAGATGTTTTTCTTTCTTTTATTTACAGTTGGTATTCGAGAGTTCTTAGAAGGATGGTTAGACTTGATAAGTCGTATGGTGAACACTAAATATGTTTTTGAATCAACACATGCATTACCAACCACCTCCACAATGCCTGGTTTTATACCATTTGATACTGTTAGCTATTTAGCAAGAATCCACAAGGTTTTATATTTTTCACTTTTTAAAACTGCTTTGATAAAAAAGTATTTTATCATTGAAGCAAAAAAGAAACTTTTGACAATAAATCTCTTGAAGTAGTCATCAAAATAATAATGTTAATGTTACGGATGTTTATTCTGTTTTAGTTTGCCTTTGAGAGTATAATGTTGTTATGGAGGAACAAAATACTGCAACATCCTGACAGCCATACAATTGCTGATCGAATGCTGAACATTCTAAGCCATCTTATCAATGGAGAAAAAGAGCTAAAGCAGAAACTGATGCAACAAGAAAAGCATCGAGACAAGAAGGATAAGCATGGGCTTTTATCGGAAATTCAGAAAACGCCAGCGCCAACCACTTTTCACACTCAGCAAGAGAGCGTTAATGAGGCCTATCTTCAGCAGGTTTTATTTTTTGTTTTACTGTCAGCCTCTTTCAGTAAGCTAAAATATTTCAATTCCCCTACTACAGTTAGAGGTTGCAGAGATTAAGCCGTTTTTCTACAAGGCGGAATATTCCACTTGCAATCTAGCAGCTTTTGTTTTTTAATAAATTCTGTCAAAAGCGTCTGTGGAAAAGTAGGATCAAGTTCAACTTTTCTGCTGCAGAATATTCCACAAGCCAATCAAATGGCTTAATTAGTGATCACATGGAGAAAACAATATCCACTCCGCACAGAATATTCGGTCTAGTGGAAAACCGGCTTTAGTTCAAATATGCAACGAAAACATTGATAGGAATGATAAAAATGTATAATGAACAAGTAATTTCCTGAATCAAAACATCATTTATTAGTAAAAGTGTTGATTAAATTTTAGTTAGTCGATATGGGGTTCTCACAACAGCATGCTCGTAATGCATTAATAAGGACTGGAAACAACTTAGAATCTGCTACGGACCATTTGCTTTCGGTTCCTGTTCGTGTACTACACACTGGACATGGTAGTGCTGTAAGTTAAATGTATTGTGTGGAATGCTGTTTCCAAACTTCCTGTGTTACTTTTAATGATCGTGCCAACAGTGGACTTTCTTGTTGAGAATATTTGTCGAGAAACTTAACAATCACAATGAACTTGTGGCGTTTTATAAAGATATAAGAAATTGATTCAGGATATGCAGAAAGCCTAGTGATATCAATTTTTAGCTTTGTAATGGAGACCTTGAGTGACAAGGATCACAACTATATAATGGCATGCATTCAAATGTTATGCAGTATTTATGAAGAAAAAATTATGCCTGTTTTAAAAGTTTAAAAAACTCTGAAAATCAAAGTGTGTACTGTTCTATGTGAAGCAAAAAGAAAAGGTAACGATGTTGCCATTTGACAGAATTCCAAGTAAACTACAGAAAGGAATGTAGGAAAGAAGTCAGTAAGGATGTGATGATGACTGACCGAGGTTGGAATATTTTAAGTTATTAAACATTTAAGCAATTCAAGGAAATTGATTGGCAGAATTTTTTGTGTTTAAGTTTCTCATGATTTTTGGTAAATTATCATTATTCATTATGTTGCCCTCTGATTAAAATTACTTACTTGTGGTTAACTAACTGCACCTTTGAGCATTTTACATATCAGTCTGGCACATTCTTTTAATTTATATTTGCTTTACTTCAAATGCTAGTGCCATACTTTTTAAGTTATTTTCAACACAGAGATAAGGTCTGTACTGACGGCCAAGTTAGAATACAACATATAAACATGAACTCTGGAACAGTCTACTCTCTCGTATAGACCTTAAATTTGGTTTTTCCTTGTTTTAAAGCTGAATAATGATAGCCTTTCGGTTGTTTACATGAAGAAACTATATCAATTGTTTTATTATGGTTATAAGTCTATTATCAAGGAGCCACCAATAAATACTTTCTTTTTTAAAATGTACTTTCTTTGTTAAATTATACTTTATTTTCATCTTTTAGAAATATAATTTCTTTCTGAAAGGTACTTTCATTGCTTAAATTCACACTTATACGTTAAAGAGGCTGGCCCACTCCTTTTTTATTGGCTTAAAAGATGAATTTTATCGAATGTAATAAAGAAAGTTGCTTTTCCAGGTTATACCAGTTTTTCTGGATCCTCAGCACTTTTTTATCATTTGGTTATCGAACAAAACTACTTTTATAGTTTATCGAGACAAACATCCGTAACAGTAGTTCTTAAAAAGATAAAGTATTTTCTATGGAAAGTGTATTTGTAAAAAAGTAATGTATAGTAAGTGTGATTTGCTGAAAGGTGTATTATTCAAACATTGGGTTGTATACCAAAATGTTTGTCATACGAATTAATGCAATCTTCTATGCATTTCTTTGTTTTGTTCTTTTCAGTCTGGCATGGATGTTGATTTGTCCGAAGAAGATATGATGATTCGTGCAATTGCCATGTCTTTAGGTCAGGGGATGGCACAGGTGAGAAAATTTCATCTCCTTTTCCCCAAACTACATATATCCCAAGGTCTGCATGTTTTTATGTACAATCACAAGAGGATCACTTACTGCATGATAAAGCTTATTATGTACCAGTTTTATATCGCCTCAATGGAAGCATATTTTGAGGCTGGAAAAGTTTTTTTTTCAAGCACAATAAGGCTGAACTGAAAAACACTACGCTTCCAAAAAGAGTGCGTTTTCTTTTCTAGGAGATTCCTATGGAGGATGACAAGTCCACAAAGGAAACAAAAAAAGAATCATCAGCTGATGAAAAATTATCACCTGTATCAATTGAACAATTGGAAGATTTTAGTGAAGCTATAACAAACAGTTCCCATGATATTGTGACCGGTTGCTTTGAGATGGTCCATTCAATCCCAACTGCAGTCCACACTGTTTGTGACTTGTTGTTAGCAATGGCTCGAAGAACTGGTGCTTCACTATATCAAAACATGCTGAATGACATCATCAGTGACATTACAAGCTCTGCACGATCTATTCAAGAAAGAATACGAGATGCGAATGAATCACAAGATTTGAATTCCATCGAGACAGTGGTCAAGAACATGTGCGAGGGCGATGAATCTGTTACTTTGACAACACGATTGCATTTGTATCTCCTTATGTTTCAGGTAAATCCCAACTGTAGTATCAACGTATAACAATCACTTGCTGAATTGGCACGAAAATGTTCGGATTTTTTTATTTATTCCTGCAGGACATAGAAAACACGTGTGCAAGTGTTTTGCAGAAAAGAGGATGTGTTGTGGATTTAATAGATCTGCTGGAAAACACAACCAAATTACTGAAACATTGCAACAACCTCTGTACTGGAAAAGAACGGGAAACTGAAGTTCCTACACCGAAGTAAGTTCTTTAAAACCAAAATACCAACTTCCATTTCATTTGTTTTTTTATTGTTATGCACAATTTTAAGAGTCTCCCTACAGATGAAATCTATTGTTTAATTTCTGTTTCTCCTTTAATCAGACTTCCTTAATCGGGTTGTTCTAATAATGTGGGCAATCAAGGCGATTGTAAATATTGGCGAAGAAGAAAGGTTGTTCAGATCATAACTAGATTTTATTTCTAACTTTATGGATAAATGTTAAGTGACAAACATTATTATTTGCACCCAAGAAAAAAACTAGAGCTACTGTTTTATTTTGTTGATATTTGCAGATATTTTTGGGCTGGTGTTACTTTACCTTACATTCCTTCACTTTCAAGCTCTTTTTTCTGTAAAAAAATATAAAAAAATTAATTTAGAAACACTAGTTATTTCTTTGTATCTTCATTTTTTTTTCTTTTGTAAATTTATGTGAGTTAACACATTATAACAATTTTTTGATAGATAGAGCTTTTTGTTTTCTATAAGAGTACATGTCAAATTTTACAGGTGCCCCATATTTGTTATGAATTTCAATAGAAATGAAATGTTTCAAACACGTCATCAAAATATTATGATTTCATCCATAGGGAGACTCTTTAAATCTCCATCCAAGTCTCCTACAAATGCATTTGTTGTTTACATTTGCTGTTATACCACTTTTACACCATCAAATCTTAAATGCTAAAAACACTTTGAAAATTCTTCTGTTTTGAATTCTTTAACTAATGGCCACATTTATTGACACTGACTTGTGTATAGTGTGTTTGAGGTTTATGTTGCAGTTTAGCATGCATTACAAATTGGCCTTGATAATAGAATATTTTCATATGTAGCACTTTCATTTGTAACATTAGGCATTTGATAGCTCATCATTGAGACATATCAAAACAGTATACGTCCAAACAAATCCATTTATAAAAATAACTCACCAGATTATTTGCGCACATCCAAAGGACCATTGTAGCTTAGTTAACATATCTATAGCACTCAGTGTAAAAAGGTGTAAACATTAATGACATGACTTAATTTCAGCTTCCTTGCTCCGTTGTTGCTGATATTTGATCACTATGAAAGAGCAGCCCTGTTTTGGGAAAGACAAAAACATCAGGTATGTGTAATTGTTACATATAATCTGTTATAACAGCAAGTTTCGCTACTGTTGTTGAACATGTGATGACACAGTGTTGAGGACACAGTGTTGTTTTAGGATATCTACCAGTCATGTTGGATTTCTTTGTAGGAATGCAGTCATACATGGAAATGGTTTGATGATCGAAGTGGGCGATGGTGCAACTACAGCATCAGTAATAATACATCAATTGACACTGCTTATCATGCAGGAGAGTCAACTGTTCGGTAGGTCATCTTTGATTCGTTTTGAAACATAATACCCAACTTGTGTAGGCTTCACAACACAGCAACAACAACATAGCTGCTAGAAATTTCACAAGTTCATTTGCACGGATTATTTACTTAGTACAAATCCCCTTTTAGTTGTTCTTTTTGTGAAGCTATTTTTATTTCCTAATCCGTACCCTAATTCGTATGTTGTTAAATGTATTTGTTCATACAGGTTGGGATGACTTATTAGGCCGAGTCTGAGTGAGCATGCTTGAGATATATTATCTCGCATTCTTAACTGATCTCACCAATGGCAAGCGATTTTTCTGAACCTGTTACTAACTTTCATCAGAACATACTACAATTGAAACAAAATCCTTTCCATGGGTTAATGCTTCTGTTTTGTCTCTCTCCAGTTGACTTTCTTTTCTGTATTATGTTATTTTGTAGATTTTCGGCTGGAAGGCGAAGGTACATGGTATTTTTTAGAACACTCGTTCAGGTAATATTCTGCACCAACTGTTAAATTTTTAAAAACATTTGAAATGTTATGAATATGTTGGCCAGAAAGAAAGTATTACGTGTATGCTTCATTCTATTTCTTTTTGAAGTTTTGTTTTCCTCTCATTTTTTGTTGCATGAAAACGGTATAGAATTCTGTATTTTGAATGTTGGTTATAAAACTAAGTGCCTGGTTTTGCAGTTCCAATGGGTAATAAATTGGCAGACGTCATGACAATGCATGCCAACAACAAACGCAATGACAGTCACTTAGTTATTTAGTATCCTCTCCTTTCGTTTTCATGTCAAGCTTAAAACATTATTTAAAAGTCATTTTAATGGAGCCAGTCCCTTGAGGCAAATAGCATCTGGCAACGTGATGTCAATACACCAATCTTAATTACTCAAAATTTGTAGAATTATTCAAATTATTTATCTACATTGTAGGATAATAATTACAGATATCGAAACCTTTTCTTGTCATTTGTATCACACAACCACCACTTACATAAAACACCTTGTGTGCATTTGAATTTCAGGTAAACGAAGACACCGGCAACAAGCGACCAATCATGCTTAATGTTTTGCAAGGGAGTACAACTGAGCCTGCTGAAAGTTCTGGTAATAAAGCGGCCGACCACCGAAATGTGGAATCCGGAAAAGAGTTGGAGTTGCGTAAACTTAGTAAGACTAGTATGAAAGCTATCAAAAGGAAGCTCGAAACTGGAAAAGATAAAATGGACGTTGATAAGAAAGGTGGGTTTGTTCTTGCAATGCACATGCATCTGTGTTCTGTATGATGTGGTTTGTTTAAAAATGCTTACTCTAATGAGGACCACTTATTGTGTGTGTTGAATGCACTGTGTTTAGAAGGAAAAAATCACTCTTCTTTCTTTCCTGAAGATATGAAATGAACCTGGAAAGTGTTTACTTTTCTAGATTCTGACCATAAATATGAAGAAGTTGTGGGCTTGTTACAATTTCAGAAAGAACTTGTAATTGAGTGAGTCTATCTATTATCTAATTCCAACTAATAGAAAAAGTAATGATAAAAGCCTGGATGCAGCTTTTGTTGTTAGATAAGTTTAACAAGTTAATGTGTTGGTTGTTCTATTTTGCTCATAGGAGTGCTGTTGAGTTACTTGGTTTCCCGGTCAATTCAACAACCCTAAATGCTGTCATTCGGCTGTCGTTTCGATTGACCAGAGACTTTTCCATATCTCGTTATTTTGTTGAGTTGCACGGTATTGAGAATTTGCTAAATTTAAAAGAGAACTCAGGTTTTCCTGGAGTAATGCCATTAATAACACTTCTGTTAAGACATATAGTTGAAGATCAAGAAACATTGAAATTAGCCGTTGAAAGAGCTGTGGCGGTTGCCGGGAATAAGGGTGTACCAAATTTATCCTGTGGTGTTGGACAGAACTCTCTGGGTGCTAAAGAATTACATTATCTATTGCGCGCATTGGGTTCTATAGCATGTCGAGACTCAAAACTTTATAAAGAAACTATTTGTAAAGTATTTAGATTAGCCCTGCCCAGTGCAAGGAGAGGACAACTTGAAGAGGTTATTCCTCCTAACGCTGCACAGATAGTTAAGATTCCCCTGGAATTAAAAACTCTTGGCCTAAGTGGAATTGTTGTTGCACACAAGGAAATGGAGAAACTTGTTCATCTGTTACTGAAGACCTTAATAGAAAGACATTTCCACGAAGCAGAAGTTCAAAAGACAAAAGAGAAAAGCACTGGAGCAAATACAACGAGTAACGTCAACAAAAAAACTGAGAAAAAGAAACTTGATGCAAAGTATACTACTCCACAAGCAACATTAGTACGACGCCTGACTGGTGAACACATTGATGAAGATGAAATGGCTGGTAAGTTCTTGATAATTGATGTAAATGAAGGAATGCATTATCCGGCATTATTCTGACTGGCTTTAAGTATAAACTTTTTCCAGATAAGATTTTTGAATGGGAGGCCCTGTCTCCATTTTATGGATTTCTCCTTCAGTTCAAAGTTTAAGCAGACCTGACATCACCGTTCCACAGCAATACCTTGATTTCAGGTGATCCTTCATGTGTGTGAAAAGCTACGAAAAGTGGTGCTACGGACATTAACTCCATAAAACCGAAATGGAGGTTCTACTTCTCTTTACCAGCACCCAATATTGTTTGTAGTTAACCCAACTTTTAATTTTTTAGCTGTAAATTCGTTAATGAACAACGAAGTTGAAGTCAGTGCCGTTTGTCCGTCTACTGAGAAAGCAGATCAGCCACTGTTGTCCCAAACCATCATTCTGTTGTTGTTGACGGAGCTAGCGAAAAGTTATGCTGCTGTTGCATGTTTGATTGTGGATTATGTGGTGGAAAACAACAAATGTGTAGGTTTCTTTTATTCTTTGTTACGGTTTCTGTGAAGTTTGGTATTGCTTTCCTTCTGAGCATGGGTCATGTAAAATCAAGCTTCTTGAATAACAATGTCTATAAATTTCTATTGGACACTGATTTGTCTTCCCATTATAGTTTCAAGGTTCACTACTGGCTTTCATATTCGACAATCTGTTGCCACATGTCAACAACAAAGAAAAGGTAGAGAAGCCTGATACAAATTCAAAAGAATCCAAACCAAGCACTGTTTCAACTTTGGCTCGATCGCTTTTATCTGTACTGGGTGCATATTGGCATAATTCTGATATCTTAAATACGTTTGTCACTGAGTTGAAAAGTGCCTTAACAAGGGCATTGCAACTACCAGAGTGCAAAATAAAGCATCAACGTTTACAAGCTCTCTTTAATCTCATCACCTCCATGATCGATTTTGCCGCTCCTACATCATTTTCATCGCATCCTCCATTGCAAAATAGTAGCTTCATTAAAATGCTGATTAAACGTGGACTTGTTTCCGATCTTGCGAGATGTACGCATAGTTTAGATCTGTCAAGTCACCATTTGGTGTCCACCATCAATGTTATGCTGAAACCTCTAGAGAAATTATCCAATCTTGCTAACAGTCAAAGTTTACAAGGCACTTCTAAAGTAGAGAAGAATCCCAAACAAATCCCATCAGCTAGTGACAATATTCAAGAATCCGGTACAAAATTGCCATGTTTGTTATTTTCCTTCTGTCTATTTACATAAGATAAACTACTCCATCACTACTCCATCACTCTGCTATGATTTTTAGATAATCCAATGACAGACACACAAGAGATAAGAGAAGATGAGAATACATTGGGTACACAGCCTGAAGGTTTGTTTTATCACTTTTCATGATTTATCGACATAAAAGGATTTGAATCAAAGCGTTCTTTAAATCAATGTTTTAATCTATTCTATTGCACACATGTAATCAATTGTCAAGTGGGTTTTGTAGAGGTTCCCCAATTTCATCTCTACCTATTTTTATTTCCATGATGCCAACCTAACCACTACAGGTAAAGCGAATGATTAGAGGTCTTAGGATTGACCCAACCTTAACCTATTCTCAAAGTTTCAATTAATCAGCAACTACTACAACACTGCACAATATAATTCTTTTTGAGTGTACAGATGGACTTTATTCAACTAATTGAAACTTATATCACCCTTAAGACTGAAATGCTTTTCAGTAAACAGACGGTGCTAACAGCTTCTTCCTTACTATTCTAATAATTTCTTTATCTGAGCAGGTGACAACGAAAACGCAGAGACATTGCAAGATCTAGATGACATTGTTGAAGAATTACTTGGTTCCAATGGTTTGTTAACTTTTTCTTCGTTGTTGGTTTTGTTTTTCATGTCATTTTATTTACCTTAAACATTAACAGAAACACTTGTTAATGGATTTTCCTTTTGTAGGACAACCTGAAATATTTGGCAACACATTAATTGCTACAGACAGTGCTGATAATGGAGTAGAACAGCGAATTTATATAGAGGCCAACCCATTGGCTGGCAATTTGTCTGACTGGAATGCTTCATCCGAAAGTGACAACAATGATGATGATGAGGATGATGGTGGCATGTCTGATAATATCAGCGAAGGTAAGATAATTATAAACATCTTTTCGAGTCTCGTAAGGGCCCTTACAATTTAGTTATTTATCCTTTTGTAGTATTTTTAGAAAGTTTGTTTTTATTTATTAGTCTTTCTGTTTTTGTTTTTTGTGGGGTTTTTTTGTGGGGTTTTTTTTTAAAGTAAATCGATAATAATAATAATAAAACCTTGGCAGTTAGTCTGCCATATTTGTTTCAATTCTTTTATCTTGCCTGGTTAGTAGTGTTACATTGAAACCAATCTAAAGGAATGTAATAAACAACGAAAACTTATGAAGTAATTTTGAATTTTAAATGGTTAATCAACAATTTCAAAAGCAAAGAAAGCAAACATTTCCTTATTTTAAGCATTGACTCATGATTCATTGAAAAACGATTCTCTGCAATGTTTGCTTACCTTCTTGTTAGGTAATGATGAATACCAGGGTAATTCGGAACCATTACTTGCTGAAGTTGATGTAAACAACAGGGCAGCAAACACAGTAGGTTCTTTGAGTAGCAATATCCATGACACCAATGCTGACAATACAGATCAGATAAATGAACAAGACGTTGATGCTGGTGGAGATACACTCACTGCGACATTTGACATCATCACGGATCAGGAAGCTGATATTGAAACTGACATGGAGCAAAGATATATTATGAGAACAGGTAGGTCTTTCTTAGTGTTTATTCTCCACTTCTTTAAAAGAACGATGCATAGCCTGACCGTCTCAGTTCCTGTCTCCCTTCCTTTACTAGTGTTTACTGTTGGGATATTGTTAAGTGATTCTCATGATGCAAGCACATACTTTTTCACTGTCGTCATTTTTTGTTAGCTGTTCTGGTGTTCGTTTACGTTATTTTATTTTTATTATCTTATCACATCAATCATCAAATCAATCATACAACTTTTCTCAAAATTTTCTTGCCAGTATTTTTGCCTAACTTTCTAAACTCTCCTCATTTTGATGCGTTATATCATTTCTCATTAGTATTAAATTATGTATTTTGTTTAACTGCAAATCTCTTTGGGGCAATTGCCAAAAATCTTTACATTACCAACACACACAAAAAACCCAACAAACAACAACAAAACGAAATTGGGGATCTGTGATGAGAAGTCATCACAATGTTTGTTTGTTTTGATTTTAGTAGAAGAACCTGATACCATGCTTGGTGGTGAAGATGACGAGGATGATGATGATGATGGTGAAGACGAGACTGATGATGAAGATGGAAATGACGAAGATGATGATGGCAGCGAAATGGACGCTGATGATACGATTGCAGGCACAGATGACGCCATATTATTTGGCGATGATGAAGGGGTAGAAGAATCTGCTAATCCATTTGCGGGACTGGATGATCACAGTAGGTGTCTTCCTTTCTTGTTCACAAGTGACAACCCCAATAGTTTTGTGGTTATCTTGAGTAAAAATTATATAACAACATAACCAAATTTCATTGCCTGTGAAACGTATGTTGTACAATCCAATTCTGTTTTTAGGTGGGACTTTAGAATTAAGTTTACCTCGACGACCTTACGCTATTCACATGACACACCTGAGTGAAGAAAACACAGCTGGACCGAGTAGTCTCTCGCAGTCCTCACTTTTAAATCATCCATTGCTTTTGAGAAATAATGAGCATGCAACTCCTCAGGGGAGCAACCAAACTGTCGCAAGAGGACGTGGTAACCGCCGCGATCGTGGTTTTGCGAGACAAGGAAACACCATTCATATCCATGGTGGACCAGTTTTTCCAGGTAAAAGGAGTTTTAAGAAACCGTATATTTGTGCAATCGGTATAGACCTAATCAAAAAGGCTTTACAAGTGCCTTAAGGAATTAATGAGTTTAAACAAAAATCAAGTGATTGTTTTTCATTGTGTGCTTGCAACCCCACTCCCAGATAAATGACGAATATTCTTCTTACATGTTAGGCTCAACTAGAATTCTTATTGGTGAAGGAGACATCCGATCTGCGGGAAACAGAAACTCTGATTCTACTGCTTTCTTGGCTGGTGATGACTTGTTATTCAATATTTTTGATGAAACAAATTCTGGTTTACTGAATTCTATACCAAACGCACTATCACGATGGACCATTGAAAGTCGTTTATTAGATGGATCCAGTGTACACCATTGTGTGAATTTATTAAAACCTGAGATTGTCAGCCATTTGGAGAAGCTGCAAAAAGAAGAACTAAAGGAGAAACTGGATGAAGAGAAGAAGAAGAAAGAGGAAACTGAGAAGAAGGTTCCACAAAAGAAAAAGGAAAGTAATCCAATAACAACAAATAATACAACAGTCTCGACTGAAACTCCCGTTGTGGCTGATGCTGAAAACAACTTAAGTGTTTGTATTGATTATTCCACTCCATCAGGAACTTGCACAACAACAACAACAGTGACGAGTTCTGCTCCACCCAACCCATCTGAAAACAATGTTTTGACCAATCAAACTAGTGAGGCAATGGATACCTCTGCTGATAACGAGGCTAGTCAACAAGTGACAAGTTCACAGCTTGTTCCCTTTAATACGCGTGTGCGCGTTCTTACTGCACGCGTGTGGACTCCACCTGTTGATGTCCAACAGGACACACCATTGCGTTACATTACACCGTTTAATCCTCTGCCAGAAGTCGTACCGAATGCTCCACAAAGAGATCCTGTAACCATAGTTACGTCTGCCGTTGGTGAAAGGTTAAATGCTAGTTTTTCAATTTCCAATACACCACAAACAATCCAAACGCCTATGGACGCTCCACGACTAAGTCACATGCGAACCGATGCAGCTGCTGCCCTGACTGGAGACCTGGGCTTCCCTGTCATAACAGACGTGAACACTCCATACTCTGATCTACCAAGCATGTCCTCAATACTTGCAACACCATCTGACATTCCAAGCATTTTGCATTTACGTAGTAATTTACAGTTTTCAGCCGGTGCGAGTCCACATGGAACCACACCCAGGATACCACCACATCTCACAAGGTCGAATGTACCGAGTCCTTTGACTAGGGTTCAAAACACCCAAATGACTGAAGGAACTTTGTTTTCAAATTCCAATAGACCAAGTTCAACAGATCCCGAACAGATGGTTGATTCCAATTTTCCAGTCTCTGCTCCCGCACCATCAGCATTAGCAGCTGATTTGGCAGCTGCTATTGTATCTCAACTGGTGACATCATCGCCTTCACCTGTAATCACCACAGCTTCACAAACTATCAACGGTATTACCTTGTTTCTATACGAATATTCGTTGTCAATCAGTAATTCGCTATATTCTGTCTCTTTGGTTTCTGCAACTTATTCCTAATACGCTGCAACAAGTTTTCTGTATACTATAGTTGCACATTGATTCTATATGAACATATCAACATATGAACATAGCTTAGCTTGACACTAATGCCCAGACAAATTTGGTATTGTTTACACTATGAACTTAATACCGCTATAATGTTTTTTACATGTTTCCCCAGAGAATGTTTTACACGCTATACTAACCATTTGATAATAACTATGTAATACAGAAACGCAGTCCAAAACGCCGTCCTAAAATCTTTTATCGATTGATAAATTTTTACACGCTATACTAAGCATTTGATAGCGCCGTCTTTTGAGGTCAAAACTATTGATTTCTCCTTTCTTTGTCGCCAAATATAGAAATCACAGAACATGGAAGAACATGAGAGCAGTATTAAGTTTACACCATGAACTTGTGTGGTCCGCAAATGAGAGCACCTTGTTTAAAAATTTACCTTTTTTTGCAACCAATGTTGTTTTCTTTCAGTTACTTCCGTCCAAACACATCCAGGGTTGTCAGTAACAACGATGCATGCTACAGAATCTTCTGTTATCACAACATCAACGACCAACACAAATTCTGAAAGAAACGAATCAACTGATCAAGATAATTCAACAACAAGAGCAACAGCAGAAGCCACAACAACAACAACGACGTCAAGTACGCCAACGGATACACCAGCCGCCGCCGCCGCCGCCGCCACACTTGCTGAACCTGGACCAGGTCCTTCTGGTGTTTTACGTGCAGCGGAACAAATTCAAAGAGAGTTAGAAAGCATGGGTATACCAGAAGGTGTTGATCCATCTTTCCTCGCTGCATTACCTGAGAGTATAAGGTAAACTTCTTTTGTTTTTCGGTTGAGGGAGATAGAGAGAGACGTTTACACAACTGAAAGTCTGACCAACAAGTTGTATGCAATGAATAACGAAACTGGCGTTTGTAATCTTGGCTTTATGGACAAAGCACAACAATTCTTTCAATCATTAACATTAGCTGCAGTCAGTTACAGTTGATAATACAGCCAGCATTTATACCTCCTCTGGTACTGTTAATATCACTATGCGGATTTCTTTTCTTTTCTTTTCTTTTCTTTTCTTTTCTTTTCTTTTCTTTTCTTTTCTTTTCTTTTCTTTTCTTTTCTTTTCTTTTCTTTTCTTTTCTTTTCTTTTCTTTTCTTTTCTTTTCTTTTCTTTTCTTTTCTTTTCTTTTCTTTTCTTTTCTTTTCTTTTCTTTTCTTTTCTTTTCTTTTCTTTTCTTTTCTTTTCTTTTCTTTTCTTTTCTTTTCTTTTCTTTTCTTGAGAACATATGAATGAATCATGTCGCTAAGGTTTTTTATTGAAATGTCATTATAAATGAATAACTTCCTACCCGAACCTCAAACGCTGCAAAGAAAGTGGTGGTCACGTGTTACTGATTATTTCGTTTAGGGAAGAAGTGTTGCGTGAACAATTTGGCATACGATTACGAAGTAGTAGAGATGCATTGTCGCAAGGAGCCGGTGCATCAACAGATTTGAATGCGAAACCGCAGGAAGTTTCACCGGAGTTTTTGGCTGCCTTACCACCGGAAGTCCAACAAGAGGTACTTTTGGTCTGCAATTTTTTGCTGACTCTTCATATTTCTCTTATTGTACTTCACCCATTTATGTGCTGTGATTTTTTATCTTTATATATTATATATTATATTTATTTATATATTATTTTTATCTGGTTTCAGTGAGTGTTAGAAAAAGTTTGATTCTCTGGAGAGAAAAAACATTACTGTGCGTTGTATATAGTTTTATGACGTCACAGTGAGTTCACATTTTATGGTTTGTTTTAATATTATTTGAGAATTAAATAGTAATCGTTCTCTTTGATGTGAAGGTATTAGAACAACAACGTTTGGAACAAGCACGATTCACTGCTTCACAACAAAGACCAGACGAGGCTGTCGACCCTGCAGAGTTCGTACGCAATTTGAACCCAGCATTAAGACGACAAGTTTTAGCCGATATGGACGATTCAGTGTTGGCTGTGTTACCTCCAGAACTTAGCAGCGAAGCGCAAGGTCTACGTCGTGAGATTGAGCAAAGGCGATTGCAAATGCAAGCAGATCGTAACTTAAATAGAAATGATTTTTCGCAGTTATTAAGAAGATCTGATCTGGCGTACAGTGGGAATGGTTTTCAATTTGCACGTTTGTTTCCACGTGGACCAATGAGTTCATGGAGAGTGACAGACGGCCCGATCAGTGGATCTATGAACAACAAGAAAATTGGTAGACAACTACTTGATCCCGAAAGTTTAACGTGTTTACTCGTGTTGCTCTTTTTAAACGACAGTTCGTTGAACGCGTCACGATTGCATCGGATCTTTCGGAACTTGAGTTACCACAATTCCACCAAAAGGTGGATCATATTAGCATTAATTTCAATCCTCCGAAGAACTAGTAGTTTTCAGCAGGAAAGTAACACGAGTTTAAAATCTCAGATTGAACAAAGCTCAGTCAAACCAAGAAATAAGAAACTGAAGCAAATCGATTCCCTCCTGTGTGAAGAAATAAACCCTAATCCTTTGCAACACAATCAGTGGTTGTCCCGTACACTCAATTTAGCATTCGGTGGATGTGTTAACATCTTCCAGTTGCAAAATGTTGGACGGAGATCTACAGATTTCTTTGTAACTGTCCATCAACAAGCGTCTTTAGACGTGTGTAAACAGACATTAGAAGCGTTGTCATTCTTAGCTAAAAATTTTCCAGCCAGCTTTGCCCCGTTGGCGGAAAAAGTGAAAATTCAAACATATCTGGGCGAACCAGGTCCTAGTAGAAACAAGGAATTTACTGTGGTTGACCAGCAGAACGAGTTCTGGGACATTTTAGTACGTTTGAATTCCTCAACTTCTGGTTTAAAGGGAAAAGCTCCATTGAAAGGCCTTCGAGAATTTCCTAAAGATAGCTCTCAAAGCACGTCGTTCGTCACATCTCCTCTCGGTCAGATTTTGAGCATGTTGTCGCATCCAGTTGTAAAGCAAAGCACAATGTTAACAGACAAACTGCTTAGGTTATTAGCTGTTATTTCAATGTCTCTGCCAGAGAGGCCTAAAACCCTGCAGGCACAGGCTGTAGACACGGCTCACTCTGATTCTAATGCACAACCTCATGAAACTTCTGCATCCATTCCAACAGTTACCTTCGCTGATACCGACAATATTTTCCCGTCAGGTGAACAGTCGGTGCTACACCATGTCAGCGACGAAGAAAGAGACCACAATGCTGCAGACGCTGCTACTGTTTGTTCGGAAACAACTTCGGTGACGTCATCTATGTTTGTGGAGGCTCCAGAAGGTGCAGATAATCGTATTATGCTTCCTTCCGATGTACGCTCGCCTCAAACTGGTTCCATCATTTCAGCAGTCTCTGATGTTACTGTGGCACATAGTGGTTATAGTGGTATAACGTCTGAGCAAATCTACGAAGAACACGATGATGTGGTGATGGATGTTGATACCACATCACAACCAATTAGTGATTTATCATCCATAGGTAGTTTTTTAGTTTTTGTGATCAAAGAAGCTTGAGGGCTGGTTTCCATAAAGCGGAAAATTGTGCTTTTTTTTCTCTGCGTGGAAAGAAAAAAGTTGAATGGCATTCTATTTTTTCTGCTCGACTTTTACCAACAGCCAGCAATAATGCATATATTTTCCACATGCGCGGAAGTTTTCTCTTTTTTTGGAGATTAGCCTTGAATTGTCAAAATGAAGTCTATCCTCAATGAGAAAAATAAGTTGTTATTTTACGCCCGGGACCGATCACTAAATAACAAGCAAGCAAATGTAAGACGACTCGTAATATCATTTGTAATCAGTTCGATGAGGACTGCTCACCTTCGAAGTTGATGGTGTTCTTATCATTTTCCTTATGTTTTTGTAGACAACCGTTCCGACAACCGATCCTCTCCGACTTCATCTGTCGTTCAGATGTCACCAGCGAAAGAGCCACCGATACTGATCGGCCACTTGCGAATGGCCGTCAACGTCCTCACGACAGGTACCTGTTCTGACGAAGGACTGGAAGACGCTACTACATTACTCCTGCAACTATCAAGAACGGAGCCGCTGACTCGAGATTGCATTTTGGAGTTACTACTGGAAGGTGCACAAGAAACAGCTAATATGTTGCGTGATGAAATTAAAAGTTTACTGTTGGAATTGAAAGATCACAATGCCGTTCACTCAAATACGAAATCAACTGAACAGCAAGGAAAGGTGAGTAATTATCACTAGTATGCGATTGTGCACCTCACACATGATAGACTACAAGCAGTATGTACATCTAGTAATGGTATCAACATTCATATGACATAAACTTTTATGAACTAGTTCTTCAGACCAACCATTACCTTATTGGCCCTTTTTACGCCCTGTTCTTAATGACGTTAATTTTCATGACGTGTCGTTAAAGGTGCGAGATGTTTGTCTGTAAGAGTTTGATCATGACTTCAAAGATAACGCCAAAAAAGACGGGCGTTAAATTTGGGTAGACATAAAATGGCGCAACAAGGTACTTATGTCTCGGGTTCTCTTTGCAAAGAAATCCGATCGGAAATTCCCAATGAGTTTTCCTTTTAGTATTCTTCTAGATTTCGATCAGAAACAAACTTTAGTAACTTTTGACTGACAGTATATTTTCGCTAATACTTGTTCTGTATTATTTTGACAGCCCTCGAAGCAGTCTGTCCCGGTAATCGTGATTCCACCCTCCTCAAGGAGTCAACCATGGAGGGGTCGCGGTGGACGGAATGCCAGTCAAGCTCGACGAATGTTTGGTTTCGCATCTAATCAACAATCAAGAAGGACCACATCGAAACCCGTATGTATTTATTTCTCTTGTAGAATTGGTGATGTTTTCTGTTTTTACAAAATATTCCATATCTAAAGGGATGACACAATTTGTAGTATACGTTTCGTATAGCTGGTATTTTCTGTATGATTTTGAGCGTAAATCGTACTGTGTAAAAGTGCCAAAAGTTGTACAAGTTTTTGTTATATAATATACGATGCAGTGTCCCACCATCAAAAAAAATCGCCTATCAACAAGTAAAAGTTGAATATACGACAGGGATGATGAATATACGACAGGGATGATGAGAAGATTTTGTTTCAATCATAGTCATTAGAAAATTCCATGGTCTAGACACTTATAGTTTATTATGCACTCACTTTGATCACATGATAGTAAATACTTACTCTTCATTGGTTGTATTTTTTTTATTTTTTTTTTTATGAATGCTTTAATTCAAGTGATCTCATGTTATCTGTTAGGTGATTTACGATCTCCACCTTCCAACGATGGCCGTGTTGACTGCGAAGAGATGTAGTCAGTCGTTGTTTTTACGCGTGCTCAAAGTCATCCTGCAACTCCGAGATGCTGCTAAAAAGAATGCTAAGAAACCGAGTTCACGAACAGGTCCAAATGCACAGCGATCGAGAGGTAAAATAAAGTAGTTTATATATTTGAGGAGTAAGCTGATGAAAGTTCTGGGCAGAATGCTCTCATATTCTACGATTGGCCTTATAAACACTGAATGTATTCTAACCCTTGGAACATATATATATTACATTTATATTTAAGGACCTACCCAGTGGCCAAAGTCTTCAAAAAGTCTCTGTGGAGGAGTATTTTTATTGAAACAGCCGGTGATATTGCTTGCCATTCCTATATAAAACACTCCTCCACAGAGACTTTTTAAAGATTTTGTCCACTGGGTATGATCTGTTAAAAGTAATAACCTCGTACTTAATTGCTTTTCATTTAACATTTTTCCATCTTTCTCTTAACAAACAGGAATCCGTTTAATTGAGCGTTTACATCACGGTGGTAGCAGTTTACGAGAGTTTGTGGCCGCCCTTGAGGCGGACATGGAGGCTATGTATGAAATGATTGATAGGTTTGGCGCATCTGCTGTTCATAGAACTTCAGCCAATCAGGTAAGCGTCTCCATGAGTGATTTCTGTTTGTGTTTTCTGGTGTTTTCTTTCTTTATTTGTCACCCTAGTGTGGTGAAATTAAAGTTTGCGTAAGAAAGAGGTAGTTGCAAAGTTGCAAATATTCAAAGCCCGGAGAAGCTGGAGAAACAACGAGGCTGAAGCGGAACTACAATTCACTCAATAAATCAACCGTGTTTATACTCACAAAAATTAAAATTACACAATATCAAACTGAAAGTAGTATTATTATGGGATAGAGCTCGAAAATCTGTTCAAAGAAATGCCTACATTAATTTGCTGACCGTGGAAAGTTAGCTGGTCTGTATATTATTCCGACAATTCTTCATCGTTTCCAAACCAAAACGACGTGGAGAGAAAAGGAAGAATTCCGATCAACTTTCGTTGGTAATATTCGATGTACATTCGATGCACAGACACAGTTTAGTGCAACGAAGATAATAAAAATGTATTCTCTAGTGGGAGACACTCGATTAGAAGTAGACCCTGGGTAGTTCGGTATGCCTTTTAAGCTTTTCTTTTCGACAATGGACTGATTTTAATAATTATGATTGTAGGTATCTCGCGGTGAAGATCTGGAACCAAGTGGTAGCGACCAATCCGGTGAGAGAGCGGCAAATGCATCAGGCAGTGGTACCACAGGTGCACCCGTTGGAGGAGAAAGTGGAAATCCGAGTGATGCGGATACCACAGCAGGTGGGTTTGGTGTAGTGATAAAGTTCCGCGATAAATTCCCCGTTAAATTAAGTGGTTGATGTGGTGAATCATCCGTAATGTTGTGTAGTCCGAATCACGTTGTACGGGTTATTTTTGAGTAATATTCTCGATTTTTTTTTTCTGGAGGCCCTGTTAGATGGTAAACTATTAGATAAATTATGCTTATGCGAAAAGTCAAACATTTTCTCATATGAACGCAGTTGATTACTTTTTGTTGGCTCATTCCGCGGACCAAATTTCATCAGATTTTGAGAGTGAATACATTTTTTTTATAAACAATTCGGAATAAAATCAAAATGTTTTGATGTTGCAGGACGTTTAGAGACTGTTCAACTGTGGTGTGTCCATGAATGATGTTTCTCATGTATATCATCATACTTTCTATATGCTCTTTTTAATTATTATTTGTATATATTTATTTATTTATTTATTTATTTTCAGCTGGTGAGGAAACATCGAAGACACAAGATGAACCACAAATTCCACGATTTCCACGCTTGAGCACACAACTTAGTTTAGACGATTTATGGGACGTGCTTGGTATGTTAAATTATCTCAACAATGCGAGGAATGATAACAACTGGATTTTTTTTCTTTTGTTGTTGTTTTGGTTTGTTTGTTTTCAACGCGTTTCAAAAGATGGAGCTAGCTTGTATTTCATTTGCGTGTTTTTTACTCCTATTTGAAACCTTCCGACATGCTATTATGTCAATCAAAGAATTTTTGTAATGAAAAACAAGTTGTACTGGCTCATTGAAAATTGAGTTTCTCGAATTTCTGTTTAAACATATTATGATCTAGTGACCATGTTCAGCCTCGTTTTCAATGTCAAAAGTGACTATTACGAAATCAATAAAACAATGAATTTCTTAAGAACGAGACTGAACAAGTTGACTTGTTGCTATGATACGGTGTTTTTATTAGTAATAACATATAGAACTCGTAACAAGGAAAAATCGTTGTATTTTTCCTGGAACTCCGAACTCGTAAAATTAACTCTCGATTTATCATTGTTGTGATTACTAAGAAAAATTTATTACTAATAAAAATTCGAGGATTCAAAGTCTTTTATAGATTTGCTCGAGTAGGTACAAATCACGTTCCAAATTTGCTGTTTGTTGTTGTTGTTGTTGTTGTTGTTGTTGTTGTTGTTGTTGTTGTTGTTGTTGTTGTTGTTGTTGTTGTTGTTGTTGTTTTTCATTAACACATTCCTATTCTCTGTTTTTCTCCATACGATAAGGTGAGACTCTGACTGAACTAGCGGAGACATCAGATACGAATGCTGTCCTTGTGCTACAACCAGCTGTCGAAGCCTTCTTCTTGGTCCACGGTTCTGATAAAGATGAAGAAAAACCGAAAGACAGTCCAGACGTTTCACTTTCTCAACAAACTTCGTTGGACATTCCACCCAGTCCTGGTCCGATCTCGCCTGGTATAAGTTCGAGCAGTGGAAGGTTATCCTCTATAAGTTCCATGTATACTCACCTACCACCCGACACACAGAAATTCCTACGATTCGCAGGTACCATATATAACATGTTTAAGAGAATACCATTGCGCAATTTATTTAGCATCATCTCCATCGTTGATGTTATTCTCTAGTCCTTCGTAACAATTTAGTCTGGATTACTAGGTCATATCATTTCCTGACGTAACTAACCTCTCCGGTGGAAACTCTTATAAACGTGTTTGAAAGAACGAGGCATAACCTGACCCTTACCCCCACTGACCCAAACAAATTTAACAAGGTTTACACCAGCAAGTTAGTACCCTAAACGCCTTCTATATGCACCTAAACTTCAACCCATGTTCATCTCTCAAGCTCAATAACACTTTCTAATTTTCCTACGAGATGTATGCTCTTCATATATTTGAAATTGCATCTGTAATTTGTAGAAACACACCGTACAGTACTGAACCAAATCTTACGCCAATCCAACAGTCCTCTATCTGACGGTCCATTCGCCGTGTTGGTCCATCACACTCGACTATTAGACTTCGACGTAAAAAGGAGATACTTCAGACAAGAGTTGGAGAAAGAAGACAAGGTATGAAAAGCTCGCTCACTATTTTATATCAACAATATGTCTACTTTAAAAGGGACAAAATATACTTTGATTCTTTATAAGAGGGAAGCTGCTCAATCAATCAATCAATCAATCAGTCTTTTTATGTGCTTTGTTTTGTGATAGTCACTATAAAATTGTTAAGTTCTATAGTCTATTTATAGTGTATTTTTAACTAACTGTAGTTTGTCGTTCACTTGCTTTGGCCACATGATCGTAAATAAAAACTGTGCAGGTGGTAATATTGTCACGTGATCTTAGTGAGTGCACGACAAACTACTGTTCAGATCAAACGAAAGGTTGTTTCTAATAATTATGCTGGGGGTATACAATCACTATAAAGGACATTTCCCTGCTAATCTTTCGGTTATCTGTCGGTAATCTCTCGTTAATCTCTCGTTTGTTTAGGGACACCGTCGTGAAGACATGGCTGTCAATATACGTAGAGATCACGTGTTCGAGGATTCTTATCGGGAGCTCCATCGTAGAACGCCTGAAGAACTGAAGAATCGCTTATATATCGTGTTTGATGGGGAGGAGGGACAAGACGCCGGTATGTTGATTATGCCCTCTTTTTGAATTAGTTTTATGTTTTCAGTAGGAGTATGTTAAGCTAACAAGATCATTTAACGTTTTCGCTGAAAGTCTCTCATTTAACATAATCATTCCCTCGATTAACCCAGACAGAAATAATAAGGTTTTATTAACATAATCATTCCCTCGATTAACCCAGACAGAAATAATAAGGTTTTATTAGCGCAAACTATTGATGCTCGCATCTTGTTAGTTCAACCTACAGATAGAAGCTAAGTTCAAGGTCCCTTCACTTATGATTTCTTTGTAAATGAACTCCATAAATCGAACCATTTTTTCGGCCACTTGGATGTTCGAATTACAGAGAGTGTACTGTATGGTATTTGTGTACTTTTTAGGGGGTTACTTCGTATTATGTTTGTACTTTTCAGGGGGTTTACTTCGAGAATGGTACGGTATCATGGCTCGTGAGATGTTCAACCCCAACTACGCGTTATTCACGGTTTCTCAAGGAGAAAAGGCTACCTATCTACCCAATCGGAACTCCCATTGCAACCCCAATCATTTGTCGTACTTCAAATTCGCCGGTCGAATCGTAGCGAAAGCTATTTACGATAACAAATTACTGGACTGCTATTTCACGCGTTCTTTCTACAAACACATTCTCGGCAAACCGGTACATTATACGGATATGGAAGCAGAGGATTATGGGTTTTATCAAGGGTTGGTGTATCTACTCGAGCATCACATCGATGAGTTGGGATATGAGTTGACTTTCTCACTTGAGGTAGGTGTCAAAGCCGGATTTCCATTCAACACATCTCTGGAAAGGCAACATCGAGTGATCCCATGCGCGTGCGTAATAAATCAAAACATTCCAAAGCCGAGCGGACCTAGGCGCAAAAACAAACGCTCAAGAAAGTTTGAAAATTGTAACTTTCCTTTTGAACTCAAAGTTTTTAGCCAATCAATTTAGAGAAATTATTGACTTAGCGGTCATATTTGCTTGTGTTGTCAACGTTTTAAACTTCGCGCTCCTTGAATGGAAATGCCGAAATAGCACTTGACATCTTTTCGCTCTGCGCATATACTAATTTGTTGAATGTAATCCGGCTTAAAGTTTATCGGGGGAAAGTGTCTAACATGTCTAACTACTTTTTCACTCGATAAGGTATGAAAGGAACATGTTGCTTATATCAATCTTATTTGGATGTATTCATGCTTTTGTTATTGTAACATCGCTCCGCATTCCTAGATGCCAGTGTTTGGGCTGAATGAGATTCACGATTTGAAGGCAAATGGCCGAAACATTCCCGTCACTGAGGAAACGAAACGGGAATACGTCAAGTACGTCTGTCAAGAAAAAATGACGGGTTCAATACGTCAGCAAATCGACAGTTTCTTGGAAGGTTTCTATGAGATCATTCCACGACGTTTAATCTCCATATTCGATGAACAAGAGTTGGAACTCCTTGTTGCTGGTTTACCAACCATCGATATCGAAGATTTGAAAGCCAACACTGAATATCATAAGTACACAGAAAATTCGTTGCAGGTAACTCGCATTCTGATTGGTCAATTCTTATTTTAACTGCCTCTTCTGGTGTATCGATTGATCAATTCACATTTTAACTTGTGTTCTGACGATTACATTGACTCTCATGTGCTCATATTGCCAATTTCTGTCCTTTAGATACAGTGGTTTTGGCGCGCCTTGCGTTCATTTGAGCAAGCAGACCGTGCTAAATTCCTTCAGTTTGTGACGGGCACATCAAAGGTACCTCTACAAGGTTTCGCAACACTTGAAGGAATGAACGGTGTGCAGAAGTTTCAGATTCATCGAGATGATCGATCAACGGATCGATTACCCTGTGCACACACATGGTAAGAAAATATGTGGCAAGCATTCTGTACGAATGGACCACCTTTACTAGCCTTAACAGCCACGTGATCACTGATTAAGTCGAAAATGTTATGCTTGACCCTAGTCTTTCGCGGAAAAGTCTTGGGAAAAACAAAAGCCGATAGACTGCAAGCGGAATATCTAGCCTAGTAGAAAACCGCATTTGTTTTTTGTTGTTTTTTTTGTAACGTTTATTGCATCCTTTAATCCGTTCCAACATCCGTTAAAAACGTGTTGATAAACCTTCCCCATTCACCTGATAAATAGCCAGTTTATATTAATATGACTGGCGCGTGCGCATCAGTGATAAAAGAGTTGGTAAAATGTGTCTTTCGTGTTTCTCAAACATAAATCTGGACATGTGATGGCGGAATTATTTATCAAGTGTTTTCCCGGGAGATGCTCTGTAACACCTACACCCTGTTTGACCCTCCTCGTCAGTTGATTTACTGATTGCTTGAAACTTATTTTCATTATTGTTGCTTACTTCCGTCTAGCTTTAATCAGTTGGATTTACCGGCATACGAGACGTACGACAAGTTACATTCGCAATTATTGAAGGCGATCCAGGAGTGTCCGGAAGGATTCGGTTTAGCTTAAACAGAGGTTACTGAAGGACGTGTTACTATTTATGTTCTTTACTGCGCATGCTCACTATATCATAAGAGACAAATGTTGAGAGCAGACGTTTCGGTTTCTCGTTTATTTTCGAATTCCTTTTCACGAGAATTCTCGTCCTAGTTTTCGGGATTTTTACCGGATTTCTCCCTTGTAATGATTTTTCTTTTCTCGCGAAATCGTTTTTTTCTCGTTCGATGTGTTGGCCTGTTTGCAGACTTGTTGAATGTGAAATTTTTTTGTATAGTGTACTATTTAGAGTTAAAAAAAAAAATATTTCATCTGTTCTGTATGTGAAGCGGTTATTTTTATGAAGAATTAAGAGATACATTTGTTTCACGTTCTTCTTCCTCTCCTCTTGATATAAGTTTGTCTAACAAGTAGCGATCATCACTAGTTTGCGGTCAAAACTTTGTTATTTCTGTCTGGGTTAGCGAGACTTTCAACCAAAACGCATCTTGTTTGACAAACATTCTCTGAGGAGTGATTAACAATCTGAAAGCAGTTCACCGCAAAAACTCGATGAATACAGTTCGACAGTGTGGCCACAACTCTTGGATAATATGCAACTTACCTCACTTTTTTTATTGAGATTTTTGATGCCTTTTCTCCACTTTGTTTTAGAATTGCAACTTTCACTTATTTGAATTTGCACTTATCCGAAACTTCCATTTGCTGTTTACCTACGTGAATTTTGTTCTATTTGAACTTAATCAAGTCCAACTAAATGAAAAACAACTCACAAATTTGAAACCAGCACTATTGAATTGTTCTACGTGCAAATTTTCATGAAAATTGAAGCATTTTCGAAATCTTCAGATTAAAACCTATCAAACTTCGTTAACTGAAGGCTATACCCTCAAACATCGTCCATCCAAAGAAATTCCTCACAAACTAAACCAAAGATTTCCACTCTTCGGAAATCAATTTAAGAGTCTATCATCAAAGATCGATTGTTCTCAAGTTGTTAAATCTACCTCTAGAATGTCGTGAATGTTTGAAAAGGCCTCCTTGAAAGTGAAAGTTGCTAGCCAGACTAACCCTTTCGTAACGTCTGTAAGTCAATTTGAGGAAACGAAAATTGTTCTAATATGGTTTGATATTGACATTTTCAAGGATTAGGAGGAGCTTACTCTTCATAGTTTTCACCATTTTACCACACGCTGTTGTGAAAGATAATGGAAACGGGCGAAACTTCAACAATTCTTTAATATCCACGTCCCTGCTTTGTGCTAGAAGCATTAGCTTGGCAGATTAGATAGGTTTTTGGTATTTTTTATGGCCACTTCTTCACCTTTTGGTTTTCATTTTTAGAAAGTATTTCCAAATGTTCGAAGGTTTGATTGGAGAGCTCTTCACATAACAATCTTCTGTTAATGAATTCTTGGCATTTATTTTCGCCAAGTTCTCTTAGATTTCGAATGTCTGATCTAGAAAAATGAATTGCATGTATCCAATATAACCTCTTACCCAGGGTTTCTTGCCTTTTTTTTTATACGGACGGCGGCAAAGATAGTTCTTTCCGCCGTCCGTATATCAAAAAGGCAAGAAACCCTGGGTACGAGGTTGGTATACAATACAGTTATTGGGTACTTTGATTTTTATATTTTTGATTAGGAGAGACATCTTACTAAACCTATACCTCGTTTCCTGCGATGCAACAATTCTAATCGAAATATGTATAAGCTCATTCGTTCTAGAATCAAACGGATTTATCTTGCATTCCAGTGTGGTTATAATTGATACATCATCTTCGCGTCTTTCTTGACCCGCATTTCATAATAAATCTACCAAGGGGTTATGTTTCAAACGTTTCATTAATGCTGGAAGGTCCTATCAAACAAAGAGACAAACTAATAGCATTAATAATATGAAGGTAATTAAGAAGGTTGTACCACCAAAGAAAACAATGAACTATTACCGTGTGTATCAGATTGATAAGAAAATACTTCTACTGCTTCTGTTATTCTCTCTCTGCTTGAGAAAGAACCCATCTAAACACGGTACCTGAACTTTTCGTGAAATCAACCATACCCTCTTTGATTTTCGAGCTTCTATCAAATGTTTGTTCAATTGATTGATCGCAATGACACATCTGCAAAACCATAATTATTGTGCCTCTTAACAGTCCAGTTATTCTAAAACGAATTTAGATTAATTTGACTAGAATTTTAGGCATGATTATCTGAATAATCTTGCAACAAAATCATTACATTTTATATTTCTTTTTGAAGGTCATTTCTGTGAAGATGTTGTCGCAGTCCAATCTGGTAGTAACTCCATAAATTGTGGCTGTGGTAAGTGGTAATTTGCAAGTAAGTAAGTAAGTAAGTAATCATTTATTTAGTTAATAATTCTCATACTTACAATTACAATGAAAGAAAGAATAACTAGGAGAGACCACTCCATATAGAAAATTCTTGCAAAGGGAGTGGCCACCTAAAAAAAAACAAAAGTGATAAAAATGATAATAACATATGTTCGTCAATTAGTCAATATATTAAGAAATAAGATATGATATAGTTAAGACTTTTAATTTTGTAAATGTAAGCACAGATAAATTGTCAAGTTGAAGATGGTTTGGAATTAGATTCCATTGGCAGATCGACTGATATTGGTATTCGTACTATTTATTTGTGATGCTTACTGGACAGACCAGCTCAAATTTTCATCTATATCGTTTTCAAGATATTTAATGGAAGATATGTTAGACATTTTTTTACCGTTAATCTTAATACACAGATCGAAATCAATATTACGACGCTTGTATTTAAACAAAACATGTTCTGTCTTAGTTGCATTAAGAGAGATTTTGTTCGCATTCAACCAGTGCATCAAGAGTTTCAAATCAATGTTGACACTCTTGGCGAGTTGTTTTATATTTTTACTACAATTTAACATATTTGTATCATCGGCAAAATAGAATACAGAAGAAGATCTAACTGCCGTATGCATATTGTTGATATAAATTAAAAACAATAAGGGTGTCAGCACTGAACCTTGCGGAACCCTATGAAGAACGGGACACATATTTGAACTTTCACCTCCAACACAAACGAATTGCTTTCTATCAGTTAAAAGGGAATGAAACCAATTTTATGCATTACCTCTGATACCATAATGACTTTGCAAGTACGGAAGAAGCAAGTCTGCATCACTGCACTTACAGGTGGAACCGATGCTAGGGCAAATATCCTGGGTGTATCTGCATTAATAGGAAATGCCTTTGTCCTTTTTGTTTCAATAGGTGTCTAGTTTTTTTTCATATGATTTTTTAAGTGTAAAAACAGTTTCCAAGTAAAATTGTACAAATTGACTATAAATTTTCCTTTATATTGTTTTTCCGTCATATTTCCCCAATATTGTGTTTTTGGCTATCATTTACTCTGAATTTCATAATGTGAAACTACGTATTTTTACCGTGCAGTAGAAAGCATGGAATTGATTCTAAAACACTGCTCAACATAGTCACAACGTTTTGCAGTTGTTTTACCAGTTTTACTACTGTGTAGAAATTCGTTACTGCGCAGTAGTAATTATTCTACTAATCAGTAATGATTTTTTTACTGCGCAATAACAACAAGTTTAAGTGCGCAGTAATAATTTCTTACTGCGCAGTAACAAAATTAGTACTGCACAGTAGAAACCTTATAATAACTGCACACCATAGGTGGCAGATATGGACTTCGTGCTTCGAACCTGCAATTCCTACTTTAATTTTATTAAACCTTCTTATAACTATTCCTGTTCGTTATTTGAAAGTTTTTGTTTACTTTGTTTGTCAAAGTTTAAAAGTCCGTATTTCGGATGGATGAAGCGACATTTTTGTTTGTTTTTCTTTTGGCTCTTATAGCTACGTTTCTTAAAAAAAATCATTTAAAATAAGATATGTATCCATGGTTACAGCTCACGAATTAATATTTCTTTTGTTTTAAGCAATATAGTTTCTGCTGTTTCTTAATTAAACCTTATTTACACTTACGAAACTTTTTTAAATACAAAATGGCGTCAGTGTAACTTAGGCTCACAAAGTTTACTGTGTGTCGTTTTGGTTTTTGATTTTCGAAACTTTCGCTGTAGGACATCTCGATAATCCATTTCATTTTTTAGCTCTTGGGTTAGCCATGGACAAATGTTGGTGTTTGCTCGTTTTGTAACGAAAGGGGCATATCAGCCAAAAAAGTCAGTTAGGATTTTATTGAATGCATGAAGAGAATCCGAAACGGAATTTGTGTTGTATACGGGAGTCCAGTCAGCATTTCTAAGGCCTTGTTTCAGATTGTTATGATCGTATTTTCGGTAATTACGGTATCGAATTGTTTTGGGGATAGTTTTTACTCTGTTTTGTTTACGGTTGAAGCCAATTAAAGTGTTAATAAGTTCATTGAAGTTTGTTGGTAAATATATAGATGTAGACGGGGGTCGGTACCAAATGCTCACAAGGAAGCTTTTCGTTTTGGGGAATCTGATTTCTAGCCAAATAAATTCTAACTTGTCGGTTTCCAGGTCTGTTCTTCTTACAATGAATGTATACCCCGGAATTTCAAAAAGTTGTGTGGGTGTGAAGTCTTCTATGTGTGTTTCACTGAGAGAAAAGATATGTGTTTTTTTTGAGTATGTAGAATTGTCGATACTTTAGCCATGTTTTGAAAGACCCCACGTATGTTCTGATGAAAGATCTTTACTCCCTTTTCCTTAAATAACCCAGTTAAACTTGGATCGGTTGGTCCAGGACATTTTTCAACGTCTCCACTCATAAGCAATAACAATAACAAAAAGCTTCTTTTTCTCTGATAAACATATCTCTTGTGAAATTTTGTAGCAAACAACGATGAACAAATAAAATTCTCTTCACTACAAGCATCTCCTTGCAATAAAGTAATGCGTATTCCATCGGGTTGGCAAAAACAACGATTTTTAACGGCAAATAAAAACAAAATCAAGCAAAACCAAAAAGTCGAACGAAACACGTCCGCTTTCCGTGCTGCCATCTCACACGATAGTGCCCATACAGGTCTCGTGCACTAATTCTAGTAAGATGATCCGGGGTTTTCACCAGCTAATAGTATACGATATGTGGAGTCGTGGTTTCTGTAGTTTTGAATCGAAGCACTCAATCTTATCCTATTACTTCTTATGAAAGAAGATCTTTACTTACAGATCGGCAGTGTTACTTTTAGTGTTGGCTGTGTTTATGATGAAAGGGCTGATAATAACTGCTAGCAGAAAAGATCTTCGTATATTACCAAATTGAATGGAGGTTCTCAATTTATGTTGTAGAGCTTTGAATTCTTCTTACGCGTACAAATGTCAATTTCGACAAGGGTCCAATTGACTCCTGCCCCAGTCTTAATTGAAATTTGAAGCGATTGCTTGATTAAATATATCAGAATTTAATGAATTTTATAAAATATATAGAGGAAATTTAGCAGCTCCAAAAAAACGTCCGTTGCAGGTAGTCTTTACACTGCAATATTTATTATTATTTTATTTATATTATTAATATTTATTATAGCCATTAGAGAAGTCCCAGGGACTGCACAATTTTTACACTCACTTTGATCACATGACTTAATTACAACTCTTGCAAAGTAATTCTTTTTTACCATTTAATCTTTTTAAGTTTCTGGTTTCTTTTGACTGTTACGGAACCTGAGGTGATGAAATGGAATATAGAACGAAGACAAAAAGCTCCTGAAAAGAAAGACGAAGTTTTCTGGATATTCGTGAAGAAATGAGTATGATAGCTCCTTGGATAAGGCGTTGTGCTTAGAATTTATGTTTTTTTCAATATCGAGTAACGCGAAAATAAATTTTAGTTTTTCTTACCTCGAGTTGTGGTGACACTGCTGACTCGAATTCTTAATATGGAAGAGTTATCTATGAAGTTTTACAAGTCGTCGAGTGGTTTTAGAAGTATACACGTGCGATTATTATTTGTTAGTATTTACTATTATTATAACTTTTATTTAGTGTCGTCTTTACATGAAGTTTTCATGTCTTGTTACATGAATTTCTATTTCCCACCGCAGGAAAATCGACCAACTTCAATGCAAGCGAAAAAGCTCACTACATTTGTTCACATTTACTTATTTAAACGAATAGTGAATGATGATACGAGAGTATAACAATTTATGACTCCAAAAGTAATTTTTGCTCAAGGTTAACTTCAGTTGTTTCGTGAAAGGATTTATCTATTTATTAATCCAACAGTAAAAGTTGTTAATTTTTAGTCCGACAAAAACACTATAGAATGGATCTAAATATTATTGTATAGTACTGATACTTAGTTTATTATCTAAAGGGAAAGGGTTAGAGACGTTTTCTAGCTAACTGATGCTCAGCACACGCGATGGTGATGACCAAAACATCCATGTAAAATCTATATGAAAACTTGTATTCGTATAAAAAACACACGAAACATGGACCATAAATAACATAAGTCCATGGACCATATATAACCACTGACATGATTCGAACGCATGATTCGAACTGACATGATTCGAACACTGACATGATTCGAACGCATATACTTATGTTGAAGCCATTCTTGACGACTCGTAAAACCACTCGACGACTTGTAAAACCATTCGACGATTTGTGAAACCACTCGACGACAATCACACGTAAACCCTTCGTAAAACTTGCATAACGGCTATCCAAAATAACAAAGAAACATTCTGGAGATGTATATATTTGAATTAAATACAAGACTTCATTAGACTTTCGTCCTTAAATTCGCTGTTAATTAGTGCTAGAATTCGTCCTTAATTCGTCCAAGATTCACTCTCTATTATTCTTAAAAAAAATTCGTCTTCTCACTAATTCGTCTATAGATAGATCTATCTATCTTATTTTGTTCTCTTAGTGTTTGTTTGTTCTTATTTCTTGTGTCAAACAGAAAAATTTGTTTTCATTTTTAGAATTGATAGTGCTTCTCGACCAAACATTCTGTTGATAGTTCATTGAAGGCACAGTTTGTCGCTATTACATACTAAGTATTCATCCTGGAATTGTTATTTAGGACCTTCTGGAAAAGTTCAGCCTCAGATTGTTTTGAGATTCTTCTTATTTTTGGCAAAATTTGAGCTGTTGAGATGTTCTTATAAAAAATTTGCCTATGTACACTGCACACGATTCAATGATGATGTGAATTAACAATTAATACCCCATTTGGAACCATCGACCGACTTCACACTGGCCTTCGTGCAAGTTAGAGCAATGCTATACGTATCTTCGACGGTGAGTCAACTTCCCAGTTGCAAGTCAGGCCAAGAACTCAAAACTCCAGGTTACTTACTTGCTATAAGATCTTAGATCGTTAGATCGTTGGAATCCCATTGTTAGAAACTTATACGTTAACCATCACCCACACATATACAACCTCGGATCCAGGGTCTCTTGCCTTTTCGGTATATCGAAAAGGCAAGAGCCCCTGGGTTCGAGGTTGACACACCCACAAAATTTGTATTTTTTGAAATACTTACGCGTATATACTTATCATACACTATTTCAGAAGAATAGGCCAATTATAAATATTTTGGAACTGAAATATAATCCGTTATTATTTTTATTACTATTATTATTACTCTATCAGTATAAATATATTATGTTACATTATAATATTTAACTCTGACAATGACCTAAGAACATGAATTTTTAAAACATAATCCTAAAAAATAATTTTACTGTATATTTAGGTTACCGCTCGCCAACAAACTTGGTGTGCTTTCCAAGGGCCAATATGTCTCCATTACTATTTACTAATGTCGCTTCAAGAAATGCCAATGTTGATCCAACCTTTTTAACCTCTGTTTCCAAGGTAACAATTTCACCAGCTTTTGCACCTTTTAAATAGCTTATACCTAGTTCAACACTTACACCTGGCCGATGATTTCCCTGCGTCATCAAGGTTGCTGTCGTGGCAAAGTCTACAATGAACGAAGTATATCCACCGTGCAACGTTCCATGAAAATTGAGCTGATCATCACTGACAGTCCATTGAAATTTTACTTTTCCATCATCAGTTGCAGAAACAACTTCAAGCTGTTTAGCCAATCTATTAAAACGTTTTGTTTCGTTAGTTAATATATTTAATCCTCGTTTGATCGTATTCAATGTTTTTGACATGTTATTTTATCTGTAAAACAGAAGTAATACTAAATAAACATTTTATAAAGAGCAAATTATTTCTCCAGGTTTAACCATGTCAATCACACCTCTCAGTTTAAGTGCCTGCCATTATTATGATAAATAAATATAATTCTTCCCTCACCCTTTTAAGGGAATATGAAACTCGAAAAAACAAGAAGAGGAAGAAGAGGAAAATGAATTCATAATTTCACCTGATCTGTTCGAGATATATACCAAAAATTCTGATGTGAAGATTCCAGATCCAAAAAAGGATTTTCCGGTTGATTTAATTCTATTGCATTTTTCAATCTTTTTATTTAAAGGTGGGGACGTTCACAATACCATTGAGACAGCCAATAAACGTAATACGGATAAACTTTAAATGAGAATTAAATAAACGCTAATAAACCCCTAGTGGGAACGGTGCTTAAAGGTACAATGCTGTAGCAGATTTAGACAAAATACAGAGTTTCTAGAAAGATGTGCAGAAAAAAAACATGCTTTTCACCTGCGTTTTTTTAATTGGTGATAAGGCTTATGTAGTCTTTAGTGGGAGCGCTATTTGCACCTTTTGCCTTTGCTTGTTCTAAATAATTCTCAGGACCAGAAAGACAAAATGCAAAAAAGTCATTATTTGAGCAGTAAAAATTAATGACCATAAGGCGATGCCAAAAAGACAATGCATTTTTCATACCACATTTTTTGCAAAAGGCAGCATTTTATTCAACTAAACCACGATAGTACAAGGCCTTCTCTTCCAAAAGGCTTAGAATTTGTTAGAATTTGTTATTTGTATAAATATATATATGTTATATAACTTTGACAATAAACTAAAAACATGAATTTACAAAACATAATCCTAAAAAATAATTTTACTGTATATTTAGGTTACCACTCGCCAACAAACTTGGTGTGTTTTCCAAGGGCTAATATGTCTCCATTACTATTTACTAATGTCGCTTCAAGAAATGCCAATGTTGATCCAACCTTTTTAACCTCTGTTTCCAAGGTAACAATTTCACCAGCTTTTGCACCTTTTAAATAGCTAATACCTAGTTCAACACTTACACCTGGCCGATGATTTCCCTGCGTCATCAAGGTTGCTGTCGTAGCAAAGTCTACAATGAACGAAGTATATCCACCATGTAACGTTCCAAATCCATTGAGCTGGTCATCACTAACAGTCCATTGAAACTTTACTTTTCCGTCATCAGTTGCAGAAACAACTTCAAGCTGTTTAGCCAATCTATCAAAACGTTTTGTTTCCTTAGTTAATATATTTAATCCTCGCTTGATCATGCTAAGTGCTTTTGACATGTTGTTTTGTATCTGTAAAACAGGAGTAAATAAACAAACAAAAATGGCACGATGGCACCCCTCAGTTAAGTGCTTGCCATTATGATATATAAATGTAAGTTACATAAATTATCTTCCTGTTATGCCCATTATGTTAAGGTGAGAAATTTTGCGAATTTGACTGTAATTTGACTCAAAATTAAATTCCCACGAAAAATCGATTTTAACTTAGCATAACATCCGGTAACTTCATGATTTACCTAATATCGTGATTTATAAATATCAAATGCTAAATCCTCAACCTCTTGGTAGGCGATCAAACCAATATCTAAAAATTGTCAACAGGGGTCCGGTAGTGACGTGTATATTTGTAAGTTTAGACAGTAACCATTACAACTATACAATTTTGGAAAGCAGAAACTCTATATAGATATTTTCTTAAAATTACAAACAAAGACGCATATTTTTCATGCTTTTATGAAATTACATACATCCTCACGAAATTAGAAGAGAATAGTACATGCCATGTTTCACTTTCTTACGCCCAATTGTAGTCAGGGTGTGTGGGCATATAGCTTTAATCTAATACCTAAGGTGAATAGAATTTAGCATTTACATAAAGATGGCTTCTACAATGACTGGAGTGCCTGCTACAGATAAAAAACTTAATTTTTCACCGGATTTTCACAATTTACCGGATCTTATGCTAAGTTGCAAAATTTTATTTTTTATTTAAAAAAATTGGGTTTTATTAAATTCATTGAAAGAAGTCCTTTTTGTCTCTATGCATGTCAAAGTATCCAATTTTTGAGTAAAAAAAATTAAGACAAACGATTTGTGAAATTCCCGAAATTAAATTCCTATGAAAATGTTTTATATAAAAATTCTTGAAATTTGGTTTAAAGGAGTAATATAAGGCTTGGAAAGAAGCAGAGAATAAATCAAAATAAACAAAAGGAACTGAGAAAACATATTAAAAAGGTTATTCTCGATTCCATGATTTCCACCACAACTGGAATTTTCAGACAAATTGGTCTAGCGCTACCAGTGCACTGAGGAAAAAAACAACAGATTCTGCTAGCTGTAGTCGTATAAAAAGAAATGGTAGACATCTTGAATCAGTGAATCTACATTTTTCAGAGAGGTCTATGATACTAAAAATAAGATCTAAAATAATAGATTTATAATACCTCTTTAAACCATATATAATTCCAAGAATTTTGGTATAAAAAATTAACAAAACAAATAATCTGATTTGCCAACTGAGAAACGAGGTGGTGGAAAGTATTTTATAATCTTGGTCAAATTGTGATGACCAATGCAATGGAGGAACCATAGAAGTCTTCATGATGTCGGAAAAAAAATATAATCATAGGACAACCTTTATTAATGGGGGAAACTTTTATTATTACTTCATGTGATTTGTTTTCATATTATGGCTAGCATTTTAACCAATTCTATATAGCCTGAAAGTTCAGATAATTAAACAATACAGGCGCGGATTTAGCGGGCGCCTTAGGCGTCGAGCCGCCTCCAAATTTTGCCAAAAATAACCCATAACACTTTTTTAAAGAGTTCTCCTCCCTTCTTTCTTATCGAAAATCGAATAGCGCTCCATCATAGAGCTTTTCGGAAAGAGCCGCTTAGAACTCATAAGTCATATTTTGAAACAACTCTTTGATCCGCCTTCCAATTTTTTTTATCACCGAACTTGGTTATAACTTTCAGTTTTTGAGCCGCTCGCGACACTACGGAATCGGAATCGATAGAGTCTTTGACCACAATTTTATCGATGGATTTGTGCTACGGTTAGATTGCAGAAGTGGCTCTGAAGTCGATTGTCTGATATTTTTGATATTTTTTCAAACTAGGTGTATAAGCTTAGTATTATCTCATCAAATTATCCATCATATCCATGCGGAGAATAGAAGTTGTAGTGGTGATGGAGATATGCACATGGCTAGTTTATATGAAAGTGTTGTCACCAGAATATTTAGAAATGTTGAAATCAGAATCAAATATCGTTCAAATTATATGTTGGAATTATATTGTATGAATAAATAACTATCAAATAAATGCTTCAAAAACGTGTTTTTCTTGTTTGCATGATGAACCTGCGACTGAAACTTATTTTTGCATTCAGTATTATTGTTATGGTCCAGCATAACAACTTTATCCTATTTCATAGATTTTAGCAATATCTTTTATATATCACCTGGAAATAGCATTAACAAAAAGATTTGTTTACTGAATTGCAGTTGGCAAGGCTTCTACATGAGAAAACAATAGATTTGAATTGTTCTCTAACAGATAGTTCCTGAATTTAACGCTGTGTTATGGTCTAGTCAACATAGCAGCATCACCATACTGAATAAGACTGATTATGTAGATAAAGTTCAGAAAATGATAGATGATGGAATAAGCCAAGGAAAGTATGTAGAATGTTCTGACAACATACTCAAGGAATTAAAATCATTTCAATCATTTCTGTATAGATATTTCAAGGATAGGTCAGAATACGATAAAATGAAGCCTGTTGGTAACCAACTAGCTAGGTTTTTCGCTACAGCCAAAACACATAAGTTTAAAAACATTGAAAACATCCAACTCAATCAATTGAAAATCAGACCCATTATTGATCAGACTGTTATTATAATGCAGGCAAAGTAATAGCAAAGTATTTGCAACCTCTAACCATGAATGAATATGTTATTTGATGTACGTTATGTTAATGGGAGGTCCAGTATCTGTTGTTCTAGCAGGTTGTTTTATGATCAAAATGGAAAGAGATATAGTTATTCCATTAAAACCGAAATTCTACAAGAGATTTGTGGATGATACGTATTTTAGAAGAAAGAAAAGCATACCAGATATATTATTCAACCAACCTAATTCTTACCATCCTAATATAAAATTTACATTAGAACTCAATCCATCAAAATTTTTGGATACCAAAATTATAAGATCAAACGACTCTTTAGAGTACATGGTAGCACCCAAAGAAACCAAATTGCCGTTTCATTGGAATTCTTCAGTTCCCAAAAAGTACAAAAGAAATGTTGTGCTAGGAGAGTTACACAGAGCTAAAAGAATTAGTTCACATTTTGAGGCAGAAAAGAAAAGGATTTTCCATAAATTTAAGAATGCTGGATATCCTACTGCATTTATCAACTCTGTAGTGAATTCATTAAAAAACTGCGATGACGATATGATAACCCCTTATTGGTTATTTCAGGAAGAAAGGAACGTAGTCTTTCTGCAACTGCCTTATTGTACCAAGAACGAACGATCGAATCACAAGTTTGTTAGGAAACTTGAAAACTTCACTGACGGTAGAGTTAGTATTATGATTACTTGGAAAACGAAAAAAATCAGATCCCTGTTTCCCCTTAAGGATAAGGTGACTCACCAATCATCAGTGATATACGAAGGTAGAATATTAGAAGCATTTTATATAAAGAAGTTCAAACCAGTCATTAACGATCAGTTAGACATTAAGTTCATTTATTTGTTCAGAAACGGTATAACGTGAACTCCCTTCTTAGGGTATTTTTAATTTTATATTGTACATATTTGTAAATTTGTGAAAGATGTTTTATTGCCTGACGATGTACTTGAAGTACGAAAAGCTTCGCAAATAAAATTTTTATTAATGCATTAGTTTTTGTTTTTTCTCTATACATTGATATAAACATGGCTGGACTTTTTAACTGGTATTTTTTAAATCATGTGTTTTAGATTAGCATATGTGACAGACACACACGCCATAATAAGAGGATAAATCTTTTAACAATAAAATAACTAAAAAAGTAAACGAAACGTTTTTAGAATCTGCAAAGAAACTACCATGTTGTTCAAAAGTTCAAAGTTCGTTTCGTTTTCGTTTTGGTGTTCGCCCTCTTTCGATGGTGTTGACGCCCTTATCATTGGTGTTATATGTTAGCTGTTTTTTGTAATCTGTTTCAACTTGAAGGCATTACTGAATTATCTTTATACTGATTTGGTCACGATAAGGTAAAAGAACAAGAAATGAAAAGAAACAAAACTGCTTGACAAGACAAATTTTGAAATATAATTACATCTTTATATGCTCCCTATTTTCCGCCCTTCTCAAATTGACGACGCTACCGGAATTGACAGCATTCCTGGATAACAATAGAATCAGGACCTGATCAGCTTGTTTGTAAACTTGTTTGACGAGGTCTATTGTTGGTCTATCCGTGATAGGAGTTCTTATAGAAATCAAAATATAAAACGAAAGTATATGAAGGACGCGGTGCGTTGGCTGCCTGCACACCCTCGACTTGCCACAAAAACAAATAATTGATGACAATCTTATAATATTACAATAAGTAATAAAAGTTGTGTAATGTTTTCTGCTGCTCGCGTAATTGCCCGTAGTCGACGAACAGTGTTTACATCAGCGAAACACATGGCGTCGATGAGAGTTGCTATCATCGGGCAATCCAACTTCGGTGCTGAAGTCTACAAGTCCTTGAAAGCCAAGGGTCATGAAATTGTTGGAGTTTTCACTATTCCAGATATCCAGGTAACTTAAAAATATTTTTTTTTGAATGAAAAGAACCATATAATGAATATATCTCCTACTCTGAATATTGCTCTCTCAAATCAATCATAAAGCATGGTTTTGCTAAAAGTAATTGTGATATTGGAACAGCGTGATCTAATTGCAACCATTGCACTTGTGGTTTTAATAATCAATGCTTATACCACCTACTGAGGAGTGAATATGTCATGTTTGGAATTTGTTGTCAAGGCCAAATCATACCTCAGTTTACTGCCATGTCTAAAGTATTCCAAGTTAACCCACTGCACACCTTTTAAATAAAGTGTGGAACAAACAGCACAACCAAAGCATATGTATAGTCCTTTCAACCTTCATGCACCTGTCATTGTCTTTCATGCTTTTTTTTATTATTTCATTTTATTTTTTGCATCACGATAAATTTTCACACATTGTTACTATAGGAAGTTCAAACTTTTTCGAACTTTGTCCCGTGTGATAAAGCAAGATGAAAGTCAGCTGTGATACCCTTTTTATATAAACTCTTTAGTTTAGAGACGTCATGCTACAGCTAACCTTCAATATACACGATTTCTGAACCAACGTTCATGGTGTAAAATTTGTTTCGGGTGGGTCAGAGGTTATGCTTCAAAATTGCAACTTGAAATGCCATTTTCTAGCAATTTCATGAACCCCTTTTTGTGAATTTACAGTATTTCGTAAACAATTTTAGAATGTACAAAAGTAAGGTTGCATTTTCAAAATTTTTCCTGTCTTGTAGAAATTAATATTATCCAAAATCTTTTCTCAAAGTACACCTCACACTGATAAATGGGAGGAACTATTTTCAGTTCAGACACAAGGTTCAGAGTCTGTGAGGATTCAGGTCAGGTACACCTTTCAAACGCTTTTATAGATTTGCGATTTATGGCATACGATTTTCTGTTTACGAGAAATTGTTTAATGTATTACAAAAAGTTGTATATGCAACTTTTAGCCCTTACAAAATTCAAAACTTTCAAAAAGTTTGTCATGTTGAACTTTATACAATATTTTTTAAAGAAATTAGCCAATTATAATTTTTATTTGGAACTGTCCTTTATGTGAGTGAGACAATACAAATTGTGTATGAACAGATTTTGCAATATGTAAACAATTGTACAATTTGGGTTTTATTTTTATAATGATACTATAATAACAATAATTTATAATGAATTTTTATTTTTTGCAATTATTTCACAATATTGAAGTGCTCTTAAACATTTTAAGATGAAAAATTGTTGTTTTCTGTTAACTAAGAATTTGGTTATTTCAAATGGGTTTTTTATTTTTTATTTTGCTTTGAATGATGGGTCTCAAGCTTTAACGAAATATCGAAATAAAAACCCTTTTTCGTTATTCAGAGTTGAAATTCATGAAAAGGGTTTCGTGAATCACATACGTAAAACTTTCACAAATTGTTTAATCCAAAATCTGGTAATTTTAAAATAATCAGACAATACACAGTGATGACTAAAACATGAACCAACCAGAACCACTTTCTCTGTATTGTTCGCGCGATTTTGGTTTCGGGGTCTTGGTAAAGCAGGACCAAACATAGTTCTGATATCCATTTGTTTTGCACGTTTTTTGGGAGGAACCTTGTTCTTTGGAGGATTCTTGTTTTTTTGAGGATTCCTAATTTCTTCTTGCTCGATATCAAGAAACACACCTTTTTTTTAAAGCATCATGTATTTTGAGTTCAACCTCGGCCATGCTAAAAAATCTTAAGAGTCAAGCCTCAAACATGCTTATAAATTTAACTATTCAAATATCATCAACTACTCAACTATTTCGGTTGGTAAAATTTACTTCTTTATGCTAACTTCTTAGCCTCAAGATATTCTTAATATATGCTTAAGATATTCTGCCTCTGTATGCCTATAAAACACTGGTGTAACACGCAACTGTTGTATATACATTTTTTTATTCTTGAAAATCCATGCATTTAAAATTTCAGTTTGGTCTTGATTCGCGAAAGTTTATGCTCGCGAAATTTTCTAAAATGCTCGATTCGCGAAAATTTATGCTCGCAGAATAAATTTTTCTGCCTCATTCGCAAAAGTTTATGCCAAAAATTTTGCAAGTTTTGACACTCGCAAAACTTTCTGCTCGCGAAAGTTTGTACGACTAAAGTACCCCATTGAATAAGAAAGATGATACTTACTACAGAATTAGCAACAAGCTAATTGTTGTATATCGTGATATGATGAAATAAATGCTGGAAACAAACTTGTATGTAGAAACCGGCTATAGAATTTTGAACAGTAACAGTAAAAAATATATACAGAAATAGAATTCCAAAATATGGGAGAAACGGGATGGTGAAACAGCACCATTGAATTTCAAACAATTTAAAGATTTTGTCCAGTCCGAACAGTCCTTTTGTTCATGTAAAAATCCTGTCCCAACAAAATTCCTGTCAATGAGAACACTTCTAATCATTATCGAAATCATTGCAAATTCTTAAAATCCTCAATTAATAATCACTGAAATTATGCCGGATGATTTATGAAACATTAAAACAGATTTTAAACAGATTATACACTACATCCGCTAATTCAAACATACAAGGATCCAGACATTTTGACATTTTGTTTTGTTCTTAAAACAAAGTTTAGGGACTTGAGATTTTGTTCGAATTAGCAAAAAGTTAAAATTGTTTTTTGTGATCACCATTATTTTACAAATGAGGTTCGTTCAATTTCATTTGCTTTCTTTATAAACTAGAAAGCTTGTTTTTTTAATGGAAAGAACATCGGCGTGAAATTTGAAATTTATCTATCTATCTACTTTATTAATCACGATCTGTGCATAACACTGTTAGTTTGATCAGTGTGAATAAAAAGACTGGGAAGAAATGTTCATATGGACTATATTAGAGTGACATTTTAGATTGTGCGTAACTGAGTGGTGATTTTAATAGCGATTAGTATTACAAAAGAAGTTTGACGTCAGATGGCATTGCACCCGAAATAGAAAGCGATTTTCAGGGTCAAATATCTTGAGAACCAATGGGAATAAATGATGTCACTTCGGGTGCGCGATATTGGCGATGGGGTGTTGAAAAATTTAGGTCTAAAACTTTTTTGGGACTGGTGTGACGTCATTAGAATTTTTGATCGACGATATCTCCGGAACGGTATGTCGTACACAGATGATCAACTTTTCGATATTTACAACATCGTGATACCTATTCTTTGTAATTACTTAATTAAATTTTTCGTCACCCAAATATTTGGAAAGAGGAAGAGCACGGGTGGTGAAAGGGAGAAAATGAACCTGTAAAATGTTTTTACCTGGGATACTAGTTTATTATAATGTCAAATAATGTCAAACGTGGTCCACTCAACCAAACAAGTAATTAAAAGCATTTCTCATTTTTCTGTTTTAGGGAAAGGCTGATCCACTTGCACAAGAAGCAGAAGAAGACGGTGTCAAAGTCTTCAAGTATCCTAGATGGCAGCTGAAAAAAGTTGCAATACCCGAAGTTGTGGAGGAGTACAAAAGTTTAAAAGCCGAACTCAATGTGATGCCATTTTGTTCGCAATTTATACCAATGGATGTTATCAATCATCCTAAACATGGTTCTATTGTTTATCATCCGTCCATTCTGCCGAGACATCGAGGTGCATCAGCGATCAATTGGTAGATATTCTACTATTTTTATTCATTTAGAAATTTTGACTGAAATGCAACAAAAATTAGTGAAATGATGCATAAAGCTTGGCTTTCTATTATTATGATTATATCTCCATAATATCCTTGTTGTTACTGATAATTCAAGTACATGAATAATATTTCTGAAATAAAAATCATTGTTGCCATCATACTCAGTTTAAGGGGACTGTAAAGGGTCAGCACACTTTTTCTTTGATGCTTAATATTTTCATGTAATGAAAGTATATATTTTTAAAAGGTTCTCAGCCTGCTCTAAATGATGGGTTAATTTAAAATTTCAAAAAGTTTGTGTTTTTGCAAATCTGACCTAAAGAGTAAAATTACCCCATACTTATTAAAAAGTGTCCTGTGACACAACCATTAATATTTACATTTTCAAAAATATTAAAATGAAAACTGTCTGGGAATTTTTTTTATTTAATGTCAATCAAATTTTATAAGCATTTCATTTCGAATTTCATAAATTAAGAAGTAAAAATCAAACCATTATCTAAAATATGCATAATTATTTGCCAAAAGCAGCTAAACTTCACTCCAAGACTTGTTTGACCCCATCCTAAACTATGTCACTATGTACCACAATATTCCTATATTTATTCGGCCAATCATCAACAAAATAGTAAAGTGTATATTAATGTAAAAAGCATCTAATTGATAACTCAAATGTGTGGAATTATGACTACATCTTAATCTGGCAGCTCTTTTGACTAGATTTGAATTCATTGCTCCAGTGAACATTTGCAATAAAACTTAGAAAGACCAAATTAACGCAAATTGGGATAATAAGTTTAAAATGAGTTTCATGAACATCAAAGGGGCTGACCCGCTCATTTTTTTATTTGCTTAAAAGATGGATTTTAACGAACGTAATAAAGAAATTTATCATGCACTTTCCTATTCAGATAAATAATCCTAACAGATGTCAAACCTATTATCAGTCACCTCTAATGATAGTATTATCAGATATCTGATAATACTATTTTTTGTTATATGTAAAATGGCCTTAAATATTTTGTCACATTCTTAACCAAAACACAACACAACACCAAAATATAAATTTTATTTCCTATGCATAATTTTATTATAATGGCTTGTAAAAATCAAGGAAGATTTGCTTCTCTGCATGAAAATAAAATTCAAGAATATTATTGAAACAAAAAGACAGTTTTAATACACAAAGTGCCAAATAAATTTCGCTGGAAATAAACTTTAACACAATTACCAGTAGTAACATAGATGCGTTTTTATGAAAAATCTTTTGTGGAGGCTAGAAAAACAGATGGGAAGAAATATTCTAAATCATCTCTGAAGTCAATTCATTTCGGCATTCAATGCCCTTTACAGCAATGTTACAATATCATATACTCCAGAAGAGCAATATGGTTTTTAAAGTCCAGTGTCGAGTTAAAAAAGAAGGGGCTGGCAAACGCACACCAAACATTACATTAGAGCTACTTCAATTGCTATTTTAGACAAAAAGGAATAAAGCATATTATGGCTGTCAGTGGTCATTGGTCAGAGAGTAGCATTAGAAGTTACTCCAGAACTGATATCGGTATGAAATGAAAGATGTCAGCATTACTATCCAGTGTAACTGGAAATAATGAATTAGAAAACATTAAATCGATTTTGGTGTTGACTCTTCGATGTCAAATAACAAATGTTTGCTTGATCGGCAACCATTATCTCTCATTAACAGATATGAAGGACAAATTTCCTTCTCAAACAGCACATTTAATTTGAAATAGAGGCATTTGCTTAGAAAAATTTCGCCACGATTCTCGCTGTTATAACTGTTTTAAGTAGCTATAAAATGTTGATTTCATTGCACCTATATAGATTAGTTAAAATTTATTCGGTTATGATGATGAGACATTGCTTTTTCCTTCCTTTCTCTGACCAAATTAGTGCATAATAAAGTAGATATTCGACTTGCCAACATCGAGACACATTGCTGTTGGAACAATACATATCAGGTGATTGTTACTGATACTCTGCAATAATCATTCACAATAATAAGAAGGCTGGAAAGAAGAACAACAATCTTTTATTTGCTGTACAATTTTTTTTGAAACAGCAATGAAAAAAATAAATCAGAAGTTTGTTGAGGAAAATGATTTACAACGTATTTGTAAATTCTTTCTCAAATAAATAATGAACTATAAAACTTTCAGACCTAAGATTTTGCATGGTAAGCCTATTAAACTTAATGTATGGAATCTATTTGGCAAATAAAAATAATAAATAAATAAAATAACCCCTTTAATATTAATGCAAAATAAATTAGGCTGAAAAAGATAAAATTCCACTAAGGTTCCATGTTATCATATATGATAAACTTATCTTATGCAGGACATTAATGGAAGGGGATAAGATTGGTGGCTTTACGATTTTCTATGCTGACGATGGCCTGGATACTGGTCCAATCTTACTAACAAAAGAAGTTGACATTACACCGAATGAAACTGTTGATTCTCTTTATAATCGTTTTTTGTATCCAGAAGGCATTAAAGGAATGGTAAGGACTTTTAATATGGTTACCTTATTCAAGCGCTTATATAGAAAATCGAAAACCCAGGGTTATATATGGTTGTTACCGAACCCGATACGATTGTAATTGAAAAACTACAAACTTGTAACATGAAAAATAAATCGGGTGTGAGTTGGGACGCTTATTCAAAGGAGGCACTTATTCGAGGAAATACGGTCATTTTTTAAAATTTTGAATTGCCATCCTTTTACATTAAAACAAGATGTGTAGACCTGTGGTATAAAAAAATCTACCATTTCAGGTTGAAGCAGTTGACTTGATTTCTGAAGGTAAAGCACCAAAAATTACACAACCTGAAGAAGGTGCTACATATGATAAGATATGGAAAAAGAAATCGGTTGCTCAAGTGAGGTTCTTAATAGTGTTATGGTTTCCTCAAATGATTATCCTGAGACTTGATATGTCATTTGTATGTTTATTAGATTGACTGGACCTCTACTGGCGAGAAACTGCATAATTTTATCCGAGGGAATGACAAGGTATGTGACTGTTGATTATGTTTTGATATGTGATTTAAAACAAATAAAAAACATATTCATTTTTGTGATTAGTCATTTTTGTAACTTTCGAGATGTTGGAAGAACAAATAAAGTAATTTAAGTAGTTTTTTAATCCTTTTGATGGAAAAAATTCCGTGAATTGTTGTTACCATTTCAGCATAAATGATCATTTGAAACTTTCTTTTTCTATGTATTACATTCATAGCTTCCTGGCGCATGGTCTACTATTAATGGAAAGGTATTCCAATTCTATTTCTGCTTGCTTCATCATCCTGTTTTATAAGCTCAGCGCAAACATTACTACATTTTCATGCAACATGTTGGAAGAATGTTTTAACATTGAACATTTCAGAACTTTTTCATCCAACATTCGATAAAATGTTGGATTATTTGTGCTGGCTTTATCATTTTGTATTTGACTGCGAATGCACATGACTGTTTGCAAAATATTGCCATTCACACCACCTTTGTTTGTAATGATCAATTTTATCAATGTCATTATGCAGGAAATAACATTCTATGGTTCATCCATGTATCATCGGAAAACAATACCATCTGGAAAGTTGGTCAATATTGATGGACTTGATAGACCAGCACTTGTACACAAGGGTGGAATGATATTGACTGGATCAGATGGACAAAAGGTAACTATCAGATCTATGGTGCATGTGATGGTTTTTTTGTAAAGCTTAAAAGAGTACATAATAGGTTACCAAACTCACAACTTATTAATTTATTTACCAAAGTATCCCACCTGGTCCCTTGTTAGGTTTCATGCTGGAGAAAATAATAATCTCCATGTTTCTTGTTCATTTAGATACAACCTTTTCCATTAAATTAAAAATCCACTGTTTTGCCTCACTGTCATTACTGCACAAAATCAATACAGTTGAAAATGCTATAACTGTCACCTCTACAAAGCTGCCACACTTCCTAAAAGGCCACATTGAAGTCCTCCAAAAATGTATTTTAGGTTAAACATACATCTATATGACAGCCACCTCAGTAACCTGAAAGCGGCCATTTTTCAACCTCCCCATTGCCGTTTTCTCCTTTGTATAATTATCATTAAAATCCGCCTAATATTTTTTACGAGAGAAAACTGTGCAGTCAAAATCATTTCTCAATTTTTCCTCTGACGAAAAGGACCATTAATTCTGACATTGTGTGTAAACAACTTTATTAATAAAGGCGAGTTTTTCAAATTCCATTGGATAAAATATAATAAAACACAAGAAAATATTTTCTCACGTTGCCTGAATATAGATGAGAGATGACATAAATGACATAAATGACATATCCTGCGTACCTCTAAATAGATATCCTACATACCTGTTAATTTTCAATGTTAAACCTTGGCAACCAGGTGCTTCTCAAACACCAAAATACAGTATTCTCATTCATTTCCCAACACTGCGTTTGATTCCAATCAACTTCTTGAATGACATTGTAGGTCAGTGTGAAGACGTTACAATTGGATGATGGGAAAATGATACCTGCTAGTAAATATGGTGAAGCCCACGAACATCATGCTGAGCTGGTTCTTACAGATGATGAACTAAAAATGAAGGAAAACATTAAGGTATATGAAAAAGTTATCAAGTTATTTTTAAATAGATTGTACAGATAGCGTTTACATTAGAATTTTGGAATTTATATGGTATTGAAATGAAAATAATGAGAAAATAAAAACTAACATAATTGTTTTCCCAAGTAAAATATTTATTAGTGTAGAATATTTATTAGTGTAGAATATTTATTAGTGTAGAATATTTATTAGTGTAGAATATTTATTCGTGTAGAATATTTATTCGTGTAGAATATTTATTCGTGTAGAATATATTAATATATTTATTCGTGACTAACTACTTTAAATCACTTTAAATTCTTTTATAATTAAGCAACCTGTTACTACCAAGTGGGAAAAATCTTCAAAAAGTCTCTTTGGAGGAGTGTTTTTTTATTGAAACAGTGGGTGTTATTGCTTCCCATTCCTATAGAAAACACTCCTCCTCATAGACTTTTTGATGATTTAGCCTACTGGGTATCTATCGTACCATAGTGTACTTTTCTGCATGATTCTTTAAGGTTTATAACTGATCAAGTTAAATAAAGAGCATTTTGTCACTAGTGACCTGCTCATTTATTGACCTGCTCATGGAGTTCGTCATTATTCTAACATTCGTTATGGAATGTTAATAAAAATATTGCTTTGACAGTTTAATGTGAACACCAAAAAATGAAAACTATTACTTTTTCCTTGCTTTTTAAGAACACCGAACCACATGTATCAGTAACATTAAGGAAACTAGATATACAATAATAGTGTATTTCCCTTTTTCGACCATTCAGGACTTGGTAACAACAAGGCCACATCTTACCATGTTTATTGATGTTTTTGCTTTATTTTATTTTTAGAATGTATGGATTGCTATTTTGAACTTACCAAATATAGAAGACAGCACTGATTTTTTTAAATCTGGTGCTGCATCCATGGATGTTGCCAGGTAACAACTGTTCATTAACGATAGTGTGCAAGTTTCCATGGGAGGTAATATTGAATGTTTTTGTTTAATTCCATAGATTAGTTGAAGAAGTGAAACAAAAGTGTGATGTGGTGCTTACGAATGAAGAAGTATACATGAACACTGTGTAAGCAAACCTTCCTTGACTATTTGAACTTGAATGTGAACTACTGAACGACTTAGGTGAAGAACATGTAGGATACAAACATCTCCTTTAAAAAATAGATAACAAAATACAAACCAACCACCATCTAATCAATCATTAAACGCAACAATACCTGTTCCTGCTTCTCCCTTTGTCCTAAACATAGCAGCACCTTCACCAATTCTCTGCAGTGCTAATGTCAAACTTTTGTTGTTTGTATTCCCCCTATTTCGACCTAATTTGAAAGTACCCATCCCCTTTAATTAATGTTTTATGTTCATGATTTTTTTAAATGTGTTCACTTTTAAAACTGCTTGACATTTGTCAATTGTTTTTACGATGCAGGTACGATGAGTTTGTATACTTCTGTGTGAGAAAATCTCGAGGATTAACAGAAGAAGAATTTCATGTGCAATATGTAAGTTGTCTTACGATATAGGACATTTGAAATATTATTTAAAAATTACCTTGAATACAATAGGTTTGAGGGTTTGAAGGAATAAGATAGGACATACAGTACAGACCGAAAGTAGCTTTAACATGTTAGATAGTTAGATGAAAATGCAGTGTCTTTAGATGTAAACAGTCTTTGGTTTATTTAACAAGCATCTATAACAAATCGTGTTGAACAAAAAAGATTCTGGCTGCTTCTTCATATGGCTATGATTTTCATAATGACTTTCATAATGACTTTATATAACAGTTAAAACTGTACACAAAAATCTTTGGTGTTTTCATGTAAAAATTCCCTCCTTCACAAACAGTTTCTTTAGGGCTTTACTGTGTTACGTTTTATTTAATAGTTTGTAACATGTTAATTCACTATGTGACTTTTTCAAGTGAAATCAATATTTTTGAAACTTCTTCTTTGAGAGTTGCTTTGCTAACTTTAATCTTTTAGACTGAACTCTATACCAATAACATGAATGTCAACATGCCGAATCAACTCTTTATTAATGGAGAGTTCATTGAATCGCAAAGTGGAAAAACATTTGACACAATCAACCCAAGCGATGAAAGCGTAAGTATATACAAGGTTCATTTTTATCCAACATTTGATGTCCATACCAATCCCATCAAGGTCAGAGTAGACCTTGCTGTAAATTATGTAGGTTTTACCATCAGAGTAGGTTTTACTCTCAGAGTAGATTTCACCATCTCGTGACAGTGTGATCTTGAGAGTAATTTGGGATTAATAGCTTGAGTTTCATCGTGACGGTTTTCAAAATTTTGATAAACATTCAAAATGAAATGAGGTTCATGCTATTACTGGTTAATTGTATGGTTATCTTTTGTCATGCTTATATAATTTTGTCATTTTTCTGTCATTTCTTTTTTTTATCATAAGATATTTTTTTAACCAAGCACAATTACATTAACTTTGTTCTAACCAGCCACAATTCTAATCATAGAAATAACGTTAGAATCTAACGGCTATTTTGATTTTGCAATACATCAGGGCCGATTACAGCTAGGTGGCCCTGTGATCACGGCAATTTAACACTGCTCTAATGATATGATTATGATCAAAAGAGGTTTATTAACAAATCTTTTTCTGAAGTATCATTTTGTTTTCTGTAAGTATTTCTCAGCTGGAGAAGAAGGTGCAACTTCCTCTGATGTAATTTACGGAAAGGTTCATATTCCTATATCATACCAAATATAAAATGAACTGGTATCGAAATTGTTCTATTTGCTGTTCAGGTTTTGGCAGAAGTTTCACTTGGAGGCAAAGAAGATGTTGACATAGCTGTTGCTGCTGCAAAGGTTTCGTTATCTAAAATTCCAACTATAATTCAGTAACACAGCATTAATTATGGTTTAGCAAATGCTTACTTGCAGCAGTATTCGGATACTGATTTTTCTGTTTCATCTACAGGAAGCTTTTGAAAATGGTCCTTGGAGCACAATGAATGCCAGAGATCGAGGAAACCTTATGTACAAGTAGGTGCATGCTAGAATGATGTTTATTCAATATCATCATTGTATTATATAAAAAAATATTGTTTATAGATTATTATCAATATGTCTGTGTGATTGGCATTTAAAACTTTGTGCTGTTATTTTAGATTAGCAGAAATGATGGAACAACATAAAGAGGAGTTAGCAACAATCGAAGCTTTGGACTCTGGTGCAGTTTATACCTTGGCTTTGAAAACACACGTTGGAATGTCGATTGACACCTTAAGATATTTTGCTGGTTGGGCTGATAAAATTCAGGTAGATTAAATGCTCTTATTTCATTAGAATATCCAATATAATCTATATCAGAAGATGACACTTAATGATTACTCATAGTTTTAAAGGACAACAAAAGTCACAAGCAGGATTTACATTATTAGATTAATTAAAATGATTTTGATTTCTACGATAAATCAATCGATTCATGCTATTCTATTTGTGGTAAAAAGTTCAAATAATATAAACTCTGTTTTAAGCAGTTAAAGAAGTTGGCGTCACCAAGAATGTGCTTGTACTATTTAGGGTGACACCATTCCAATCAATCATGCTAGACCAAGTAAAAACTTGTGCTTCACTAAAAAAGAACCAATTGGGTACCGTTTTATAATCAACATTCTTCTTATTCTGCTGTATTAATTTACTATGTCTGATAATATGTCTGATACGTTTTTTATTTTATATGTTTTAGTGTGTGTGGCTTGATTGTACCCTGGAATTATCCGTTGATGATGTTGGCATGGAAAATGGGACCACTCCTTGCGGCTGGAAATACCGTGGTCTTAAAACCCGCTCAGGTAGAATAAGTGTATAATGTATAAAGTCCTCTTGATGGAAATAACAGTGGAATCCAAGTTTTATTTTTGATTCTTCATTTTTCTAGGTGACTTCTATGACTGCGCTAAAATTTGCCGAGTTAGCACATAAGGCTGGATTTCCAAAAGGTGTCATTAATATCATTCCTGGATCAGGTAAATCATTAACATATTCGTAATCAGTTATCACACAAAGTACTTTCCAATCTCCATTAAAGTAACCAATCAGAGTGGGATTGGGATTGCTCTGCACCAATCCCAATGGCAGTGCTCTAATTTCGCACCAGACTAGGGAAGTTGGTACCCAATGATTCCAATCCAGAACCTGAATCCCTACCAACCAGTGAAATGTTATCAATTTTTCTCGGAGATTGGGAAGTACTTTGTGTCATCATCTTCAAAGCAAATATGGATGTTTCTTTTCGAGTAATACATAGTAATGTTGTGCATAACATGTTTTGTTCTAGCTGCAGTCCTAGTAATTTGAAGTAATTTGTGCTGATTTTGTATTTTTATAATATCACGCATAAGGCTCTGGAAAACAAGACAAACATTTTGTTCAACATGCTGGATGGTGTTGGATGATTGCCTTTCGTTTCCACACTTTCCTGCAACATTTGATCCAATACTAAAAAAGATGCACACAGAAGTATTGTGATTGCAATTCAAATGTTTTAATGTTCGAATTGTGTTTGAAATTCTAGAAAACAATCCATCAAATAATCTAGCATTTAAAATGTACAAAAGGGTACAAAAAGTCTGTGCTATCCGATTTAATATGTTCAATTTCATCTAATATGTTAGCAGGTGTTAGACGAGCTTTCCAACATGTTCTAACTTGCTATATGACAACGTTATATGCTGTTCAAAAATTTGATTTTTATACATGTTGCCTGACTTGTTTGAGCTTTTTCCTGCGGCCTTTCCGACATCTTGTTTTTTGTATACAGCGTCTTGTTTTTTTGTATAGGACGTCATGTTGGACAACAAATAGTAGACCATAAAGATATTCGTAAAGTTGGGTTTACAGGTTCCACTCCTGTTGGTGCTGATATTATGAAAAGGTTGTTATAGTCAAGCTCCCTATTTTAAAATGATTATATCGATAACACCTTATCACCCAGTTGTCATCCCAGGAACGAAAACCATCCCATAACCAATCACATTTCCTTGATTCTTCTTTGTTTTCCTTTGCTGTTATTTATTATTATTATTGTGAATATTTTTTATTTTATTTTATTTTTATTTTATTTTAGTGCTGCTGTGAGTAACATTAAAAAAGTCTCCTTGGAGTTGGGTGGAAAATCTCCCTTGATTATCTTCTCTGATTGCGACATGGACAAAGCAGTTAAACAGGTATTTTGTTTTGACACAACCATTTGTCTTAAACTGACCTTCTGCATCTCCACCAAGCACAGACATGTAACTCTTATTTGCTACTCCCACCACATTATTGAATTGTCCTGCTTAATGTTTGCAAAAGTTTGACCTAAATATATTTGTGATTTGTTTTGCCAAAAATGGTATTGAGGCTAGTTTTGGCTGCATTACTCTCAGATCAAATGATCTATCTTGTATTGTTAAAAAGTTTTTTCTACACAGGGTGTACTTGCTTGCTTGTTCAACAAAGGTGAAAATTGTATTGCAGCAGGTACAAATTTTATTTCCTTTTTAAAGTTGGAACTCCTTCAACCTTTCATAAAATGAATCAAGAAAACGAGAGACCAAATTTGCCCAGATTTGCCCCTTAATTGGAGATGATGGGCTGTATATTTCTTGAATAAGCGCCCTCCCTCAAGTAAGTCCCGCACCCTCTCGGAATAAATAAGCACCTCCCTTTGAATAAGCCCTATACACCCCCACCCCACCTCCGCCAAAAATGGTTGGAAATTTAATTTTCCTGATATATATTAGAACATTTTTTTAATTACAGTTTATCATGATGATTTCGATAAAAATTATATTTCTCCCCGCCCCTCCTGAAAGTCTAATTTTAAATAAGCCTCCTTGACACTTATTCAATGAAATACGATACACCCCTCCCCTCACATTCAATGTTGATTAGTAGGCAGGGGGGTTAAGCAAGATGTTTGTAACATGAAAAAAATGACACTTCAAACAACATTGAAGTGAAAGAGATTTTCTCAAAACTGTTGCGGAGAATTGTAGAAAAAGTGTTGCAGACATGAAAATATCACTTTCCGAACTCTGTTCTTTTGATTTGGCTCAACAATTAAATGAAATTGTAAGTTTTCGATTGTAGGTCGGATTTTCGTTGAAGATTGTATTCATGATGAATATGTGAAAAGAGTTGTAAGTAGCCAGTTTATTTCTTCATATCAATTTAGTGGTAGATCCGCTGCACGCCAATGACTGGTACAGTTAGTGGAACATTTTCTATGAACGTTTACTAAATAGTGTTAAAATGTGCATGATGTGCAAAAGTGACATGTAAAGTGAAGTTTACATTTTTCAAGAAAATGAATCGATTTTAATTTTGTACTCCTAATTGGAGTAGTGTAAACAGAGAATTCGATCGGTTTGTCGTATACATCAAAATCAGCATGTAAACTCTGCTTAAAGCCGAATCTCCACTAGGCGGAAAATGTCGCGGCGAGTGATTTTTATCGTTGCAGTGAAAAGTAGAAAATGGTTTCTACTTTTCGTTCAATCTACACATTTCGCAGCGACTTCCGTTGTTAGGAAGCGGAAAAATCGCCTGTCGCAACATTTTCTGCCGAGTGGAGATTCGGCTTAAGAGTGATAAAAATGAGATACAGAACCAACAATGATCCTCAGCTTCATCCATTTATATACAATGGTTCTTCGTGCTATAATATCAATAAAAACAAACAAATCAATAACGATAAACACTGTAAAAAGAGAAAAAAAAGACGGAACATATATGCTAGAAATAATTAAAGTTACCGAGCTAAAGCACAGTCAATATAAAATTCCTTGGTTTTACTCCTAAAATATTTTTCATTAGATGATTCACGAACTGTTCTTGGCATTTCATTGAACATACTACTCTTGATTTAAATGCGTTTATGTATCCGTAAGATAGACTTCAGCTTCGTGTATCAGGTCAGGGTTAAGGGTTCTGGTCAGCGTTTTTATAGCTTTTTGTAAGTTCTTCTTCAAGTAGTTATACACAAGCTGTTGTGGTGATTCTTGATAATTATCCAACTTGGTTAACTTTTTTAGATTGCTGAAGTCAAACAGATGAAGATTGGTGATCCGCTAGACCTGTCTACATCACATGGACCACAAAATCATCGGTAAGGATTCATATTCATCGTTAATTGGGAGAAGTTTAGGAACATTTCAGTACAGTAGAACCACGACACGAAAAGGTGAAATAATATAAAGACCGATACTAAATGACATCATTCGGTGGAGTTTAGAGTGGATCAATCTACCGATTTCTAACCAAGTAAACTTCTCGGTTAAAAGCTTCCTAAAATCGTCTGAAAGAAAGAGGCATAGCCTGACTTTTACCCTTATGCTCACTTACCCAGGCAAATTTAACAAGGTTTGCTCCACGAACATAGCTGGAGAAATGGGTACATGAACTGTATGTTATGGAAGCATGATGATCGATGTCGAACTTCTGTATTTGTTCGTGATTTTCAACGTTAACTTTTATTAATTTTGTTTCAACATTTTTGTCCGACTGGAGTTTCAAGTTTGAATGAGACAAAAAAATTTGACTTTGCAACTAAAGAACGAATGGAATATTCTGACATATATATAATTCTACCTGCGCCAATTCTTGATTTTTGATTGCCATACGAATGATCCTTCCTTAGGGCGCATTTTGAAAGTCTGCTCCAATTTATCGAGAAGGGTGTGAACGAAGGCGCTAATCTTGTTCATGGCGGTAAACGTGTTGGTGATAAAGGTGAGTCAAAAGTTTCGAATACATTTTAAAGTAGGTGAAGATTTGGGAAAATCATGGTGATCGGATTAATCGGGTTTCATTGTCTTGCTTCAAATCGGAAATATAACAACGTCCCTTTGCATCATAAAAGACGTAATTTTAGTTTTATGATTAATACCCAGTGGGCAAAATCTTCAAAAAGTCTCTATGGAGGAGTGTTTTTTATTGAAACAGCAGGCAATATTGCTTGCCATTCCTATAGAAAACACTCCTCATAGACTTTTTGAAGATTTTGCCCACTGGGTATCGTCATGCAAAAGAATGTATCAACTATTACGATTGGAAACTAGGCAATGTCTGCACAGAACGAAAGTGACGTCGTCGATGAAAAGGTCTATAACAGTTTCTCTTTTTTTCTTGTAAAAGGTTTGTATTTGGAGCCTGCTATATTCACGGATGTGAAGGACGGTATGTTTATTGCTATAGAAGAATCATTTGGACCGGTCATGATCATCTCAAGGTTTAATGATGGGTATGTATCGTGTATTGGGTACTTGATACCAGTAGGAGGAGAAGGCTTTGTTCAGCATACTGTTATATATGCTTCTCAAGTCTCATTGCCAATTCATTTTCGTACAGTATGGCATAAAATAAAATAAAGATTTTATCAAAATTTGTTTACATTCATACTTTTCCTAAAATTGGACAGAGCCCTAATGATGTAATTGACCATAGATTATGTTAGTTCATGCTGAGAATAACAAATAATTTGAGCACGAACATAAGATAAGAGTAATCGCATGATAATCGCAAGTAACTCGTACAAGTGATGAAGTTTAAAGACTGTGTTCACCATTTTGAAGTGCAGCGCATTGGTCTATTCGGTCATAGTCATTAGAAAATTCCCTAATCTGGAAGTTTATTGTCGAGTTAAATGTTGGTATTAATTATTATTAATATTATTAATAATAATAAGTATTAAACTTAATATTACTAACTGTAGATTCTTTCGCATTCAACTTGGTCATACGACATTAAATAACAACACGCCTTTCCCAAATTCGTGTTTATATGTCGCATCCTGAGTCAGTTGTCCATACGAGCCTCGTTTCTGTGTTGGAAATTAACGAATAAGTAGTGAATTCGGGAAAGGCGTTGGTTGTAATTGGTCATGTCATCAAAATAAGTGCACGGTGAAAGTTACCTTTTAAAAAGACTAACGAAAAAAATAGAAAATTGTCATGATAGACTTCCAGACGAGAGAATTTTCAAATATTCAATGTTTCACCAGTGGTTTTGATGAACCTATTTTTCAAATATTCAATGTTTCACCAGTGGTTTTGATGAACCTATTTTCCCTGACTATTTTTTCCCAATTGGCAGAATCGGAACTTTCACTAGACATGTCTATTTACGAGCATCAAGTGTAAAAATGTTGAATGTTTGTGTTAAACTAACAGAGACGGATCTAGAGGTCGAAATTTGTGGAGGAGAATGTTAGCTTTTAAAGCATAAAAGAAAAACGTACAAACAAGCCCATTGGTGATACAAACTGAAAACAGAAATTATGTTAATGTGCTCCTCCACAATTTTCGACCTACACTGGATCCGCCGTTGACAAAGAAGCTGAATGATGTTGAATGTGTCAATAATAATAAATACAAGAATACTAACCTCTATTCATCAAGAGTTGCAAAGGGTTTCATTCTATGTGTCATGTCTTGCAATTCCTCTTGATACCTTTATAGTGATGTGGAAGGTGTATTGAAAAGTGCTAATGATTCTGAGTATGGACTTGCATCAGGAGTTTTTACCAACGATATAAGCAAGGTATGGTCTACACGTCATCTTCTGTATGAGTAAACAAACGCTCTCATAATGTCATTACGTTTTATTCTGTTACAATTTTTCTTTAAAGGCGCTGCGTGTTGCTGATGGATTGGATGCTGGTACATGTTTCGTGAACACGTACAACAAAACGGACGTGGCTGCGCCCTTCGGTGGCTTCAAACAATCAGGTTTTGGAAAAGATCTCGGTAAGTAACGCCTTATCTTGAACGCCACAAACGCCAGTTTGTTTTGTTATCGTGCACTACATAATGGATCCTCTATCTTGAAACGTTTAGTCTGTGTCGTCCAATGTATGAATGTAGTCTTGTATATGTTATCGATGAAAGCTTTCTTGAGCACAGACTAGTCTATGGCCGGAGCAAACCATATTTCAGATAACATGTTATCTGGTTCATAACATGCTTGAACGGTTTGAACAACTGTTTTTAACATGATAAATTTCAAGTAACATGTAAGAATACTATCCAGCATTTTTAAACACGTATTTGATTTTTAACTTGTTATAAGACATGTTTGAACAATTTGCTTTGGTTCCAAGTGAAACGTAAAAGTGTGATAGAGTGCAGTAAGATCATTGGTCATTTTAACTCTACAAAGTTTTTTGAACTCCTCTCTCCTCCCCTGCAAATATAGTAGTTATTTCTCTTGTGTTGTTTTTCAGGTAAAGAAGCACTTAACGAATATCTTAAAACCAAAGTTGTCACGGTGGAGTATTAAATGAACGTTTGATACGATCTTTCCTACCTCCATTCGTAATCTTAGATTTATATGTAATTTCGATGAAGTGCTCTGTTGTTTGCATGGTGCTGCGTTCTGTTTTGCTGAATATACATCTTTTTTAAAAGGATCGCAGTTTTCAGCCAATGGAGTTTATATTTTTATCAACTGTGGTTTATATGTAGATATTTATAGAACGAAACTACAAGAAATTTTTAAGCACCAGAGTGAACCCGATTTTTAACCCGAATCTTTTTATTTTTTTGTCGATACGTACAGAGAACCTTTAAGCTTGTGTTTTCACGGAGAACCTTTAAGCTTGTGTTTCACGGAGAACCTTTAAGCTTGTGTTTCATTGAGACAGTCTTTGTATGTAGGTTTCCTCCTGGTTTTTGTTTTTGTTTTTGTTGTTGTTATTTTCTTCAATTTTTATTGGATTTAGGATTTTTAAGGATTAGTCACGTCTGTTACACACACGTGATCATTTGTAAGTTTATATCATATAAAAAAGACACACCATTTTTCTTTCAACTTTCTCATTATTAATTTTCTTTCCGTCCAGTGTTGAAGAAAAATCCTCCAGCTTAGGTGATCTGTCACGTCAGGTGATTTTTTAAATATAACCGAAATATGTTAAAAATAATAATAAATAAATAATAATAAATAATAATAATAATAATAATAAATAAATAATAATAAACCCCGTTATTTCACGTAACGGTGTGGTGTAGATCTAGTCTTATATCAATGATGCCCTGGTGACTTTCAATTCACGATTCTGCAGGGAATAACTATAAATTTTGTACATGTTTGATGTAAAGAGAAGAGAAACTTGCAGAATGCATGTCGTTTGATCAAAGTTTCGTATACTTTTTTCCTTTTATTAATATATGAGAAGTATCTTTATTTATCTTAGTTTGTGTGAGGAGAGAGGGGAGGTTTTGTAATAGAACCGGTTGTTTGATATTTTGATCATTTTTGAATGCTATTGATAACTTTAGATTTTAGAAACTTAATTCATGATAATCTTTCAAACACTGATGGCAAAGGTACAGTCTATATTATTTGAAGTCATCTTTTCAGCACATAGTTCTGACTCTTTGATTCGTCTTTATTTGTACTTTCTAACCTCTGAAATTTGAAAAGCACAAAAGTTTTAGTTAAGTCAAAAGTTTGCAGAGCATTACAGTACAAGTTGCATGATAAGGACTGCGCAATGAGCTAATTAAAAGGTAAATGGGCAATTTTTCTCGAACTCCCTTTCAAAACTGCATGTATATGGGTCTGCTTTTTGCGCAAGTTTATGATAGCTGAGAGGGGTCTCCTCCGTATGTAAAGAGGTGGTGCATTCCCGACTGTGTGCGACGAAGAAGGGTTAGTCGTACAGAGACCGGCGTACATACGGAGCCCTTTGAGATCAGTTTTGGTACACTGGAGGACCTTTGATTATGAACGCTAATATTCTGATGCGATTTTTAAAAATATTGTATTAAAAATTCAGGTTCATACAAGATTTCAGACAGTCAGTCAATACAAAGTTTTGTTCAAAATATTACTGCAGCACCCTATCTCTCTCTACGTCTTGCAGATGTGATCGTTTCTACTCGTATATGGTCGGCTCGTTAAATATCTCGACCCTTCTATTAGTCGTGTATGAAGTTAGACATAGTAAAAGTTGAGAAATAGGACGTATGACCTGTGAATTAATGACAAATCCAATTTCTTCGAATTTTTTTGTAATAGCTGTTTTATAATCAACATAAGGATTTTTCATTGTACCAAAGCCCTTAAGATTGTTCGAAGCATTGCACATCATAAACTTTTAAAATTGCGAAACATTCTTAACAAAATGGACGAAAAACAGTCCTCTTACGAAATGCATGCTAAATTTTATTATGTTTTTGTTAGTCGTTGGTTGTTTCAGATGTCTTTGTTGTCTTGGATTGCTTTCTTGAAGTAGGTAGGACGGATTAGCCCCCATGTGGATGTCCATGTGACCTGCTGTTCTTTAAGGTACTGCTTTCCTGCCTTAGGACAAGTTGGCGTTTAGGGCGCAGAGCTCTGGGCTCCATCACTGCAAGAACATCCAAAAACAGGGAGAAGAATTCAGATGATTTCTAACTGCCTTTCAACTTCATATTTTGATTTTCAGCTCATTGGCAATAAACCTTTGAATATATTCACTATTGTTCACACAATTTTGCAAGCAGTATTATCTTGCAACTTGTTCTCAAGTTTAGAAGTGATCGATAGAACAACTTCCAATGTATCTTATGGTATCTTCAATTTCTGTTTTTCTGGTATTTCTGAAATTCTTTTCTTGTAGCCATCTATCTGCCAATCTAATCTGAAGTCAGGAGTTGGTTGTTTGAGATTGTTGACCATTGCATCAAATTCATCTTTTATATGCTTATCTATATCATTTCGTTTTCTGTATGTTTTGTTTGTTAAAAATCAATGTGTGTCATTACTTATCTGAAGATTAAGGATTCGTTTGAGAATCAATAGTTAAAATTGATAACTGATTTATTTTGATTTGTTTGTTTTGGGAAGTCAGTTGTATTAATTGTTTACAGAAATATTTGATAAATTATTTACAAGTATTATATATTCTTATTTGTTTTCAATTTCGTAATTACGTTAAATTTTCAAGATTCGGTATGAAATGTCTAATGCAAATAATACATACAGTAATGGAAATGAGATATTTATAGATATGTAATAACTTATATTTTTATTTTTGCAGGATGTTAGGATTTATTGCTCAAATTATTCACATTTCCAAATATTTCCTCATTTGGAAGAGTTAATTTAATCTACAGTTTCTGCACTGGAGTACTTTACTTTTAGTAAAAATGCTTGTTACAGATGTCTAACGTTCTGTTTTTTCAGCATAACACAAGTCACAACTCTAGTGGTATCATTTTCAACATTCATTTTTTCCAATCATTTTTTTTTTGTTTCAGGGACTTTTGTTTACCATTCATGTTGAATGATAATTTTAATCGTTGCTTTTAGGATTGCTGCTTTCATAATTTTTTGATTTGCATCTAATGTTTTCAGTTTAGATCTGAAACCATAATGTTTTTTCTGAGCAAGAAGGCATATATGAGGAACCTGTTTAATTGTACTTTTCCTTCTGTAATTAATTGAACAAAACAATAGGAAAAGGAAAACCCCTTTCCTAATCATAGGGTAGAATAGACACTTTTTTGGATGGAGATCTTTGTCACTCTAATAATTTTCTTTCAGGTTATAAATTTGTTGTCGTATTTCTGTTAATAGGTTGTACAAACGATTATAGTATGTATGATTACATTACATTCCTTTTCATAGGTGGTATCACGTGACATCTAACATCTTCTAATTTAAGGTCAACTATATTTTTTTTAGGTTTATAGTTTTATGTTTTAGGTATAATTGAATTCTTCCTTTTATAGGTGTAATGTATTTGACATTTCAATCCTTTTTCATGTCGGATTTTTCAGACATGGGGGAGGATGTATGTTTAATATTTGTTTTAGTAACACTGTTTGTGTTAACGTCGTTAACAGAATTAACTTCTCTTTTTTTCAGCTTAATCATGTGTAGAGTTAATCTCTTTTTTTTTCAGATTTTTTAAATAGTGTTTTTCTTTGTTTTCTTCATCACAGGAGAAAATTTTTCTATTTCAATTGACATATATATTTCTTTTTTAGGTACTTTTAGGATTAGACCATAACCATTTTATTGTTAACGTCGTGAACAGAATTAACTTCTTCTTTTTTCAGCTTAATCATGTGTAGAGTTAATCTCTTTTTTTTTTAGATTTTTTATAGAGTGTTTTTCTTTGTTTTCTTCTTCACAGGAGAAAATTTTTCTATTTCAATTGACATATATATTTCTTTTTTAGGTACTTTTAGGATTAGACCATAACCATTTTATTGTTAACCTCGTGAACAGAATTAACTTCTCTTTTTTTCAGCTTAATCATGTGTAGAGTTAATCTCTTTTTCTTTCAGATTTTTTATAGTGTTTTTCTTTGTTTTCTTCATCACAGGAGAAAATTTTTCTATTTCAGTTGACATATATATTTCTTTTTTAGGTACTTTTAGGATTAGACCATAACCATTTTATTGTTAACCTCGTGAACAGAATTAACTTCTCTTTTTTTCAGCTTAATCATGTGTAGAGTTAATCTCTTTTTCTTTCAGATTTTTTATAGTGTTTTTCTTTGTTTTCTTCATCACAGGAGAAAATTTTTCTATTTCAGTTGACATATATATTTCTTTTTTAGGTACTTTTAGGATTAGACCATAACCATTTTATTGTTAACCTCGTGAACAGAATTAACTTCTCTTTTTTTCAGCTTAAAGTGTTGAGTAATCTCTTTCTCTTTTAGATTATTATTATTATATTTTTTAATTTTTCCTTCACACAGGAGAAACCTTTTCTATTCCAGATGATATATATTTCTTTTTCAGGTCCTTTTTGGTTATGTTCTAATCTTTCTTTTCAGAATGATGTTCGTTCGTTTGTTTTAACTTTTCATTTTCTGATTTCTAGTCCATCCGACATTTACTTATTTCATCAACATGTTTACACTGATGCTTATTGTTCTTCGTTTCAATCTTTAGAGTCTTTCGAAGCGATGAAGAATGAATTCATGAAAATTGTTCCGAGCATGTAAAGAGAAGGGTGGGGATGAAGTACTTGTCTCTACTCGGTGCCCTCACGGTTTTCTCGACAGTAAAAAAGGCCAGATGATGGTGCTGCTATTTTGGCTTGTATGCAGTAACTGCGAGTTTTTCGTCCAGAGGGTGGCGAGTTTGCCAAGTATCGTGACAGAATATTGTTAACCTTATGCTAAAAGAAGACCTCATAACCATTATTAATGTTGTGTATTTAATTTCCCAGCTCCTTAAATAATCTTCCTTTCTCGACAGATAGTTAAGATGGTGCTGTTTTGGTGAAAGGGAGGTGTGGGGAGGAAATTGGTGAAAAGAGGGTGATATATATTCTATTGCCACAAAATCGTAATGTTCAATGAAGTTACTTGCGGATCTCAAACGAAGATACTTGCGCATCTAAAACGAAGCTTTTCCAAGATGTAAGTGTTCTATGAAAGGTACTCGTTCTTGCAACAGCATAAATTAAGTCACAATTGTGAGATAAAACTTCTTTTGCAGGTGTTTGTTTATAGAAAATGGAGCGTTTAACGGGTACATTTCATTGCTGTTCTGATGATCAATTTTGCGTGTATACAGTGAAATCTCGATCTAACGAACACTGAAGGAAGTAGAAATCAATTCATTATATGGAGAGTTCATTATATGGAGAGTTCATTATATGGAGAGTTCATTATATGGAGAGTTCATTATATCGAGAGATTCTAAGAGGATTTGTTAAGGGAGATATGGGTGAAATTGAGATGATTTCGCATTGGGATAATGTCTCCCCTACGTTTTAGTCTACTTACGATGGTTTAGTCTTGGTTCTTATTTTTATTCTTTATTGAAGATTTTTTGTGGTTTTAATATCTCTACCGTTTTCTCTGTAGGTCGAGTTATCGAAATTTTTCAATAATGCTTCTCTCTCAATGCATTTGATTTAGTTCTTATTTCTGCTGTTGATGATGATATGACGTTTTTTAGTGAAAAGTTTCTACATTGTGTTTTGCTTGACCATCTTCTGCTAGACTGTTATTTATTCTGGAAATGTTCCATAATTTAATTCAAAAACACTTCCCACAGTCCTGTTTCGGTTTCCCGAATGAGCCTTGCAAGTCTAGTGGCTAGATCGCCTGAATGTAGTAGAGAAAGAGTTTACAGTTCGCGCGAAATCGTTGGTTTCTATTGGTCTGGAAACAGGTATTATTTAAACAACTTGAAGGAAAAAATGATTCCAAAAACACTTATAATTAATTCTTTCGAAATCTTGCACAACCAAATTAATTCTTTGTGCTGCTTGTAGAGAGTTATAACTGACGAACAAACGCTTTGAACATAACTACAGTTGAACACATGTAATTCGAATCTTCTAGGGGTCTCAAAATTTCGTCGAATTATATGAGTTTTCGAATTATAGGGGTTCAAGTAGTTTCGATCAAATTTTGGAAACAAATAGGCAAGGGGTGTTTATAACGGTGTAGAATATTGCACAGGTTATAGATATTAAGGGTATTTTTATAAGAGTCATTTATCTTTTTAACAGTTAACTTTACATAGAATTGATACTGTTTACTGTTTTTGGAAAAGTCAATAATAGAAGATTGCTCCATTCTGTCAAATCTTCTTTGATTTATTTGGTTTGAGACTTTCAACAGTAAGGGATCTAACTCTGAGTCAGTTGTGAACAAGGTTAACCTATTCAGAACTTCGATTACCTCATCAACTTCATTTCGCGATGGCAGTGATATGGGATTGCTGGGAAATTCATCCTCGCCACTGCTGATATCTTCAAGTTAAACAGTTTCAACCGGTCGTGATAGGTATTCGTTAACTATTTCGTCAACAGACAATGGTTGAGATTCGTTGGTTACTATCTCTCTATCAAAATTAACGAGTGCATCGGCATCAAGGTCTTCAGGGGGAAAGTCTGGCCTTGTTTCGCGAAGTTGATTCAGGTCAAACTCCAACTCTTCTACAGCATTGTCTTCCTCGCCATCAACACTATTGTCCTCACCATCATCGACCATCTCAATAAATGGGTCATCATGGTCATCTATGGCACCTTTTCTAGCGCCCTCTGAGATTCTCGACTTTCGAAAACAGTTAACAATTGTTTTCTTGGTCACCTTATCCCAAGCTGTCTTGAGCATCATCATGGTTTCGAGGATTGGTGTTTATCCTTCTCTAATGGTCTTATTATCTTACAAATAACAAGGGATCGATATTTAGCCTTCAATGACCCGAGGAAGAAAAAAAGGAGAAAAAAAACATGACTGTTTTTTAGTAAGTATTATCATTGAAGTATTATCATATTAGCATTTTAGAAAGTTTTCTTGTAAAAAACGTTTTTCATATGAAAGAATAAAGGAAACAAGAAGCCGATGATAATTAACTATTTTCGTGAAAATATTTTCTTAGGCATATATTTCAATGATAATACTTATAAGCCTACATAAATGATTAAAGAGGGTATAAATTCAACTGTTTCTTTAGAACTTCAATATATTTTTCTTCCCCCTTGAACAAAATTGTATAGGGAATTTGGAAGCCTTGCCCATCTCCAAAGTTAATCCTTTTCCCCGTGACAGTAATACAAGCAGTGTTCATTGGATTAGCTCGTAGAAAGTAAAACACGGTTTTAGCGTATCGACCAGTTTAAACTCTCTGATAAACACCAATGGAATTTCATAACTTAAAGAAACTTTTTTTCCGCAGAACTCAATTTTTTCTTCCATGTCTTCCATGTCGTTGCTACTATATCTTCGTGATCAAAGAACTCTTTTGAAAAAATGAAGACCTTCTATTGCAATATCAAAACATTCGATAGTGATTCGGTGATCGAAAATGATCGAAAATCATAAAAGTAAACATGCCTGATAACCCCCTGATCCATGGGCTGTGTACAGGAAGTGGTATTTGGTGGCAAAAATTGTAAATTAATAGCTTTGAATAAAATTAATATCATGACAATTTTTTTTCCCTTGCATTTCGAACTTGCAATCGAGCTCGCGCAACCATTCCTCAAAAAGTGTTCCATCCATCCATGCTTTCGTTTGAGACCGATATCGACAAGGGAGGTTACGAACGTGTTTGAAGCATCTTGGTTTAGCAAATTTTCCAATCACAAACTTTGGGATCATTTCACCGAGAGCGTTAGACGCAGCCATCCCGGTTGACAGCACTTTGCTGTGTTTTCCACCTGAACAACGTTTACCTCGGAAGTGCAAAGATTTTGACGGCAATGCTTCGTAGAAAAGACCAAATTCATCTGCATTGAAAATATCCTTCAGTTGGTATCTAGCTAGTATTGTTGGTAAAGTTGTTTCTTCCCAAGGTGCAGTCATCTCTTTGGGAACTTTTCCTGACTCCCCAGAGACCTCCTTGAAGGTTATGCCATGTCTAAAAAAGATGATAAATCCTACAGTGTATCTGGCATTATTATGAAATACAGATTGAAACTCAAGGGAAATATCATTTACCTTTCCTTCCAACCTCTCAACCATCCATTCGATGCTGTAAAATCCTTGTAATCGAACACTTTCGCAAATTCATAAGCCTTCTCCAAAAGAATAGGACAATTGATTGGAATGTTGTTACCACGCATTGATTCAACTTTTCGTATGTTCCTGTTTGGACACGTTGGCGTTTATTGACGAATTTTCAAAAGCATCCAAGATTTTTTTTTGGTTTTTCTTCCAGGTAGCAAGGGTACTACCGGGAATGTTAAATTGGTTTGCCACATCTTTATTCGGTCTCCCCTTTTTTAGCTCCTTTAACGCGTTGTACTTTACTTTCAAAGTAACTTCATTGTGCTTTCTTTTTGTTGCCATTTTGTTGGTGCGAACAATCAAATTCGAAGAAGCTTTAAAACTTCCAAACATTAAAACATTCGAATCTCGGGATTCGAATTTAGAACAAATCCCGACCTTGAAAGCAATATTCGAATTACATGATGAAAAATACGACCAGGGGACCCAAGAATCTGTTCGATTTAGATGATTTTTCGAATTATGTGAGTTCGAATTAAAGGAGTTTTCTTGTAAGGGTTTACTAGAAAATTCTGAAGGGACCGAAGAATCTGTTCGATTTAAATGATTTTTCAAATTAAAGGAGTTCGAATTACATGAGTTCAACTGTATTGAGTGTATACATCTATTGATTTCTAACCACTAAACTTCTTGGTTAAAAACTTCTTAAAATTGTCTGAAAGAACGAGCCATAGCCTGATCCTTATTCTCACTTATCCAGACAAGTTTAACATGGTTAACACTACGAACTTAGAAATCGTTAGATGAACTGTATGTATTCATTAGACAAAGATCGTACCAATGATATAGACTTTGTAACAATGGGTAGGTATTTGAAGCTATTGTATGAAAACTTTTGCTAGTGGGCATACATCTCAGCTGCATCGGTACAACCAAATTCTCTCTTAGTTCTTTCCTATCTGATCCTAAATCAAAATTCCGCTACTCTGTTTTCCGAGGGAAATTTTCATGACCTTCCCGACAAAATTATGACTGTGACTTTCGTAGTTGATTATGACACAGTTATGAAAACTCGTACCGTTATGAAATATTAGTGGCGGTAGAAATACAGTTCCAAAATTCATATTGTCTCATATTATTTGTAGCAGTAGAAAACATATATATCCACACTAGGGAAAATTTCTACTGCCGTATGGTCTTGGCGATATTCTCTTGTACCGAAAGTTAAGTCGTATATATTGTTCACTCTGTGTCCTTTTCTAGATAATGATGCATGTTTCAGTGTGAAATATTATATTGTCAGCTTGTCAGCCATTATATATAGCAGTAAAAAAATATATTTGTTTAATCTGTACCGATCCTCTTTAATATCTTCATCACTTTGGTCTTTTTCCCCTCGGATTTTCTTCTTTTTGAGAGGCTTTCTAACTTGTGCACTACAAGCATTAAAGATATTTGACAAGTTACTGTGTTTATTTCATGATTCAATTTAGCATACAATTCATTTTCTAAAAACAACCAATTATTTTTAGGATTATCAGAAACACGGGCTGTGTGACACAAAGAAACTGAGCTTAACATCCCAAATTAAATGAATTTAATTTGAAACAGTTTGTGTAATAGAAACGCATAAATCCTCTTTCATAGTGTAGATACACATTTTGGATGGCACTAATGGGCTTCGGTATATATTTAAACTGGGTTTTTTTGCAGAAAATAAATGTCAGTGGCCACCAATACTAAAAGAAAACACCATTACGAGATTTACATATCACTGCAAGTTGCTATAATTACAAGAAAATAAATATTGGTTTACAAATGAGTTGACAACGAATGTACGCATGTTATCGTAAGATAGATAATACAGTGGAATCGCTCAACCGCGTTCCCAGGGTTTTTTTCCGCTTTTTGATAATCTGTATATCGACAAGGCAAGATGCCCTGGGTTCGCGGTTGTGGAATTTTCTATAATCTTTTAATTCATGTTCGGTTGGATGAAGTTACTCTTTAAACTTTCTTGTGCACACCAATGTCCGCTTTATAGAGATTTCATTGTACTGTTTTCTGATCGTTATTCTTTAATTCTAATTTTCGTCCGTATAAGCACATGGAACTCAATCAGTGAAATTCCCAGAAGCACAAAGACGGCACAAAAACGTCTTATTTTAGCATAAAGACACATTGTCCGCAATTCTTGCGTCTTTTTCTTGCGTATTAAAGACGTCTTTTCAACGCATCTTAAAGACGTCTTATTCAAGTCTTTTTCTCCGCAATTCAAGCGTCTTTTTTATGCATCTTTAAGACGGATTTTTCTTGCGCCATTAAAACCTCTTTATGAGACATGAGCTTTCACAGAGAAAACAACTATAAAAGCAAAACGAAAAGACGAACGACAAGTTTGGTTTAATGTGTTAAATTTCAAAACAAATACAATCAAAATAATAAAATTATCCATACATATAAATAAATATATATGTGAAATGTATGTGAGCAAAAATTAAAAGCAACAATGTTATTGTTAACGAAATTTCGTACTTTCTTTCGTGCAAGTCTTCATCAAGTAAAAGTATAAATATAAATGTAAAATAAATTGTTTAAAACAATTTAGAAAATATCACAGTCTGTTACAAGATGCCAAAAAGAGTCCTGCTAGATTCTCTGTCCTGTCTTAAAGTCTTGTGTTCGTATAATGCTTATTTCTATGAAAACGGTCAAGGCTGGTGAATAATTCACATTCATAATTCATACACAAACACATTAATATAAACACATTAATAGAAACACTAATCAATATTCATCATTTCGTCCAGTTAATATCGCTGCATTTCCTTTTATAAGCCAGCAATGATGTTTCATTTTGTGTAGTTCGTAATGACAGAAAATAAAGCACGATATAAAACATATCAAACGTTTCTGCACAAAAACAAAATGATTTTCTTCAAGGTAAACAAATTAATGATACTTACCAACAACGAATTCATTAAAGTCCTTCCTTTGCATTTAAAACGTTCTGCTTGAATTCGTTCAATAACGTTTTAAAACCTACAAAAGGATGAAAGGGGCATAAAAGTTTAAAAAATGAAGTCAAACAAATAAGCAAAATTAATAAATCAAAGAACCTGGGATTTGACTATAAATAAATCTCAAACATGGAAAAACTTTAACAACACAAAAGGAATAGATAAATATATGCAAAGATTACTTACCAAATTGTTCTTATACGATTAAAATAAGCTCAACCCATAGCCATAGGAGAAAAACGTTAGTCTGGAAACAGGGCCGTTTGTTTTTGTCTTGGACTGTGAAATGTGATGCACAGAAAATTATAACATGGCTTCTATACAAGACGATTTCTTAAAGGAAACTACATTTGCCGTCGTGTTGTCTTTAATCGAGGAAGATTTACTGGATGATGCTGGATACTGGATAATGGTGTGGATGCTTCTGAAGAAAAAGCTGAAACATTTAAATGTAGATTCTGCTCAAATTTGTATCACAACGAGAGGTTTAGCCAGACACACGAATGTAAAACATAGTGATATATAGTCCCTTTATCTTGTTGATTGTCAGGTCCTAAATGTACTCTGAAATGAAAATATTATAACCAAAATCACGAACGGTTGAGTATCTGTGCGTGCACCAATGGATCGCTGACGACCAAAATAGTTCTCCAAAGGATCTTGGTAGAACCTTTCAGTTAATATGTAAGGTACTTTCTGTGTTAACAAATATGTTATAACTTCAATCAGCGAATTGACAGTGATCTTTATACCGGCATATGTTTGATGTGATCGATAATCGTTAACTGATGAAAATGGTGCAAGAAAGGTTTTCTCTTGATCTGACTCTCTTCAGTGTTGCGAATATTGGCAACATCAAAACAAATCCGAAAGTGCACAATATCTCGCTGTTTCTGCAGCTTCAGGTGGACCATATTCTGCTAAAACTTTAGATACTGTTGAACTTAAAATTTGAAATGCAATCCTGACATTCATTTTGGAGAACGATGTTAATCTAATATGGTTTGGTGTGAGCTTTGGAAGTAAGTGGTGTCCACATTTCGGTCTTCTTCATACATGTCAGCTATGTGGTTCCAAAGCAAAAACATTCCACCTTTCCACATGTATCTAGTGTACAAGCCTGAACCAGAGATGTACAAGCAATTTCTAGCGGTCTTAACTAACTGTGGTATATCAGAAATCCAGTAAATGAAACATTTTTATTTTCACAAAAACCAACTGCTTGCCAAAATAAAGGGAACATTTGGTAAGATGTAGCACCTGTTGTCACAAAATTATTAGCAAAACTGAATTTGAAAGGATTGATAATACTTCCGATCATAAACACTAAAACATGTGTTGCCATTTTATCGGCCTGCTGCAGTGTCGCATAGTTTACATCACCATCATTAAGATTTACGTATTTCATCTCGTCAAACAGCAAACCCACTAATTTTTCGATTTCACTAAATGACTTGGTTTCGTGAACAAGCTCTGCGATAATATCTGGATTATACCCATGTTGGCAACGAATGGAGTTACAGTCGCGTAAACGTAAACGTCTACCAAGCAGCCAGCACCTGTTTTCTCATCCTATCGAATGTCATCGTACATGGAAAAAGACATCCAAGCTGAGACAGTACCGAATAATCATTAGATGATATTGTAACATACTTCTTCCCAGAAGAACTTCATAAAAGCTAGCATTTCGGTGTGGGCATTAGTAACAATTGAGAAAAGATCATCATTGAGGTCTTCACTCACTGATTTTGAATTATTTTCAATTTCTGCTTGCAGCTTCTCTAGTTCATTTTCAACATTTTGTTTTCAAGGCGGTAGTTTTGGATTGTTAATTTTAACCGTTTTGCAGATGTGGAAGCAATCGGAGCATTTAGTTTGCCAGGAGTGACTTGCTGCAATTATCTGCGTTTCGTGGCTTTTTCATTTTTCATTTTTTTGAATGAATTAGATGAAACATCCAACATATTTGAATATGTGAGGAAGAAAGGTTTTCAACTCAGCAAAACATTTTTTGTGTCTGAGCACCATTATGATTCTGATACTGAAAATACCGACTGGTGGCCTTGTGGTAGAGTGCTCGCCTTTAGTGCGGGAGATCAGGGTTCAAATCCTGGCCGAGTCATGCCAGCGACTATAACAGTGTGAATCGATCCACTCAGCTTAGCACTCCGCTTGAGAGCGGGATTGATATCTAAGGGGGTTGTCTGGTTGAGCGGTTGAAGCATACTTGCGGCATCCGTAGCCCAAATAGGGGGTTTAAATGCTCTGGGACCTCCTTCGCAGGATTCTCATTTATAACAGTTCAATCAGAACTGAAGAGGGATAGCCTGGGTAAACATTAATAATAATAATAATAATAATAAAAAATGAAGCTTTATGTGATTATTCTGTTGGTACAAAGAGGCGAATATGTTTAAAATGTGGTTGCACATATGTAAATGATTGCCACATTTGCATACAAAATGGTGAGTTAAATGACTCTTTAACAGATGATCAAATGGAAAAGGAGCAGTCATACAATGAACCTGTCTTTGATACATACGATTTGTTTGACGATTTACCTCGTGTATTATCAGATATGACAAGTAATGATCTGGTTGAATCTGCAAATACATCTAATACAGTTCAGGATTCTAACAAGGAAGAGACAGAGGAAGATCATATTGTATCTCCTGAGCAGCTAAGGGAGTTGAGAGTTGAACACTTCAGGAAAAGGCAACATATAATTCGAATCCATCGTATTAAAGTTTCTAGTGATTTGGTCAAATACTTCATCGAAAATAAGGTTAGGTATATTTTATCGTGCATATGGTAATGGATATTTTCTTATTGACTTTATTATTATCATAATGATTTATTATTGCACATGATGCGACATATAAGACTACCTTTAATAATGATTAATATTATACAGACATCAGTGTCTGATTGTAACACCAATCTTGTCTTTTGTTTTCTTCAGGTTGATGTAAATGATGAAATTAATTACATATTCATTGATCCATGGGGAAAAGAAGAAATAGGTGTTGGCAGTGGTGTAACAAGAGATGTGTATTCTGCTTTCTGGCAGGAAGCCTCTAATAGTTATTTAATTGGAGAGTTAGAACGAGTACCATTTGTAAGGCACGATATGTATAAAGCAGAATGGTCAGCCATTGGAATGATTATAACAAAGGGATATCTTGATATTGGTTACTTTCCAACTATTCTTAGCCGTTGTTTCATAAATTATTGTATGTTTGGTAGTGTCACTGATGAGGAACTTATCAAGTCCTTTAAAAAATATTTATCACCTGATGAAAGCGCTTTGATTAGCAAGATATTATCCTTGGATTTAATAGAAGGTCTGGATGAAAATGAGGACTTACAAGATTTTCTTGATGTTTTCAAATGCCGTACAATAGGAAGCAAAGATAATATCAATACCGTTATTTGCGAAATTGCGAGGCAAGAATTAATCCAGAAACCCCACATCATGGCATCCTGTTGGAAAGATTCATTTATGGAGTTGAAAAAAGAATTTTGTGATTCTAGCGTGGTTAAATGTTTGTATGATAAAATGGAACCAACCACCAAAAGAGTCATTAGTATGCTTGATGCAAACCCTGTTAAAGAAGCACAGAAAGAATCATTTGCATATTTTAAGCGCTACATTAAAGGACTTTCAATGATGGAGTTGAAAAAATTGCTAAAGTTTTTAACTGGGTCAGACTTGATTATTGTTGAAAAAATTGAAGTGGCCTTTAACTCAAACATATCGGAGTTTGAAAGACGCCCAATTGCACACACTTGGGCTCCAATGTTGGAACTACCTGCTACGTATAACAACTTTTGTGAATTAAGAGAGGAATTTGCTAATATTTTAAGTGAAAGCACATGGGAAATGAACATAATTTAGTTTTCTTTTTTGTATGGAACCAGTTTCAGTCGCAGATCAAATTTGCATCATTAAGTGGGCTTATTTGCAAGTTTTTATGTGATGCACAAATTTCAATATAACTTTAGATCCGCTGCTAAGTTTGATTATTTTTTGAATTTTGTTTTGCATTTTCTGTTTTTTCCCCATATGGTATGAACAATAGTGAGAAACTTATGTCTTTTATTTTGAATTTTGTTTAAAATTGTGGGTTGTTCACCACTTCAATTTCTTTACATTCATTTTGTTGGTATTTAATATCCCTTCTGCTTGGGTTGTGTTATTTGGATTTGGACAGTTTGAAACTATTTCTTACAGTTGTTCCACTTTTGTTTTTCACACAACAAAATTTTATTTATTTGTATTATCTGCTAAATATTGAAACTGTTATTCTGTTAACTGATTGTGTTAAAGTCTATTCCTGAAAGAATGTCAGAAATCCATGGACGCCTATTATAGGTGGGGTCAGGGTGGAGGGTGTTAAACAAAAACTGGTTCTTTTGCTACTATTTTCTAATCAAATACGTGCTGTTGAATACAAGTACAAGTTTAAGAGTATATATTAATCTTTTCCAGCAGATATAGATATAAGTCTAAAGCTTCCAATGCATTTGTAGGCATGCCTCTTCCAGATTCGTCCATGATTGTTGAAGCAAATTCTTGAAATTCATTTGAATAATCTGAAACATTTGAAATAACGTTAGGATACATTTCATCTATCTCGCTAGAATCAACGTGTATCATGTGGTCCTCATCATTGAATAAATGAGGTAGATAAAACATGCTATCTGGTCTTCCCCTTGGTCCTGAGTTCCGGCTTTTAGAGATGATGTGTGAGTTCCACTGGCTCGTGATAGACTCCAAGTCGTTGCGAATTAATGACATAAAATAGAATCGAATACAATCAACGTTAACGGGATCTTCGTTAGTAAATAAATCTAAGTCAACTATGTTCTGAAAAAATCTTTTCCACCAGCCTATTCTACCTCTCTGTAAAATCGACCAATAAGCTTCTATCCTTTGGTTTTGGGGTGACGTTATTATGCTAAAAGACTCAAGTGAATCTGGAACCCCACCTGAATTTTTCACTGTATCCAAATAATACTTTGCAATAACTTCAGGCTTTTTGTTGGTAAGACCAACCTGTAACCATAATATTTTTCTTGAGAAGCCATCTAAACATCCGTGTATGCTAAAACCGAATGGTTTCAGCTTATCATGGCCATCAATATGCCAAGAAAAGTTTGGTCCAGGAGACACATACTTTCTTCAATGTAACCTTCTGTGCGCCTCCTATTATTAAGGCCCTCAGGATCAATATTCTTTATAATCATTCTAATATCTGCTTGTCGACATATATACCCTTGAGAAATCAATGACCGATGCACACGACGATATCCAATATTAGAACCACTGCTAGATAATTCATTCCGGACAGCAACTTCTACATCTTGGAATGAGCTCCTAGCACTTTGAACTGCACGTCTTTTGATTCAAAGATCCCTTAATCGTCTTTTTAATGTTGATAAACTTATATAGTAATTATGCTGGTGTTTTAGAAGCTCGGTAACTTCCAAGTATGTAAAACCATCAGAAACATATTGTGTTATCACTACATGCATGATGTTGTTATACTGTCTAATTATTTCTTACAGTTACAATAAATTTTGATTAAAATAATTCTTGGAAAAACTTTCTTGGAAAAATATTCTTGGAAAAAAATTCTCAGAAAAAAATTCTTGGAAAAAAATTCTTGGAAAAAATACAGAAAAAAACGAAGAAAATAAAAAAAACCCGTTATAAATAAGAAAATTCGCACGAAAATAAGAAAAAGTGAAAACATTTTGTAAAGAAATTTGTGACCCTTCGTAGTATTGTGATTTTTTTTTCTCTGAAAACATATCCGTGTCACGAACAATTTTTGAAATACATTTTACAACTTAAAATTTATAAGTTTGTTGTCATCTTCCTCCCTGTTGCCCAAATAATCCATATTGAACTAGCCAACATGTTGAGTTGATTTTCGTTAAAATGAGAGTGTGAAATATAAGTGTGTTAATAATCATTTTTCCATTTTCATTTTAAATGTTTTGAGATATCCACTGAAATTCCTCATTCTCAGATTTTCGATTCATATTATATGCTGCCACAGTACGAGTAGGCCTCTGGCTATTTTTCTTCATTATGTAAAGCTCTGTTTGAAAGCCTTTTAAATGTGTTTGAAGGAACAAGACATAAACCTCCCTGCCTTCAATAAAATTAATGTTTTTCCCATACAAGGTGAGGAGAAAGTATACATAGCTGTTAGAGTAGATCACGTGACAAGTAACAACCAATGTATAATACTCATTTACCATCACGTGACAGGCAATAGAACTTCTAATTGGACGGGAAGTTTCTAATGATCAACTTTCTTCTCAATTTTGAGTTCCGGCTTTTAGAGATGATGTGTGAGTTCCACTTGAAAATTTTGTTTGACTGCACTCTGTCTTGTTGAAGATTTTCTTTCGGAATATATATATCAGAGTCATTAGTTATTTCTCTGATCTGCGTGTCTATTGTAACTTGAACTGTCTCACTGTTGTTTGTTGTGCATTCATGACATGATGAAATTTTGTGCATTGAATCACAGAAGATATGGACAATAACTTTTCATTGTAGGTTTTAAAAGCAGGCAAGTCTGCGAAGATGAAATTTTACTATTTCCAATCAAAAAGTAACACTGATCAACGAGATCAAAACATCATCTTGATATATTGACGTGTTTGTTACACTTTTTTTTTTTTTTAAGAAACCCCCTGAAGGGCTTAGCCCTGAAAGTGTATTTAAAAAAGTCAATTTTTCGCCCCTGAAAAGTTTTTCAAAGTTTCTTAATTATTGCGAAAACAGTACTAAATCAATTATGTTCTTTCATATTTGGAGCCTGAAGAGAGAATGAAAATAGGGAAGTTTCTTACGGGCTGATAACATGATCACTTTTCACCCCGGGTACTGGGACATCTCGGTTAGCGGGACAGCTTAATGGATCCTTTTCATCCCAGAACCGAAGATATCTCGGTTTGTCAAACCCAGATATCGCGGGTGCTGGGCCAAAAAGTATGATGCAATATCAAATCCACCGAGCTAGCCCAGCATCCGCGATGAAAATTGACGTTTGCGTAGTAAGCACATTTTTATTTGTAATCATATGACGTCTTTTGTTTTTACCACCTTTTCCATCTCTGGTTGCAATGTTTTTTTACACATAATACCGGGTAGAAAATATTTCTCGAATCAAGATGTACTTTTCAGCACGGTAACCGGGATGTAAAGTGATCATGTAACCCCCCTTAGTCACCTATTTCTTTTGCTTGTGTTCTCCATAACCCTGCTTATACAGTATCCCAAATATTCAGATAGAACATTGACCAGAAACATAAGAAAGTCTATATTTTTGGCCGTTTGATGTTGAAAGACGCTCTCCCGCTGATGACCGCGTGTTTCACTGTGAATCTAAGATAAAGAATGGCTTCAAAAGATGTTGTCATGTTCACTCGTTCCGAATTCAAATCATGACGCATTGGTTTTGTTGAAAAGTGTTTCTCAGAAGTATTTTCTCTATATAAATTTTTAACTACAGTTGAACCTCAGTTATTCGAACACCGGGTTATCCGAATTCCCTGGTTCGAACTCAGTCCCTTCGCTTAAGTAACTCTCATAGTTTACCCTGACTTATTCGAAACCCCAGTTATTAAAACCTGTAAGCTCGGTCCAGTGACAGTTCGGATAACTTGAGGTTCAACTGTACCAAAATTTTTATGATTGTAAATTATATATCTCCCATTAGGAAGAAAAGTAACCACATAAAAGTACATATTAGAAGAGATGTATGTTTTTTGTTTCTTCCATCCACACAATTTTTATAATTTTTCTCTCTAGGTATTGGCCTTGTCAATTAATTGTTGAAAAAGGAAAATAAACAAGTTTCATGTCATTGGGGGATAATAATATGTATTGCCCACGAAAAGGTAAACCTGGTGCATTGGTTTCGAAGCCCTGTTTTAAAGAAGAGAAACGCCACAGTGGCTATACTCATTTTTGGTTAGACGTAGTGCACAAAAGAGAAATATTTTTTTATATATCGGATCATTCTCCTTCTCTTGGCCTGTCTGAAGCAGAGACTGTTGCCAAGCTTAGTGATGGTGGTGCAAAGTTTAAGGAAATGTCTATAACAAATGTAAGTTATTATTAAATATTCAATATTCAAGATAAACCCTATATCAGATGTAAGGTAATCTACAAAGATTCTTTTTGTCTTAGTTTGCTCACATGTTTGAATTTACTAACCTTTGTACGGTAAGGTACGGTAGGGAGTTAATTAACCAAATCTAATGGTGAAACTGTTGTTATTCCGTGTTGGTTTTTTTTATTATTATTGCTAATTTGTTTTATTTAGTTATTTGGTTATTTATTTGTTGAAATCGTAGTTGCAATTATATTAAAAAAGACTGTGTTTTCCATGTTCCCTTTCTTTTAACGAGGAAAATAATATGGATGGAAAGGGTGTAAGTACGGTGGCCCATAACTGTCACGGCAGAAGAAAATTGTTCACGGCAAAAGAAAGTAGCCCACGGAAAAAGAATAAGACTCACGGCAAAAGAAAGTAGCCCACGGAAAAAGAATAAGACTTACGCCACAAAAGAAAGTAGCCCACAGAAAAATAAAGTAGCCACGGCAAATGAAAGTAGCCACGGCAAAAGAAAATAGCTTGCGACAAAAGAAAATTGCTGTCACGGCAAAAATGAAAGTAATTAAAATGGTAGCGAAAGTAACGTGTTTGATTTGGTCGGAATTGGAAGCACGTGTTGCGTTATCTTGGCTGGTTGGTTATTTCCTATACTGTATACAGCTTGATTGTTTAAAACTTTGCCACCATCAGCTTAAACCTTTAGGATATAAGAGTGGTTCCCAATGTTGCTCCATGGTGCTCTCCTTTTTTTACTACGAGGGGAGGATGAAAAAACATTTTGAGTTGCAGGATCCACACAAAAAGATTTTGTAAGTGGTGTGGTGTTGTTTAAAGGTTTCATTCAGTGTAGGGTCACTGTGTATCCATCTTAATTAATTGTTTACAGTTGTGTATGTTCTTACCTCATACTTTCTAGTGTTAATATTAACATGTTTTGTGTGAATTGTGGAAAAGAAAGAATAGATGATAATGCAAAGTTTTGTGATGCTTGTGGGAAAGGTGAGTATATGAATTCAAAGTCTTCCATGAAATAAAAAAAACTGTATGTCTCTTGCTTAGTAATAATGTAGAGGGAACTTTTTGAGATCATTTCCTTTTTATTTCTTCAAAATTATGCATTTTTGTTTTACTATCACGACAGCTTTTATTGAAAACAGTAAACAACACCCATTGAGTGTTACTACATTACTATATACAAGACTGATGTTAAAATTGTATTGTTCATTATTTTAGATTTTCCTTGTTCCAATACAACAATGAAAACGACCAATCAACAATCAAGTAATGAAAAGGAACATCTAAAAGGTAAAAAGAATTTAAATTATATTGATTTCATCAAAGTTTACTTTGAATACAATGAAATAAAAGGCTTAATTGAAGTTCAGTAGTTACAGGAGTCAACTACAAATAAGCCAAATTATCATAAAACGTTAAAGTCAGTTTGAACATTTTTTTTTATGAAATAGAAAATTTAAAAAACACACAGCATTTCATCATATTTTGATTACACTTTATAAAGACAAAGTCAAAGTATAATTGTTTGTCTTTTATATATTTTCTATAACCATAACCATATACAGATAATAAAAAGCAATTTGATATTAAGTAACACTATTGTATAAAATGTATTAAACCAGAAAGGGAAAATCTCTGTTATATATATACATAATATACAAACACGATAAAATTTCTTCCTTTCATATTGACTATTGATAACTGATAAGAAATGTTTTTTGAATAAAATGTTATTTGGCATTAATTAACCCTAAGGTGGTAAAACAACATTTTACATTTACCCATGTTAGATTTTAACCAAGTTAGATTTCAATTTTTTTACAGAGAAACCAATGACATATTTGGAATTTTCAAAGGCAAAATCTAAAAGCTGGTTCAAGAAGGTGAAAGGAGGCACTTCAAAAAAGTCAGATGAAGTGATGATAAATATTGGTCTTCTGGCTTGGAATGAAAAAAGCAGTTCATTGAAACCCATTCGTGGCAAGCGTCTTTGTTTACGTACTCCTTCTCAAGCCACATACGAGACACTACGTTCCGATGCAGTAAAAAAAATGACGAATTTCTACAAAGATCTGATAGATGAGAGTTTGCATTATCACTTAGCATTCAAAAATGGGGAAGTAGCACACTACATACCTGGCACTACTGAAGATTTTAATCTAAGCAAATATAAGAACGAACTGGGGAAAGATTTCAAAGCCATAACATTGTATCTGCTTGCAGAAAATGATTTGGTCATAAAAGATTCATTGAATGATGACACTCATGGAACAGAAAATAGTTTTGAAGGCCCTTGCAAGAAATTCAGAAGTGATTTTGATCAAGAACTGGAAGACAAAGTTTTTGCAGAAAGTTTGCAAGCTCTTTTTGATGATGAATTTCCTATCCACGTTCCAGACCAACATGACTCACCACCACGAAGTGAAGAAATTTCATTGATGAGAGAAATATTGCATGCAGAGTCAGAAAATCTACCAAAATCTGTAGAAGAAATTTTAAATTGTCTTAGCATGAATATCAAAAGTGAAGGACATTTCTTTTTAAACATAAGAAAAAACTGTGATATACAAAGAGTGCTAAACATTTGGAGCAGACAAAAGAAACAATCTCCAGAACAAAGGCTAATGGTAAAATTTATTGGAGAAAATGGCATTGATTCAGGAGCACTGAGTAAAGAATTTTTCACAGATGTAATCCCAAAACTTGGGGAAAGCATGTTTCCAAGTGGAGCTCCTAGAGAAAGCATGTCAGATGTTGAGAATGGTAATTTTCTTTATTGTGGTCAAATCATGGCAGCAAGCTTGGTCCAGGGTGGCCCTCCACCTTCATTTTTGCATAAAAGTGTATTCAATCTTTTATGTGATTCATTCGACATAAAGAATTTAAAGATGGAGGATTTTGTTCCTAGTGACATTTTAATGTTTGAACAGATCAGGAACAATCCAGAAGAGAATGCCTCCTTTATTATAGACAATGGCTATACTGGTCATATCAGCAAGGAGAATATAGATCCTATACTAAGAACTGTTATGATTGGTCTGATATCGCAAAGGAGGACATATCTCGAAGAAGTTGCTAAAGGGTTGCAATTGTACGGACTCTATCCTAAAATTGTTCAACATAAAGGTTTAATGGAAGGATTATTTATAAAAGCATCATCTCAAAACCAAATTGCAGATTCAACGTATTTGATTTCCAAGCTCAATCCAGTCTATTCTCCGGAAGGTACTAACAGAAAGAGGTTAGAAGAAGCCTTCATAGATTATTTGCAAGACTTCATTAACAACTTGGAAGACTCAAATATCACAGCAATTACGGAGGAAGCCATTGCAAATTGTGACCCACCAGAAACCCTTGATGACACCATACCTTACGGCAAGGAAATTATTGATTTATCAGTTGCAGGCTTACTAGGATGGTTGACAGGACAGAAGCACTGTGCTTTGTTTGGAGAGGATTTGAATATCACTGTTGTCTTTAACCACGATTGCAATATCACATATGGTCCAGAACACAAAGTATGCTACCCTATTGTCAGTGCATGCAGTAGACAGTTAACACTTCCAACACAACATTGTCAATCATATTTAGAATTCCAACAAAACTTACTTTTGGCCTTTTCGAAAGCTCAAGCGTTTGGTCGTAGCTGAGAGTATTTCGGAAAAACAAACATTTTAAGTTTTTTAAACAGTTTTTAGTTTTATTGTTCTTGCTAGTCTTTTATTTAATCTTTGTTATGTAACTCGAAGTTACTCGTTTAAGGTTTGATAACAGCATTAATAAAGCATGGGCTTGGTGTCAAATAGTTTAGTGAAGATGCAAATGTCGAAGGTAAATTTTTTCAAAATTCTTATGAAATTTTCACTGGAGCACTTTCCTTTTCATTTGTACCCTCTTAGCCGTTTTTGCCGTTTTAACAGCGGTGTTTTAAATTCATATATATTTTTGGTTTCTGAATATTTGGCTTTTTATGTTTCAAACCGATCCTTTTCTTCCCAAAAGTTGTAATTCACCTCACGAAGTCAGAAATAAACTAAGAAAATAACTAAAAGTTTTCTATGTGTTCAATATGTGAATTTTTAATTTTCTTTTTTTATACCAGGAAATGACAATGTTACATTGAAGCTATTGTTGCAGACTTTGTGATTTTAGTCTCATTTGTTTTATTCTTGATATTTCCTGGATGGACTTTTGTTAATACACGTTTTTTTATCATTTTGTTAACATAAGCTCTTCCTTTTCACATTGCTTAGATTCAACACTGTTTTATTGCTTTAAAGGTTGCTCTAAGTCATTATGTTTTATTTCTTTGATATTATTTATATAGCGTAGTATTTAACCGGTTTCAAAGCCGATTAATACTTTGTATAGCAAATCTTATTGTTAGATACATAAAAAAGAACTAGGAGTAACTGCAGTAATTCTTTGTTCTTTCCCTTTTAAGTAAGCTTTCCACAGAGTAATGATCACAGGGTATACTGATATACTTGATATATCATATCCGAACACAAAAATTCCATCCCGCCGAAAGTTTAGAGCTTTGATGTAATCTATTCACAGACGGATATAATAAATCGGTAGAGGTTCAAACCGTCATTCCAGTTTATGGGCTGCTGCATACCAGCATGCCTAATAAGATAGTTAAAGTATTGAGTGTACTCGTTTGAATAGTCGTTCCAAACGACATTTTGTGAAACATCTTGCAATTTAACTGTTGTTACCTCATTTTTGAAATCTCGCGAGTCTACCTGTTCTGGTAGAAAATATAAGGCGTCTGGGCGTCCTGAGACTGTCTGAAACCTTGATTTTCTTATCAAGTGGGTATTCCAAGAATCTTTCACTTCGTCTAAGTCACGTTGAAGAATTCCAGAAAAGGAATACCACAGAGCCTCCATTTTAACCTCGGATGAAGTGTCTATTTCCCCTTCAGATTCAAGATCTTTAAAGAAATTTCTCCACCAGCTTGATCTTTGTTTACAAAACTGAGACCGCCATCCTTCAATGCGTTGATTTTTAGGCGACGAAACATATCGATGTGCCTCAGCATTATCTCTAAAGTATGAATGTATGGCTGCAACTATGCTGTTTTCTGTCCCAAGGTCAGTGATAAGCTCAACAGGGCAGCCCTGAACCTCTTGAACTGTCGATAAATAAAAGCATGCGATATTATCGGGTGCGTTGTTTGAACGAGTAACTTTTAACCAAAGTACTCGTCGACTGAATCCATCTATGGCGCCGTGTATTGGGAAACTCCAAGGTTTTAGTTTATCGCAGCCGTCGATATGCCACGCAAAGTTTGACGTCTCCTATTCTGAGAACCCTCTGGGTCTAGCTCTTTTAAAAGTGTTTGGACTATTGCTCGAGGAACTCTAATGCCTTGTAGCTCTAAAGAGTGCCAAATTGTACGGTAACCGCCTGCTGAATCTGGTCCCTGTACCATATCTTGAATTTTTTCTCCCAATGTGTCATGTGGCACATTTCCTTTAGTGTTTCTACGTTTCAATCCATAATGTTTCATGCGCCTCAATAATGTTCGATAACTTAATGTATAGTCATGGTATTTCCTCAAAAACAGAATTATGGTATTGTAATCAAAACCCCTGTTGAAATAATACTTCAACAATCCCTCTTCATCAAATTGTTCTTCTTCTTCACTGGATGTATCTTCACTATCGTCTTCCATTTAGACAATAACAATTCAAGCTAAGCTTTTCCACCAATAACTGTTTAAGGTGCTGACAACTTACTTCCTGCTCTTATCCATGGTATATGATAAACTATGTATGAAAATTAAAACATTTTTTTGTAATTTTTGAGAGGCCTTTTATCTTTTTTTCCGTGGTTTTTTTTCTTTTTCCGTGAGTCTTATTCTTTTTCCGTGGGTCTTATTCTTTTTCCGTGAGTCTTATTCTTTTGCCGTATGTCTTTTTTTCTTTTACCGTGCGTCTTTTTCTTTTGCCGCGGGTATTTTCTTTTACCGTGGCAGTTATGGGCCACCGTATGTAAGAGAGGTGAACAAAATTTTCATAACAGTTAGAAGTCAATTGAAAGGAACTGGTAGAAAGGATGCTAGGACATGCGTAAAAAGCATTTCAGTGGAGACAAGGTAAATTCAGCAAAGACGGGCTAAAGAACAAACGAGCATTCATTAAGACAAGACACTACGCTTGCTTTTTAGTAAGTTTATCCGTTTTGTTAACCTAAACAGTTCTGAAATAGTCTTACTTTATAATGAGGAAAACGTACTCTTTATACGAATTCTTCTTGAGACGCATTTGAAAGGAATTTGTTCAGGGTGTTCTGTGCAGTATGTTTGTTTGAGATGATTTTTTCATATTTATTCTTATTTAGGGGCGATTGCCGAGCGATGAAAAAATGGTTTTACAAATGTGACATAGATTTCCTTATCGGTGATTTTTTAGTCGACGGTAGTAATTCATACGGCAGACGATGAATAAGAAGAACCTGAACTTTTTACAGCATCACACGAATAAAACAATATAACAAACTTTGCGTTTTTCTGTATATAGATCCTATCATCCAAAAAAACTTAAAAAACTTCAGTTTGAGACAGTTAAAGGTGAAAATGGATATAAGATCCAATGTCGCGACGGAAAAGCTCTCTACAATCTGATTGGTTCATAAAGTCAAGAAATTTTCATAGACCTAATCAGATTGCAGAAAATATTTCCACCGCGATATTTTCCGCCTAGTAGAGATTCGCCTTTAAGCGGGATTTTCACTTCAAAAATAATACGCGTATCAGCACGTACCGTATCATTGACCATGTGCCTTGCTTGTAATTTGGAAACAAGCGTATTAATAATTCTCTTCGTGTACCACAAAATAAAGTTGAATTGGATTCAACTTTTTTTTGCGATACGCGTATCACTGAAAATATAACCAACCAAACTACTTAAATTTTGCAACGTCTGCAGTTTTGCATGAATAATCTGTGAAGAAATACGAACACATTTTTTGAATGGATACATACAAAAAGAGAATACATCAGAATTCGAAGTTGAAAATGATGAGAACTCTGAGGTCAAGTACGAATCAAGTCCAGTTAAAAAAAGGGCGAAAAACGAAATGCATGATGAAATGGGAGTAACTCTTATACGCGATTTGAGGGATAGATTCAAAAGGAAGAAAAACAAAAAGGAAGCTTGTTACCGTTGAGCATCATTTTTGTAAATTTCTAGAATTGGAACTAAAGGCACTTCCGGATAATGAAAATTGCATGGCTAAGCATGTACGTTATTTTCAAATATAAGATGATGGATTTCAACAGAAAATCGAATGTGGAATGTGAAGTCAACCTCGAATGAAATACTGTACATAAACACTCCAAGAACAAGTGCTATCAACAATTCCTAACGTAAGCAACCTCAATGTTCAAGTTCAGCTGTATTTCCAGTGCAACCAAATTAAACGTTTATTCCCCCATTTTTCCTGCAGAATGAGAAAAAAAAAAACAACAACGAAAGGTGGGCAAAATCTTTAAAAAGTCTCCGTGGGGGAGTTTTTTTAAAAAAAGCAGGCGATATTGCTTGCCATTCCTATAGAAAACACTCCTCCTTATAGATTTTTTGAAAATTTTGCCCATTGGGTTATTTCCAATAGAGCATGTATCCTCGTAACTTTATTTGAGTTTATCATTATCTAGAAATATAAACGGTAACAATCATCGAAATTGTGTAATGAGATGTTCTTCTTACACACTTCCATTTTCACTATTCACGTATTTTTTCATATAGTCCTAAACTTTCAATGCAACCTTGCTTCTTCCTTGAGCTGGTTGCATTGAGCGCCACTCATCAGGAATTATATTACCATTTTTATTAAGAAAATAAACAGAAGCATCTTGATTTTATTTAAATATATATTCTATTATTAAGACGTTTCGATGCTCTCCGAGCATCATCCTCAGTAAAATGAAATTCATATAAAAAAAAATTTGTTAAAAGTTAGAGTTTGATCAATAAAAGGTTATTAAAATAAGTACAACAGGTGATAAAACGATAAAAGAAATAATTGAGTTTAATTAAAAAGTAACAAAGGAACTGATTTCTCTTGAACATTGAGCTTGGGTCCTTTTTGTTTGATGAACAAAGCTTCAGAGAGTTTTCTTTTAAAATAGTTTCTGTAGTTTGAACCAATTATCTTCATGTTTTCCATGCTTATGCGTGTATGACCTGTCTTTTTGGAGTGACGCAGTAGGTGTGAATTTATGTCTTTCCCCGCGTGCTCATCTGTCCCTAATTTCGAGTCTTCTGCCCGTTTCACCTATATAAGTGGCCTCACAATCTGGACACTTGCCTTCGTACACAATATTGTGTTTATGTGTATCTTGAATTTTATCTTTTATGGGAAATTTTGAATTAAGTCGTGAACCTTTAAACGTAATGCGAGCTTCAGTATTTGGTAGACAGTTTTTGAGATAATTTTTCATCTTTTTTGTCAACAGTTCGCCTTTTCCTCCTTGGTAAGGTAAACAAATTTGCACTTTCTTTGTTGAAATTTCTTCAATTGGTTCGTTTGGCTGATCAATAACTGGGTCCTGTTTTTTCTTTCTTTCTTCTTCGATTATTTGGTGTACGAACCATTTGGGGTAGCCATTGATGTCGACAAAAACTTTACTTAAATGGTCAAGCTCCATTTTCAGGAGATAATCTTTGCTCGATATGGTAAAAGCACGGCTTACGAGTCCTTTTAGTGTACCTTTCTTCCATGTTATAGGGGCGAAAGAATCCCAATGTAAGTAAACATCTGTGTTTGTTTCCTTCCTAAAGACAGCAGTGTCAAACCCATTAGAGGTACGAATGAGTAAGACATCAAGGAAAGATAGCATGAAGTTTCGTTCTTCTTCATAAGTCAATTCAATGTTTTTGTGGAATTTGTTCAGTTTTTTTCATAATGTCCTCAAGTTTACCTTCCTTCACAAGGCAAATGGTATCATCAACATAACGGTACCAAAATTTCATCATACTGCGCATTTTTGGTACTAAAACACTCTAATTCTACCATGAAGATATTGGCTAAGACTGGACCCAAAGGTGATCCCATGGCAACACCGTCGGTTTGCGAAAAAAACATGTCGTCGAACGTAAATTGGACAGATTTGGTACATAGCAATAGCAATTCTTTCATATCTTTCCTTGGAATAGTGGTTTTGATTTCTTTTTTGTTGTAAATACGTTTCAATATAATATTTATCGTCGTTTCGAGAGGAACATTTGTAAATAAACTTTTTACATCAAAGGATACAAGTTTGTAACCTTTTGGAATTTTCTTATTCCTTATGATATCGATAAACTGTTTTGTACTATTAATGTTATATTCTGATTTGGTAAGCGGTAGCAATAATTTTGATAAGAATTTAGCTGTTTCGTAGGTTGCTGTACCCAGGTTGGAAACAATAGGACGAATAGGAAGCTTC